>RSEF01000001.1:203332105-203346589 GCA_003993805.1 Himantopus leucocephalus | reverse complement strand
GGAACAGACTGGATTGGTGACTTAAGGTAGGTCTAGACTAATCCCATCTAACTTTATATGCTTATGAAGAGCAAGTGAGTTTAGGAGAATTATTATGTTAGGTTTCTTAGCAGTCGATGGAGAAGGCTTAATACCTTCAGAAGGTAATTCAGATTTTATACTGGCAAAGCTTCTGAAGGTTCCTGTCTCTCACCACTGATAGAACTAGAAGGTTAGAATCACTGGTTTTGGTTGGGCTTTGGTTTTGTTTAGGCTTTTTTTTTGGTGGTGGTGGTTTTGTTGGTAGGGTTTTTGGTTTTTTTTTTCAATATAGGTCCTGTAATTAGGCACTTTAAACTTAGGCAGGAAATTTAGGTGTTAAGGATAACAGGTAAGACAGGGAGAATATTATCAGATTTCTGAACTCTAGAAAAATCTTACCGAAAAGGGGGGAAATAGTCTTTAGACCTCAAACATATGTGGAATGATCACAGCCAAAGTTATTTTGCTTTCTTTAGTTGTTGTGGGGGTTTTGTTTTGGTTTTATTATTCTTTTTTGCAAGGAAATATGTTATATAGAAAGCATTTAATTATTTATCAGTGGAAAAAATGCACTGGAAAACTTATAAATATTCATTGTTCTCAGCTTTTTTTGGCATTACATAACACCACAATGTTTTATACCTTTCTTGCTCTGTTTGCTTTTGTTATACTGATCTTGTTACTTAAAAGTATTTTTAATGCAAATCTGTTTTGCACTGAAAGTAATTTAAAGTAATATAATATTATTATAGACATTAATGGTGTCTTTTATTTTCCAGATAGTGGTATTGAAGTACCATCATACTGAAGTAAGCAACGTCTTTTCTTTATATTTGTTAGCTATTTTAATAAATGTTACTATAGCCTTCTTAAAGTTGTACAAACTAAATGCAATTTGTGTACTATAATGTAAGAAAGAGATTTTATCTTGAAAACAATAAAGACAATGCTATAAGGACAGCATCAGGAGCAAGGTCTGTTCTTTTTGCAAACTATTTTCAAGATGTTCAATTACAGCTGCATATGTTTATCATATCTTAGTATCATTTAGGGTTCCTTTTTATGGAAAACTAATGTTTTCAGACAGTTACTGAGTATCACAGTTGCTCCAAAGTAATAAAAAGCTAAATAAATACTATTCATTATTAAAACTGCAGATCGTGAGGAAATATGGGAAATCCTTAAAACTGAGCTTCATATCAAAAGAGGAACAGTAACATTGCACTGTTCCCAAATCATACTTAAATCTTTTCCTTTTCTGAGTGCTGGATACTTATGTAGGACTTCTGAATCCTCACCTTCAAATATTTCCAAATACTTGTACAGTATAAAATGATAAAGTCTCTTCAAATTATGTAATAGGGTAATTCTGAGCTCAAAATTAGAGAAAACACCAAAATCTGGAGTAAATAAATGATGATTCAAAAATTCCATAAACAGAAATTTTCATGTAGACTTTCAAAGCATTTGAAATAGATTAAATACTTCATTAAAGCATGATATGACTACCACGTAGGTTTACAAAAAGCATTGTCTTGGTTTTATAAGTACAACACTCAGCTGTCTTGTGAATTGCTCAAAATCACACAGCAATTTGGACAGATTTAGAATCAGTGATCTTAAAAAGTCTCACTTTGAAATTCCAGCCCTAATACTAACTTAGTATAATGCCCACAGAATGGGGATTTTCCTTATTTGTTTCCCTTTGAGATCACTTCATTAGCCAGATTTAATAATTGTTTGGCTCTTTTCTCACAGGTTTATCCTCTTCTATTTTAATATTTTCTAGAGACTATGAATTCAACAACACAAACAAAACAGGTGCTCATGGGCACTATTATGAGGATATTTATGATGGGGGATAAGACAACATAGATACTAGGAAGAAAAGTAAAGATATGGAAATGTTCTCATAACTGAGGAGAAAGAAAAGCTCAAAAATCTTAATACAGACAAGTGAATGAATAATCTCTATAATGGGGTATTAAATGAATAAATACACAGAAATATCAGTCAACAAACATCTACCTTCCACAAATTTTATCTACAAAGGATAGTACCAGAATAGGGTTAAACGGGAATTTACATCAACTCACTTTAGCCTCTAAAATATGGATGTCTTTACCACAGATGTCATTGCATATGGCAGCATTTTGTCATTTAAGGACATAAATTCACACGGGAACAGCACAGAAATAAACAGCGTGATCAGTGAAAGAGATAAGTCTGTCTTAGAAAAGAAAATTAAAACTTGTAAAATTTGGTAAAGTCTAGGGACTATTTATGTGCAACCACAATGGGAGGAGGGAGAAAGAATATCCAAGAAATTGACAACCTATGTATGTTAACAAATGCTACTCTTCATTCCTTTTTATCTTGTGATTGATTGCCAGATCCCTGTTCTTTGATCAATATTAATTTTGTTTCACTTTAGCTGATGGTATTTTTTCCACATAATGCAATCTGATCACTTTATATAGAATCTAATCTGAATATGAGAAGGAAGAAAGGCAGTATAGGTACAGAAAATTGCCTCTGGGACTCTATGTGCTGATATCATACATGAAAAGTACTTTGCAAGTTGACTTAGATGAAAAAGTTTTTCAGTATAACATATACTGGCAATATAATTTATCTTTAAATTTAATGTTATAGTTATATCAAAGACTGAGAAAAAAAAAAAAGAACTACATTCCCTCTCCTATAAGTTGTAACAAAGATGACATGACAAGTGCATGTTTAATGCCATGCAGCCAAGTCTTGACTCACTTGGAGTATGGTTACACACACAAGCATTTCTGTTGAGATTAAAGGGATAGGTTATATGCGTGGTACTCACGCTGATAAAGGGATTTCCAATCTGGTTTGCAGATTGTACATTTTTTGAAGTGAGCACCCTGTCTTCATATTTGTCTTCAAAGTAGCAAGATTTTTGTGTTAAAATTTGTGCAGGGACCCACACTTATTGCATATATGTATGCAAATATACATGGACACGCACATATATATACTTTTTACATATATAGATATTATATTGCAGTTGTTATCTTATAATAAAAAGCAATTTGTTATTTTACTGAGGCACGTGGTTCTGCACATACCTTTTTTCTCCATCTTGAGTAAGGCATCACACAAAGTGTTCGTGACACTCAGCAGCTATTGCTGTGGGGGATAAAGCAGCTTCATAGAATAAAACTCAGGAACTGATAAACAGACTCCATTAAAATGTGTTTTCACACTATTCAACCAAAATGAGAGTTATCTTTTGCTTTGATGCTAGCATTTGTACTGTAACCCCTATTTAGTTGTTTTGATGTATGCAATAATTGATACTTCAATAATAAACTTGTTTATATTCAAAATGTCTTTAATCTTTGTATGGTTCTTTTGGTGTCTTTTTTTGAGACTGAAGTGCCTTCTTGGCGTATCACTACTCTGATGTCTTCTTTGCAAGCCTTTCATTGCTAATGTATTGACATGAATAGCGGTGTTTTCATATCTGCCACCTATCCAGCACTGAGAAACAAATACAGAATTGCTGTCTTCCTCTACTAATAATCTTTTTGGGCTTTAGTCACACATATATAATTTATATTCATATATGATAATAATCCTTATCAAGTAGAAGGAATGATGTGAGGAAACAGAAAAGTGGTATTGCAGTACGAAAAATATGAAGGAACCAGAAAGAACTACTGCAGTATTTTATAAATGGGAAGGGGAAAAATACTTACAAAAATGCAAAATAAATAGCATGTGTGTTAGTCCATTATCACTTGCAGAGGAAATTACACCTTCTATTCTGGTTTATTCTTTTTAAAAATATGTAAATAAAGGATGTTGGTAGTGATTCATTCCTGCATTTATTTTGTTTGCTAGATTTTATGTCTCAATACTCTTTCCTGCAAAGAATAAACTTGTTTTGTGCATTTTCCTTCCACCCTAGTGAGAATGTGCAGTGGGTTGACACGGACTGGCTGCCAAGATGCCCACCCAGCTGCTCTCTTACTCCCCCTCCTCAAGAGGACAGGGCGAGAAGATAAGATGAAAAAGATCATGGGTTGAGATAAGGACAGGAAGATCACATACCAATTACCGTTGCGGGCAAAACAGACTTGACTTGGGGAAGATGAATTTAATTTATTGCCAAATAGTTATGTAGGACAGTGAGAAACAAAACCAGAACCAAAACTACCTTCCCATTCACCCCCCTTTCTTCCCAGGCTCAACTTCATTCCTGACTCTTCTGCCTCCTTCTCCCCCAAGCATTTTCTTCCCCTTCTTAAATACGTTTTCCCTGAGGTGCCGCCACCTCACCCCACAGGGTGAGGTGAGCCACCACAGGGGCTCAGCCGTGCCCTGCGGTGGGTTGGTTGGAACTGGCTCAAACCGGCCGTGTCCGGCACGGGGCAGCCCCGGCCTCTCCTCACAGAAGCCGCCCCTGTAGGCCCCCCGGCTACCAACACCTAGATATGAATGGGTGACCTAGGTTGTTATGTATATATCTGGCATATGTTAGCTGGCCTAAAAACTTTGCCAAGTTTGTCGAGAATATTCTAAGATGTGTTCATTGCAGTGTCAATGGAGGAATCATGTAATTTTTTTGGTTCATTAATCACATAATGCTAGTAATACTTACCAACATTTAGAATGTCTTGTGCAAGCTCTTCATGAACTTATTTTTCCTAAATGACACTGGTGGCTATAGCTTTATGAAAACCCCCCAGCTTTTCTCAATAATTTACCTACTGAAAACATCTGAAAGACTTTTAGCACAGTGGCTCTCATGCTTTCACATAGATAGAATTTCTTCTTGCTTTCTTCTCAGGCAAGCGTGCAATTGATTTTTACAAAAGATTTGTGATTTGTGTTTTCCCCATGACATATTGCCACTGTGAACATAAGAGGTGCTAGGAGTGCAGATTCTGTTACTATGGACATCATACTTGAAGCGTGTTTCCTGCAACTCTGTCTAATAACATTTGTTCAGAGGAATGAGGAGAATGCTTTGTGGGTTAATGGAGAACACAACTCTAACACGAATTCAAGGTGACTAATGGATGTACATTCTGATGCTTAAGTGCTGCTGAAGAAGCCAATCTGAACTGGTAACAAGAAAACTCTATTAGTGACATATTACTATTTTTCTGAGGCTTCAGTGGGATCAAAAGTAGAAGACATAAAAAGAAAGACTAGTTCCTTATTTATGGATTAGTGAATGTGAGTGATATTTTGCTAAACATGAGGGACATAGGAAAGAAAAAGGAGGCTTCTAGAAGTAGTGAGGGATTTTCATGCCTCCTTGGTCCCTGGAATTATTGTGTGCATATCCTGTTCTAGGCTTAGAACCAGGGGAAGGTACCCCTGTCAAGTATCTCTTTAAGGATAGAGGAGCATATGACTGTGTAAATCGCGCGTGTTTCNAGGAGCATATGACTGTGTAAATCGTGCGTGTTTCTGAGTTCAACAGTAGAATGAGATGAACTGCAGATGCATTCTGATATTGTACTTAGAAGTACATCAGATGAAATCTCACCCGGAAAATGCTTAGTATTTCCCAATGTAGACTTAGTCTAGGGACTCTAGGATGATTACATCAGGGATTAGACAGTACAACAAAGAGGGTCAAAGTGAAAGTTCCAGTCTGTTGTAAGTGTCAGAACTATTAAAAGAAATAAAAATAAAAAGACAGAAAATTAGAAAAAACAGCAGTTACCTTCAAAAGCCTACTTATTGCTGTAATACATCTCCACAAAACCTGGATGCTTCTCTTCTACAACTTTTCAGCAGAAATGAGCAAGATCATTGCCACATGTATGCACATATATAGAGCTAACCCAGCAACACAAAACAGATTTTCTACGTGGACTACTTCACTACTGATATGGCTCTTCCTTTTCCCTGAAGGAAACGCTTACCGTAATTGACATATATCACCTCATACACATACCTCAAAAATTGACATTCTTCCCTCTCTAATGCATGTTCACGTTAATTCCTCAGTTGCTTTCAATTCCCTCTCATAAAAAGAGTGGTTCTAGATATTAAGCTTCAGTAAGGAAAATATCAAAATAAAAGGATTGTTACCTTCCCAGTCTGAGAAATGCTATAGATAATGTTATAGACGGAAGTAATCACAGTCTAATACACACTTTAGCAGGGTGAGGGTGAGCATGAGCAAGGACACATGGTGAGAAAGCTGATTTTTCTTCAGCACACCAATTGGCAGTAATTCGTCAGTGGCACTTCTGGAAAGGAACGGGGACAAGCAAAACAGGGCCAGAAAGGGAATACTGATTGTGGTAGGCCAGAACATGTGTCTGCCTCTGGAAACAGAGTTAACTCACAAAAATCAAATCCTATTTTTGCCAATTTTTTAATTAGANTTATTTATGCCAATTTTTTAATTAGATTATTTTCATAATAACTGGATGTTTGTATAGCATATTTGCTTAGAAAACGGTTTTCAAAAGGGACCTTTCAAAAGAACAAAAAAGGAACCAAAGTGAATAAGTCAATGTNCTATTTTTGCCAATTTTTTAATTAGATTATTTTCATAATAATTGGATGTTTGTATAGCATATTTGCTTAGAAAAAGGTTTTCAAAAGGGAGCTTTCAAAAGAACAAAAAAGGAACCAAAGTGAATAAGTCAATGTGAATTCTGAAAAGACTGGAATGTTAAGTTTTTGTAGATACTATTTAAATCTTTCTGCCTTGTGTGTATGCTGTTTTCCAAATCATAGTAAATAATCTTTCACGTGCTCATTATTTACATGGCACTGCCTACAATATGTCCTTAGTAACTTTGCATTGCTTTTATTAATAATGTTACTTCTGTATCTCACACCAAGAGAAAGACAATTCTATGATTTAATTTCCCAGATTTTAGAAATATATTGACCTTGTTCAGCTTGTTGCATACACAGAGTTAGTTCCGAGACGTCTTTCATCTCTAAGGATGTTTAATATGAAGTTGAACACTTTTTTAACAATATTTATTCAGCCCGTTAAGTGCTTAAAACAAAAAGAAAAAAAAATAATAGTTTTGACTTCAGGTTTTTATCTCTGTATTATTTGGAATTAAATTTTGATCCAAATCCCATCAAAATCAATGGAAGACTTCCAATGTGTTGAACTAACTTCGGGTCAGAAACTAAATGGAGATATTTCAGGGTGCCAAGCATTTAATAGTCTTTTATATATGTTACTTTTCTACAGACAATGTGTTTCTTTCTAGTTTAACGTATAAAAAGCAAAGAAAGAGAACATTCATTAATCTTCACTGGTTTTTTTTCTTTTATGCTAATATAATGATGCAACCTCAATAAAACAATTCAATATACTTGACACATCTGCTATAAAACTATATGTCTTACAATGAAACAACTTGGCCTTCAACTGTCTTCTTTTCAGTGTCTTCATGACAAAAAGGGGCATTAACTTATTGTCAGAGACTTAGGCGTTTTTTGATTTCAATAGTCTCGAGTGTTAAGCATGTAATGAAAAAGGAAAAACAACAACCCTGTCTCCATCTCCAGATAATCTCTAAGTAGTTTTTAAATCTAAGTGATAAACCACTATGAGGCAATGGTAACAATATTTTAGAGTATTTTGCTGAGGAAGATAGACTGCTGTAGACCAAAATGCCCCAGAAGTTATTTAAAGAATACACAAAAACTTCTTTCTCTGAACATGGGGGCAAAAAGGCTAGAATCTATGAGAGAAGAAAATGCCACTATTTCTATTTTTCTTTCTCACAGTTTCTTACCCTTTTCCACATACCTCTGACAGTTACTTCAAAAGCTCTATGTTGAATCATAGTATCATAGACTCATTTAGTTTAGAAAACACCTTTAAGATCATTGAGTCCAACCACAAACCTAGCACTGCCAAGTCCATCACTAAACCATGTCCCTAAGTGCCATATCTGCGTGTATTTTAAATACCTCCAGGGATGGTGACTCAACCAATTCCCTGGGCAGCCTGGTCCAATGCTTGATAACCCTTTCTGTGAAGAAATTTTTGCTAACAGCCAATCTAAACTTCCCCACAAGGAGGCGCAACTTGAGGCCATTTGCTCTCATCCTATCACTTGTTACTTGGGAGAAGAGACTGACCCCCACGTTGCTACAAACTCATTTCAGGTAGTTGTAGAGAGCGATAAGGTCTCACCTGAGCCTCCTTTTGTCCAGACTAAGCAACCCCAGCTCCTTCAACCTCTCCTCATAAAACTTGTGCTCTAGACCCCTCACCAGCTTCGTTGCTCTACTTTGGACACGCTCCAGCACCTCAGTGTCTTTCTTGTAGTGGGGGGCCGAAAACTGAACACAGTACTTGAGGTGGGGCCTCACCAGTGCTGAGTACAGCAGGATAATCTCTTCCCTAATCCTGCTGGCCACACTGTTTCTGATAAAAGCCAGGATGTTCTTGGCCTTTTTGGCCACCTGGGCACACTGCTGACTCATATTCAGCCAGCTGTTGACCAACACACCTGGGTCCTTTTCCACCAGGCAGTTTTCCAGCCACTCTTCCCCAAGCCTGTAGCTTTGCATGGGGTTGTTGTGACCCAGGTGCAGGACCCAGCACTTGGCCTTGTTGAACCTCACACTGTTGGCCTTGGCCCATCGATCCAGCCTGTCCAGATCCTTCTGGAGAGCCATCCTACCCTCCAGTGGATCAACACTAAGGCCCAACTTGGTGACATCTGCAAACTTACTGAGGGTGCACTCTATCCCCTCATCCAGATAATTGATAAAGATATTAATCAGAACTGGTCCTGATAGTGAACCCTGAGGAACACCACTTGTGACCAGCTGCCAATTGGATTTAACTCCATTCACCATAACTCTTTGGGCCCAGCCTTCCAGCCAGTTTTTTACCCAGTGAAGAGTACACCCATCCAAGCCATGAGCAGCCAGTTTCTCCAAGAGAGTGCTGTGGGAAACTGTCAAAGGATTTCCTAAAGTCCAGGTAGACAACATCTACAGCCTTTCCCTCATCCACTAAGTGGATAACCTTGCCGTAGGTGGAGATGAGGTTAGTTGAGCGGGACCTGCCTTTCATAAACCCGTAATGACTGGGCCTGATCACCTGTTTGTCCTGTTCATGCAGCATGATAACACTCAAGATGATCTGCTCCATAACATTCCCTTGCACTGAGGTCAGACTGGCAGACCTGTAATGTCCTGGATCCTCTTTCTGGCAATTCTTGTGGATGGGCGTCACATTTGCTAACCTCCAGTCAACTGGGACCTTCCCAGTTAGCCAGGATTGCTGATAAATGATGGCAAGTGGCTTGGTGAACACTTCTGCCAGCTCCCTCAGCACCCTTGGGTAGATCTCATCTGGCCCCATAGACTTGTGTGTGTCTAAGTGGTGTAGCAGGTCACTAACAATTTCCCTTTGGATTACAGGGGCTTTATTCATCTCCTCATCCTTGTTTTCCAGTTTCAGGCTCTGGGTACCTGGAGACCAATTGGTCTTACTGTGAAACACTGAGGCAAAGAAGGCATTAAGTACCTCAGCATTTTCCCCATCCTTGGTCACTATGTTTTCCCCCTGCATCCAATAAAGGACTGAGATTCTCCTTAACCCTCAATTTGTTGCTAATGTATTTAAAGAAATATTTTTTATTGTCTTTTACAGCACCACCCAATTAAAGTTCTAATTGGGCTTTGGCCCTTCTCATTTCCTTCCTGCATAAACTCACAATATCCTTGTAGTCCTCCTGAGTTGCCTGCTCCTTCTTCCAAAGGTCATAACCTCTTTTTTTTTGTTCCTTAGTTCCAGTCAGAGATCTCTGTTTAGCCAGGTCAGTCTTTTTCCCCACCTGCTTGTCTTTCAGCACATGGGGACGGCCTGCTCCTGAACCTTCAAGATTTCCTTCTTGAAGAATGTCCATCCTTCCTGGACTCCTTTGACCTTCAGGACTGCCTCCCAAGGGACTGTCTACCAGGCTCCTAAGCAGGCCAAAGTCAGCCCTCTGGAAGTCCAAGGTGGCAGTTCTGCTGCCCGCCCTCCTTACTTCTCCAAGAATCGAAAACTCTATGCCCAAGACAGCCTCCAACCATCACATCACCCACAAGTCCTTCTCTGTTCGTAAACAACAAGTCCAGAGGGGTATCTTCCTTAGTTGGCTCACTCAACAGTTGTGTCAGGAAGTTGTCTTCCACACACTCCAGGAACCTCTTACACTTTTTCCTCTCTGTTGTATTGTACTTCCAGCAGATGTCTGGTAAGTTGAAGTCCCCCACGAGAACAAGTGGTAGTGATTGTGAGACTTCTCCCAGCTGCTTACAGAATATTTCGTCTGCCTCTTGATCCTGGTTGGGCGGTCTATAACAGACTCCCACCATGACATCTGCCTTGTTGGCCTTTGCCCTGATTCTTACCCATAAATACTCGACCCTATTGTCACTATAATTAAGCCCAAGACAATCAAAACACTCCCTAACATACAGGGCCACTCCACCACCTCTCCTTCCTGGCCTATCCCTTTGGAAGAGTTTATAGTCATCCAATGTAGCACTCCAGTTATGCATATCATCCCACCATGTTTCTGTTATGGTGACTATATCATAGTTTTCCTGTTGCACAATGGCTTCTAGTTCCTCCTTTTTTGTTGCCCATGCTGCGTGCATCAGTGTAGACACACTTCACGTCATCTATTGATCCTGCCACCTTTTTGCGGGGAGAAGCTTTAATTCCTATGTGACCATTGTCAGGCACTTCTGTGGTTTCTAACACATCAATAACCCTTGCGTCTTTGCTACCTCATGGATCTCTGTCCCCTGTTTCCACTGAGAAGGCAAACTGAAGGACCTCACTAACACACCATCCCTCCAACATTGACACGTCGCCCCCAGGCTTACCTGTACTGACCCTTGTTTTATACCTTTCCCCCTTTAAACCTAGTTTAAAGCCCTTTTGGTGAGTTCTGCTAACTCCTGTACAAAGATCAGTTTCCTTCTTTGACACGTGTAGCCCATCTGTTGCCAGCAGGCCTGGTAAGGTGTAAACTGACCCATGATCAAAAAAACCAAAAATTCTGCTGGTGACACTGGGCTTGGAACCAGCTATTGATCTGCTGGCTCTTCCCGTTTCTTCTCTCAACTTTTCCTGCAACTGGAATTACAGAGGAGAACACTACTTGTGCTCCTGATCCCTTAACCAGTCATCGCAAAGCTTTGAAGTCTTTCTTGATTGCCCTCAGATTTCTTGTTGCAACTTCATCGCTGCCTATGTGAAAAATCCATAATGGATAGTAACCTGAGGGCCATAGCAGGGTAGGAAGCTTTCTCTTCATATCTTTAACCCAGGCCCCAGGGAGAGAGCAGGCTTCCCTAAGACGTGCGTCTGGTCTGCGTATTGGGCCTTCTGTTCCCTTCAGAAGGGAGTCTCCTATGACAATGATCCATCTTTTTTTCTTTATGGAAGCAGTTTTGACTCAGGGCATAGGCTGACTTAACCTCAGCAACATCTCCAAGCTAGATGAACAGTCATCTTTGTTATTGTTCAGTTCTACTTGTAGAGCCTTGTACCTATTATGCAAGGGCATCTGGGAAGGTGGGGTAATCACAGAGGAGATGTGCCTGCTGCACCAAGCAGGAATTTGTTGCCATTTCCCCCTATGCCTTAAGCCACTGTGTTCAGCCAGGGGGAGAGAGGACAAGGAATCCTCTATATCATGTGTCCTGTCTGCCTGCTGGGCCTGTCTCAGGGAAGGTAGGGTGCGATTCCAGTAGTCTCTCTCACACTCCCTGATGCTCCTCAACCTACTCACCTCCTTCTGGAGCTCTGTCGCTAAGCGGAGAAGTTCCACTACCTGGGTGCACCTCCCATGGGTGTGAAATGACACTGAAAACAATGTTTTTGTGTCTGTGTATCTCTGTATGTTGTTTCCTTCTCTGCTTTTTAAGTGCAACTTGTTATTTCTTTCTCACACACAAGGCTTTTAGTCCAGCCACTCCTGCATGTCTAGGTTTATCACCAGATCATAGTAAGCCTCTCTTTTTAGCAAGGTATAGGAAAACACAGATAACTCTTACTCCAGCCCTGTGTGTATCTTTTTACAGGCAGAAGACTTTATTGTTTCAGCTGTCTATTCTATAAAGGATGTAGACAGGGTGGATACATTTGTTTTACACTTTAGCTGAATGAGAGACATTGCATCTATCAACTTCACCAAGGTTAATCTAACTCAGAACGAAGTGTTGACATGGAAGATGTAACTGGGAATACAAACTACAGAACAGGAACCTAGGGCAACTGCACTATAAGCTTAGACAAGTCAATTACATTTCTAAACTTGAGTGGTATGAATTTACAGAGAGGTGTCCTGAACAATGCAAGGTGCCTTTTAATTAAAAAAAAAAATCAAAAAACCCAAACACACAAGCAAAAAACTAATCAATTTCCCCTGAGATGAGAAACTTAGCACTTTGTAGGGCTTTTTCACTACTTAGCTACAGCTTTGTGCTATATTTAGTAAATTGCTAAGCAATCCCTTTCAAGCTCTAGAATTATTTCCACTGTTATTCCAAAAGCTTTGATTTGCTTGATTTTATATCGAAGTCCACAAACATTTGTGACACTGATAACAAGAGGAAAAAAGTGGTAGGTGTACAGCCTAACTTGTTCTCTGATTACTCCTCTGTTCCCACCCCCACCCTCCCCCCAACAAATCTTGCTTAGCAAACATGACTGTATGGACCAAAATAATTTCTTTCTAGATTTCTAGTCACACCAGTATTTATGAGCTTTTCCAGGGTAGTTTTGGACAATCTCCCCAAAGTGATGCTTAAGTGCTCTGCACACTTTTAACTCATACAGAGGAATTACACTCCTCATAAAATGGAGTCATATTTTTTTTCATGCAGAGTATGAAAAGTTTTTGTGTCAAGACCTGCCTTTCATATCACAAAATCACAGAATATTTGAGGTTGGAAGGGACCTCTGGAGGTCATCTAGGCTAATGCCTCTGCTCATGCAGGGCCACCTAGACCCAGTTGCCCAGGACCATGTCCAGACAGCTTTTAAATATCTCCAAGGATGGAGACTCCACAAACTCTCTGGGCAATTTGTGCCAGCACCCAGTCACTCTCACAGTTAAAAAGTGTTTCCTGATGTTCAGACAGCACGTCCTGTGTTTCAGTTTTTGCTTATTGCCTCTTGTCCTGTCACAGGGTACCACTGAGAAGAGCCTGGCTCTGATCTCTTTTCACCTTCCCTTCAGGTATTTTTTTGCACTGATGAGATCCCCCTGAAGTGATCCCCTTCTCTAAGCTGAACAGTCCCGGCTCTCTCAGCCTTTTCTTATAGAAGAGATGCTCTAGCCCATTCATCATTTTGTGGCCCTTTCTTGGACTCTCTCCAGTATGTCTGTCCATGGCACTCTTGCACTGGGCAGCCCAGATCTGAACACAGTACTCCAGGTGTGGCCTCACCACCGCTAAAATATGTAGTAATTCACATGTTAAAATTCTCAAATGGAAAGGAGCACTTAAATTTTCAACAGGTTCCTTGACAGGGGATCAGGCTTTTAAAATTAACATTAGGAATAATATTTGAGAGCATGCATTACAATCCAGGACTTCCCTCTCCATTTTGAATTCCACATCAGAAAATGGAATATGTATCTGCTAACTTCAGCTGCTATAGTCATTCCTACTCACTTTAAGCTTCTTTGTTTGTAAATGCACTGAAAGGGACAGATTTCGCAGGAAAAGTAATTGTCTTATTTTAATGCCTTTCTTCAGATGAGATGGGTTTGGTTTTGGTTTTCGTTTTTTTTTTTTTTTTCCCATTGACTGCTAGGGTGACCTGTTCAGGCTTTAACAGCTAATGTCTGTATGTCTAAGTAAGGCAAAACGAATGCTACCATTATTATCTAGTATTGGAGAGCTCTCCTGAGAGACAGAAATTAGGATTCTCTGTCTTCTGCCAGATGTGATTTGGAAGGCCACTGTTGCACGATACACTTCAGAAGCTTCCTTCCAGCTGAGTGTGCTCATTTGCTTCCAGACATAGAACAGCCTGCTTCTCCCTCCAATGAAATTCCATTTGGTTCTCTTTGTACTAGCCAAGACATGACAAAGGAGTAATCATGTTGCCCAGATATACACCTTCTAAGAAACATATCATGGACAAATAAAAGAAAATATAAGCTTCACACAGTTGACAAAAAAGGGTTTATTTTGTATTTCAGAAAGTTGTATTTTTTTAATTCACATCCAAAATGAAGTATCTTCCTAATAAAGATTTAATGTCAAAATATTCTATTGTACTTTTATGTTATTAACACTTCATTAGTTTTTCAAAATATACTACAGAACATTCGCAAGGTATTATGAATAATCATAAAGCAATAAAACAAAATTATACTTGCCAAATAAATCACAGAATCATAGAATCATTTAGGTTAGAAAACACCTTTAAGATCATTGAGTCCAACCACAAACCTA
>RSEF01000001.1:203303293-203315237 GCA_003993805.1 Himantopus leucocephalus | reverse complement strand
GACAGGCTGAGAGAGTTGGGGTTGTTCAGCTTGGAGAAGAAAAAACTCCAGGGAGACCTTACAGCAGCCTTCCACTACCTGAAGGTGGCTTACAGGAAAGATGGGGAGGGATTCTTTATTAGGGAGTGTAGTGATAGGACAAGGGGTAACGATCTTAAACTGAAAGAGGGTAGGTTTAGATTAGATATAGGGAGAAATTCTTTACTGTGAGGGTGGTGAGGCACTGGAACGGGTTGCCCAGAGAAGTAATGGATGCCCCATCCCTGGAAGCGTTCAAGGCCAGGTTGGTTGGGCCTTTGAGTAACGTAGTGTAGTGGAAGGTGTCCCTGGCCATGGCAGAGGGGGTTGGAACTAGATGATCTTTGAAGTCCCTCCCAACGCAAACCATTCTATGATTCTATGATTCTATGAACGTTACGGAAATGAAACGGTGGATAATCTAGAGACTTGGGGCTTCTTGTGCCCCATATGTCTTCAAGAACAGAATGATAGAAATACTAGGTATGACATAGCACCAAATGCAGGTTTAACAGCCAGTTGTCTAGGGTAAGCTATCAGAAAAAAACACCCTGTGGACTTTATGTAGGCTGAAGAAGCACACCTTATGTGCAAAGCCAAGGATTTATGGCTAGTGTAATTAAAGTCTTAAAATCCAATCAAAGAATTATTATTAGTCCTGTTACAATGTTATAGTCCAAATTATCCAATTATTACAGATCATTCCCAATAACGATACAGTTAAAATGAGTATACAGTTTTCTCTTTTCTCTGGTATTAAGCTCACCTTTCCTATCTTCTCCTGATTTCAAATATTGATGAATAAAGATAGGGTGTTAGAGCAAGTCATTAGCATCTCAAGTTATTTGCCAAAAGAGTTTAATGTTGGTGTTGATGGTTTCTTACTCCTCACTCTGGAGTCTGCTTAGGGTCATTTTTTTATGTTTTGCAATGTGCATTACACCTTAACCTCCTTCTTCATAGGTTCACTACTCCATTTTAAATCCAAATAGACTATGTGGGGAGTAGTTTATTCATGTTGGATATGGTATCCTTGGTCTATTTGTTATCCTTAAAGCAAATTATACCCAACTCCTAAGGCTGCTTTTCTTTAATGACCAGTAAATGACTGTTCAGGGTCTGGGGCCTCCAGCTGCAGTACAAGTACTGGCTTGTACTTTCAAGGCCATTGCCACCATTTTGTGCTTGTACTTTTTGGGAACCCTGATAAATTCCTTTTTTTTCCTTAACAGACCTCAGCTGCAGTTTCCCAGTAATACAGCTAACATTTATTAGAACAGCATTGTCAGAAACATATTTCATTAATAGTTCTATGAAAACAATGATGTATTGGAAGGCACATATGCATACAGACACTTATATGGCCAGATGCAAAGCTCTGGTAACTGCTTGCTACCAATATCTGCTAGTTATAGGAATTATCACTGGTGTATTATCAGAATTATTCTACAACAGTAATTATAGATAATTGTAGTAGGAAAAGGATTAAACAGAGTCTGAAGGTGCCTTTTAACACCATAATTCTGTTGTATGCTCTGTACCACAATGATGGACTGCTGCCTCAAATTTAGTATTTTAAGGGAATAAAGGAAATTACGCTTCCTATGTAATAACAGGTTAACAATAAAGTAGTTTCCACTCCTATTCCAACTGTGATACTATCTGAAATGGGATTTAGTATCTGTTGAAACAGCTACAACAACAGTAAAAAAAACTGTATGAGCACGTGTTATGCCATAGCAGGAAGCCAATGCTGCCATAACTGGATTATGGTTTTATTGTGTGTTCTTCAGCTGTGATGAAAAACTTATAAGAATTAGTTTTGTTTCCAGCAAAGTGTTCTAAAATTGTATATAACTTAACTGTAGGTCTTTGGAAAAGTTTAAATATTGTCACATCAAATTAGCACACTTTGCCTGACATACTGAAGAGAATTTCTTCCTATTCTCATTAGAATGGTCCCTATATTACCACAAATCAATGTCCTCATAATTTTCTGTGAACAGTGGGCATATACAATAAACATTGAAGCAGTTTTGCAAAATGACTTATCAGTGTTATTAGAGGTAAAAACTGCAGGATTTATGTGTCGATGTGCATGGGATCTCGCATCATGACTTTAATGAGTGCGAAGTTGACATTGACATGCACTGCTCTGAGAGACAACAGACATTATGCCACTTCACAGGAAAATGCAACTTGTGACAATCAGAGACAAAATTCAAAGCTGTAACCTGATGTGAACTCTTCTGGAAACACTGAGTCATGGTAGGGAGCAACAGTTAGATCACCCATCTAAATGACCGCAAACACAACTCAGATACTCTAGACTGTCTGAATTCTTGTCTGTGTGACAGCACTTTTCATCACATACTGTCATGCCTGCTGTACGGAACAACTTACCAAAAATATGTGTGTGTATATATATATTTCATTATATTATACTTAATTGTGTATATTTTAAAACATTGGTAAGTACGATTCTTGTCATATTTATACAACATAAAAGACATTCATCCCATGAAAAAGAATTTTATGACAAAAGTGCAACACCAATAAGAAATCAAGATCAGTATTTCTATTTATGAACCTTTGCTTATCTTTAATGGGTAATTTGGAAACTAACAGTGGATGTAAATTGGAATTTTACTACCACTTATTTCGTATAACGTGATAATATTAAAATAGATGGACAGAATTTTTAAAGCTTCAAGGTGTCAGCAATTAGTTGTCCTAGATATGATTTTCCAATCACAAGCAAATATAAATCATTAATGATACTCATGGCAAAAAAACAGTGATGAACTGTGTATAATTTAGCTTCTCTTTCACCCTGTCACTACGATGTCTCGTCTTTGTATAACTGATTATCTAGGAGATCCCTGTTAAGTCCCTATCTATGAGATCCCTATTGTACAAGAGTATTTGATTCACATTGTTCAACGGTTAAGAGGTTCTTTCAAGACACAGAGGGAAATCTGTTATCACAAATGAGAAAAAAGCAGGGAATTCCAAAAAAGTACAGTCACAGAAAGGTTTAATGATTCAAAAAGGTAAATGGATTATTCTGATCAATGGGTCCATGCAAGAAAAAAAAAGGGGAGGGGGGGATTTTTATTTAAAAGGAACTCCCAAAACTTTATAAACTTTTTTAAGAAATCTTGGTATTGTTGTTATTGTATAGGCTCAGATGCCTGAAAATGTAGCAAAGGTTATGTAAAAAATGCAGACATTTGCAACTTGTATTAGAGTGTGCACTGTTCTCAGATTCATAGAATAAACAGGAAGGAATTAATTCTATATGCTAATGCTTCTAATTGAAACATAGTTTATATGAATTAGAGAAGGCAGATGGCTGAAAAATATTGTTTGCCTTGTTTGTTGCAGGAAAGCAAGTACTAGCAATACAACTCATATAGTTGCAGATTGAGGGAGTATTTGCCAGATATCCAAATACAACATTCAGTGAAAAAAGCTAATGAAAAAATGATGAGAAATCAGTAGAAAAGGTTTATTTTAGTTGAAGATTTTAATTTCATGAGCATGTGAAAAAATGAATCACTTTTTAAAGCACTCAACAGTTACAAAGAAAATTTTGAAAACTTCTGGAAACTTCTGTAACGTATAGGGAAATAATTTCTACTGGAATTCATAGGAAACAGAAATTCATCCAGAATTTCTTAACACCTTCTCAAATTCATTGCAAAAATCTCAAATGCTTGATTGTGTTCCAAAAGTTGTAAAAATATTAAGCAATCAGATAGCAATAGATTATAGGGAAACACAAAAAAAAAAAAATGAAGAAAGAAATCATAATTTCAAATAGGCAAACACCTTTGGTACCTCACGAATTCATGAGGCATTTTTAATTCCTCCTCTGAATCCTTTTAGAGAAGAAAGAGGATAATCTGAGGTCAGAGAATGGGGAGAATGTTAATAATTATGATCTCATATACTCTGAGTGCAAATGTTCCCACTGTTAACTCTGAAATCATTAATATGGACATTCATTTTGTAGCAGCAGCTCATTTACTGCAGCTAGAATTGTCCCTGGTATATATTTAAGGATAAAATGATGTGAAATGTTTCTTTGCAGAAAGCATTGGCTAAAAAAGGTGTGAAACTAGAAAAAGATATTATTATGAGAGTCTGATGTATACAAAACTGAGAACAGAGTTTCAGGTTAAAAAGTCAAAGGCAAATCTGTTTATGGTCAATGTTTTTTAGTCTAAAGTGAAAAACACAAAGTAGATAAATGATACAAACATTGAAAAAGACAAATAGTGCTCTTTCATTATATGTTAATCAGATTTGTCTTTTCTACACAGAGCAGATTCTTTACGTACAATCCACAGGGCTGATATTACTAAGTACGAGTCTGACAGTGGTTTCAAAAATACATTTTCAGCCTTCAGAATACTGATCCACAGAAGAAATATACTTGATCTTTTTCCTTTGATTCCTGGAGTTTTCTGTGGAAAGAGGATTGTTAGAAGGTGTTATTAATAGTTATTTATAGTCCTTGATACTGTTTATATACATGAGATATAGTTTTCAGTCAGTTAGACTCAAATTCTCCATAATGACTTATGAGATGGAAAAAATATATCTCTTTTAGTTATTTCTAAAAGAGAAAGTATTTAATAGTTTTATAGGATTTTATTTTCTCTCAGACCAATTTTTAAAGTTCCCTCCGCAAATAAAATCTGAACCAGGCTTAATGTATTTTATCACACATAATAGAGCCTGTATCTGGTTTTGTTGTACATTGGTACAGGGGTGGCACTTGCCATGGAGGCAGTGGGGTCCATTCCCACCAGTCATCTCACACACTGGCGCCGAACATAGTGCCATGAGACACCAGGATGGGAAGCACACTATGCCAGCANGGCTGGAATAACCTACATGTTCCGCCCATTGGTAGAATAGAATATAGATAATGCAGCAGCACAGAGTCATAGTATCTTCTTCACAGGCTTAAATCTTTTAGGATTTATTAAGGTATTTTATCACAAAGCCTACATCACAATAGCCTCTTTTCCTTGTTTAGTTTCTTGCTACTTAATACTACATAAGAAAGAATGTTTTAAAACTTCAGTTATACCACTAAGATTTCATGGTAGGTATGCTTGAGACCAAGGTGATCTTATAAATGCGTACCAAGAGTTATCATGAGTATCATTGCCAAGATAAATGCCTGTTTATTTGTGGTAAAACAGAACAGAGGTAAGACTATAACTTACTTATAACGCAATCATGTTGTTGCTCAGAGGAAATCTTTATTGTTCTCTCTGCAATTACTCCTTTTGAAGAAATGATAATATAAAATATAAAAATAGGGGTTTGAACGTTTAAGATAAATAAATGAAGGAAGGTATTAGTATATTTTCAGTTCTAAACCAAAGTGAGAGAATAGGCATTTCTGATCCTTTAGCTATATTTCTTCAAAATGAGCATTTCTATCTAACATAATTTTCTTTTCCATTCTCCTGCTTCATACTTTTATCTTTAACCTTCTCCATTCCTTCATGGCTCCATTTTCTCTCCCAGCATGTTCTTATATCCCTTTTCTTCCTCATTGCCTCCCACCACCTTTTTTTTATTATTATTTTTATTTCTCACACATAGCAATGGTATATCTGAGTTTTGGATTTTTAAGTAGTGCTGACTTACTTTCAAATATGAAATAGTTATAAAATTAAATTGAAATACAAGAAAGTCTACTTTTTCTACAGAATTGAGACTAGGGTCATTTGTCAAATTACTTCTGGAGAATACAAAAACCCCAAAAAACAAACAAACAAACACAAAAAAAATCCCAACAACCCCAACAGGTTTATATGAGGGAATGCAACACTAAAATCAATGCATACGACACTAAAATTTGGAGGCTGGGAAAGGGAGGAAGGGGCTTGGATTCCTTTTTTAACTACCACCTCTTTTCCCATCTTAAAGTGAAAAAGAACAAGGCAGTTGCTCACACTGTCCAGAAGATTTGTGAAGACATGTGCTGGGGGAAGTTTCAGATGTATTTCCCACTGTCATAGAACGGGTTTTTTCTGTGATTCTTTCCTTGGTCATTCCCGTTGCCTGTGTGTGCTGTTGGCTTCCCTGCTAGCCTCTGTGCTCTCCATATAGGACAGTAAAGATAGGTGTTCAGCCTCAGTTTAGGAATTTGGGGAATTGGGCACCATAACATTAGACAGAGCATTAATGAGTCTACGATCCTTTTGTGGGGACAGACTTTGGTGAAATATGACAGCTTTTGAACATAAAGTTTCAAAATTCTTCAAGTACAGGCTAAGGGTCTTACCCTTATCTTATGTAAGATAGAAGAGATTCTGAGACTCAGGACACTGCTTCTGTTACCCAGGTGAAACCAAGTTGTTCGTGAATGTTAAAGCAGCAAGTAATAGAAAAGTCGGGTAAGCTAGAATTCAGACAGCTTTTAATGGACATTTACTGGTGTATTTAATTCTGAAAATCTACCATTGCTATCTTAACTCCATTTTTACTCTAGAGAGTAGTATAAAAGAAAATACCTATTTTTCAGAACTCAGCCTTGCTGAATCGTTGCCTTAACTATGTACAATGAAGTTCAGCCTTATTTAAATTTTTGATATGTACTTTACTGTGAAAAGATTAATTTCTAACAGCAACTTCACAGCTTATCTTATGTAATTTATAATTAAAAAAAAGCTGATTAAAAATAAGTTCCCTGTATACTAATGTAATATTCTGCTGTAGATCTTAAAAATATAGATTTTCCATTATATGAGTTACTAAGTCTAACTTAGCAAGCACTGAATTTGATTTCGAAGAATATCTATCAAATGTGGGATCATTAACTAAGTTAATATACCCTTTGACAATTAATGGTAATGTCCTGGTCTCATTAAGAACTTTAGATTTAGTGCATACATGTCACAAATGCCAGAATATGTACTTATCTTAGGGTTCCCGAAGTTTGAGTAAGGGGAAAAAGAACTAGTTATTATTTTTAAAAACATCTAAAACTAATAGTCTACTCATTTTTTCAAATTAATGGTTCTTTGATTTTGTTTAAATTTGCACAATAAAATCATAATTAAGTCCCAGCTACTACTGTCTCAAGTGCAAAATTTTGTTCTTTTTTAACACAGCTATGCTTAAAAAATACTTCTGTCTTGTAGAATAATTTGAAAAATAAAATTTGAGCTTATTCTAGTAGCTGTATCAGTTGAGTCTATAAAAACAGAATGTTTATAAATAGTGTATTTAACAGAAAATCTGCATAGATTTTTGTGGAATTTTTTTGGTTTTTTTCTTTCTTAGCCTTTTAATCTGAATATTTCCTAATCTTTTGTTACGTTCATTGCTTCTCCACTTAATGAAATGTATTTAAAGGGTTCGCAATATTTTTCTGCTGTGTCCCGTTTGTCTAAGCCGTCTTGCCTTCCAAACTATCTCTATGGACAGTAAGAGCTAGTGTTTTTTTGAAAAAGTATTGCAGAAACACAAAAGTTCTCAGAGCCCAGTTAGATGGAAGGGTCAATCTAATAGGTTCTTAGAAAGAAAGGCAAAGTGTTGTATAACTGCTGCAGGTGCTTCAGTTCAGCAGTTTCTTAGAGGATGTTCAGCAGCCTTTAAAAAATGTTCTGTCTTGGGCTTTGACAAGGTTAACATTTGTTCTTCTTTTTATCTGCCTTTTCCCCTCTTTGTATATATGCTTCTTGCTTGTATGCTTTGTTTTGGGGTTTTTTTATTTCCTTTCGAGAAAACTTAACAAATGTTCTCTAATATGTCCTTAAAAGTAATGACTTTCTTTCCTTTTTGGAGGGAAGCTTAAAAATATAACCTTTTCTGAGAACAAAGATTATTTTTGTCTTTTTTCAGAATCAAAATACACTCTGTGGAATGTGCACTTTTTGAAATGGTTCTAAAAATATATGAAAGGATATAATATTTTTATTCTTGGCCTGTCTTATCCACTGCAAAGAACAGAACAGTACAGGGAAACACAGGAGAGATCTATAACCAAATTACTCTCACTGAACACAAATCAAGATATTTCAAGGAGAAAACTTCTGCAGAAGTGACTTTCATGTGGGTGTTGGAGTGAAGAGAGTCATTGAGGGAACTAGACTTCTAACAGAGCAGCTAAGGAGTTCAGATCTCAAGGTGATACTGGAATGGGCAAAAGCACATACTGAAAATCATACCTGCAGGATTCTGCTAAATTGCGAAGTATTACTGACTACAAGATGGAGTTAAGTATGGAGGTATGGGATTTAGAATGCAGTGGATGTGTTTTATAGATTTTTCTTTCATCTCTTATCTACTGTGCTTGAGGGGTGGTTGCAAGAGCTAGTCCTCTGGTAGCCCCCAAGTCCCTCCCTTCCTGATATACTGAAGTTTAATCAGCCAGTTCCCATAAACACGGGACTACTGAGATAAGGAGCATGCCACCTGTCCTTATTTGGTGGGAGTCCAAATTTTTCAATCTTACTAGGTTTGTGGAATTGTGGAAAGCTGAGCTATAGGATCTATAAGCTATGCCAGTACCAAAAAAAAACCTCTGATTGAAAAATAACAGAGGTTATGGAATTTCCTGCATTTTCCTTCTCTTTGGGTAGCTATAAAATAGGCAGATCAAAATTTTTTTGGGCAGGGGTGGAGTCATTTTTCCCTTTTAGCATGCAAGGGAGATTAAATTGTTGTTTGGGTTTTTTTTTTCCTCTTTCAGTAACAACAGAATGTGGGATTGTTTTTTTTTTAAAAAAGAAGAGGTCCTTAACACTGTATACAATCAGAAGTATTCAGGATATTAGATCTTTTTCTTTCAAAGACTGCTGCTTTAAAGAATAAACACACTTAAAAACTTTAAAACATTAAAAACCTTTAAGCATTAAAAAACTTTAAAAACCTATAATTTATCCTTTTGAATATATTCAAGTAATTACTTGAAGAGAAAAAACAGCACTGCTCTATTTCCTGGTCACCTGCAATTTAGCTATATGTAAAACTAAGTCATTTTTTCTGGTGCCTAAGAATAGAGGTACAAGCAGGGGTATGTTATACTTGTTCAAACCAGACCTTTCATATTTACTTTGCACAACAGTTTTCAATGATATAGGTAAAATAAAAGTTATCAAAGTGTCATGGGATGTAATTTATTTGGAGTGTCCCACTATATTTGAATTTTTTACTTGATGGAATTTTAGAACATGTTGGGTTCTATCACACCACAGCACATTACAATTTCTGCTCAGCTGGTAAGACAACAAGAAAATTTATGTTTTACTTTGTGGTGTGGTATAATATTACCTGATGAGACCTCAGAAAAATTAAAATAACACATGCTCAGATCTATAACCTCTCTTACTGAGTAACATTTCAGTTCAGCAGGTGATTTCACTTAATATATCTTCTTGAAACATGTTTGTGAAATTAGAGACATACTGATGGTTAATTAATGGTATTTGTAGGGCAAACAAACAATGTTAAGCTTAACTACAAGTATGTTAAATAACTTTTCTCTTACAAATGTATCTGTGTCAAATGCTTTATCTGCAAATTGCTATCATCCTAAAACTCCTCTTTCTCTAATCTTAATGATTTTTCTGCCACCTATATCTCTACCAGTGCAGCCTAGGATCCTAGGATCTCTGTGAAAGTCATAGATCAAGTCCCCCTAGAACACATTTCTGGGCACATGAAGGAGAGAAAATTGATCAGGAATAGTCACCACGTATTTACTAAGGGTAATTCATACCTGGTTAACTTGATTGCCTTCTGTGATAATGTGGTGGATTTGACCTTGGCTGGCTGCCAGACCCAGGTGCTGTTCTCTCACTGCCCCTCCTCAGTACAATGGAGAGGGAAAATAAGGTGGAAAAGCTCATGGGCTGAGATAAAGACAAGGAGATCACTTACCAATTACTGTCATGGGTAGAACAGACTCGACTTGGGGAAGATTAATTTAATTTACTGCCAATTAATAAGAAAGTAGGACAGCGAGAAAAAAAGAACAAACCTGAAAACACCTTCTCCATATCCCCACCTTCTCCCCAGGGTCAACGTCATTCCTTCATTCTTCTACCTTCTCCTGCCTTGATCAATGCAAGGGGATGGGGAACAGGGGCTGAAGTCGGTTCATAACACTTCATCTCTGCTGCTCCTTCCTCCTCATGCTGTTCCTTTGCTCCAGTATGGGGTCTCTCCCATGGGAGACAGTCCTTCACGAACTGCTCAAGCATGGATCCTTGCTATGGGCTGCAGTTCTGCAAGAACTGCTCCAGTGTGAATCCTTCCTATGGAGTACAGTCTACCAGAAACACAGTGCTTCAGTGTGGGTCCCCCACAGGCCACAGTTTGTGCCACAAAACCTGCTCCTGTGTGGTCTCCTCTGCACAGGTCACATTTCCTGCTAGGAGCCTAGTTGTGCATGAGCTATCCATGGGCTGCAGCTTCCTTCAGGGCATATCCACCTACTGTGTCATGGGGTCCTTTATGAGCTGCACTGTGGATATCCACTCCACTGTGGTTGTCCATGGGCTGCAGGGGGACAACCTGCATCACCATGGTCTTCTCCGTGGGCTGCAGGGGTATGTCTGCTCCAGGCAGGCCAGCCTCTTCACTGCAGTGTGCAGGAAGACAAGATGTATAATTAAAACAGGAGATGTTCAGACTTACCCTAAGGAATTTTTTTTCATCTTGAAGACAGTCAAGCATTGGAACAGGTTGTTTAGTGAGGTCATTTAGTCTCTGGCCTTAGAGGTTGTTAGCCTTGCTTGGATGAAACCCATAGCAACCTGGTCTGATATAATTACTGATACTGTATGAATAGGCGTTTGGACCGCAGACCTCCTGACGTTCCTTCAAGCCTGAATTATTCTATAATTCTGTGGTAGATATAGTGATTCTGTGATAGATATAAATCTACCTGTCTCTTTATATAACTAGCATATATGTATATGTTAAATTTAAATACGTGTATACTTTATATATTTGTAGATTGGTATGCAGGTAGATAGGTACCTGCCATACATAAGATATGTGGTCCCCTGAATATATGATAGATGAAACTATCTATTTGTCTCTCTGGGATATATCTTGTGTCTATTTAGCTGCATACCTACATCTTCTAAGTTCTAATTGTACACTAGTGAAGGTTTGTAGAGATCTACTGATATTAGTGCAGGGAAAAAGATTACATAGCAGGACATACTGAATATTTTCCTTCCTTTCCCTAAAATGTTACTGCATAATATAATACGCATACATCTCTGAATTTTCTCTCTGGCACAGGACACACTGAAATTCCCACAATCAGTCCAAAAGGGATGGTTAATTTTAATGTATACTTCTGCCCTTAACCTACGAGTTCGTGGTTTAAGAAATAAGCTGTAAGTTGCTTAGCTATTATCATAAACTAACTACTTTTGTAAACTAAAAGTCTTCCAAACCATTTATTTTTTACAGTTGGATTTGATGGATTTACAGGTCTTTTTCAAACTAAATGATTCTATGATTCTATGCTTTATCAGTTCTGCTATTGTTCCTCCAGTCCTTTACAGTGAGCCATTAACCTGGAACTAGAAAAAGACAGAAAATCAGAAATGTGCACTCTACTGTTGTTAAGTAACACTACAGAGACTTGTGTAGCTAGAAATAGCATAGCACGTGCTATCCCTGGTCTTTCATTCTGTGCCACTGCAGAAAAAATTATTTTAATTCCACCATTCCTTCAGAAATAACACTTTTTTCCATACATGATCATAGAATCATAGAATCATAACATCATAGAATCATAGAATCAAAGAATGGTTCGGGTTGGAAAGGGCCATAAAGATCATCTAGTTCCAACCTCCCCCTGCCATGGGCAGGGACACCTTCCACTATACCAAGTTACTCAAAGCCCCATCCAGCCTGGCCTTGAACACCT
>RSEF01000001.1:203262189-203293514 GCA_003993805.1 Himantopus leucocephalus | reverse complement strand
ATCTCCAGAGGTCCCTTCCAACCCTGACCATTCTGTGATTACTGGGATCTTTTAAAAACCACCCTTAATCCAGGTAAAGCTGACGCACAGCTTCCTTGAAGTCTTTATATAAGCAGATAAATAACCTAGCAAGAATTTGACAGTTTAGCTGGAAGAAGAAAGTAAAAATCTGTCAAGGATGCGTGCAGCACTAGGAAACAAACAGCAATGCTGGCATTAGAGCTGTGAAAGCACGAGAGTGGCTCTTACGTGTGTCTGTTTCCACTATGCAAAAGCAGAGCTGGTGGTACAATTATTTGGACTGTGATTTTGATGAATCTCCTCTCAGCTGCAGTTGTACAAAGTAACTGGGAAGTGCAGCAGCTCCAACTTCAATCCCTCCAGCCACAAGAAAGCTGGAGGCCTCAGATGAGAAAGGGCTTCCTAACGCCGTCCTGAGATCAAAATAAGAGGTTCCCAAACTTAACACTATTCTTAAACCCCAGTTCTGAGATATAACCACATACAGCACAAAGCAAAAGTGTAAAAACCTGGAAATTACTAAACTGGTCTTCAGATTAACCACAACGTGTGACCTCTCAAAGCCAGATTAAAACCCCCACTCTTTTATCCTCTCTCCTCCGAGCTGAAAAAATGAGACTGATGCCAATCTTTCTAAAGACATTTCCTTAATGGTAACAACAACTAGTGAGGCAGAGACAAAACACAAAACTTACATCAAGGGAGACATTGAAAAAAAAAAGTCACAGCTCAACAGTAGTCCTTTCTTCATCCACAGCCAATAACAGATGCTTCAGAGGGGTGATGGGAACACCCCTTCCCTGTCACCCCCACTCTCCCTTAAACACTAAAAATACAGTATTTTAGCTTGGGGTGGGAAAGGAAGATACCTGTTTTTCTTTATCTTGGATAACGTCTGGATCAAGACTCAACGCATGACCACTTTCATACACATATATATCACCTTGCATACATACATATGCTTGCAGGTACAGGTATGTGCATGGGTGGGAATACCTCCACAGAGGCTTCGATCCCAAACAGTGTAATTTTGTTCCCATAAACCTGAAGTATGCTACAATTCCTATGACAAAATCCATACAAGAAAAGAACATGAGCAGCATTTCACTCACACCACCTGTATGACATATGCACGAAACGGGCACAAATGTTATTGTTCACTGTTCCCTTCGGCGAACCAAATCCCCAACCCCAGGCAAGCAGAATACCCAAGACTGCATGAGGGCAGGACTGCGGCTAATGTGCTGGTCAACAAAATACCACTGGGTTATGAGCCACAAGCCCCAAGAGTTCAGGAAAAGGATAATCAAAAAGGCACTCGCATCCTTAGAGCGGCATATTTCTCTACCGCCTCTTAGTTAATGAGTATCAAAGTGAGTAGCACTTTTTAAAAACATAGGCATCTACTTGTTTCCAACAATCTGTGGTGGTGAGTCATAACTACTAGAAGGTGGGAAAGGATTTACATATTGTACAAAATGCTGTCATCTGGAACTGCTCATTCAAAAAAACAGTCGGCTCGCATACAAGTATCCTGGCTCCAAAGGCAAGACAAAAATAGGCACTGACTTCTCAGTGTCACCGTTCTCTGCAAATACAAAAAGAACTTCTCTTAAAAACATACAAGCATTCAAGAAAGCCAAGAGAGCTACCAGAGGGCTTCCTTGGTCTTACATTATTGCTTCTGATACTATTAAAGGGAAATATTATTTGCGTGTCTGAAAAGGTTCCCCCAAACCAGCCAGAGAGTTTACTTCCAAAATAGCGCTGTCATACTATTGGAAAAATTCTGTTAAGAACTATTGAGATTTTTATCACAGCTCTTACTATGTTACATGTATTCTACTATGAATGCTGTAGTGGAAACAGAAGAAATACATTGACTCTTTGACAGCAGAGAATAACTAAGTTGCTTCCCTTTGCCCTCAAGGAGGAAAAAAATGGTATCATTCCCCTGTGAGAATGCTCAAGATATAATGGGCAAGACAAAAAAAATACTTAGTGAAAATGGTTTAATAAATCCAGAAACAAAGCACCTTTTCACATACTTAAAAGCCTGCAAGTCTCCATGCTGACATTTGATGAATGGACAGAATAAATTGGTTTGCACCTCCTACGCCTTGTACTGATGACACAAAGTCCTGGCTGGCACAGATGCTAGATGACTATTACAGTCAAAACCACTGTTACTGGATTTGCATAGTATGAGGATATAAAATACGCTGGACTTCAGTTTTGAAGATAAACACACTAGCAAGATTTAAAACCAAAACAAAGTCATCTTTTCAGTGTCTCATTTTGCTTTTAAGATACCTTGATTACTTGTAAATGCAGAAAAGGAGATAGCAGGAATAAAGGAATAGCTTAAGTCTGGGAAGCAGCAGGGCAATTCATGTTACCGACCAGAGCCTAGCACGATCCCAGCTCATTTCACCATGAGCTGGTTTTATGACAGTAACCAATTAATCAAGAGACTTTGTAAAATCATGCAAGTGATAAGCAAGTTCCCTTTACCTTGGGAGCATTCCTTGACTGTACAAAAGGATAAAGGAAACAAAAAATCCACTCTCTCCCACTGCTGTTACTTCTCTCAAAAATACAAGAAAATTGTGATAGAATGGCATTGTTACACGCACACTGAAAGCCATATAACAGATTATTTCTGAACGCTTGTATTCAAAAATTATCTTTCTAAGAACAATGAACAATCCTTAAGGTCTTTGATTGACAATTACTGAGACCCAGAGACACAGCTCCACAAGTACTGGACTAGACACTCAAAGTAAATGTGGTCTCCATAAAAAAAAAGCACATTAGATTATTTCCATGTCAGCAAGATATTAGTATCACTTCTCAAGTCATAATGTCAGAAAACCAGAGCATAAAACCAAAGTTTAAATAGAAACACTTTCTAAAAACATAGTCAAGCAAAACCAAAACCTTATTAATATGAAGCTTTTGTTCCAAGACCTGTGGTTTATGTCGGTGCAAATGTTGATGACTAACACAGTATGAACTTTGTTGCAGCTGCAATTAAAAAAAGGAGCTACTTTTGAAGAAAAAAAAAGCAACACCAAGCTAAAGCTGATAGTCTGACTCTTCTCATATGACGGAACAGCTCACCTTATTGTTTGTCTCTTAGAAGGCCGACATGTTAATGGTGTAAGTCTGCTGTGGAGGACAAGTAGTTCATGGCTCTGCATGATACTCAAGTCAAATTTCTGCTTGATATATGAAAATGTGAATTAGAGCCACTGATGCTGTATGTGTTGTGAAACACGCAAAGACCACCATGAAATACTATCAGAGGACTGAGGCTTTGTCTGTCAGTCACTTACTGGCTGATCCCAGCCTGTCAGCTGTCACTCTGCTGTAAAAAGCTGTCCATGAAAATCTACCATAGCCTCCATTATCCCCAGTGTTTTAGCACAAGATAATAAAAAATGTATTAGGCCACAACAGTAACAAAATCATGCCTGACTGCTCTCGTTGAGTACAAACATGACAGTAACCTTGAAAAAAATCTCTAACTGGCTTGCCAACACTTGGCTTTTTTATTATCATTTTGCAGTACATGAGGGTGACATGAGCTAAATATGCTTAGATTCTTTGTTAAAATTAGTTCGCTTTTCTTCTTTCTGTATCATAAACAGCATCTTTGCATTAAAGAAAAAAATCTCAACTTACTACAAAATACCTTTTTCTGGTCATTCTGACAGCAGTTCCACTTCTACAAAATAACTTTTTACCATACATTTATTAAATCCTTCATTGTTCATGGTAACCCCCTATTTTAAGTACGCACAAGGCTCTTGAGTGATTTTGACAGGCTCATGACTCAATCTTCTCACTACGGGTTGAAATAATGATACCGAAGGGAGAATTTTACCACCTGGAACTCAGCTGACACTGAAGAAACAAGTCTAAAATTCCTCTAGTATTATAAAGGGACCAGTAACATATCAGCTTCCCTTCTGCTTCTGACCATCTCATCCTATTTTCAAGTAAATTCTGGTTTGTTTTAAATGAATGCAGGAAAAAAAGAACAATACAAAAGCAAAATATATGGAAGAGAAAGAATCCATGATAAAAAATAACAGAATCCCAAACGAAATAAATGAAATTTCTACCTGGCATTTTATCAAATACACAAAGTCTTACTAGGAAAGCACTAATGAAAGAGCCAGTCTCGCTGCTATCCGAGTGAACTGAGAATTGTCGTACAGTATCCACAGTGCATATAATCACATATGATGTCACTTTTGGGGCTAACGAGGAGATTAAGCTCAATGAATGCAGGGATTAAAAAAAGGTTAAAATGAAGTACAAACACTCTTAGTAGAGCACAATTCCTTTCTAAGCACCACGTGAGTGTTGAGGAAGCAGTGAGCGGCAGCGCTGGCGACAGCAGGGTGCTGTGCGGAGCAGCTTACCCTGCAGCCAAGCATTCGTACTGACCTGCCCCAGCATGTCCGGTGCGATAGGAAACGTGGGCCACATGGCTGAGTAGACACCGAAGAACACCAGCCAGAGCAGCATGCTTCCCCAGACGGCCAGGTGACTGAACTGTCAAGGAGCAGGGAAAGAAGGAGAGTCAACACAGGCACTTCCTCCGTCCACCGAACCCATAGATATTTCTCTGTTCAGGTCTGTCGGTCTCGCTCAGGCCTGTCTACTGTACTTGGTCTCAGGCCAGTAGCACAGGTTCTTTTAAACAGCATAAACCAGCTCTCCTCTTTAATCTTTGCCTCACGACAGGGCAGACAGATAGTCTCTCTCAGCCAATCTGTCTTACTCTGAGCTCAAAAAAACTCATCAGATTTTCCTTGGAACTCTGATTTCTCTCATCTAGCTCCTGCTTCCCATCGTGCGCATGCCAGGTTCAACACATACATCAAGAGAGAAATTTTCAAAGGCTCAGGTTAAAGTTCACCTGGACAAACCCCTTATGGCAGGGTGCATGCATACAAGCCATGTGCACCACTCACATAGCCTTAAGGGCAGTGCGTTCAGTGCTGAGTAATACGCTACCACAATCAACATCTACTGATCAGCTTTGCTTTCTTCGTTTTAAAGGTGTCTTAAGTGATTTACAGATATGCAATACAGTTTACATCATTACAGGTTCTTTAGTCTGCAGACTCACTGAGAGTAAATAAAAGTAGTATTAAAGTGACCAAGAACAAGTCCAGCACAAATTTTGTTTCAGTTGCATTAAAGAAAGTCATTTTTCCTACACACCCAAACTATTTTGCTGTTCAGCATGATTTAAGCTGTTTTACTTTTACACAGCACTGGATGGAATCAGTAATTTCAGTTGTAACAAGCAACTGAGCTCATTATTGGCTCCAGCTTTTTTGGATGCCAACAACTCCTGTGGCTGATGACTTTGGCTCCAATTCAGAGAAGTACCTGCATAAATCTTAATTACTAATTACATATGGGTTTAGGGACATGGGAATGAATTCACACACTGGTTGCTGTGGTGGACACAGTGTGTTTGTTTACTTCTCAGCTTTATACTTTCTATTTGATTATTGTATTTGTTGACTTTTTGAACAGCATGTCTGAGTATTGCATTCTGCCCTCTGTGAGACAGACACAAACTCCTGGAAGGAGGAGAAGATTGCTCCTCCTCTGGAAGCACTGAGCATCCTTGGAAAGGAGAGCTTTCTCCAGCAGAAACAGTGAAACCAAGCAAGGAGTCTGCAGCACCAGTGCACACTGGCAGATAGCTGGGAGCCACTGGAGGCTGCCTTACAGTAGAAGCATTCATAAGGCAAAATGTCAGAGGTGATGCAAAGAACGCTCTTCTAGGCACTTTCAGAAAGTCCGAATTTTGTTCAACCCTAGAATTTGCTGGGCTCATGAGCAGGACATAAGATAAGCCCCTCCCTGGAGAGACACAGTGGGCAGAAAGATGCATCTTCAAGTTTTGTTGTTTACTCTGTTTCACCCAGGACATCTGACCAGCAACTGCTTTATTTTAAAAAACCCATATTTTTTGATTCAGTTTTAATGTGAATAAAACTAAGAGACTGAAGGGATTTTTTTTTTTTTTTGAACACTTGNCACTTGGAAGAAGGAGGGGATTTTATCCTTTCAGTCTACTGGCTTTTCTAAAAACTAGGGACAATTCCTGGGAAGATTCTAACTAAAATAAGGCCCTGTCACAGTGAGCAACTGTAGCGCTCAGCTCCACAAAGAACAAGTACTGCAAGGCTGCTGCAAGAACTTGTCTTTAAGAAAAGCCAGCCCCGTGCAATGCCAGAGCAGCACCAGAACTGCTTTCCCAAAAGGAGACACCTTCTCTTGAGCCACAGCCTTCCTTCCAAACAAGTGGACTGAAGGCTCAGGATAGCTTGGACTGATGCTTACAAGCTGCAAACTCCTACAGACTATGATTAAAACCAGTAAANAGCTTTCCCAAAAGGACATGACACCTTCTCTTAAGCCACAGCCTTCCCTCCAAACAAGTGGACAGAAGGCTCAGGATAGCTTGGACTGATGCTTACAAGCTGCAAACTCCTACAGACTATGATTAAAACCAGTAAAGATAAAAGCAAGCAGGGAAACCAACTTAAGACATACTCTTATATTTTGTAGGAGGTGTACTTATGCTAGTGAAATGACTTTTTTTTAATTTTGCCTCCCTCCTGTTTTTATTTCCAGTCTGCTGGTAGGACAGTTTGAGTTTTTGCAGCTTTCCACCTTGCCCCTTCCAGCTCAGCAAATACTTTGCTCATTTTATGTTGTCTTTATCTTCTCTTCATGGTTGTCCCAATCATGTCTTCACCTCAGGCTTGTACCCACCTGAATTGCTTCTCTACCTTTAAAAGAGCTTCTGCTTTCAGGAAGAGCTCTCCTTGCCCTGCCTGAAAATGTTCCTTATACACACACCCCACCAACCTTTGCACTGTTGACTCCCCACTGATCTCTATCGTTTACCGCTGTAGAATTCACATGCACATCAGAAGTGTTAAATGCACATCAGATGTGTTAAATGGCAGTCAGAAAAAAGAAAAAAAGACGCTCTCAAATAAAGATTAGACACACTCTATGGCTATCCTGTGCGTCCTGTTTGTCTGAAATTGCTCATATAGTGTGGTAAAACAGTGAAGAAGGCTGAAAGGGTTTGGGAAAAAGCCTACTGCAGAGTTCCAGATAGGTAACACGTAACATGAAGCTGCTCCACGCAGCTCCAGTGTGCTGATTTTGCCATGCATCATGTTACCGCTTTTACCAAAGCCTTTCTTTCCACACTACCTACTAGATATACCAGGCCCCCAAACCACTTTGAATCTGCATTATTTATTTACAGCTTTCAGCTGAACCCATCATTTTCTCCCAGGAGGCAGCGTCCCTCACTCTCAAGAACAAATTGCATGTAACCAATCCACTTGATGATGGAGAAGAGGCTTAACTCAATGTTGTACATTTAATACTCTTCAAGTAACCTAAAGATTTTGTGTGTTGATTCACTCACAGCTGAAACAATAATTGTAACCAACATCAGATTCCAAGATGATGAGTCATTGGCCCAAGCAATGGGACAGGAATTAGAAGTGTATCTAGAAAAACGCTGAATCTAAACACGACTTTTCTGTGTGTAACAATAATTTCTTTATAAAATGCCAGTGTTAAAGAACACAGATCTACTAAACATTATGGCATCTTTTAAAATAAAATTTAGAAATGAGGGGATTGTGATTATGCCCAAGTGACTGAAAAGACACCAGTTACCCAGGGAAGGGGGAAGAGGAAGAAGCATCAAATAATTCACAACATAACAGGATCTAAACAGGCTCACATGCCTCCAATGCAGACTTGGATATATGCTCTTCTAGTTCATGAGGGATTAATTTAAGTATTCTTGCATTTTAAAATGTTGGTACGCAACACAGAACTTACGCATATGCAACAGCAAAAAAAGAACAGATCTTGTTTTCAGATGAGGCGAAGAATATTAGCAGATCCCTAATAATTAAACAGCCCATATAGATAGCATTGCATCTTTAAAATTCAGAACAGACATCAGATCATTAATCTTAATTCCTCTGTGAGGAAGGAAAAGAAAACATTTTTCAACTAACAGAAGCAATGAGGTTACCAGATTTAAGCCAAGCCCCTCCAAGAAACTGGTAAAATAAGTATATGAGTCCCCAAAACAGCTTGGTCTTGAGGGCTTAGTATGTCATGAAAACTAGATTTCCATAAAGTATCTCATAGGTAGAGAGAAACAGGGACTCCATCAAAATCAAAAGATTAGTGCTTCAGAGGGACAGAAGGAAAGAAGGGGAGAAAGGTATTTAGGGTTCATCAACACAGGAAGCCTCCTACCCCCCATATTCTTTGGAGGTCACTGCCCTACTGGATTCTGACACCTACCAGTCAGTAACAGAGCACTCCCTCATTGCAAGTAAATGACTCAAATCTAGGAATCAACAGAACCATTTGACTAACATCCTTATTACACTAAGTTTTCAAACAAAAAAAATCTCATCCAATGTGCAGTCACTCGTGCTTTTTACTAGCTTCAAAGATATTTTCAAAGCCCAGTTGTTTATCTGTGGGCAGACACCTTTCATTCCCTATTGCATTAACTTTTAAAGGGGCTACAGAGTACAAAGATGATGTTTCTTGATCTATTTCCTTGAGCAATTACAATAGCATGTTGATCTAATGCAATATTTTCTCAATTTTTAAATATTTGAGATGTTGGCAATATACTTTTAGTGTCCTCTTCCCACTTCTGACAGGCTGTCCTTTTGCATCACACATGTCGTGTGATCTACAAGTTCATTTTCTTCTCATATCCTGTAATTACGCAGCTTAGCAGTTTATCCTTACATGAGAGATCCAATTAAAGCACTGAAGCCTCAAATGATTTTTAGTACTTTTCCGTATTAATACTCATTAGGGAGAAAGGTGTGCTCATAAAATAAAAGATACTGAAAAGTACTTACTCTAGTCCACGCAGTTGTTTCCAAGCCAGCTTTCAGACAAACAGTGACTACAACATACTGCAAGGAGAAAAGAGAGAAGACAGCTTCAGTACTAACACTCTCAAACGCAAAGGTGTTCACGGCCCAATCTCCCCTTTACACCTAAAAAGTTACTACCATTTAGGTACCAACCCAGGGCCTTGGCAGTGTGGGATGGGGGAAGGACAGAGCAGAAGATATTGTTGGTGCATGTCTGGAAAAAAAAAAGAAATGAAAAAAGAAGGGGGAAAATCATGCACACAGCGTAAGTTTGATTTTATTTTACTCGTTCGTTTTCTTCTGGTTTACACCATTTTCTCATAGCATAAAAAAACTATAAAGAAATTGTACCATTCAAAAATTGATGGGATACACAAACTTACAGTGTAAACTATGTTTCCAACAAATAAATAGTCAATTCCCTGGCCATTTGTGAATACTGCATCTGAAAGAAAAAAAAGTTAGCACATTTGTTACCACTTTATCAACAGAATGGATGAAATCATAGAATGTTTCCAGGGATGGCTCATCTACCACTTCTCTGGGCAACCTGTTCCAGTGTTTCAAAAATAAGGAGATTTTCAGGAGAAAATAACTGGTCCCAACCTTGCCTTTTAGAAGCACTTTTAGAAGCTGTGAGGTAATGATAATGCAGAAGTTTGCTAAGCCAGGCCTTATCCATGATGCTTGGATAGAGCGTATCTCCATAGTCCCGGCTGCCAAAAGCCATCCTAGCAAAAGAGGAAGCGTTTGCCAGACTCTAACATGTAATTTGCCTATAAGAGCTGAGGTATGTCAGTGTCACTTTTTCTGTCACTGTCTATTCTGTTCTACTTATTGGCACCTCCAGCAAATCCCATTATTTGCCATGCCTGCGAAGAAAAAAGCCTGTGGTGAATTAAGAAAAGCCACAAAAATTTCATCTATAAAGGACACATGTAACATCTAAAATATCTTACTGGAGGTTAATTCAGTAACTGAGCAGCGTTCAGTGTCCACACACCCTTTCTCTAGTCAGTGTGCATAAGGGTAAGTACATGTTAATCTATCATTTGAAAGTGCCAACTTTGGCAATACTTCAAGTGTCTGTTTAGTCTTTCTTAGCCCTTGTTGAATAAAATCGGAACACCATGAAAGCACATTCGACAGCCACGCTAATGCCAAATGAACTCGTACTCACAGGGGCTTTCAAGCATTACTCAAGCATGGTTAAGTATTGCTATTTTCACAGGTTTTAAGATAACTGCTAGAGAAATACACAAACAGCAGGGATGAAAAAGGCTTAAGATAAAACCTTGGACCTGTTCCTAAACACATACTGCCTAGCACAGTGCTTCTACTATGAGGGTGCCATTTTGCTAGATTTATTTGCAAAACTGGATCCGTCACTCTTAAACTAAGGTCATCTACTTAGTTAACTACGTTCCTATAACATAGGTCTCCAGGATCAGCAAGTTTTTAAATCTGAAGAGTCCCTGACACCCTGACTTCTGTGGTGAAGACTCTGCGCAGCTTATGGGTAAAAAGACTATCTACTTAGCGCAGTAACCCCAAGCTACTTGTTACGGTTTTGTTCTTCAATGGCTGCCTGTGGTTGTCTCCAAAGAACTAACAGGTCATGAATATTTTCCAGAAGTTGCTGGTTCTATATTCCCGCTTTCTTTTCTCTTTTGAACCCCAACTACTAAGAAACAGCAGCAGACAGACTAGTCACTAATATTGCACCAGGAGCTAAAGCCTGAGACAGCTTGGTTAGGAACCGGTTTGGTTTCCAGCCAGTGGCATCTCTATCAGCCCAACTCCTCCCCTGGTACTCTGTGGCTTCAGGCGTTTACCACATCATTCACAAATACACACCAAGTTTTAACAGTCACTTTGCTCTTTCCTCTAGTGTCAATGAACTCTGCTGATGCCAGAAGTCTCAGTTTATTAAGAAAAAGGCATGCCTAAATACATATCGGTTTTGACAGCTCTAGAATAAACTGACCTGAAGACTCTGCCAGTATATTGCTCTAGTGCAACATGACAGTGCACATTTAAGTAACTGAATAATTTTTTGGTGTAAATCTCAATTTTTTTAAAGTTCCATCTTAATGCAATAAGTTAATGCCTTTTTTTTCCCCAGTGATTTCCATGACCTTCCACTTTGGGAGGCTAAGTGGTCCTGAAAGGAATATTTCTGTAAATGAGAACAGCAGGATGCTTACTGAACATTAATTTCTAAAGCTATATAAGTGTCCATTCATGAACTATACACAGTTCACATTCTAAGGAACTTGAGAGGTTAAATGTCCCAGTGTGAATGGCACATTTTTGTCTCTGGCATGGAAAACCCTTTTCCCTCGGAAATACAAAGATACTTGAAAATTCAGTATTCATTCCTCTTCAGAAAGCAAACTAAGCAACCTGTTCAAAGGAACTCACAAAGTTACCATTTGAGCGGGTGAGTATTCTAGTCTTACCATTTTAATTGTTGAAATAAGAAGTGCATTATCTATTTAGGAATTAGTTAGAAAAACATTTATGGAAGACTAAAACAAAAATTGTATTTTTCTTTAACTGTAACCACTACAGACATCAACCTAAAGTTTCTGAAGGTGGATTTAAAGAACAGCTATTTGAGATTAACATTTCTCAGAAATAGTGAAACAGAACAACAAAACCCCTCAAATCAAAACAAAAGAACAATCAACCATAAAAATCTTCTCCCTAAAACCGAACTGAGCTCCCAGCCCACATACGGAGGAAAGGGAAGTCCTTTTTTTATAGTCCGTCAGACAGCGTGTGAAGCTGCCACTAAAGATACGATACTGAAGTTTTGCTCAGTCAGGTAGAGAAACATGAAACTGCCTCCCACAAGTATATATATCATCATGCCTCTGATGTGAGCATTCGTCTTCCCTCCCTTTCCATTTCCTTTCACTTTCCTCCCTAATTAATCTATCCTGGAGCTGCGGTGGTTTTCTTGAAATTAGTGTTTTCCAGGAAAGAGTTTTAGTTTTGAAAAATTCATGGGTTTAGGTAAATACTATTGCCCCTGCCGCCACCCCGAAATTCCTCATCTGATCTAGTCCTATTTCTTACAACAGTAAAAGAACAGATTTCCCATGTTTTTTCCTGCCCACACAACTATATAGTAAAGCTAGGTAGGAACCGTATGGGATTTACTGTTCCCTGAAATACCATGTAGTTGCACTACCTTTCATGGAAAGTAAGACTTAATAAGCCTAATTTGTACAACAAAAAGTCTCATTTCCCCAATGTCTCTAACTCTTGTTCTGGTCTACTTCCATTCCAGCTAATTCATTTTTTCCACAGACTTTAATACTACTTTAACAGTAGTATTTTATCCTACATTTTACAGTACAGTGTTATGGAATGGGAAAGATCCAACAAGATATAAAGCAAATGGTTGTGATACAGCTGCCGAAAGAACATTATACAGTAAAAAGTTAAGATCTCAACCCACTACAGAAAAAAGAGTCATAGTATAGACATTATTCAGTATTTGAGTACGACTTTTTGGCAAAGCAGCAATTTAATTTTTCAGGTATTAAAGTCACTATATGAACAATAATTATGTTAAATTAGAGTAAGTTCTGAAAGGCACTAGGTAACTAGCCAAGTGCAGCAGCTATAGCCTATTGAACTGTCTGTCAGCATTATTTTCTTGCGACTTGTCACGACCTCCCGTTCTACAAACACACTGGGCTCTGTAAGACTGAACGCCAGTTACTGACGTAAGAAATAATGAAGCCCTTACCATGCTCCAGCACTTTCAGTGGAAACCAGAAGAGAATGAGGGAATGGATCAGGGCATTGATGCAGTGACCCCAGAAAACCTGAGGGAAAACAAACCAAGTCGTCAGTAAAGTCCAAAACTCTTGACCTCTCTCTAATTCCTAACAAACACTTCATTGTGTAGTTTAGAGTCAGACAATGTTTGTCCTGAAGTGAAATACCTAAACTTCTGCAGGATCTATTTCCTCCTACAATTTCTGCTCTTTCATAAGAAAACACTGGTCCAGTTGGAAGGTTTTATTCTAACAACTTAAAATAAAATAGGAAAGCATGCTTGCAATTTAAGATCTTCATCAAAATACAGCAAACAGATGGAGTCACCCTTCTTTAATTACCTCAAAGAACGATTTTAAAAGACTGAATCAATACCGTGAAATGTTCTATTTCTTTTAATGAGCAAATATTTTGTGCCCTGCAATTTTTAACTTACAGATTAATGCCGTTTTGCACAAACTAGAGCTTTACATATTTGACAATTTCCTCTCTAAACAAAGCAATTGTACAGCTTCCTTCATTCAGAAGTATATTTAGATGTGACTTATTGCAAATGCTGGCATTTTCCACTATTTAAATAGCAAAATGAAGTAAAATGTGTTCTTCAGAACGCAAAGTCCAAAGAAACCAATTCAAATTTTACTTTCTGAAAGAACTATGGGAATACATCTATACTAATTGTGAAAAAGCCCCCTAGTAGAGGACACGATGACAACTTGTATATTAAATACAATCAAGACGATGTTATCTAGTTCCTATGAAAATAGTAAACTCACCATTTATCGATAGTTGTGAACGGAAAAATCATACTTAAATACAAATCTTACTCTGAATCAAAGTTTACAGATATTTCAGGACCAGTTGCAGGTGTATCAAAATCCTTATTTAAAAACAAGGACTTTTTTTAAAATAAAAAATATAATCCCTTGAAAAGGACTGGGAGGCAGAACAACCTCAATCTCAGCAGCTAGCATGAAGCAGAAGTAACAGTGGGAAATAAGTTATTTTCTGATGGGAAAGACTTGGAAATAAGGTCGTGGTTATTCTTAAAGAAACAGACTTCCCCTTACCCTTGTGTTGAACCCATCTGCATTTTGAGTAATTTTGTATAGCTGTGGAAATCTAAGCATGCTATCTTGAGTACACGATCGTTCAAAAATTCCCAGAGTAAAGGGTGGCAGCGCTGTGAAAATCTGAAAGGAAAGCAAATACTAATTAAAAGCAGCTATTAGTTTTAAGTGGATCTCAGATAATATATCAGTATGTAGACCAAAGCAAAATTCCCGCAGACTGCAATGACGACTTATTACCAACTAGCATTATCAACATAATTTTCAAGTGTCCAAACCGAGTCCAAACATGAACTTCAGCAATTCGTAACTCTCAAATATTGACTTACAAACAACAGAAGCGTGAAAGAAAATTCTTACTATTGACCAATTAGCGAAAACACAAGAAGTTAAGCATCAGTAGTTTCTGATGTACCAGCTAATCTAGTGAGGGTAACACACATCAGACTGCAAAGGCAAGACACGTACTTTTTCAAAAAAGACTTGTGGAAATGGTTTCAAATACAGCTGCAATTGTAGCCATAATTAAATATGTAATATGCTTAACCAAAGCAAACTTTACAGACAAAGCAAATGTGGAAATCACATTAAAAGAAAATCTACTGAAAAACAAAGGCCATTCTGTATTATGGTACTTTGGGGATTCTCCAGGCAGGCATGGACTGATAGGAACAAATTAACTGCAGTCTGTGTCTGCGCTATGGGCAGACGCTGAGATGACCAAGCCTCGGAAGCTTTCCAGGAGAGGCAGCAGGACACTTTGCCAGAAGCAGAGTAAATGAGCCTCTGCTGAGTCCCGCATTGCTGCTCTTAAAGTGTTTCCAGGATCTGAGGCAGCTCATTTAAAGCCAGCTTGGGTATCCATGTTTCTTGCAGTCTGAAGTACAGGCACAGAGTGAAAATAATACCGGTGCGCATGTCTGAATACTAAACTTCATTCACTTCCTTTTACATTAACCATTTATATCAGAAAAATAATTTCTAATCCTATAGATACATTATTTCTAACAGTTTGAGAAGAGTCTTTGAAGTTAAGAAGCAGCCTGAAGTTATGAACTGTTCCTAGCCTGTGTGCATGCTTGAAAAAGTTGAGCTGTGGTTCCCACCAGCAGCGAGCTGGCAGTCAAGGAGTAGACAAAAAGCAACACAGAGGACTTCAGACTAGTGAGAATCAATAATTACATCCCTAGATCCAGCTGGGAATGTGCTGCTTTTGCTCATAGAGTGATAGACCAGGCTGGGAGTGAGGAACTGAAACTAAGACCACTGGTCCACTATATTCCAAAAAAAGGGCACCATCTCTTACAGCTTTAAGGTATTTCCCCAGGTTTCCCGTGTTTATTGGGGCATTGACATTCTCACTTGAAGTGAGAAAAACTTCTAGTGTTTTTGTTTATGGAGGTGAACCCCCAATGTGAACCAGTGCAAAAGAAGAAATTACACAATTCTACTATTATTTCCTACATGTAACATTTTAATGAGACTACTCATGAAACAAAGGGTTAATCTGCACAGAAAAGATCAACACAGCTAAAAACACTTTAAAATCTAACCCCTTCAAATTGTGGAAGTCCCTAATATCCTAGCAGCACTTGATTCTTCATGAGTCTATGTAACCAGTTATAATTTTAGAAAATACTGACTTACAAAACAAGGGTTAATTTCTACTTCACTGATTCTAGAAGATGAGTTTCATCCATGAGCTTTATGTAGGGGAGGTAGATCCATCACATCAGGTTTAAAGATAATAGATGCAAATATCTAAACACAAATGACAGACTGAGTAACAGTCAGGAAATTAGGGTGAAGAGAATCAAGGGAGTGGAAAATCCCTGAATAAATATCTTCCATGAAGAATATGAAATTTATGGAATATGAGGGTTTGTGCCATCATTTTTAAGATTAACGTGACAGAAGTTAAGTGTTTCCATTAATACTACTCAGTGATAGAGATAATTTGCTGGCTTTTTCTATATTACCATATATTGGGACTGAGTCTGCTTAAGGAAAAAAAAATATTAAATTTCCTCCCTCCAAAGAGAAACGCAAAGGATTTTTCAACACTGACAAAGTGTCCTAATGGCTTATAAATCTAGACACCAGGACACTCATCAGCAACATTACAAAGGTGACACTGTTGAAAATACCAGCACAGGTCTACGGTACACTGTGGAACTTGGTCCCAGAGATCCTCCAGACTTTAATCAATGTTATTGGTTAAATAATATTATTGATTGAAGTGATAAAGGCACTCGGCACAGTGTGGCACTCTGAAGAGCATGGCAAGATTCAGCAATCACTCCTGGAATGACACATCCTGCTCTTGGGTCAAGTCAAAAATGCTGGTGACATGGCAATGCTGCTTCCTATTCTGTACCTAATACAGCATGAGTCAACCCAAAGCACCCGTGTGACACTTCTCTGAGCGTGTAACTGCTACAAGGTCTGAGGAAAAAAAAATAAATCAAAACTCAAAGATTAAGACTCTATCTCTTTTGAACATGAACAGCCAGCAAAGTACAAAAGACTGAAGAATGTCTTCAAAGAGGAATTAAATTAGATCTAAAAGCTGCAGTTTTATGGAGATTATATTAGGCCAAACATGGATATTTTCCAGGCATTTTCCCAAATTTATTTTTGTGATAAAAACACCATCCAAAATGAATTTTTTGTCCACCTCAGAGTGGATTCAAAATGGCTCTTACAAATGAACTCACCTTTCCTGACATACATCCAAGACAGTCACCTGTGAGAAATGGGACGCAACAAAATAACATACAAATCCGGAGCACTATCAGGTCAAAACACATAGCACTTACCACATTATACAGACCAATACACCACCGCTCAAATAGGATCTGCCCAGAAAATCCATTAACGAAAGCAAACCAGAGCTGAAACAAACAAAGACAAGTTACAAGAAGCTTTAGATTACTGCTGCAGTACATGTTTCTGTTTACAGTAGAGGAGAAGGATGTGGAACACAGACTACCATCTGGAGACAGCTGCTTGTCATGCTAAAAATAATTATGAACAGTGCCAGGCAGTTACTGTCTTCTAAAGTCTTACATTGAGTACTGCTTATTTAAAATAAAATACTCCGGTGATGGAGCAGTTTGATGTATTTCCATTATTACTCTAAAAAAAAAAAATGGGCCTCAAACTATTTCAAAATCCTTATTGCTGGCAAATTATCACGCTTGAAGCCAGAAGCCAACCTCATTTCCATCCTGGTCAGCAAAGACCAGAATTTTCAAGGTAAGTGTGTTTTGATGGATGCTCTGCTTGTCTTCTGTGTCCTATTTTTACAGTCCCAGAATTACTGATACCAACATATCACTTACATAATTATACTTATAGTACAATTTTGTCTACATAATGTAAACATTACTATTTAATAAATTATCAACTTAATAATTAAACATTGGAANGTGATACCAACATATCACTTACGTAATTATAATTATAGTAAAATTTTGTCCACATCATGTAAAGATTACTATTTAATAAATTATCAACTTAATAATTAAACATTGGAAGAAGCTGCCAAAAGAGGCCACGGAGCCTCCATCCCTTTACAAGTTTACAACCCCCCAAATGGGCAAGCCCTGAGCAACCTGGTTCGAATTTAGTGCTCCCCCTGCTTTAAGCAAGAGGTCGGACTAGACGGCAGCCAAGTTGCNGCGGAGCCTCCATCCGTTAACAAGTTTACAACCCCCAAATGGGCAAGCCCTGAGCAACCTGGTTCAAATTTAGTGCTCCCCCTGCTTTAAGCAAGAGGTCGGACTAGACGGCAGCCAAGTTGCCTTCCAACTGACAATGACTCTGTAATGCCGTGATCCCAGAAGACTGCTGTAAGCAGCAGTGTGTAGGTAAACTCTTTTCAGCACTTCCTTGGACCCAGCTTCCTTGAACTTACTTCTTATCTTGCTTAAGCAGCTTTTTGAAGCAAGAACTGCTTTACTGAGTTGGAACAAAGTTTCTCAGTCAGCAGGCATTGAAAGAAGTTTAGGAAAGCATATAAGAAAGAAGGGAAAGAATTATCTTTTCCCATGTAAATTCGAAACAAGAATAATAATCAGCAGTTTAAGGGCACCCTGAAACAGTTTGCATGTGAATCACTGCACTTAATAGATACCAAAGGATTTCTGTGAATCTGTGATTGCAGTCCCTTTTAAAATCCACAGTGCACCACGGCACTTCATTCAAAGTTAATTCAATATTGTGTGTGGGAACACTCCCCCTCCCCACCCCTTTTCAACATGTTTTGTCTTGCATTTACTTTAAAGTTCACATTGCACGGGACGCACTAGGTATTGGCAGAGCAGTCAAGTGATGCCCATGCCTATTCCCTCTGCACTACCTGAGAGCCCACGGCACTCGCTGCCAGGCACCTTTCCTGACACCATTCTGTCACTCATGTAGAGCAGCACTCTCCCACCAGCATCATTTATTCTTTGGCTCACTGCTGCGCAATATCAGTGTCCTAGCAAAATACCTCAGCAATTAGCTAACTGTGCCTCATCTGGCCTCTTCTCTGCTCCCACCCAAAATGGATATAGAATAACTAAGAAAGAGGACAAGAGATGATAGTAAGACTGCATCAAGACCAACAACTGTCTTCATGGGCGCTATATCTAAATGGGCTAGGACTCTTCAGCCTGGGACAGAAATAGTTTAAGGGAAGGTTAAAATATTTACAAGATTGACAAGAATAAGGAAAAGCTGTTCAAATCAGCCCTGTGGCAAGAAATTAGATTAGCAGGCTACACAAAGTGAAATGTTTTCAGACATAACACATGGTTGATGTATGGAAGTGCCTGCCAGACGATGCTGTGGATGCAAAAAGCAATCACGAAAAAAAATCATGGAAGGAAAGCTGGAGACCAGGTGAGTCTGCCAGAGAACCACTGTCCACAGAAGATCAGAAACCAAGGTTAGCTGAACCTTTATTCTGACCCTCTACAGCTGTTTACGTCTGTTCTACCACCATTCTTGCTTAAAATTAATCATCATTCTAATGCACTTTCACTGTTCAGTGAGAAGCAAGGATGCTGATTTCAACTCATTTGCTTATAGACATGCCTTGTACAATAGGCCAGCTATTCAGATTTATTTCCTACTTTTAAAAAAGTTTTTTTTTTTTTAATCTTTGGCTGCTCCTTCTAGCAGGGTCTCTCTATTGATTTCACCCTACAGTATTCTAAAGTTTGCGCTTTTCTATACTTGCTGCCCTTTTTGCAGCCTGTCCTTTAGAAGCGTCCTTGTAAGCTTTCTTCAGGGCCAGCAGTTTCATTCCATCTCCATTTAGCTGAAATGCATCAACCTAGTATAAACTGCAAAATATTTCTCCAGTTTCCAAAAAAAATAATTCCTCTTCCTTTCACATTGGCAATCATGCGTTAATTTAAATTAAATAAGCATTTAAGTGTTCATCTCTCCAGCTCTGTCCAGAAAAAGGACAGAAGGAAGACACGTTCTACATCCCAACTTTTTTCCATCACTTCTATTGTATTAATACCTTGAATGACCACTGCTAAATCTTGCTCTAAGGACTCAATTAATGGCTCAAAGTAGCATACCGAATAGTATTACTCTCACACTTGGAGTGTTTCAACCAGGTGTGTACCTCAGCTCTTCAAATGAAAGACACTGAAGATCTTCAGTACAAAGTCTGAGGTCCCAAAGAGAAACCACAATTAATTTTGGGCTGTCAGGTAAGGAACTTGAGGGTTTCTTCTCCTTGGAAGCAACAGAGCTTTAAAGAAGCATACTCCCAGATATTTAGGAATGATAATCTAGGCATTTATCACCTCCAGGCTTCTTGCAATTAATTGCAGCCATGAACAAGGGCAGCAATCCTAGAAAACATAAATAGCTCACAAATCAGAAGCCTGTCTGCCTAGCTGGCAACCTCAGCCTGTGCTCTGCTCAGTTTTCTAGATTCCACTGGGCAAAGGAAACTTCAAAGGTTTGGTAGCAAATGTTGAGGCTCATGCTATTTAAGAAACCATTGCTTTCTGAAACCATAGTCTCCCACAACTAGTCCTCCAGCAACAGGCATTTCTGATTTTCCACCAAGAGGGTAAAACGAAGCAGCTGGCCCACGGCTAGAAGAAAAGCCCCAAACCAGGCAAAGCTAACATCTTAGATTCAGATTTCCCAACAAAAATATTAGCAGTAATGAAATGAAGATACAATCATGTAAAACTTGGAAAAAGTGAAGCTGTTAAGATGCACTACAAAGCAGCAGACAGTCAAAGTACAAGCAAAAAATACCCTCTCAACAACCCAATTCTTTCTACTCGAAGTTCCTACCCTACCAAAAATTAAGTGATGCAGAATTCAAAGACCCTACTAAAACCACCTTAAGATTAGTCCATCACTATAAGAGAATATTGAGATGGATGTCCCTGACTGTAGTAAATAGATATCTAGCCATCACCATCTTTAGCCTTCTGCAAGTGTCTTTCAGCACTGAAAGAATTTTCTACAGAAAAGTTTTCTCCTTACTTCAAGGCTGCTGTGATTTATTTAGGTGGGCAAGAACTAACACTCAGAACATTCAATGTTCTGCTATTTCAAAAGCCAAATTTGAACTATTTTTCTTTTGGCAGGATCCATACAGGTGAAAATTAGAAGTGAGCACATTCCCAACTCTTACACAAGCCTGTGTGCACCACACGCTCCAAACAGAGGGCAAAAGCTGTTACAGTTACAATGCACTGAAGAACAATGGCTATGCTTGTCTTTTCCAGAGTCACATTATCAAATGCCAATGGACAGAAAGAGTGTCATATACTTCCTCAATATCTTAATGTCAAGAGTAAATCAAGATACTCTGTGTAAAATCTACATTTCTTTCAAATTTAACACAAGCCATAAATTGTCATGCATGGTTTAAGGACCAGCTGTTTGTAGAGAGAGTATGGTATTCTTTAAGGTCAAAGAAAAAAAAACCCCAACCCTCCACCTCAACATTCCTGTTAACAAAATGTACTAAACATATTTGAAGTTGCAACAACCCATGCTTGACTCAGACTTGGGAAGCTGGTAGGAAAACTTGCCAAGTCTGCCTGGCTTGCCAAGCTCCAGGGGTTTGCAGGGCTCAACTCCAGTACTGCTATGAACAAATGGACCCGAAGTTATTAAACCACTTTTCTGACTGGAAAAAAGAAACCTTTTCACTTTAACTATTACCTGGCTGCCAAAAAGCTGGAAAAGCTTATTTGTAACTCAGCTACAAAATATATTTTTTTTCTCCCAAGGAACAAGAGGTCCAATTTAAATGTAAAGAAATTCAGACCTAAGGCTGAAATCTGGGTTGATATATTGCTGCACTTTATTATAGCAGATATTGCAAAGATCTGAAACCAGTAGATACTGTGCACAATGATAGTGGAACATATTGCAAACTGAAACCCAGCCCATTTCCTGCCTTGAAGTGTGGCTGCATTCTTTAAATAAGAAACCCCACTGCTGAAGCACTCGATGCCAGCTGTGATGTGGGCACTTCGCCACCAGAGAAGGGGGGGGGAGAGAAAAAAAAATAAAATAAAATCAGACTGCTGCCTCCTTCCAGAGGTCAACAAAAGCCAACAGATGGTAATACTCGGTTAATATTGACTTGAGCTGCAGGCAAACTGAGGATCTCGAGGTAAAACAGTCCTGCACTGCTGTTTTGAGCCACACAGCCCATCCACCTGCTCTAGAGTATATTTTGAGAAAAAGATCAAGTATTTTTTTCAAAAAATATTCCCACTTGAGCAAGTTGGAAGGCAATTTTAATTGCATTACTGCTTCATGCATAATTACAGCAACAGTAATGCCTGAAATAGTAGGAACTAATTTATTTAAGTGCTCTAAGGCACTGGGATAGCAAATCATCTATTCTAAACGTGTATATTTATGATGTCTTGATAATAGACAGCTTAACGAGTACTAGAAATGTTTTCCCAATTCTGCTAAAGGGCACAGAAAGCTAATGTAGTCAGGGTATCAACAATTGCCACAGGCACCAATTATAGCCAGACTGGATGCCTTTACTATTCAGAAATGAGTTAAATTCTCAAAATATCCTCTCTCAGCACACACATATTTTGCATGTTCTTACCAAATAGGCTCATTTACAGTTTGCCTAATAAAGCAGGTTTGTGTGTCTCCTCTGCAGTTCATTAATAATGTATCCTGATTAAAAACCTCTCGTTACAGATGTCTGCCCAAATGCACACAGCCTAAAATAATCCCTTCATTAGAGAATGTACAGCACCAATTTTATAATATAGGTAAAGAGCCTTATTAATAAGATTTGACAGGGTAGGCATGGCTGCCTGAGACTCACTTGATTTGCCAAGGAATATTTCCCTTGCTCCTTTTATACCCCCACTGTTTATTAACTGTTTGCTGAAAACAGATCAATATTTTCCAATTGAAAAGCATTTGGCTCTAGGCCTGTGCACCCCAAACAAGTGCCCATTTGAGCTTAAAAATAATCTCAAATCTTCTCTGCCAGCGTTAATTATTTTTAAAGTTTTGTGCTGCTTTTGTATCGTTAAAAAACCCCCGATGCATTTACTGCAAAGCTTGGTCAGATATATGGATACCAAATCAACCAATACAATAGAGACTTCGTGGCTTTAAACACTAATTTATCAGATAAACCTGAACAGCTGTTATTTCTTCTATTGCTGGCTACCAACACACAGTTTATATTTCAGCACACTAAAGAGCACAGTTTTATCAGCTTCACCTTCCTCTGCTTATAGAAGAGGCATATGCAGAAAATTTGATTTCTTCCTTATGCATGTTGTTTCCGTACTCCTCTTCTCTAACCGATCAACAGCCAACATCCGTCCTCCAAAGCACAGGATACATCCAAGAGGAGAGGCAAGCACAGAGCAGGACAGAAGGGAGAGGGGCATGAGGGGCAAGAGGAGCATCGTCCCACAGCTACACAGGCTAGCAAATGAGTTTAAATCCTCACAGTAATTCCAAAGACTTTAAAATTAAATAAGAATTAGCAAACCTCTGGCTTTTTTCTCAGTGGTTACCATTAGATAACAATCACGTTTCTTGCCCCAGGAGTTTTGAGCATTGTGGAAAGATACAACATCTGCAGATGACTACGCGGTGTACATCAAAGGACCTAGCCATTAAGACACAAGAAGATTGCCTCTTCCAGCAACATTTGGCCATGATATACTGATTAATGTGTTTAAAAAAAATAATCCAAAAACTTAGCAGGCCATGCAAACTCCTTTTCTTCACAGTGGGGTGGTGTTTTTCTCTTTTTTTGTGTTGAGTTACATGAGCATCTAATCAGTATGCCAAATTATGCATTTTATATTTACGTCACTGGCAAAATGAACATGCAGCCCATTAGAACAAATTTAAGACAGCTGTAATCAGCATTTTTAAGTCTTACGAAACCAAGTAGAGAAAGGGCAAGATACTTCTCCAGCTCTTACGGTGTGAAGTGTTCCAGGGACTTAATATTTTTCCAGCACACTAATTGTAGCAGAAGCAAGCCTATGATAACGTGATTAGAAATGGCCTGTGATGCCAAAAGGCAGGGGTACTTGCCAAAAGATGTGGTTAAACTTAGCAGTTCCTCAGAATGTTTCCCTTTTAAAATTAGAGCCAGCTCTATTTGGAATTTATTTTTTATCCTTCCTTAAGTTTTCTGGAATATCAAGAAAGCTGACACTGCTACACTACGATTGTCTCATCATGTATACACACAACACCCTAGAGGTGACAGGACTTTCATACAGACTTTTTAAAAATCACATGAAAAAACAACATGGCTCAGGACAGTATGGTCAAGCCCCATCAGGATGTAGAGTTTCAGCACACCTGCATGGTCAAGGGAGTCCAAACCACAGCCAAAGCAAGACTATCAAGACTGATGATGCTGGGAAGTGGCCCATCATTATCCTACAAAGCCAGCAGAGGGTCTGCTCTGGCTGGAAGATGCCAGCTGAGAGGAAATAAGGCATGAGCTTGCTGGCTACCATCCTCCTCCCATCCCTGCTTGGGGAGCAAGGTGGGCTCAGCTGCTTGGTTGGCAAGCTGGAAACATCACACCAGGCCACTGTCTGCTGCCAAGCAATGGCAACTCACGCCATCAACTCCCAGTACCATCAGCCTTCTTTTACAAAATAAACACTACTCTTGACACTCCTTTCTTTAGCAAAAAGAAAATAAAGCAAGGTTTCCATTAATGTAGAAGATGTTATGGAATGCTTATCCACACACAGCAGTGACTAGAGTGCTGGAACCAATTCACTAACATTAAATATTTTTTGGGTTTTTTTTTTTTTTTCTTGCCTCCCAGATTTGCCTAATTTTCTTTAACTGCCGTTGAGTACTAGCACACCACTGTGGAACTGAGAATTACAATACAACTATTAACAGCTTGGCATGTATTAATGAGAATTTATGGTATCTCCTCAGCATGTAATCACTCCAGACTAGTCTTGATACAACTTTCACAACTGTGTAATTGACCCACATCTCGGATAAAAAGATAAGGACATGCTATTACATGGTTTTAAATGTCCTGCTGGCTTTTCTGAAGCTAAGTGGTATCTTTAACCAATGATAAAGTACTAGAAATGCTTTAGGTTTGTTATTCTTAATTTGTTCTCTAGTGCCGAAATAAACAGATAAAAAAAGACAAGTTTTTTTTATATTAACAGGTTTGGAAGCATCAACAGCTTCAGGTAACTTATCCACCTGAAATTTTGCTAAGCACTTAGAATCCAGTAACAAAAATTGTATCAGAAAGCAAGAAAAGCAGTACTTTAAATAGAAGATCAAGGAAGGGTGGTAAAAAAAAATGCTGCTACTACTACCCAAGTAAGGACAATGAAAGAGAAGGAAAGCGCAGAAACAGCTACACAGAAGATCAACAGCCCAGCAAGACTGGTATCGAATGTACAAGCAGAAGGAACACCAACAAAACACAGCGTTCCATGAGTGAAGCCTGATAATGCAAAGTCAAAAGTGAGGCTAAACCCACCAAGGCTCTTCACAGCTGGGATGTGCACTGGGGCTCACTGCAGCCTGAATAAAGCACATCGCCACAGACCTGTAAAAAAAATAATATTTCAACGCCTCTCACACCGAAATAAGAACATACAGAGACCAGAAGCTTTAACACAAATCTGGCCCCAGAAATTAGCACACAAAATGCAAAAAAAGCTCCAACGTAGTTCCCTTTGGAAAGGGTAGAGTGGAAATATCAAAAACAGTACCTAAATACCCACATTGCGACCCTGTATCCTTGTGGAGCTGTATCTCTGTGGGACACTGGTGGAATACACCTGGTCCCACTCAAACTGGAGCTGGCCTTACTGTAACACACCACGTATGTGATAGAAAATGTATGTACATGCCCTGAAGTGACTAACAAGCAGTCTGTTTCTCTAAAGTCATAGTATCCTGGTTTCATATCTAGTTAATTGAAAGCAAACAGAAACCCAAATCCTTCATTCATGCAGTACCCCAGGATGGTATCACAAGAACACAGGAACTCGTAGTAAAGATTTCTTTGAATCTGGAAGCACGAACCCTTTAGGGATAGAGGTTATCAAGATGGAGGAAGATAGAATTGAATTTAAAAAAGGGACTGTCCAGAATGCTGTAGTTCATCAAGAAAACAGTACTACTTTTGCTCTTCGTTTGCTTCTTCCCATTGCATTGTGAACTTGGTGGTTTCCATGTAGCTTGTATGTAGTTTAACGAAGCAGAGAGTTCCCAATCCACATACAAATGCATTCACTTATACCTGCATATGGTACAAAGGGCACTAGGATAAGAAGTGATGAGGATATCAATATTCATTTAATCTAGCTAAAATACAGTTGCGCATTCCTATTTCTTCGATACAAATCTAGACAATGTCTTACAGTAATCAAAACTATTTTAAGATTTCCAAGGACCAAATGCATTTCTCAGTACTGACTAAATGAAGTTGATGGTGATCCAGACCCTGATTGCCACCATTCAGCTCCTGTTTTACAGGACATTTCACTTCAATCCTTTCCCTTCTTACTTTTATTTGCAGGAGTCTCTTATGTTACACTTATAAACACAGATTCACAGATTTTGCCCTTCTTGTCACCACATAAAGGAATCCTTCTGCAGAGCTGCTGAGTTAAGTGTAATAGGAGCAGTTCTGTACCAAGGGTCATTTTAGGTTTGGAACCACAGTCCCCTCAGGATTCCCTATTACGGCTACATGAACTGCCAGGTTCTCCTTGCAAGTCTGTTTTCCCCCCTTTCCTCCCTATGAAGTAAAATTTAGTCTCTGTAAGCCCTTGCATTAACCTACTTTTATCCAGAAAGTTTATATAAAGTTTCCTGACAGCTTGGAACCCAAGGAAAATAGCAAAATTAGCAACAGAAAAGTCAAACCACTACAGAAACTGCAGCTCACCTTTTGTCATACTGACAAGAGTAAACCTTTACAGCAGTAATCCCAGGAGCAGCCTGGGTTTCTCATTACCCACAGCTCTATTAGCATTGCAGCACAGAGACAATATTCTAGCCCAAAACTACCAGGACAAACGATACAATCTAAAAAGCTCCCTAGTACTTATCTGACATTTGTCCATTTTTATCAATACAACCATTTTCTTGGTCAGTGGAACAATCTAAAACCAGACAGGACTTACCATTTTCTTTTTACACAGCTGCTTTTAAACGTGCTACACCATCCCTAAAGGCTTCAAAGGTTGTTCACAAAAGGTCTCTCCCCTGCTCTCCTTGCCACTCCTCTCATGGGGAAAATACATGCAATATTGGTACTTTAAGTCTAAATTTATTTCTTCACGTGCTGGCAAAAGCTAAAAGACTTGGATCCTAAACATCTTCTGCCAAAATATGCAGCACATTGTAAGCACATGCAACCATTTCACTGGTAAATTATTTATTAATGTACTTCTCACTAAAGAAATAATGTTTGAACTTCTTTCGAAAAGTGATTTCTATCACTGCAATACATACAAAGAAATTCTTGGTGTGCCTTTAAAGCATTTGCTGTATCTTCTGATAGAGCTGTGTATAAAGAAAAATCAAACTAGCTAGGAAAAATACCTTAGACAAGAAAAACCTGGAAGTTCATACACAGGAACAATATATTCACATAACTCCTAAATTCATTCCAAGATTTCATTATACGTGGCTTTGGGAGGGCATTGTACACTCCCTCACTACACCAAGCAAGCAGCAGAGACTGCTGCTTTTTATGAATGACTCTCCTCAAAAGGCTGGGTAGTAAAGGAGAGACTAGGCAGTGTGACGATGTTTTCTACAAACCAGTTTTAGTTTCACAGCACTTTGCAAATGAGTTTTTAACCAGAGGAAGCTAACTCGCACCATTCACCTGCCTGCTGGGAAAACCCTTCATGACAAACGACCAGCAAATGGCCTCTGAATAGGAGCTAGGGATACACCTCTGGTTTCTGTAGTTTCTACCAAGTTCCACAAATACACAGCAAGACTGGTTACACACAATGAAAATCTGAGATGGCACTTGAGGCAATGCTCATCGGAATAAGGTCTACAAATGAGGTTTGAGTTTAGGCAATGCTGCAAGTAGCAATTCTGCGAATGAAGATGCATTTGTCATTTTTTTATGCAACATAGAAAAAAGTTATGAAGAAAAACTAACCACGAGCTTACTTGAAAGTTTGGAAAATACCTATAAACTGTGAAAGCACTGTTCGTACAAGACTCCAAAGCTATTTCAGAAACAAAGTGGATTTATACCCCGAGTAGCATTTCCACAAACTACAGTAAAAGGGCACAAGTATTGCTAGCTTTTAATACAGCAGACAGCGGGAGGCAGGGAAATATGCACAGAAAGCATCCATACCATGATTCACCTGATGTACACAAAACAGCGCAACTCTAGCTGCTGTACAAGTCCCTTCTAGTCCTCCAACAGTAGCTGTACTTCAGAACTAGACTCAGGTGCGGAAGAGCACCTAAAGAGTGCAAGAGGGGATAAACAGATGTTTTCTGTTTGCAAGCCAAAAGAATTAAATGCAGAAGAGCTGCAAATTTACTCCCTCTTAACAAATTCTTGGGACAATGAGCTCTTCAGAACACAGCAGAGGCTCCAAAAGATGTTCTTCTCTACAGAAACCATGTATTGTATGAAAATTCGTCCACCTAAGTCACAGTTATGGTTTTTTCCCCCTATTGTATTCTCCCCTCATTCTAGATAGAACATTATACATCTTTAGAAAAGTAGTTGTTCTTGGTGCAGAATGTAGCAGTTTAACACCTGAGTTGAGACACACTAAGACCTTTGGGGAAAAAAAAAAAGAAAAGAAAAAAAGAACCAGCACAGCACATTGTGTAAATGGAAGGTAACCAGGAGATAAGAAGAATAATCAGCTCTATGGGGAGAATTCTGTTCAAGTCATATGCATTAACCTTTCTTTTCTCCTTGGAAGCATGTAGCAGCCCTCGTAAGATCTTGGTTACTCGAGGAAGCACTCAGCTCTCTGAAGGAGCATCTCAATTCCAGAAAGAACTGCAGATGCTAACTTTGCGTAAGAGTATCAGGACAGTGGTACCCATTCAGGGCAATGGCTCATCCCACCTAGTTGCCCATCTTTAACAGTGCATGCATGCCAAGCCCTAGGGAAGAGTATGAATCACGCAGTTTCCAGGTACTCACCCAGTACCTGCAAATATCCAGCTTTGTGGATTTTTTCCGAGTCTCCTGTGTCTTGCCTATGTAGTAACCTGCAAGAGCTCTATTTCTTGGTGCTTTTCCCTTTTCCTCACAAGCCCCTGTAAACATCCTGCAACACAACACCCTTTGACAAGGAGTTTTAGGTAGGGTCCAAAACACTGAGCTCAAGCATAAGCCTTTACCTGAGGCAGAAAGCTAGTGCAGCAGTTGACAGGTTTATTTTTTAGCACCTGACTAGCAACAGGAAGGAACATTATGAACAGGACAGCAGTGAATCAAGGTTGAGGGAATGCCTCTCCTCCAATTTCAACATGTCAACTAGCTGGTTAATAGGCAGTATTGAACACACTTTGGTAACAACAGATTTTTACCAACTCTACCTAGAGAATAGGGTTGGTGAGCAATATGTGTGAAACAAAGTGGTACCTCAGATCACCTACAGATGTTTTCAGGCTAGGATGGGGAAAACACATTTGTTCTAAACAATACTGCTAAGAGGTAAGAGAGGCAGCCTTTTAATTTAGGCATCAGAAAGATTTCTTCAGTGGCAAAAGCATATAAGCTACAAAATACCTATCACCGCATATGGCCCACAGCTAGTCTGGAATCTGGCACCCTCACCNAAATCTGGCACTTTCACCCCATGCAGTCCTTCAGGCTACCTTGGCAGGCTTAGTACCCTCAAATATCCCCTTATCTTGCCCTATATCCACAACACAAGACCTCACTAATGCTATAAACACAGACCTCATTCTTTCCAGCGCTTCAGAAGTTTTTAAAAAAAACCCCACAGTTGGGCTANCCCCCACAGTTGGGCTACTCAGACCAAGTACAAAAGGCCACAATACACTCAACCCACTATTCCTCCAGGTGCTAACACCAAGCAGTGTGGACACAAGCCAGTCCACATCTAAGCCTGGTAGTCAGGTCTCTGGAAGAACTGAAAAACACGGCATAGCTATTGCTCCCTCAAAAGACACTGGAGACTCATCTGGAATCAAAGCAAACAGCCCTTATATTGCACGGGGCTCTCCCAGCCTCCAGTCACTCAGGAGCACTTTCTCAGAAAGAGTCATTTCATCTCCAAATAGGATATCACAACAGACAGTGACTTAATGTTTCATTTAAGACTGTCTTCCGTACTGCAGTACAACAATCAACTCTTTAAAACGCAGGTTTTAAGTCTGCAGAACAAACTATCCAGACTATCATTTCAGTTCAAATCAGGCTTAGAGTGCTCACAAAACATTTGGAACTAATTTAAGTGGATTTACAATCACATCACAGTTAAACCACTGTAACTTCCTCGTGTAGGCAAGCCCGTATGGCAAGCAAGGGAACATTTGTTTATAGTTTGGATGACTGTATGAGGAGAAAGAGGATGTCAAAAATAGCTTTCACTTCACTGCTTGGGGATTTCAGCACTGAAGGTTGAAAGGTGGGGGAAAAAGCTTATTATTTCGCTTGCACTACTCGAATATTAGAAGAAACCTTAAACCACTTTACACTGGGATCTGTCTCAGTCGCTCAATTCTAACAACAGAGAACGTACCACCACATACAGCCACATCCAACCATTTCTGGGGAAATACATCCAGAATTTACACATCTGGTCTTCTACCCTTAGTAACCTAGGCATTTTTGGGGTAAATTATTTAATATAATTAATGCTTTTAACACTGTTGTGGTTTGGGCCGGACTGGCCACTGAGGTAACACCACGAACACCAAGCTTTTCTTTTAATCTTGCTTAATCCCCAGAAACACTATTCAATCCATTTTCACTGCCATAGTGTTAGCTCTTCAGATAATTCTAAGACAACAAATAGTTACTTGCATCAGTCATCTTGCCATTCAGAGGTTTGGTTTTTTTTTCCCCTGCCAGTGCTGAAAGTAACACACAGGAAAAACTCCAGCCCCGGACCTGCTGTATATATGACAGCCAGTTTCTGGGCTGCACTATGCTGGAATCCCTTGTAAGGGGCCGACTTGCAAAGGTTTGGTCCTCAGTGCCTTCAGTCCTTCCCAGGGAGCTATTCTCTACCTTGTTTCTCTTATTAGTATCAGGTTCTAGCATGAATGCATGTGCCTTTTGCTCAGGCACTAGAATGTCCTATTTGAAGACTACTGAACAGTTTCTTATTGAAGGGAAGAGGATTTGACAAGTTAGGAAATATTTTCTAAAGTAAAAGCTACAACAGATGGATTTTAATAATCTCAATTACCCCACAATCAACATGCCCTCTTTGGGGTCAAAATATTTTTCATGCTGCTGAAACACAGCACAAGTTATTTCAACCTTCAGCTGAAATCACCACCCTGCCCCCGGAACTACAGTGCAACCATTTTACATGTTTCTAGACTTCAAGCTCAGACACTGAGAAACAGACCACACATGAGAGAAGAGGTTATTAATAATAATTCTAGAAAAGCTTTTACCTCCTGCCTAGTGTTAGAGATGCAACCAGAGATTTAAGAAGTGAGGAGTTGCCAGGGCTACTGTTGGGTAATTTTTCATATAACAGGACACTTCTCTGAAAAAAAATAATCAGTTTATATGCATATTTTGAGCATAAGGCATTCAATTTCCTACGATTAGAAAAAATGAAAAACAAAGCACCTGCACAGCAAATAAAGAGCATTCATTTTATACAGCAAGTTCACAGTATGACATATGTATGAATACTATTGAACTGTAAAATCAACTCATATTCATTCTTATGGATAAGTCTGCAGGTTAAAT
>RSEF01000001.1:203239188-203262089 GCA_003993805.1 Himantopus leucocephalus | reverse complement strand
TCTGTGGAGCAGCATTAAGACAGGAAGAGTTATGAAATCATCAGTTGCGTGCTTCCATACTACAGAACATACCAGAAAATGTGGTGTTTAGATACTTGTATACTCCAGCGGTGCCTCCAAATGTGCCGGAAGAATGCCCATACCAGCAACTAGAAAGGAGAAGCTGACAGCCAGATTACTGTTGGACAGGACCTCAGGTACAGATACCTTTTCTGCTCGACTTCCCAGGAACTAAGAGACAAAGTACTAGTAAAATGCTTCAAGATAATAAAATTGAACACCAAAACAAGCAGTGTAATCATTGAGTTACTCATGCTCAAGAAATACCAAGCCATATAGCCTGACCTTACCGCTGGGCAGGCAGCTGGCAGCCAGCCAGGCGTCTATTCCATCCAGACAAGTGAAACGCAGCTCGCACAGACCAGCACGCTTCTTGTTCACCAGCACACAACAACGAACAACATCTTAGCACACGACTTGGAACAAATAAACTCATTTTATTCCAAAGAGCTGCTGGGAAAGTAGAAAATGTCTTCAGTAACTATTCAGTGACTCCAGTCACTGGCAAGCCACCACACACTTCCAAAAGTGGTGTCCAAGTTAAATTTCAGAGTACTTTGGGTTTCAACAAAAAGTTAAAGAACTTTGTGAAATTGCACAAAAGCACGACTTGTAAATAGATACTACACCTTGTGTGCCACACTTTCAAACTATTTTTCCCTACTTAAACCCCTCCTCACGTCTAGGCTAACTAGTGTTTTTAAACAGAGGGTAACATCTGAGTTTAACTGCAGCAGATGCAGCTCATCAAGGAAAAGTAGTTCCGCTCTTCTCTCCCCTGGAAGATTAAAGTCTTCCAAGTTGCATTAAAGTTACAGGACATGCACACTTATAGGGCCATTTTAACACGAATGCCTCAAAGCTTCTAAACCAGCAAATTAAACTCACTGTTCCCATTTGCCAGTCAGTCACTGGGGCCGGGGTCTGTCACCAAGGTGGCTCTGTGCCTTCCTGCTGACTTCAGCCTCAAAACCACCTTTTTCACTCTCCCCCAGGCCGGGATCAAAAATACCGAACGTCCAGCCATTGCTCCCACCCCAAAAGGGACCAGCAGGGAAAGCTGAGGCTCGTCCTCACCACCTCTTTGGCAAAAAACACAGCCTCATTTGCAAGCATTTGTATTACCATTCTCAAAAGTAAGTAAAATGCTGTAAGTGCTATGAACAGCTATGCTCAAAATGCATATGAGGTACAGGTGAAAGAAGAAACCCTCGCACCTTCAACATGCCAGCCCCGTGGCTTCAGTCTAGTAAAAAGCAAGACAGACCTTACTCTGCTATCAGTTATTCTCATACAAATCAGGAATGTCTCTACTAAAAGAAGTCTATTTCTAGGGGTATAGGCCGGAAAAGAAAACAAGTACAGGCCCAAAGGATATATTTGTGAAGAGCTGTATTACCATATATAGATCAATGTATATACGCTGCTGGATTTTAAAAAAGCGCTCTCAAAATTACCCCCTTCAGTGCTGTAGAGCATACATTGCTAAATTCAGCACAAGTTATTCCCCAATAACATTTATTTACACTTTTTAAACATGGATACAAAATTGAAATTTGGCCTTCTCTGTACCCACAAGTAATGCCATATGCACTGAATTGGCTTAGGTGGATGGGAAAGTAGGAACCATTCCTCTTATTTTTATTAAAACAACAGGTTATCAGAGCACTCAATATTCAAAGCCATAAGAAGAGTTATATTTGATGTGAAAACTTCTAGTTCTTGGAAAGAAAGCAGGGTTGAAATCAAGAATGATGAACCCTTGTATTCCAAAGCTGGTTTTGTTTGATGGAAAAACACCCCTAGGTTTGGGTTTTCCTAACTTTTGTAATACACATTTAGGTTCCCTCTTGAAAGCTTCCCCACGTTAGGTTCTCTCTCTTGTAAACATCAACTTGCATTTTCACTGGTGACACAGCTAAACTGAAAAAACACTTACTGATGACAGAATTCTGGCTTTGAAGAACACACTGCTCAGGGTGGCTAATGTTTCACATTTAATGGTCTCAAATTTAGAGAACAGCATTATTATTCCTTTGTTATAAGCCCTCCAAATATGAACTTAAGATTTTTCACACCAAATTAAGCACATATTTTACAGAGAAAGAAAATCACTGTGCCTGCCATACATACCTTATGTATATAAATATACACAAAAAATGGAACCAGGCACTCCAAACATATGTGCCCAATAAAAGATCACAGTAGGTGTCTTCTTGAGACCTATTGTGGCTATGGCAGCGCATATTGAACCTCATAGGTGTTTCACCTAGAGATTTTGAGACCATGCTAAGGAACCTAATTTATCATTTATAATATTTGGAATGTTGAAAAATTACAAGCTGTGTTAGTCGTAGCGTGTAATCAAGGCAATGTTCATAAAAAGTCAGAACAATGCTGGTACTCATTCCATCACTTTTGAAAATGGTTGGAAAAAATTCAAAACCAGCCATTTAATTGTTGAGTCAATTTGGTTTTCAGGGAAGATGGACTGCTCCCTAATGATTCACTGTGTAGTGCATAGCACGAAAAGAAAGGAAAATTAGCATGGATTTATCTTTGTGACTGATTCCTTGGAAACTCTAGGGATTAACATACTCAATTAGCAATCGAAAAAACAAGAAGTCAATCAAGGATTAAAGTTGGTGAGACCAGCCTATACGCAATTCTGAATTCCTTCAGACAACAGGGGGGTTGAAATATGGAATAAATTGTCAGTGGTAGCAATATAAACTAGGCACTGTAAATCAGCCGAGAAAGAATTAGGATATATTTTTAAGAATAGAAAGCAAAGCACTATCTGGACAGTTTTGGATTAGGTTGGCTAACTGCATTTTATGATATTCCAAGAAGTTTTGGCAGGCCATTTGCGGGATCTGTTTTCTGTAACTACTGCTACTAAAGAATGTTTTCTTGAATTGGAGCCCACGATTAGCTTTGCTGGTGGACGGGAAGGGGATAACTTTCTGTGCTGTCCTAGGTCTTCTGCATGTTAAACCTGTGTATGAGGCTCATAAGAAACAGTGCAAGATAAAAATAAGAACATATTTAAGACCTGTTTTTCCAAACATTATCAAGAGACAGTGCTGAGTCTCACAAGCTTTGCTCCTCACACCGTGTCCATTACTGTGCTTTCCAGGTCTGCAAGTTCTGTACTATAACTTGTATAAATATTCCGCACTTTTTAAACTGCTTAATGTTACCCAAGATGGGGGATTTGGATTCCTGTCTTTTTACATGTTTCAAAAACAAATGAACAAGAACAAAAAGAATAAAAAAAAGATTCCTTCACTTTCTGGATAGGATTCAGTTACCTCAACACATACCTCTTAGTACTAATAATGCTGCTGCTGCTTCAGACAGGTGAAGGTCTTTGGCAGGTCCTGTGACACACCTGCCAGTCCCATATGGCTCTCCATGACCCCAGAGCATCCATAAAGGCCATCCACATGGACACTACATAGGTTTCTCTCAGGCATCTAAATTTACAGGCGATACCAGTCTTAAAGACACTGAATCACACCATCTGCCTATCTGAAAGCACCTGTCCACAGAGGAGAAGTTGCTTACTGTGGAGACGCATGCATTTTTGAGAACTGAAAAGCCAGATTTCCAAGTTACATAAAATGGAAATCACACGCATTTCTACTTTGCTTCATCGTGACACAACCTTGTTATAAGCTTACCACACCAGCTGAGTATATGCACGCAGAAGTAATGACTACTAAATGCCTACTGGCATTTGAAGTACTTGAACAGGCAACCGAATAATTTGAACACGTAAGGACGCCAAGACAGCTTTGCTGCCTGCATTGTTGTTATCCCTGTTTGAGAATTTTGCAACCAGATGTTCTTATTCTTAATTTAATTTAAATACTGCTCTTATCTTTTAAGAAGGTTGCTTTTTATGACAACAGTTATTGCACTTCAGTCCGCAACTCTCTGCAAAAATCCCCACGCTTAAGGCTTCCTATTGCCTGGCTGTACCCTAAGAGTTGCAAAGTCAATTGGAAACAGAAGGCACAGGGATGTAGGTAAAAGTCAGATTACATAAATCAGGGATAAGCACACAGAAGCATTAGAGCTGTATATTTTTTAGTATCATATCAGATACACTCAATTCTGCAGGCCATTTGGATAAGAGAGCTAAAATTCCCACGTCTGCATTCCATATTCTTAAAAATACCTGTTGTGTTTGACAGGAAAGCATGAAAACAAGAAAAACAAATGAAAGGCCTCATGCAACAATATTTCATGTGTGCATGCACAGCTCGTGCTATCAGCTAGTCTGAAGTGGGGACCACAAAGCGTGTGGAGCACTTCACAGCTCTCATTGTCAGACCTTGCTGGACTCACAAAATCACCACTTACTTAAAAGCATGTTTATCTAGGCATTGTGTTTACTCGGAGCTTTTAAGACTTGAAATTTCAGCTCTAAAAGAAAAACTATGATCCTGGTGTTTTGTTCTTTAGTACACTTATCCTGTTTGTTTAACACTGCTCACATACAAGACTTCCCTAAATCTCCACAGAGAAATAGCTTTCCAGTCTGGGCTTACAACTTATCTCTGGATTCTTAAGGCAGAAAAGAAAATAATGCAGTGTATGTGCACTACACTCTTCCCCTCCCACTTGCCACTCATTTCTCTGTTGCGGACCTGCATTGCCAGACCTTGACACAGGAACCAGCTATCCCCCTACACACACACACACTCATTCTGCGATATATAATGCAACAGCACTTCATATTAAGTACATTTCAGATAAACAGCGCGCTCCAGTGAAGTACTGTGAACATTTTTCCTGCACACTGTGTTGGCCTGAAAGCTATCTTCCATGCTTCTGTTTCCACAGAAGCATTCCCAAATGCCTTGAACTCTTACCTGATATTTCTGATATTGCCTTTGATCTTGCTGTGTTTCTACTTCTCCAAGCATGACATGAAAGCAACATTCCCGTATTCTTTTACATTTGAAATCAGCTATATTTCAAAGCTCTGATGTCATCAGGACAACTTTGTATCATCTCCAGTGAAATATATCTGCTCAACAGATGTGAAACAGATCTTTTGTTTTACTGTTCAGTTTAAAGCCAGCTACATAAATAATTGAATGAGATGGTGTTTTGTAGTGATGCCCACGTATTTGTCTGTCAAATCTTTAAAAGCCAAAACCCTGTCACCAACCTTCTGCTTCAGGATGGTCCTGAACAATTAGCTTTCCTCAGTAACGGCTTTAGCGCTACTGCAGCCAGACATGGGAAATACAGGAAGGGACACCAAAGCAGGGGCTTGATATTCACACATTTCATCCCCACAGGTATCTTGGTAGCTCTCTATGTAGATTCCTTTGCCACTGTTAGGACAGACCCAGCAAGGCCAGTCAGAGCAGGGAAGCAATAGCAATTTGTCTATCAACCAGCTCTGTGGATGCAAAGATTTGATTCTGCACCCCTCTGCCGGTAAGTGAGGCCATAAGCGAGGGAACCCCAGCTTTACACCCTGAAGCACCTTGGCAGCAGTGATGTGCAGGCTAAGAATCACACTGAAAGGACTTTAATTTCCAGGACCCGCTTTTCCTTCTGCTTTTGATTTATATTTCATTGAGGTTTGTATTTTCAAAAAATCAAGTGGGGGAAAAAAATCAGGAGAATGGCAGGAGGACAATGATGAAGCAATGCAAAGCGAAAGAGAGATCAGGTTAGAGAAAGGAGAGCAACACTGAGTTTCTGGCTCTTAAGCCAAACCAAAGTCTTCTCAGACTTCACTGAGCTTTATCACTTTGATGACTTACAATTCACCTCAAAAAGTATTTGGAAGACCTAATCAAGGGAGAGGGAAAATACACTCTTATCTCCATTTCCCCTGCACTCACTAGATTATAAGGCTCGCCTTCTGCTATATTAGCTCTCTAGCTGCATGAAATTGTCCCAATACAAGCACATATTTTAGTTGTCAAAGCAGCTGAAGACATAGTTGGTGGGCCCCCTGTCTCTCCACGAAGAATCAACCATCACAGGAAGGTAAGCACCAGCCTTACCCAAGCAGCATCTCTTAGCAGTAAAGCCCACGATGCCAGTCACCTGAGTACACTTTCCATCAAATCCCAAATTCTGTATTTTAATTACCACTTTTCCCAGAAGCTGAAGGAAAGCTGATGAAATTTAATGTTTCAGAGATGCCACAGTTTAGATCCTCCTGGTATAAGAGTGATTGGTATCAAGATGAACTTAAGTGTTTTAGGCTTTTTAATATACCAATGTTGGGATGCTAGGAAAGGAGACAGCAATATGTTCTCCTCAAGCATTTATCACTGTTTAATTAACTTGAGTTTAATCTTAATGTATGCCCCTGCAAGTTGCATGTGTGTGCTCAGCTTAAGTACCATCTCTTATTTCTCTCTGATATTTGGAAAGTATCAGGGAATAAAAGTTTTGATGAGCCCCAGAGCTTCACTGCTGCAAAACTCATTTACATACGGCTTACTTTAGTTATTCCTCAGGTGTTAAAGCTTCATTGAAATAAAACAGATACAGTAACAAAAGTATAACTGACAGTAATATTGACCCATGTGCTTTTTGATTCAACTCTATAAATATTTACTCAGTACAATCCTTTAGAAGATTAACTTAGAAAGTAGTTCAAGTTCAAATCCCTGTTTCATTATGATGCTAAAAGAATATTCCCCATGCAGCACACATCCAAGCAGGAAGTACAGGTAAATATCGAACGTGCCCAGAGCACTGGGAAACAATCAGGAACATACCATATGCACAAGGAACAGTGCAGGAGTGCTGGGCACTCAACTACCATTCTCTGAAGGATTTATTCCCTCGTGGAGCTTCTCTTTCATGAGCGTCACTCCGTACCAAAACCAGATCAGCAGTTGAGCCTCACAGCAGAAATACAAAACAACTCAGCTTTCTTTGTGTGAAGTTTAGAAGGGGATTAGAGACCTCTTCTCTCTCTCCCCTGCACCCCCAGGATACCAAAATTGGTGTCCCTTTGGTTCCCAGGCAATTTGGCTAGTTTCATACAGTTTTGGAGGGGAAGTTCCTTAAAGCCACCGGTAAAGCAAAATCACAAGGGGAACTAAAACCAAATTGAGCTCTTCTTCCCATTGCTGCAGGTGTACATGATTTCTTCTATCACTGCATCTCCCTTACGCCTTAAACTTGCTCCCAAACTCTATGCAGCGTGAGCACAGAGGTGTAACCGAAGCATGGGGTTGAAGCTTGTTACACATTTTTCAGCGGTCAGGTGTCAGAGATGGAACCAACTCCCACCCTTAGTCGCAGACATCAGGACACACAAAAGCTCATTTGCCTCAGTATAGTATGCAGAAAGAACAGAACAGACTAACAGTGAAGAGAACATCTGACCTCACAGTCTCGGAGCAGACTTGCATTTTGTGTATCATATAGTGATATTTCTGGCTAATAAAATTCCTCCCTATGGTAAGATGATTAAGCTACCACAGGCTGGAGGTCCCAGAGGCCTTCACCTGTCTTCAACCCCTTCCACAGCTTCTCACAAGGGAAGGCGTAATTTAGCCATACAATATTTGATGCAGAGCTTAATTTACTTGTCAGACTATGGTAAATGAAGCAAAGACACACTGCTACAATGGGAGAGAAGCAGAACTTTCAAAACTAATTTTCAAATGGAGAAAAGAATCCTAGGAGGCAATCATGAAGCCGTTAAGCATTTTCTGAACAATTCAGGGAAAGCCCCAGTAATTCCCATGCTCTGTAAGAAACCCACTAGAAAAGTTCTTTTTAAAGTTTATATTTCTTTTGCACAATAATAAATATTGTCATCTCCAACAACACTTAAAACCACTTACTAAAAACATGAGTTACAATCAACCCAAGTCAAATTAAGGACTACTTCAGAAAGTAAAACATGAACCAAATCTTCATTATCTTGGTGCACTAAATTAGTCTCAAAGCCATAAAGGTGGCTTCTATACTAGGACAAGAACACACCTGTGAAATCTTAGGAACTTCGATTTAATTTTGCAGAGAATCTAGATGAAGAGTTGGAACACAGTCAAGATTTGGATGCTTAAAATTTAGAAAAAAATCAACTCCTGTATTACTTCACAAATCTAGCTTACTGTATATCACTGCTCTCAGCCACTACAGCAAAATACTGCCATTATTTTGATGGCATAGTGTAACTCTTGCAGTAAAACAGACTCATCTCTGCTGAAATTGTAATGACCAACAGCTAACTCAGAAATAGTTCACACAGGAAAAATGGAGCGAGTTAGTGGAGAATTTGTTCTCGAAGAGCCTAACATCATGCATAAAAGATGATCAGACCCTGAGGGAGTCAGGTATACACACACACGGACCATGATATGATTCACTGAATAGTAAAACATTGCTTACCCACTATCTCCTGTAATCAATACAACTAGCTGCCTAATATAAATAAATATAACTGTTCTGATTTTCTTATCTGCTAACCTCATTCGTGTCTGCTTAATTGTAGAAAGAAATAGAAAAACCTAATATATACACGCAGACATATATAAAACTGATGGACAATGTGGAAATTGCTGTACCAAGTGACCACTTGATACTCAGGTGACCAATCCACTGAGTTCAAGTTCCTCATGTGTTTCTAAATAGGCAACAGCACATGATAAACATCCCTTCCTGAACCTTCTTAAATTCAAGACTATATACTGACACATGGAGAACTACACTCCTACCTAAGCAGGCTGAAATGCAATATATTAATGTTCATAACAGTATTCAGCTGTCTAAAATCCGGTTTCGCTACTTGGCATCTTCAGGCAATTAAGTTTTCAAAACAAAGTAACTTACATTTTAAGTATTATTAAATCGAATAATTGATTAATTTTAATGAAATTTGAATTTCACTGGAATTGTAAGGCAAAATTATGTCCTCTCTTTCCAAAAAACAAGGCAAACTAATTTCAGTTCCAGCTAAGTTACGGTCTTTATAATCTGGAAGCAACAGCTACAGTTTTTGCCTATTTTACTATTTTCCCATAGAGTTCTTCCTGATTCTAGTCAATGAACTTTTGATTTAGTTTTAGCCCCAAATTCAAGTTTTATTTATAAAAGCTTTAATTGAAATGTTTCTATGAATACAAAGAAGCTTTCAACAAGAACATTTGCACAGAAGGAACGAACTTTGTCCCTGACATCTCATATCCAAGGCTTCACTGTACTGAAACCTTCAGTTTTCCTTTTGCAAGCATTAAAACATTCAAGTGAACTAACTTAATCACGGAATTTTCAGAGTTGGAAGGGACCTCTACAGATCATCTAGTCCAACTCCCCTACTAAAGCAGGATTGCTTAGAGCACATTACTCAGGACTGCATCCAGGCAGGTCTTGAAAACCTCCAGAGAAGGGGACTGCACGACCTTCCCGGGCAACCTGTGCCAGTGCTCTGTCACCCTCACGGTAAAGTAGTCTTTTCTAGTGTTTGATCTGAGAAAGGAAACAGAATTCTAAGTCGTTAAACATAGAAAAAAAATGTAAGTCCTTTTAGCTCAATCCATTTGGATAAGTTTTTCTTTTTATACAAGATGATTTGAGGAGTAAGCACTGGAAAGACCCATCCATTTAGTTACTCTTACCTCAATAATATACAAAACCACGTTCTTGTAGAAGCAATACAGTATGCACTTGGTAACTCGATTGTAACTCCAAGCTCCATGGACCAACAACAGCTTCTCCAAGTAGGAAAACTGAAGGACAGAAAACACATTTTTACATATATAAAGAACTGTTTAATAAAATTGGTTAAACTAAACCCCCGCCCTCAGGAAAAAAAACCCAAACAACTCAGATCAGCTATGAAAGCTGTTCAAGTGCACTGTTTAAATAGCTTAGCAGAACATACATGCAAAACCCATCTAAAATATTTACAGGAAAAGCCTTTTTTTGTAGCAAAACCTCTGAATGTCTTTAAGTGGTGCTCACTAGCCTTAAACAGCAAGTCTTCAATTAGTATGACTATCCTGATAGCAAAATCAAGCAAGGTTAACATAATATAGCCTTGCGGATTGAATATAAATGTGAACTCTTTTTTCATGGTCAAAGAAGATTCCCGTGTTTGAGGGCTTACAAGGTTCAGAATCCCCTTTCTCTGTGTTAAACGAACAGTCTGGTAATTAGAACTGTCTTGAGCTGAAATAAAATGCACAGAGGGGAATACAAGTGGGAAAATAGATGCATAGAGTCTTTTATAGAGAATGAATACTTACATTAACATTTTCAGCCCACAAAACGTATGCGATCATGTGTTATACAAAGCACCTAAAATATTATATGAAGGATCATTTGCCAAAAAGGGCAAGTAAATGAATCTTGTAAAAACTGATACCTTTTAATGCTAGTTTGAACCGCAGATACAGCTCAAATTCAGCTTCTCAATTCAGCAGTTTTGAAAACCGACTTTTATAGAAGTAGTCTCACAACGCAGCCCAGGAAATGCGTAACTTTCTAGCCTTGGCTTTGTCAGTGAACCTTTTTATAGCCTGCAGCATTCCTCTTTTGTCCAGTTACAGATAGCTCAGACTGGTGACTGGATTTGCTGTTCAGCACGTGCATACCTGAAGGGTTCTTGGACACTAAAGTGGGACCATTATTTGCTTTGCTTCCTTTTCCACAAAGTGACTTGATAGAAAAAGCTTGACTTCCTAAATTTAGATTCTAGATAATTTATTTTAACCAAAACTTATTTGAAATTGAAAGCTACAGTAATGAATTAGGACTGTTATGAGATAGCTCTGCTCCCATGATTTCCAGCACCAAAATCACTGAACCACAAATCCTGTAAGAACAGCCTCTCTCCCATGCACCAGCAACTCAGATTTGTCAGGATATGCCAGCAGGCAAGAAGAAGAGAAAATAAAAGTGAACCAAACTTCACGGTTCAGTCTCTGCTCAACTTGAGCCAGGACTGAAAGTGGGACACTCACGAGGGAGTAGTTGACCTACCAGACACCTAACGCCTCAGTTAATATACGGCACAGCTACAACTTTCCTCATAAAAATTCACTGACAGAACATGTCAGGAGTGACGGGAAACTTTCCACTATGTCCTGACAAGTCACCCCAAACACCTCTTGTAGAGAATAGTCAGACACACCCTAAAACCTCTCTCAGTCTAATGAGTGACCATCTCGGAGATAGTCTTCTCTAGAGCCCAAGGCAAGGAAAAATTCTACCATTAATTGCTCTCTTGCCTGTACTCTCAAAAATGAGTGCACTGCATAGCAAGGAAGATATTAGTAACCTAAATAATGCAGTTCTGAGCCTGTTTACACTGGTGAAGAGTCCCATTAAGATGTGGCAAGGAATTAAATTTGTTTTGATGCTGGTCACTGAAATTATGCAAACGCACAGCTACTGGCATATTTGAGTGACTGTAGGGATAGGACTCTACGAAGACACTGCCCTTGTTGGGACACTACTGTATTTATGGAGTTTTAAATCAGAATGGAACATTATGATCATCTGGCCAGCCTACCTGCAAAACAGTTTCTGTAAGTTTTCACAGCCATGTCTGTATCAACCCTAGCATAATTTTTTACAGATATCATCTTTTAGAAGGATACCCCGGTCTTGATTAAAGGATGGGGTGATGCCATGTTGGGGGGGGGTGGGGTGGAATTTAAAACAGGAAAAATGCATCCAAAATGCAAGCCAAATTTTCCAGACAAGAAAACTGAAACACGAGCATTTGTTTAAGAAAGAAGTTTCCCTAGTTAAGAAAAGGGAACAGTCCCCAGACCCCAGATGCTCTCTGGATTAAGATGATAAAGCCTTTTACTGAGGAAAAAAGTTATTGAATTCTACTGCTGCCTCTCTAAACAGTTAGGGTCCTTTGATTTGGGAATTCTCTAAATATGGATCACTGGTGCAATACCATTTCAAGGGAAAAGGATGATTCAGACAGATGCTCCTTGCACCTGTGGAAGCTATTTGGAGAAGAGTCAGACACAAGTTGCCCTTTTATTTTTGTTTGGTTTATGCTTTGATTGCCCCTGGAATCCTGAACGAGCTTGTAACAGAGACTTTCTCTTCCATAAGTGCCTACTTCTGGCACCACTGCATTTGAAATACCATTTGAACATGAGATGCTACATTATAGCCGTCGTCTTAAATTACTCAATAAGAACATACTCTGCCTTCAAGGCATGCACATACAGTAAGGCTTTAGTGGGAGTTATATGCCTTCACTGAAAGAAATATACCCCACGGAGATCAAGTTTTTCTTTTGAACACTTTTTTTGAAACACACATTACCATACACTATTAGTCTCCTTTACAAGAGGGATTCCTTTATATGTTTTCTAATCAGCACAAAGCACTCTGACACAATCACAAAAAATATAGTTCCACAGTGTTTCACTAATTTTTGAAAATTAAAATTTTGCGCTGGTGTGATCAGCTTTGATTTCACATTGAACTCAGAAGATTCATTGCTATTGTCAGTAACTCCCTGACTGGAATTTAAACCAAGAGCAACTTACTTCCACATTCTAACACTAAATCCAAAGATGGAGGTTCTTGTTAATGCAGAAGCAACACATGAACACGGAATTACTTCTTCAGATTTAACATCACTGCAACTCATGCAAAGGAATTAAACGTGTAAGGGCCTCTATGGACACAACTCTCACTGCTGATTGCTTACTTATGAAAATGGAAGTAGTAAATGACCTGAGGAAGTCTAAGTAAAGAGCATTCAATTAGGTCATACAGCAGAAGCAATAGTCTACAGAAGTTAAAAATGAGAAAGTCATTACATGATACCACAGACTAAGATTATGGCAGTTCCTATAATGCTATATATTTGGAATATGCTACTGTTTACGACAGAATAAGCCCTTGATAAAACAGCCTAAAATTTTCAAGATAAATTTGGTGAAAGGTCTCAGTTATTGAAGTCTGGAATCCAGGGTGCTTCATCAGACCGCAGAAAAGAACAGCAATACAAGACTGTGACTTTGCTTCACAGCAGGGTTAACACAATAAACAGTTATCTGTGCAAACAGCAGCACTACCCATGCCTTTTCAAAACCTCACCTTGTACTGAAACCATCAAAAGAAGATAGTATTTCATACCACTTGGTAGAGCAAATCTGCCTACACCCTGGCAGAAGAGAACATCAGCTGATGCTCACGGATCACTGAGGAGACAATGGATCGTCACTGCTTCCTGTCAGCTCCATCTGGTTTTGCCCTGCCATCAGTCTCAAACACACACAGAGCACCTCAGCTTTAAATAGTATTCAGAGGATGTCCAGCAACTGAAGCATCTCCTTCCTTTCTTATCCTTCTTTTTAAGTCTTTATTCTACATCTTGGTTTCTTCAGCAAAACAAAAAGGCTTTTTACTCTCCTCTTTAGCTGAAGTAATTAGTGTTGAATTTGACAGGACAGTTTGGGAGCACTCACCCAAATAACATTCAAGTTCACATACCTAAAACAAAAACACTGGCCAGCTCTCTAGAACTGTGACTAATTTTTGTATGCATCATAAGGGTGAGGGGGATAAAAAAAAACAAGAAGGAGGAGACACCTCAAAATAAGAATTTCCCAACAGTCAAACTCTTACACACCTGGTTAAAATGCCTACTCATAGTAAGAGAGAAAAGCTTGCACCAAGAGAGGTAAATTAGAGTTAAAAGTGTGTTAACATAGCATCAAAGTGCTTCTCCCTGATTACTGAAGAACCAAGACATTGCACAGCTGTCGGGAAGAAACTGAAACTTTGAGGGGAGGTGGAGCTTTGCTTTGAAAAATACAAAATCGTAATAATGATTCCCCAAAATTCATCCAAGATATCTGCTTTGGACAGCTGCCTTGAAAAGGAAATGAGCAGAGGTGCTCCTAACTTGAAGGCTAGGAGAAGTCATCAAGCAGTACAAGGCCACACAGCGCATCTCTGACAACAGGATATGGCAGTTGCTCTTTCTTGCCTCTGACCTGTGCAATAGCGTAATCCGAGCAATTGGTTGCCTGCATGCCCTCATTGCCACTGATCCCCACTCCAACGTGAGCTGTCTGGATCATTCCTACGTCGTTGGCACCGTCCCCAATGGCAAGTGTTATGGCATTGACGTGTTTCTTGACCATGTCTACTATTTCAGACTTCTGTAGAGGAGACACTCTGAAAAGGAGAGAAAAAGGTGTCAGTTTCTCACATGCTGAGCTATGTGCCTTTCCCAAAAGGACAGCTGTAATCTACATTTAGAAGTAATCAAAGGGCAGTTGCTGGGAAGTTTCTTTATTGAAGAACTAAGCTTCGGAACCTGTGCCAAACCATTTCAGAAGGAGAAAGTAGCTTTAAAAGTAACTTCACATTTATCATTACTGGCTCATATTCTATGCAAAAGAGACCAAATAGATACGAAGGGGTTTAAAGCTTTGTTTTCCTCCCCCAGCCCCAACCTGATACACTTTGGCATACACCAGTGATGTTATATTGGGAACACTGGAGAAGGGAGTTTCCTCTTCAACTACCGTGGCTTATAAATTAACAGTGCAGGCTTCCCTATCTGCTGTCAATGGCGCATCTCCATCCAGGAGGTAGAAGACCACTAAAACATTCAGAGAATAAATCACAGACATTTTCAGTGGTTTGGCAAAAGGTATGGCAGGCTTACCTTATTCCCTCCTCCAGCTTACTTCCCCACTTGCCAGGCCATTTTCCAACCTCAGACTATGCAGTTAGGATCAGAAAGAATAAGGCTCTCCCTGATCTCACATACGCGTTGCATGCTGGTGCAACTCGGACTTCAGTGATGATGTTACTCAATTCCAATTCAAAAACAAAAGGCTGAGTCCATGACATCTGAATATTCTTATCAGTTTTATTGGTAGTTACTTTAACCTGATCCTTCTCTCAATTATACATCAGCTCCAGTTCAATAAAAATTCATGGAATTCAGTAGAGTTAAACTAGTGTGAACCAGGGAGAAATGGAAAAATACTCAGGACTAGGTTACTAAATTGGGTAAGACACCCAAAATGCCCTTTTTCATAGACAAGGTGGATCAGGTTACCAAATCATGAGGTATTGTGGAAATACCTACATGTAGATTAAATATTTCCATTCTAACCCCATCTGTACAAACAAACCTAATTCCTTTACCCATCAGTTTTAGTTAAAGTTCCAAATTATTTTATATTCCCTTAAACAAAGCTTTAGACAAAACTTTTCCACATCTTGAGTCAGCCACATAACACTCAACAAGAAGAATGTAACTGATATCTAAAAGCTTTACTATTAAAATAGGAGAGGAACGAGGAGCTTGGGGAATGGAAGAGAGAGGTTTTTTACATGGCATTTTTTCCAGAGTCTACATCCTGTGGGAGCAACTTACATAGCCTTTTAATACACCTGGCTGGATTACTGCTGATCAAAAAAAAAAAGCAGAGTTATCCTGTTCAGCATTTTGCTTTATGGCCTTGATTTTGTTTAGTGCTGACCGCCTCTTTAAATAACTTGATGAGTAATTGGGGGAGAAAGGGTTCCTAAGAAAAAAATTTGCTGGGCTCAAAATTCACATGTGAACTAAGCCACCTGAAAAGTCTAGCAGCTGTCCTGTTCCTAAAAGCTGAAAACAGAAAAAAGTTGACTGGGCCATAAAATTCACTTAATACCATTAGATGGATTTATTAAGCACTCAACTACCTAGCAACAAAAACACCACTTGGCACTGTAGGGGCCCAGTTAAATTACCAACACAAAACTCTAACACACTAACCAACCTATGGTGCATGAAAGGTGTCACTTTATAATTATAAAGCAGCTCTGAATATCATCTGCATCAAATTTTAACTTCTTTTACGTATATACGCACATGCACGCTCCCCTCTTCCGCACTCTTCACATGATAAAATACTAAAGTACGGAGCAAGCAGTCAACAAGGACTTCAAGCCATAAAATGGGAGCTCCAGAGGGACTTGGAGCCAGTTCTGGAGGGACAGGATTTGCAAGTACACAGACCCCTATTACCAGCCCCAGAGGCACCTCCAGTGCACAGGACTATATACTTTTGGCAGTCCTCTCGCGCAATTATTTCATTGCTGCTGAGCACTGTGTGTATCTGTTAACATCCTCAGACAGACATATCTCTCGGAAGTCCAGTTTGCATTCATTTAGTTTTCAGCTGCATGGAGATAGAAATAGCCAAGAAGTTTCCTGGTTTTAAATATGCTTAAAGTAACAGGGGAATGAAAAAAGACAGACTGTGAGCAGCATCTCTGATTCTGTAGCTCAAGCTAGCAGCTTATCTACAGACACTTCAGACATGACCAGAATGTGGCACAGATGCTCGAGCTTGTTCTAGCACACTTTACCTGCGACATGTCAAGCAAGCTAACATAGCCTGTATTCACTTCTGTGCCTGCAGTGTAGCCGTGGCTTCAGATTTTAAGTCCACTTTGACATTAACAACCTATTATTTGTCTAATCAATGCAATACTCCAATATAAACACATTTATCAACTACCCCATAACGTATATAGAGTATGCTTTTACTGTTTTGACCAAATAGAGTTAATTATACCCACAGTTATGTAACACCTAGCAAAAGACTAACATCTTTATATGCCTAATAAGACTAAACAAGCTACAGGAAACACCAGATAAATGCTTTAAACACCAAGAATATTTCTGCACTTGGTTTAAGATCAGCACAAAGCATTACTTGATTGTAATTGCTTATTCTAAACAGAAGCTTTGTAGCAAGCACCCTCTTTGATACCTCCCCGTCAAGTGCATCCCCGAACTCCAGGTAATATACTGTGTGCAGCAAAATGTGTTAACTCCAAAAGTTGCAAATTGAGATGGCTACTGATTTCCTGAGGGGTTTTACACCCCTCTCCTCCCAACTCACACTCTCAGCCTCCAACCCTCTTCTGCTCCTTGTAATCTATTTGGTACCAACACACAGCACTAGATGACATTAATCCTCTTAGCCAGATGATCAGAGCTGCGGTCCATTTCTACACATTTGATAGGCTGTCTACATAAACAACTGGAAGATTATAGTGCAGGACGATATTAACCTGCAGCCTCCCCCAGGTGATATCTTGGAAGGGGAGGAAGAATACCCGAGTTCACAAAAATCCCTGGACAAATGAATAAGTTCAAAGCAAAAAGCACTAGTAAGAACTAACTACTTTGGAGAAAAATTTTGCAGTGACAGGCAGCTATTGGTAACTATCATTTGGTGGAACATCCCTGGCTTTCACTGCAGAGCTCACTGCAGCAGTATCAGGATGTAACCCTTACCTTGATATACACTCAAGTAAGAATTAAGATGTGAGCAAAACATCAGTTGCATCAAAATCTTCTGCTTACTCGTATTCATTCACTGGTCAGACAGCAATGCTTCTTACAAAGGTTCTTAGAGTGCAACTCAAAAGAGTTCACTGGAAGTGTCTGTTCACCATAACGTTTATTTTATTGTCTCTGCTCAAAAGCATCTTTGACAACACATACAATCAACTTAGTCTAGATTGAGTCTCTCTTTTATGCATACTCCTGGACAAAAAGGAAGGCAGGTTTGGAATATCAACATTATAGCTACAGGATCAAGTCTTCAGATTCCTGCTCAAATGGCTTCCCTGGGAATTTGGACTTAACCTGCTCAGGCCACAGAGAGCCTGGGGCCAGGACCGCACCTTTAGAGAGTGTTTAGCGTTCAACATTTGGCTGTGCAATATAAAGTGTTCATGGATGACAGAAGGGATGCATAAAGCCAAGTGCCAGCCATACAGCAGACCTGCTACTTGCCCACCTCTGGGACTTTTTTCCTGCACCCTTGCTCTTGGGAGGGTAGAAGCTGATATGGAAAAATGGAAGGTTCTCTTCACTCTCAAACATGCTTAGTCTTTAACAGCATCTTTAACAGATTAACACAGAAAGCAGTTTCCATCCCAAATGGAGATGACTGGTGCCTTGATATCATATTGCTTCCTCTGCAGTGGGATGGGTGGAAGCAAGAGAGCACTCAAAGCACTATACCTTGGGAAGAAGCTGGGAGAGAAACGCAGCCCAGAGCCAGGGACCCTCAGAAAGACATGGACCTAATTATCCTCAGGTCACTAAAACCCATAAGGAAACTGGAAGGAGGCAGGGGCAAGTAGTTTTCAGATAATGCAGTACTATGTTGTTACAACCAGTAAATATTTACGGTCCCTCTTCTATGTTGAAGCTCATGAAAAAAACAGCCCAGGGCACAGCACTGAGCAGTAACACAGCTGGTTTCCACAGAGGATGTTCTAAGTGGCTTCCCACTGACTTCTGCAGATCAGCTCTCAATGGCTTTAAACCTTCAGTCTGCATCTACTTCTTTAACCTGGGTTTATACATTTATGAGCTAATTTCTTACCTGATGTTTTGCCTGTTCAGAAAAGTTCTACTCACATGATTTAGTCTTAGGGTTTTTTTTTCTGGAAGGTTTGCTCAGGCTTACTTTATTTCTTTAAGAAGAGAATTCAAGCAGAGATGGATGATCTTCCAGTTCTATTTTTTTTTTTCCATCAGGAATACTTATGGGACAACGAGAGCAATTCACAAATTCATATCAGTTCTGCTATCTTTCAGTGAAAGATTTCACAAAAAAGAACAACAACAGTGAAGCATTGATATTTTCAAAACTAAACATCAAACATTTTGTTTAGAAACACATTTTGGTAGCAAGATTTTTAAAACCTCAAATGGAAAAGCAAGACATTAAAATACCCATTTTAACCAAGCAAAGCAATGCAATAGAGCTTTAACTTCAATTTTTAATGTACTGCAACTGATTTAAATCAATCAATTCCTTTACCACACTTTTTGCGAGCTCACAAGGCAGCTGTCCCACTTATTCCCAGACTCCATCAAATATATCAAGAAAGATGCAGTCACAAATAAGATGGGAAGGACACAATGGGTACAACCAGTCCTGTGTCACACAGGTCAGCTAGAGTCCAAAAGATACTATCAGCGGGAAGTAAGAAACAGTTTAATTCTGTCCCTATGCATATTTGTATTTATTGCACAGTTATAGATGCATGAGAGCAACTGATGGCAACTGTAAACAATACTTCTCACATAGACCCTTAAACTACAGCTGCATCATTGCAGATACTTCTAAGTATAGACATAAACCACAGGTGGGAAATAAAAATGCAGTATATTTCAGAAAATGATTAGTTTTATTTATTGCATTCAGGCCTAAAGGACCCAATGGCCCAGGATCCTGCTAGAGTAGACACCGAGAATATCAACTGTATATAAGAAGAGAAATTATTAAAGAACAAGATAAGTAAACATTATTGGAATCCATTTATCTATAAGACAGACAGAAAGAGATCAGGTAGTTTATAAAAGATCAGTTTATATATCCAGGCCATCTTACAAGGCTATGAAAGGGAAGGTAGCCCCACAAGCTCTTCCACACCTGAGCAAGGCACAGCTCGATACTGAGTCTCAGCACTCTCCTCTATTCCCTCCACACGTGTTGGGGTTTGTAGGGATTTTTTTGTTTGCGAGTCCTCTTCCCCAAAACAAGGCAACTACAGCTTTTCTGTTGAAGACTGCATACTTCCCTCACCCCCGATTCAATATAAAATACTCAAGATATTTTTACCCACACTTTCAAATTTTTAATGTTCATTTGTGAAAAGAGGAAGGCAAGGAAGGAAGCTGTTTCAAGTATTACTTCCTTCTGCTTCCATGCTGTAACAGGGATTAAACACAAAGACATTAATGTCTTTAACATGAAACGTTAATTTGATATTCTGCTTCCTTGAAATGCCTTGTTAATGCAACACAAGAGGCTCTTAAGAGCCTACCTTTATTGCAGTGAACATGATTTTACCCTGTTCTATCATAAAATACACTAGTACTTCAAAACGCTCAGTGACCTCATCTTCAGCAAAGGCAGAGATGGGATACTGCCCAGAAAGCTGAGAGCTATCAACAATATTGACAATTAAGTGTATGCATTGGTCCCCAGAAAAAGCAGCAAGATAAGTTAACACCACCAACAGTAATGCTCAGGAAGCAAGAAATGTTACCATGACATCATATTTAGCAGGTTTTAATTACACATCGCAGGGTGCAGATTTCAACTACGTGTCATCCAAACAAGAGCTAGTCTTGAATTACAATCATGATACTCCGAGATATCTTGGATAGACTTATGATGCAGTAACCCACACAGAAGAAGAGTGAACAAAAGCGCACACACTTCATATCAACTCAAACTGTGTATTACATTGAATGCTCTTCATTTACCAAGTGCTCCGAATCTCCTTCACCTGCTGACAACCATGATTTCACAGGCACTGGTTCTGGTGCAGTACGTACAGCTTCGGAGACAGCACTGAGTGAACTGATGGATAATGTTTGTAAAAAGCACCAAAGGAATTCATCCAACTGAATTTAAGTGCCTCCAGTGGAGACATCTCTATCTGCACTAATCACGCCATGCTCCTTTTATAGTCAATGGAGAGAAACAGGCACTTTTGGAGTGCAATTCATCTGGCTTATTTTAGACGTGTACTTCAAGAGTATAGTTCATCTCCTCTTACGAGTGCCCTTTTCTCTCCACCAAGGTAAAGGGGGCTGAAGGTAACTAGTTCACATGAAAAAGCCTACTACTGACATGTAAAACTACACAGGATGAAACCCATCTTGCATTACTGGAGTGCTAAATACCTTCAAATTCATCAGGTGCACAAGCTTTCCCTCTCTTGCTTTCTGGGAAGGTGAAATGTCTCCTTCCTCCGGGCACAGGCACCCAATTCTGAACTGATTGATCCACCACATGTTCCTTCCCTTCTCTTAAAATTGTCACTTCTCGACTGCATTTCCAGCTCTTGCTAATTCTTTCCTACAGTAATTTCCCAGTCCCATCTCTTCTGAACACAGACAGCTAGAGGTCTTACCAAACTTCTACTGGCTTCTGTAAAAGCAGCCACAATTTCATCACCCTTTGTCATTTCAGCTGCAGTCTCCATACTTTCTCCTTTTTTTTTTTCCCCGAGTAGACCATCCTTCAAACTGCTTCACTTGTCCAAATTTATCAGACTGATTTCAAGTCTATTTTTTAATTTTAAAAATAGTTTTACATCCTATTTCACTTATCAGGAGTCTCATTTCATCTTGTTGTAACTATAAAAAGATAAATCTTCCTTCAGCTTTTCAACCTCACTGACATGCCGGTCACACACTTGACTTTCTCAGCAACATATATTACCTCTACATTTCAGGTTATCCAGAACATAGTATTTTTGATGCCTAGCATGGCTCTAAGTCAAAACACATGCACATGCTCCTACATACATGCTCATAGAACATATGGCAGTTCTTATTAATTTAATGGTTACCAAAATAGTTCCTTCTGCATCACTTTAGGTATAAATATAATATAAAGCTGTCTTTGTAGTTACAAAACCACTGAATCTTACACAGCCTTTTGAAGAGGAAGAACCCAAATTCTCTTTTTACCTTTTTTATCACAAAAAGAAAGATTTTTTTTTTTCTAACTATACACTTTTTAATATATGAATCACTAGAGAATTTCTCCCTTGCATTCTGTATTTCCACAACTCATTTGCCATTCACAGCTGCCGCTGAAATGATCTCTAGAGGACAAGGACTATGAAATAACCTCTTTATAAGATGGATTCAGTGTATTAAGCAGTATGATATAACACGCAGTGCCCCAGTGAACACAGGGTTAAGTTTCAAGTCAGCATCTTCTTCTTCTTTGATATCCCTCCCTGCATGTTTCTGTCTTGATTGCCCTTCCCCCAACCTGCTTTATGGGGCAAAGATTAAATAGGGAAAATCTAGTTTGGAAAATGAATTATTTGGAAAGTGATGAGTTGGTATAAACACAGTGTTGAATAGGAGACTATTTTGCATTTTTAACTATAATGGTCGCTAGTGGCAACAGCTATAATACGTTTTTAAAGTGAAACTAATGTATCAAATTAATTTTGAGCTTCCCTCACCCCAAGCTGATTAAGGCACATTCATTTCCATGCTAATCAGCCTGAGCAGTTCTCGTGCAACACAGAAATCTGCCTTTTTCTAATGACAGAGCAGAAAAATTTCTGTCTGTAAAACGTACGGATTAGTGCCTTTATAACCTTGAGGACAGGCACAGAGAGCGAGCACCCGTATGCTTCACCCAGCAGAGCTGTTTATAGACTTCTGCAACACATGGTGAAATTAGGTGACAATTGAGACTATGGCCATTAATAAGCACATCAGCCCATTTAGGGAGGCTCTGCCCTGTGTTGAAGCCAACATCAACTGGGAGAGCCAGGGTGAGCACCTGCCTCAAGAAGCAGAGCTGCAATACTGTGGTAGGTTCAGCCACACCACACAGGCAGCGCTGCCGCCTGGCAGGCGCTCTGCTCCTCCGTGCTAACTACAGCTCAGAAATACAAAAATACAGCAGCTTCAGACAGCACTACCAAACTACTGCTTCTTTCAGGATCATATACCTAAGAAACAAACCACAGACACTGACATGGGAGGAAGATGAAGGCAGATGGAGTGGGTAGATTTGAGATAGCTTGCCATTGCAGCAGCGCTACAAGCACCGACAGTTTTATTTCTTCATTCTGAGTTCTAATAACTCTGCACGATTTATTTTTCTCCCTCTTGACAAAAAATGTCTCCTGGAATTTAAAATAAGAATGCATATAAACAATCAACTTGCAACTATGTGTTACTGCTGAAAAGCCTAGGATCTCTGAAATACACGCTCCTGGAACAGACAGATAAGACACAATCCCAAGCAGGGTACCCTACCCAGTAATTATCA
>RSEF01000001.1:203221327-203239088 GCA_003993805.1 Himantopus leucocephalus | reverse complement strand
ATAACTTTGTGCATCATTTCCTTAACTTGAGATTTTTGTATTTTAACAGTGGACACATTAGACTTGGAAACTTTAAGTTAACAACGCTTTGGGTAGACACTATAAAATTTCTTGGTTATTTTTATGCCACAGACTCTTCAGAAAAAAAATACATCTGGCATAAAAGCCAATCCATCAAAAGAAATAAACAGATCTCTTGAGAAAGCTAGACAGCCAGCGTAGACTCAACAGAAACTCCTCTGATCCAGCAAGAGAGTTCCACATGGGAAAGACTCCTTCCAAAAGGGTCAGCTCTCAGAGACTTACATTTTTAGAACCACTCTCCACATAACTCTTTCCAAATCTAGTAAAAATTAACATTTTAATCTCATTAGTGCATAATGCCTGATCATAACCCAGTTTTCAGAGAAAGTTGGGCCTTGTAGTAACAGGTATTTCTAGTTTTTTTTCTCCTCACCTTTGCTAGAGAAAAGGAAATTGAGAACTAGATCTAACTCTCCTAATTTAAGAAAACGGGTCAGGAATAAGTAGTGGAACTGAAAACTGACCATTAGCCTGATTTCTGTATACCAGTTGCTATGAAACTTTAGCATATGTATTACAGCTGGAATCTTCCTAAATGCTATATCACACATTTGTGGTTTACTATGAAGAGGTTTGTCCGAAGACATGGAAGTTCTAACAAAAACAAAACCTTTTTCAGTTACATTGTGCCATAGTTACCATGGTCAATGCTAACTTCTACATTAAGATTTCCCAGCCTTTTATATCTGAGACACACTTTTATTCCTCTCTATCCCCTTCCTATGTTTGACTACATATCTGTGACATCTATAAAACAGCATAAATAAGACTATTAGGAAAGCCACAGATGCATTTTAAGTAGCTCTTTACTCAGTTTAATAGCTGACAGTAATCACCATGAGCCCAGCCTAAAGCAAATCCTTCCATGGATTTTCATGAGGCTTGAATAAGGTCCAAATGATCAGTCAGTTCTCTGTTGACCTGGGTTCTCCCAATAAGTTCTCCTTAAAAAGCTTCCAAGGGAAGACACATCCACATGTCATGCAGAAATTCTGAATATTTAGCATTAGCAACTATCATTGCATTACTATTCCCAGTACATCATGCAGCAGTAGATAAAGAAATCAACTCCAATGCACATGCTAATCAACAAATGAAGCAAGCCACCACAGCAGGCACCGAGAGTCCTCTCCCCATCTGTAGCATTTGCCTAGTTGCTAGAGAGACTAAAGGAATTAAAATTCAAAAAAGAGGAGGGGGAAGAGGGAACCTTTCACAACCATGTAACCCAAACTGGAATAATTACTAGTACAAACAGGCTCATTTTCAAATATATGTGGGTCAGAAATAACAGCACAGCTCAAAGCAGCTGCGGTCATACTGTTTACTCTCTTTTTTGACATAAAAGCCTTCTTCTCTCTGAACAGTTCCTAATGCAGAAACATCTAAATGTATGCTAATGCCCAACAGAGCAATAACTTCCTTTGATTGATTCAACAGTACTGAAAGTACCAGGAAAAAAGATCAAAACAAGTATTATACAAACAACCAATGTCTTCAATATGGTGCGTGTCAGCATGAAAGCTGAAAGGAGTTGAACAAGCCAGCTACTAATGTCTTACATGGTTCTGAAAGTGGCAGCGTTCTTAAGTGCTTGCAGATAAAAGTGTTTTTCTTAAGTTGTGACATCAATTTATGGAGCTCTGTAATATAATGAAAGTGCTTTGATTTAACATGATTTATGAAGCAAAAGCACTTCTGGTGTCTTCAGAAAAAGCACAGGAGTTTACAATAAACACAAGATAATTAAGTAATTTTGCAGCCAGTTACTCTCCTGAAATCATAATTAGGAAAAACAAACATGACCTCTCTCTTTCCTTTTTATGCTGCTTAAAATTCCTTCTTCTGTCTTCCATTTCACTGACTCACCTTTCTTTCAACATCCTTTCACTGGAGAACTTCCAGTGACAAACTTCTCTGGCATTACTTTAGTGAAGTGAAGACATTTTCAACTAGTCCCAACACACTGTTTTTCTACAAAGCTGCTATAGTGTTTACAGAAGAACACTAAGACACACACAAAAAATAAATCTGAACAAATGGTCTCACTCTTTCAAGTGTGTCACAAGTAGTACAAACTCTGGCTGCAGTGTGTTATGTTTTACCCTCCCAGGGCTCAGCATGATCTCTTTTTTTTCCTGATGTGTAATCTATAATTGGAAGTTGTTTAACTGCTAGGAAAACAAATCTCTGGTTAGATTTAACTGACCATGTCCCAGATGCACAAAACACATACAGATAACTGAATTGTTCCTTTAGGATGACAGATGACTAAGTCTGCTTCAGGGGACAGGGATAAAGCTAGGGGTGACAGAGGCATTTTACCCCCTGGATAAATGGTAGAAGCAACAACAGGAATAGGATTTAGAAATCAGGATCCACTGTGCTGTCCTCTTCAAGTAGCCCAGCAGGAGATGGGTAGCACACTTCACCTAAACCTGATCCGCCCCCCCCCCAAAAAAAAAGGTAGCTGTGGTTTTAAACTCCCACAGTCTAAAGAGGACTCTTAGCTTAAGCCTGCTTTATGGGGTTCCTCCAGTACACCACCAGTCCACCAAAGCCAGCCCTTCAAAGCATTTACACATATGGAGGCCTATTTCATGCAACCCAGACAAATTCAGGAGCAATAGCTACTCGTCAGCTCTACCAACAGCCCTTTGCCTCAGTCCTTCTGCCCTTGTCTGAGACACAACTAGCTAGAAGCCAGATGTTTACAGACCATCAGCACATCAGTTGTCAGGCAAAGTTTGGGAGTAAACTGTATTTCTGGACCTCAGAATCTCAGCTCCATGTAAGGAAATGGCTCAGCTATGTCCAAAAAGGAAACAACTTTCTAAATCCGCAGAATATAAATGACAAAACCCCTCATTGTACCAGTACATAAATCCATGGTGTATCTACACTCATATTAGGCAGATCATGTAGTTCTTTTTATCAGTTTAAGAGAAACAAGGTCTAAAAAAAGGGAAGCAGGGAAGATCAAATATGTGGAAGAGCTTTTGAACAAGGACTTTTTATTTGAACAAGACAATTAAAAGTCAATATATTAAAGGTTCATTTGATGAAGTGGGGGGAAGAATGCAGCCAGAGAATGATTATTCATAATTTCTAACATGCAAGAACTTGATGGCATCCAGTGAAATTACCAGGCAGATTTAAAAGTACACGGAAGTACTTTCTCTGCACAGGACATAACACCCTGTGTCCAAGGTGAGATTATAGGCTAATCTCTAATTGAGATTAGAGTTTAAACACATTCAAGAAAAAAGATTTTAAATTTATGAAATAAAAAAATAATCAAGAATTATGAAAACAAGATGCAGATACAGCTGCTGTCAAAAGAGGTCTCACATTCACTAATTATATACACATTCCCAAGGCAGCTACTACTGGTCACTGTTTGAAACAGAAAACTGGGTTAGATTAGGTCTGGTCCAACACAGGCATTCATATATGAAACCAGGCTTAAGATCATTAGCTGAGAACTACAGCAAACATCAGTTTCTATACAGATTTAGCACTAGCCAAAGAAGAGCTATACTGAGGTATTATCCACTGAATTTGGACATATCCTATTTAAAAACTCTTGGAAGAGAAAAGCTAGAATCCAGCTCACCTTCTCATTCTAGAACTGCAGTGAACCGGACAGCAATTTGTGCAAGAAAATATGATGCACTGTCATGCCAGTTAATTGTTCTCTTATTGCTTTGAACAGAAATCCTGACAGTGGTACACCTGCTCTTCTACAAGTTTTTCTTCTAGGCAAAAAGAAAATAGTTATCACTGGTTAACAATGTATGATATCAGCTTGAAAAATTGGTAAAACAGCTTAAACATACAAGAGATTTTGAAAGCTTACAGTATTTATGAACATTGAGAAGGCAAGTTTCATTTTCTACTTACACTGCCTATTTTTTTCTGGGGAGAGGGAGGTTTCCCAGAAGACAAGTGAGCCTTTTCATAAGCATCATGGATTAATCTCCTTCGTCTGCTATCATCAGATAGCAGATTTGCCCTTTTCCAGATCTGGCAGAGCGTAAGTCAGTTCTTACACTCCTGTGTTGCAGGGTCCCTTTCACTCTTGTTCTGTTCTAGGCTTAAGTAACTCTTCAATTTTTTGTAAAATCACATATCTGAAGGTCAAAGTAACCTTTAAGAATCAAATCTTATGACAGGATAATCTAGATCCTCACAGAAATATTCCGAGCTAATGACTTCTAATAGAAAACTAACTGCAAAGCAGGAAAATTAAAGGATCCAAATTCATTTCATAGCATGTGTACCAGCTTCTCCTTTGCTTCAGCATGAACAGACAAAAATAAAGAGAACATGCAGCAGTCATGGAAAGTTTTAAGGAGAATATTCAGGCTTTGACAAGACTTTAACTGTTAGCACTAAGGAAATCCTATCAAGGGCGAGAAGCCCAGGAAAAAATAAAAAAGCACAGCTACTGCTATTCCTAAAATAAGTCAGACAGCTAAAGAGAATTAAATTTGTCATTCACATAATTCGGCATTTACTGATATTTTTGTTCCTTATTTTCTTTGGTGGCAGTTTTCTTGCATACCTAATTCAGCTAACACCCTTCCAGAAGGCAAAGCAAACAGGAAAGACAAAGTGATGGATAGAAAAATCCCAAGAAGCTCTCACCAGTAGAAGTCAAAGTGGAAGATTTTATTGCACCAAGATCCCACTCCCCCCCACCCCCAGGACTCAGCCATACTGTATACACAAGAACACACCAAATACTTCCCTTTAATCGTTCTCAAATCATCTGTTAACATGGAAAGCAATCTCAAAATCAGCTAAAACATTAAACCAGTATTTTGCCAGAATACATTTACCTCAGGTAACGCCTTCATTCTTACTTCACGTGAACATGAAAAGCAAATGCACTGTGTAACTCGCATACAGGTGCTCACCTGATCAGATCGGGGATCAGGGAGATGGGACAGAAGAATATGAGGGAAGAGGTTTTGTTACATGGCAGAGGATACTCAGAACACATGGCCTGCAAGTGTCTCAATATAAACTGTATTACCTGTTCCGCGACAAAATGTCCAACGCCACTACGTAACTAAAAGGCTTCTATAGCCAGTCTAGCTGCATTGGTTTGGATGATCGCATTCACTCAATACTCCATTTGAATAAATACCAAAGGGCTCTTCAATCCACACACGGTACAACAAAGTTTGCATCAAGCAGAGTATTTTCCTGATATGGAAAATTCCCTGCTATTTGTCTCCTTTGCTAGGGTTTAGCTCGACAGAAGCTCCTCAGCTTTACTACCAACATACCTTCTAAACAGAGAATACTTGGTGGAAACAACCAACTAATCCACTAAAGAATATTTTTCCTTCTGCTGTACAGATTTGCTGAAGAGGAAAGGAACCTGTGTGAAGCTTTCCTTTCAACACAGTACTATGGAAAGCAGACAAAAAATCTTACCGCTTCCTGAACATAGGAAATAAATACTCCTCTCAGCGCTCCAGAATCCCAAGGAAGCTTCCAGCTGTGAAATAAGGCAACTTGATGACTTCTGCAAGAAACACACCGACTAACACCATATTTTTAGGGAGTACACAGCAAGACGTTGAAGGATCAGTTTTGTCCAAATAATTTTTCTCCTGTTCCTGAAAGAGAACTGTGAAGTTTCCTCAATCCAACTTGCTGACAGAAATGAAGACTTTTAAAAAGGGCAATATATCTAACGCCACAGTGAGCCTGGGGACTGCTCTGGCACACCCACGTACCAGTCATGTTTGCTGTGTCTGCTGAAATCTCATTCCACTCCCAGTAAAAGTCTTTGATTTCTATCAGTTTCTTTGTTTCAAAAGCAAAGTTTCTCTGAACAGTTTAAGTAAAGGAAACCACACCACTCTCAAAGGGATTAAAATTTGGAGAGACCAGCTTGATCCAGAGAATTGAATGATCACAAAAGAAAGTGATTATTCCCATTGTAATATGTTTACACCAGATTTTGGCCAGATTCCCACTCATATTTCTTTAATTATGCCTGTATAAACAGAACCATTACACATCCGATTCAAGATCTTCTTCAGTTAGGGAGAGATGTCTGAAAAAATATTTCTCATTAATGAAACAGTATTTTACAAAGGGTCACTGAAAGAATGCAAAGTCATCTCCACCAAGCAGCTGAACCTCACAGAGCTGCAGGGTTCGGTGAGAATGACCTAAGCTGCAGGCACGTTAATACACAGTCAGCTTCCTTCTCAGCATCCTGTCAATACCACCAGGGGCTGGTCTTATTTCATTTACATATGCCATAAAAATCTTTCCTGGAGAAGAATATTGCATTACCGTATGCAGATTTTCAACCAGGAAACTGAACTTGAGGACAGCACTCATGAGACTCGGCTCTTTAAAAAAAATATCTTGTAGGCAAGGAAAAAGGAATAAAGCAGCCAGTAAGCTATCATACATTTCTTCTGCACCTTTTTTTTTTTAAAAAAAAAAGACAACACTTTTATTCTCATGAAGACACGAGATATCTGCACCAAAAAGAAAGAAACTATGTAGAAGTCTAATGGTGCCATCTGTTTGTTCTGGTACATGAGTGAATAAGTTAACACCAGCATTCCTCACCGCACTGGCGTCCCGTCACACAGCTGCCCTGCCAGGAGCCTTCACTCTCGATGTCTGCAAAAGCTAAGCATAATATCCTGGCCAGTTTAGTCCTGGGGCCCCTCCTAGAAGATCCTGTTAATTATGCCAAGGTCTGTTAATATTATGTACAGGGTTCTTTCAATATATGTCTACTCAGCTAAGACTAATAGCCCTCCAATACTTTTGGTTTGTCAGGTCTCCAAAGGCAACAAATGGAAACCAATGGAGAGATACTAAGTGTCCCCATACCCCTTCAGGAACGGATTTAACACTATTGAATTACCTAACAGAACGCCACAAAGAAATATAGGCTTTCCATTGCCTAACGCACAGTATCATTGGATGCCTATACTGCCTGTTTGGACAGTGGGATTAGCATCCCACATGCTCCAACCTACTTGACACTACCATCTACAACAGTGATTTACGCAGCTGGTGGCAAGAAGTTCATTATGTCTGTAGATGGAGCAGAGGGTTTTCAGACTACAAGAAGCCTACACCCCAGGGCTCAAGTGGGTGCAAGAAGCTGAAGAGCTGGCAGAAGTACAGCATGATATGAAAGGGAAAGGAAAGCAAAGAGGAGGGCCAAAGAAGGTGAGAAAGTCAGCACTGGAAGCCCGTAAGACGCATGTACCCAAAGCAGGAACTGAAATATCTACAGCTCCAACTGTTCAGGAAAAACCCAAAGACAGGCAGGCTGAGGGGCCTTTGTGAAAAGGAAAAGAAGGAAAAACAGGGGAAGGGGGGAGAAAAGGAACAAACTACTAAAAGGTCACGACATGAGACATTGCAGGGTTTAAACACAGACTGAAGCTATTTCCTGTTTTAAAACTGAGAGAAAGTATTGATTAATATCAAGGAGACTGATTTAGGATAATGTAAATCAAACTTTCAAGAGTTGAAATGCCAAGAATGTTCTAGCTTTTAGAAAAGGGTGGGGGTTTTGGTTTTTTGGCAATAGCTTTGTGTAAACTCACTTAGCCTAATACAGAAGTAGAAAACAGTGCGAGAGGTTTTTTTTCCCCTGAGGAAAAAGAAAGGAACTTGGTGGCAAAGACAAAATTAGAAGAGACTTTTGGATCACAGTGAGCCCAAAGACAGTTTCCAGTGAAATAAAAAAAAAAAAAACAAACCAAAACCCAATACACACACCTTTTCCAGGCAAGCAGTGCTCTATTTTTTTATATTTGGTCGTGTTTCATCTTTTTCTTTAATTTAGGTCCCCTTGTACATATAAAAAAATTAAACACAAATAGCTTTGCACTGAAGGTTTTTTGAACACTTACTTTCAACACTGAGTTCATATGGTTATTTTCTTTGTGCCCCATCCACTAAGAGTTTTTAAAAGAATGCGCTGTCTATTGTCCACCTTTCATCTCATGCCAGTCTTCACCATAGAACAATGCTAGTGCCCATTTATTCCAGCATAACCGATTTCCTGAGTTAAGTGCACTGTAGTACTTACGAAGGATTTCCTCAGTGACTACAAGTCACCCACCACACAATCGACAACGGTGTCCTTTTAGCCGCGTGCATTTGCCACATCACCCCCACACACACACACGGAAAGAGGTAGATTTTGTCTGACTGTGACTACTCCTCTTCAGTTTCAGAAGAATGCGATCACATTAACTCTCAAATCTTCATGTATCATAACTCCAAAAGGAGCCGAGTCTTGCTACATATAAAGTTAAAGAAACATACAATCAAAAAGTCCCAAAGTAATCTCAGGTTTGAGCAACAGCTAGTGCTGCAAGAGAATAAAACAAAACTATGCTTTCATATTCTAGCTTAGTCTCCAGTCTGACACTTAACAGCAGTTAACGCTCCTCAGACAAGTCCCTCCTCCATTATTTGCACCCTGTAGAACACTGGCCTTGGGGCAAGTTACCTCAGTGTGTTCACAGGCCTCCTTGCAGCCGATTGAAGTGTCCTCTGTTCACTGCAGCTCACGGCCTGACACACAACACTTTCATCAGTGCATCTGTGACTATCTCAGTCTTTTTATCTCTCAGTGCTTTAACATCACATCATATTAAGCTGTTACCGGCCAACACAGACTATCAGACTGCACTCCGGCTAACGGGGCTTTAACTCAGCCTGTATGAGCTCCCCAAGTCTCACAAATGGAGGCAGCTTCTTAAAGGAGTTCTGCTTTCCTTTGACACTACCTCATTTTGATAATTAAAAGGACATTTATGAACACACTTGACAAGAACCCTCCTCTCACACGCACACACTTCCATGAGCTCTTTCCTTTAATCCCTGCCAAGCATCCAACCCGCTCACATTGCCTTCTGATCTACTTCACCCTTGTACACACTTTGTCTTCACTTCACAGCAGAAGTGAGGAGTGTTGGCGAGATCTAGTTGTAGAAGCACATTCCTGTGTCGTGCCACGCACTTACCCCTACGCTACAAACCCCACACCTAGGAAATGTGGATGCCTGACCTGCACATCACCTCTTCAGTCCTGTGGTCTGCTTTCCCTCTCATTTGCCTCGAAGACTACTTGGCATAAAAGCTTGAGCTCAGCAAGTTTGTCAGACCCAAATCAAGCCACAGGCAAACACTCATAACTTACGGACACCATGAATCCATACATCTTAAAATTATGTGGAGAGAAATCTGTTCTTCATTGATTTGCGGATTTGGGGGAGTTGGGGGAAAAGCAAGAGTTCTGTCCGACTTAAATCTCCCTTGGCCAATGTAAGTTCTCTTGTAACAGAAACATTACAAATAAAAAGGGCAAGTTTCCAACTCTTTAAGTACTTTGGTTTCAGAGCATTCACACCTTCACTTTCCATCCCAGAAAGCAACAAGTTCTGGTAAAGCAATGTTTGTTCCTTGCAAGATTAAATATCTGCTCTTCAAGAAAAAAAGCACCCCACAAGCATTTATGATCCCCCACTCTCCCTACTGAAATATTCTTCCTACAGTTCTATAAAAATTACAAACCTTAACACACGTGCTCTTTGTTCTTCAGTTTTCAGGCAGATATTTTTCACTCATCTGAATGTATTCAGATTTCTTAATGTTTCAACCAGGCTTTCTGTTCTCTTGACTAAAGGAGTCTTGTTTGCAAGAAGTCTGAAACCTCTATTAGAGATCTTTAGAATTACACACTGATTTCCAGCTCATGAAAGTGTCTTGGAAGCAAGTGATCTTCCAGCTTGATGTCCAACTTTCACTTTTACGCAAATACATAGGGGATCCAAAGGAACCGCTCCACTGAAACACTGCCTGGTTCAGAGCCTGATGTTTCACCCAGCCCATCACCCAGGCTCGATGTCCTTGGACTATGGCATACCAAATACATTTTTTCCCTGCCTTGCTAAGACTCTTCTGTTTGAATTTATTTCTTTTACTGACTAGGCTGCTTCACACCTTTTCATCTCCATCTTTGTGAGAGACTTTGAAGCACCAGTTACAAGGGACAATACCCCCAGTAGTCTGAAATGTATCTCCTCATTTGCATTATTTCTGTACCACTGCATAAATTCTTACCAGCAGCATTAAACTCTTAAGTACAGCTCAAAAGAGCCATCTCACTGCAGCTTCAGGGCCTTTCATGAAAGTCCCTCAAAAAGCATGGTGCATGGCTACCCAGTCCACCCATTATTACATTATCCCAAAACACCAATGTGCACAAGAGAAACTTCTGACGAAGCCACATCTATCTTATGACTTACCCGAGTTGGACAGGAGCAAGAAACAGTGAAGATTTGGTAGAGGCCCACTTCCCTGCCGGCATACACACCCTCCCCTCAAACCCCACCTCTTGCATGTGATAGAAAGAAACTTGTAAGCTAGAAACTGTTGGTAAATGTATTCTAAGGCAGCAGTTTCAGGTTAAGTGCTGTAAAACTTTGAACCAAGGCTAGGTTCAAGAGCCCCCTGCATGCTTCCTTCCTTCTCCAAGGAGTTTCTCACACAGTCCCTCCTGGGTGGTAGACCAGGCTTGGCTCTTTGGCCATAAAGAATATGACTTAAATTCACAGGACCAGTAAGAGATGCACCAGATTTCTCCTCCACACTGCCTCCTGCTTAACATTTTCCTCCAGCATTTTAGGTAATTGAATGAATACAATTAAAATTTTAACTTTTGACAAGGAGAACAAAGTCATTCCATTCTTTTTTGCAACACCTTTTACATCCTTCAACTCTTTTCTAGACCAATCTCACAAGTTGTTCTTCGTTCATGTTTCTAGAATAAAAAGTTGTCCTGTTTTCTATTGGGCCATACCATCTGCATGCATTAATTCCATGAGAATACTCCTGTTTCTGTGAAAGCAGAATCAGTGACTGTTATCATGCAAAATTTGTTACTTTAAAATAGAAAAGTATTAAGTGTCTTTTTAATATTCCACACTATTCAAAGCTGTTATTCATGCTCAAGACAATTGATTAGAATATGGCATACAATATGTTTGCAATAATTTTTTTTTTTCAATGTAACAGGCAGAGAATTGATAGAATGTTTCANTTGTTATTCATGCTCAAGGAAGACAATTGATTAGAATATGGCATACAATATGTTTGCAATATTTTTTTTTCAATGTAACAGGCAGAGAATTGATAGAATGTTTCAGCACAAAGCAAGAATAAGCTGAAACATTACATGACAACAAGATATTTAGACTAATCTCTAATGCCTTCCCAGTTCAGAAGCATATCATCTTTTAACTGGTTACATCCCTGTCTTAATCTCCATTAACTCAATCTAATTATCACAACATAAAGCAAAATAGAAACTTTCTTTTTTTTTTTAACCTAGAGAAAAATATATGCAAAGTTATTCCAAAAGCTGGTGAACATTTGGGCTGGAAGGAGAAGAAATGGTGAGGGGTGGGACAGATACTTGTAATGAACCAAGAGCAAAAGTTGCAGAAGTAAACGAGTTTGTGTAAATACCAGAAGAATCAATGGAGTAACCAAAGAACTTACTTTTACCCTCACAGTTTGTTAGAAAATTATTAGGAGGAGAACAATAGCTATCTTAGCAAACGTATATTGAACATATAATTTCCCTTCCCTGTTTTGACCTAGGCACAGGCTTTCTTTTGTTTGTGTTCGCAGGCCTGCTATCCATATTTGTAGCCAGCTGTTACTATACCATCGCACATTCCCCCTGCTAAATCCCACAGAGCACTGCTCTGTGTGTCGCAGTGTTTGAGAACAATTGTCTCAGACAGATGTCAGTTCTCACATATCTCAATATCTGAAGCTGGCACTGAGCATCCCTCCCCTTGCCTGGCTGCCTTCTCTCCCCTCGCCGGTAGGGACCTTCCGTGTCTGAGAATGCAAGTGTCACAGCAAGGGCAAAATACACATTAAATTGCTTTGTGTAAATTGGTCAAATTAGGAAGCAAAACATTTCTGCTGAGGGTTATTTCCCTCAAGGTAACAGAACAATGTTAACTCTCTAGTAATAACTTAATTTCATTTTGGCCACCTCTCAAGCACAGATGCTGTTTTGTTTTTACTATCTAACTCAGGGGGCAATGCCTGGGGGGGGTTCTTTGGGGTTTTGTTGGGGTTTGGATTTCTGGGGGCTGAGGGAAGTGGAAGAAAGGAAGGGAGACAGCAGTATTATAGCTTGTGCTTCAAATTCACTGCTTTATACTGTGAATTAACTGCAACTTCCAGGTGAAACAAAACAAAAACCCCACTATTCCTTCTCACTGCTGCAATAAAATTCAAACAACTGCTCTTCGTTTCATTCTGTAGTATACGGCTATTCCTGCTGCATATAAACAGGATTCAGTGTCTTCCTTCCCAAAAAATCCCAGCAGACTTTATGACAATCTTTCTACTCATGGGTACAAGAGCAGCCGTAAGCTTTTTCATTATATTATAAGCAAAGATATTTTCACCATCCTGAAGGAACAGGCACAATGGCTTACACTGAACTATGAATAACTTCCAGCAAAATTTTCTATTATGCTCCTGTAACTCAATACAATTTAACAGCCAATTCCAATAACAACTAACTAACAGCAAGAAGGCAAGAATTTCATGTCACATTCTACCTTGTTAGTTTACACAGGTTTTCATAACAATATTATCAATTTGCTATGAATAAAGCTGCAGCAACAAAATTATTTGGTTACTGGAACCCACAAAGCAAAATCTTCGATGGCTTTCAAACCACTTTTGCACAAACAGTTTCAGGAACTCAGCCAATTCTACAACAGAACATCCTTAATTCATCATCATTCATTGGAAGAGAAAAATATGAAGTCCTGAAGGTCTGTTTACAGTGAAGAAATAACTAGAGCCATTTATTTTAATTACCAGACATAATGTAATAGATTAATATAGTTAAACCTAGAAAACATACAATGCAAGTGATTTTGCAAATAAGTATTATCTAAACAGCAAGTGCTCTCAAACAAGATAATTTCTTGGCGTTTATACAATACTGCCTACAACAATATGCTGAAGAGGCCTCACCATAAAAGCAAAACGAATATTTGATACTTGTGTAACAGCAAAGCTTTTACTTTTGGGAAACAGATATAAGACTATTAAAGCCCATCTTTCCCACTTCAGTAATTAAGTGTTTTACTGAAGTTTTCCATATCATTAAAAAATATGATGATAAGATATCTAGAAGGAATATACAATAAGAAACTGCCTATCAGAATTTCCTAATAATTTCTTCATTAACAGAAAAGTTTGGGTTTTTTTATTAAAGTTGTGTCACAATCTGAAGTACAAAATACTGATGTACAAAATAAAGGATCTGTGTCAAAATGATTTAAACATAGGGAGAAATTGTTAAGCAGTACCTAAAGGCAGTTATTGAGTGACTAGCATCTCTGCATTAGCCTGGTCCTGTAGTTAAAAGGCCCATCCTACTATTGTCAAAAAATCAATATCAAATAATTATTTTAAAATCTATCACAGGAACTATCACCTTTCACATGGATAAACACTAAAGTCTTTAAGACTATCCAAGATGGTTAGAGTAGCCAATTCCCCATTACAAAGACTGCAGTTACGCCCAATTTGTAACAGAGAAACAGGTTCAAGCCTGCAAGTGACAAGCATCCCAAAACAAAGATCCCTTACTTTTAGTGAAGTATTCGGTTTTATTCCAAAGGCATTAAGTGCCATGCTGAATCTGACCTCAGAGATGAAACTTCATCACTATCTGAAGGTATTCCTGCTTTGTATGCTTATATTTAAATTGGTGCCTTAAATTTTCTTCAGTAAAACATACTTTGGTTACTCTTAAACATTTACCCAGAGATCCATTATTTCACTGCTTTGGCACTTCAGTCCAGTGTGCCTCATTATCTTAAACTTTAATGCACACGTTTGCAAACCATCCCAAAAATCAGAACCAAGCCTTCCTCTACACATGCTTCTGCCTTTCTCCTTAAAGGCAAGAAGAAACATGCTGGTCCATAGTGCTTGATGCATTGTGCAAAAAAACCCCACACAATAGCAGACATTACACAAATCTCTCAGCCAGTTTAATACCCTCATTCCAATTATTTTAAATCAAGTAACACTTTAGATAGCAAACAACCTTTTATACAATACCTTCACAGACTTGAAATCAGAGTCAAATCTCATTTTCAGCATTGTAAACGCCTTTGAAATGACACCCAAATTTCAGTAGCCTGTCCCTTAAATACCATCTTTTTTGCCACTTCAAACATTCTACAGAGCCTTTTACCATTATTTCTTATTAGTGAAAGCATCACAGGGACCATCACTGCACAAGGTTGATTTAAAGTCCTAATACCACATTGTGTCAAGCACTTAGCATCTAATAGGAGGCATTTGGCACCTCACAGAAACAAGTTGTAAAGAAAATTTTATTAGAGAGTCTTTAAACCACATCTACAGCCAAACTTATACCCCCCAGAAGACACAATTTGGCACCTGGTAGAAAAAGGATCGTGAAGGGGAAAACACTGAAAATTACTGAGAACAAGGAAGGGCAAAGGCACCGTACATGCTTACTACACAATTTCTGCTTTTTACTTCCTTCTTCTGTTGACTTGGTTTAAAACAGGAAGGCATTTTACTGCTCTATAATAGCCCAGGTCCTTTGCTAGACCACCACCCATGTAGCCTTGTCCCCAACATAGCACCACCGAAACAGAGCACTACTACCCCCACGTTGTCCAGCAGAAGCAGGTGAGGGGCAGAGCCTCAGATGTTTCCAACAGCTTTATTATTCCAAACATCAAGGAAATTTGAAATATTCCCAGAGAGGAGGCAACTGCCCTTCCCTGTGCAGACATTTCACCCTGCTTTGTAGCACAGGAGCAGAAGAAAAAAATAAATGCTCACCTACTCCTCACATTTGTGTGCGTATCCATTCCCTTCAGGGAATCAGGGAATCTAGACCCTGGCAGCTGTAGGTAGTATCTGCAAACCCCCATCTTGAGGCCACATATCAGTGCCTGCATTCACAGCAGGGTGCAGGCAAGTTCTCTTGAATTTATGGAAAACTGCCCCATCTCCACAGTATCTTAAAGGCAAAGGTCAACCTTAATAAAGCAACAAGTCCTTTACAGCCTTTCAAATCAATTTGGTAAATCACAGCTTTTTGATATCAAACCTCTTGGGAAATAGCTTTGTGAAACTTCCATAATGGAGTTGTTGCTCTTGTTCAAATATGTTTGGAAAATACAGCTAGATTTTTAGGGTTAAACAACAAGAATACAGATAAGCAACTTGAAGTTTTAAGTGATTATTCATCAGGGTTGATTTCAAGATAGGTTTGCATTTATTTCTTCTACAAAGAAGATATTTAGTATGCCAGTAAATATTCTGACATAGTAGTTGGGAAAAACTGATGGGTTTAGCTCAGAGATCCTAAGAAAACAAAGGAATAAAAGGCAGGACAGGGCTGGTGGGAGGGAGAGATTAATTCTCACCTGTAAAACTGCTTTCAGATAAATACCACGCCTGGCAATTCAGTATACATGACGAGGCTGCCATCCTCAGGGGATCGGGAAGCTATTGCAGCTGACTTCCAGAGAGGATTTATGCCTGGACCTCCACAGAATAATTCATGTAAATTAATTCCTCGAAAATTGGCTAAAAAGCCAAATATTAGGATGCTTTAAATTGTCTTCAATGTTATCTTCCTTAACCATAGCTGTTTTCAAATGTTAAGACTGAAACTAGATTGCAGGGTCATTCAAGCCTTCTAGTCATAGCACTGTACAGAAAGTTCTCCAGTACATTTCAGAACAAAAGGTTTCTTTAACATGTTGTTTGACAGCTATACACACAACTCAACTAGCAGGAAAAATCAAGTGGAAGAAACAGAAGCCTCTTCACTTTTAGAAGTACACCTAATTTTTTCCTCTTTCAACAGCCACAAGAAGTACTAGCATAATTTTACCATATCAGGGTTCAAGTGTTACATATAAGTTGGGAAACAGGACACAAGAAATAAGACGGTGCCAACTATTTTTGATACCTTATCATGATTTGGGATCAGCCTTCTAGGAAGAACCACCGCTTGGTCTCTTGACTTTCAACCATTCATCCAGCTTCTTGCACAATAGCGCTCCTTTCCCCAAAGGCACTGTGGTGTCAGCTGTGAACAGTACTTCTTTCTAATCTTCTAGTAGGAGACAATTTTATGCCCAGTTCCTACATTTACTGTCTTAAACACAAGCTATTAGTTTCTTCTCTAAGTTGACTACTCCACATCTAGTATATCCTTCATCCTAAAGATTCTTTGGATTAGTTTTTTTAAATGAACGTTTATAGTTTTTCTATTTCAGTAGGCAGAGACAGTCTCTGTGCCACTTTAATTATTGCTGCGTTTAGTGCAGGAGAGGGAAACCAGAGACCCCATGAACTTGATTTAAAAGCTCTGCTAGGCTGCTTTTCTTCACACTACTTGTGTAGCCTGGAAGTCAGTGAAAAACAGAAAGAACACAAAAAGCCTTAAATAAGCTGATTACAAGAAAAAAAAAAGATGTGCTCACACACATAGTAGACTGGCCGTTCAGGAGTATTCAACTTCCTGAATTCCAGACAATGCCGCCATTTGTTAGAGAGAAAAGGTTAGTGAAATCAAGTTTAAACAAAAAATGTCGCAATTACAGCAGACAAAGTATTTACTCTTCCCCAAACCTTCCAAAGCTATCTATTGTTGAGTTAAAAGTAGTTAACAATACAGGAGAAAACACAAAAGTCACAGCAGAGGTGACCACTCTGCAACCTTTCCTCACAGCGAGACACTTGAGAGCTCAGTAATTTTAACGTATCGAGGTTCATCCAGTTACAGTCCTTATACAATGAGACTGGTTCTCTTTACTATTGTATAGGGTAACCCTTTTTTTTTTTATCTAGGCAGGCAAAGGTCACAAGAGAGTCTCTGTTAGTTGGTGAAGTTGGGTAAGATTTCTTCTTTCTAGGAACAGTAAGAATACAAAGCCACTAGAAAGACTTGTTTCAGGTTGTGGTAGATCCACTATTTAAAACTAAGTTTTTTCCCAGAGGCCTTCCAACTCAGTTACCTGATTCAGTAATTACTTATCACCTGGATGTTGTTGCATGGAGAGAAGGGACAGTATTTTGACAACAAATCCATGTTTAAACCTCAAGGGTTTTTTTTCCCTTCCAACTTAATAGGAACACTTTTATTGGGCCAAAAATCTCATTCTAGAAGTCAAGAAAACGGTGTTGTCAGTTCTACGTATGTGTCAGAGAAAAGCTATATCTACTATACAACTCACACTACACATTCCTCCGTTGCTTCCTGTGACTGATGGCCAAGTGCACCTATGACAGGCCACAGATAGTGGAAAATGGACCTCCCCTATAGATCCCAGTCACCAGAAATACTTCACACCACTGTGAGATTCTTCCAATCTTTTTTTTTTAAACCCCTGTCCACTGTAAGAGTGTACAAGCTACATACAGAACTGTGGAAGTTTGTATTCAAGAAATGTTTGTCTGTTTGTCAGACAGCCTGGGATTCTTCAGTTCAAATCTACTCTGGATTCTCATGTAGGAGCCGTACCTAACACCTGCAGGTCTGAAAACAAACCAGGAACCCCTA
>RSEF01000001.1:203198974-203212878 GCA_003993805.1 Himantopus leucocephalus | reverse complement strand
AAAGGTCCCTTCCAACCTTAACGATTCTATGATTCTATAATCACTGACCCACAGTTCCAGGACCCATTACACAACTCAGACTGGATTTGGATGATCTGCTCATACAACCCAGTACCAAGACATACAGAAGTACCTCACTTGCAGGATAGGATACGTAGAGGCAGAAAGTTCTGGAGAAACTTGGCACTGACTTTGACACCAAATAAACCATATGCAAAAATGACCCTCCACCTACCAAGTACAGACAGTTCTGAGCTTAACACGCCACCAGATGAAAGACTAAAGCTAAGCGAGACCACAGAGAAGTGAACTACAGCAAATGGTTCTACCTACCAGAACAGCCTTTCTTGAACCGCAAAGAAGTTCTGACATTCCAGAGGCTGCCAAATCCTGCCTCTGCTCAGGATGACCAATTCTTCAGCCAGCAACCTCTGAATGCTCAGCACATCCTTCTGAAGAAGAAGATGCTGTTTTGCAGAAAGATAGGCATTTGAGTTGTCAAACAGATGTCTTCATCCCACCTGCATTCAGTTAGTAGCTTGTCTTCATTTTGAGACCCTAACATTTCTGTCACAGGTTTTTAAAGGCTTTTTGGTTCTTCCTTACAAGGGCCCACAAGTAATAGCTCTTTCAAGATCACATGTAGGCAAATAACCACAGGTAACATCCTACACAAGTTTAGAAGCTCTGATCAAAGAGCTCCCCGTAGGAACTTGAGATTCCATGTGTTGTACACAAAAGGTATATGCAGGGCATAAATAAAACAATACTAGAAATGCACAAAGATGGCATATTTTATAGAGTGAGACACTTGACAGAAGACCTGTGAGATGGAGCGATTTAAAGTCTGAGCACTGCAACATGGAAAACAGTAAGAGAAAGGGGATATGAAAGAGTAAGATTAAAAAAGATTATCATTTTCAATGTCTATCACTGTACCATCTATCCTAGACACTATGGGAGAAGCAAGTTTAAAAGAGTAGAAGAAAACTTAAAGCAACACAGATGGCAAAAGGAGATATCAAAGCAGCCTTCCCAGAATACGGTGGATCTATCTAAACCTGATTATTCAGAGAAAGCACAACAAAAGCCTAAAGGTGAACGCAGAATCCAGGTTTTCACCATTTTAACCCTGCTGGTGTTGTTCAGAATACTGACTTCTCGTAAGCTGCATGGTAGTTTGACTACAGTAGAAAATTAGCTTTTTCTTGATTTTTTTTGAGTATATCTTTGCAAGTCCAGGTATTCCACACACATATGTCAGCTTCCCTTTTCTTAGAAGTACTAAGGAGAATTGCTGGCACAGAATGAAAGATTTCTTTTTTGAAGGATGAGTTGAGTATTGCTCTGCATAAGCAGGTGAGCATCACTTACAGAGGACTGTTAGCAAATATCAGACTGCAATACGTAAGATTCTGCAAAGAATTATTTCTGCTGCCTTTGGGCAACTACGTAAAGGAAAATCTGAATTTCCCAAAAGCTATCACAGCATCAACTAGAGATGGCTATTTTGCTAAATCGCTTCCAACTGGGCAGCCTTGATTGCCCTGCAGAATATGGTGGGATTTACTCCCACAGTTACAGAAAAGGCAAGTCTATACATCTCGCCACATTTCAGGCACGCAAGCAGGCCAAAAAATGCATAACCCACTGGAGCCAGTGCCTTTTCACCTTTCTGCTCACATGAATAAACCCAAAGAGTTTGCTTCCTATTCTAGCCTGTTGAATCAAGTCAGATTTACTACATTACCCTCAAGCATAGTTTTGTTTTTAATTACCATGACTTCAGAGATATGAACAGCAGAGAAATAAGTTTAAGCCTAGCCAATCTATTCAGTGCAAGGTCAGATTTTTTCCAAGTATCCAGTACGGATTCAGCTATGCTCCTACTGAACTTATACCCTAGTCGGCTTCCACCAACACTAAGCACTTTTGGAAACTTCAGAGCCATTTTACCAGTTCAGTATCCTGCATATTGCTACAGTGCACTAAATCCCAGAGTTCTCATCAAGTCAATTCCCTGCAGTACTAAGAAGCTTGCAGAACAGACTGTTCCTGCCTCTGTAATTTTATATCTGTACTTTTAACAATGGAAAATACAATATTTAAGCAGGTCCTGGGGATAGAGCGCAAGACTTCGATGGATTTTATAAACGAAGCGATATCACAGTTGTTTTGAATGTCTTGTTTCTGAATGCAGTGCAGCACCACATATTCTTTAGAGGCCTTCATCTTCTGTACATTCATGAATCTGGGTATTAGCGAAACTCAAATATTAGATTTGGAAGACAAAAGTATTTCAGTAAAAGCAACAGAGTATCCTCAGATCATCTCCTCCTATGAAAAGTTTTGAGATCTTTTGTAACTACTCAATACTCAGACAAGGAAATTGAGAATAGCAAGCAATGCTCAAGATGAGGAGTTACATATTCCCTCCTAACATTCTCAAAAACCATTAGAAGAACACAGAAAAGGAACTTGGTTGCAACTTGGTGAGTAAGAAATTAAAGATTTTTCTATGCAGTCAGAAGCCTTTACAAACCAGCTGCAGGGTTGCAGGAAGGCACCAGACCCTTGGCCTCCATCCAGCCTGATGGGCCAGCAGGGAATTCCTTAAGACAAAACATTCAGTCACTCCCTAGCAAGTGGCATACTGTTCCAGGAACTCAGGAAGGGGGGTATTTGGTGCAACAAGCAAGAAGCAGTAAGAACTAAGAGGACTATGTCAAGAGTCTAATTGTGCCAGAATACCCGAACAGGAAAAATCCTGCATTACTGAGTCTAATGGAGAATCAGTGTCTGACAAACTTTGGTTTGGGAGGAACCTTCAGTTGAGACAGGAGAGTTAGCTGCAGTTAGCCTACATGCTTCACCATATTAAGAAAATGTTCTTACCAGATACAGAAGCATATACACCAATGAATGCTTCTGTAACACCCTGTCGGAGACCACATATTACATATACGACATAAGCCATCTTGAAAGAGCTGAAACGTTTTTGCTGCCAGGTAAGTTGCAAAGTTAATTTAAAACTGAACTGGCAAACTGTAGGGACATGGGTAAGTCCAGGGTCAATATGCACCATCTCCAAACTGTAAAAAAAAAAAATAATCCCCACAATGATACCTTCCCCCCCCAAAAAAAAACCCCTACAAATTTTGTTTNAAACTTATTTTTACAAGCCAGAAGGCTAAAACCAAGGCTCACCAGTAATTAGAGCTGCATCTCACAAGCAGGACCTTGCTGTACTACCTCTGGGTTAAAACCTGGCAACCTTTAGCATTCACATTGACACCCTCACAACAGCTTTGAATAGAAGTGAAGAGTATCATATTCAATAGAGAAGGCAGGGGGGAATTGCAGAGAGAAGACAGTGATTGTTCAAGTTGGAACTTGGCCAGAATATAGGGGTTAACACACTAACACTTGTGGAAAGAAAAATATACCAGTATTATGAATTTCTCATGGAACAGAAGGTATTCCAAACCACAGTTTTATCTTTCTTCTAAAACAGCATACGTTCCAGCAGCGTAGTATTTTCTCATGTGCAGTATCTACGGAATGTTTATTTTCCAATTTGGGAAGTGTAGTGCTAAACATAGTATTGCTGGCTGCTCCTGCTCAGAAACTGAAAAGACTGGTAGCAATTTGGACAAGGTACTGTAGTATGGCGAAGAAACTGATACCAATACCATTTGGAACTGTGAGACTTACCACACCACTGCTCGAGATAGAAGTTTGACCTGCATTTTATGAAACATCAAGTTAAATACTAAGATTCTGGTCACCTAAATACTAGGCTCACAATACACAAAGGCAACAAATTAATTTTAAAAATAACAGCTAGGGTAAACCATACTTGGAAGAGAAACTTGTTAGTTTTTAATCGGGACATACAGTATTTTTCCTGCAAAATTGTTTCCAAAGAAAAATAAGAGTCAGTTGGTTTTAGCTGTATTCATGTCTTTCCTCCAACTTTTTCCAAATACATGCTGATAAGTGAGTTTGCTAATAAGAATGGTTACAGAACTATGAAGTTCAGGCAAATGCAGTAGAATATTTCAGAAACAATCTTTTTCATTCATAATCACAGTTATGGGCATGAGAAGTCACTCAATTGATCATCCAGTATAACAACAAACCCAACACTAGAACAGGTACCTGATCTGAACTGAAGCATAGAAGTCCAAAAACACAATACAAATTTACTCACTTAACTACGTATTTTTCATTAATAACTTCAAAGAAGCCAACATTTTGCCAAATTGTGAACAACAATGGAAACTGGAGTAGTGGTTCAACTTAGAGATGACTTTGAATTATTTCCTCATCTCAAATACACAAGAGGAAAAACAAATCTAAGTATAGTCACAGTCGCAATAATGGGATGACCTTAAGCAGAAGAAATGTTTGGCCATATGGCAGGAATCATTTGCGTTCAGGCTGTCAGGCAATTGACTACAAGAGAAAGAGTGAAACCTGCTTCACCTGTGTAATCCTAGGAAAGTGACTAAATGATTCACAGGTATTTCTGAGTTGATAAGCATGTATTTCCTTGTAAGAGGAGTACAGAGTCTGGAATGTTTACCTTGGTTTAGGCATCTAATTGATACAGCAACATTTTGGAGGAACATTAACACACTTAAGACTAGAGTCAACTCTTCGCTTTTTTGGGTTGTCAGTTGACCAGACAAGTGACTGGAATTAACAGTAATTTTTTCCCCTTTAAACACTAGCTATGTGTTTGAATGATCTAAACTAACAAGAGTAAGGCTCGGGAACTATCATAGCTCAGAACACTGATTAACAAGAACAAACAGAAGCCAGAACATTCAGCAGAAACTGTCACTCAAAGGACAAGTTAATTACCGAAATTTAAGACCAGCCTGCTCCTAAAGTTTGCCCATATTGGCTTTCCAACACAGAACTGGTGGCATTTTGCAAGTTTACTTNTACTGGTGGCTTTTTGCAAGTTTACTTAGCCCTTGCAAAGCAGCCAATAAGCTTTTAGGAAAAGTAATCATCAGACAGAGTCCCAAGATTGCTTTACACATACCTACATACACACCGGACAGTTTAGGCAATCATTTCTGATCATCTGTGAGTATTCTTTATTCACGAGTGCAGAGAGCACCATATCACACTGCAACCCCAAACCTTCCTCCCACTTCAATTATCTACAAACATTAAAGCTGCCAGAATGGTTCTTCCCTCCTAGTTTTCAAAGTCATGAGATGAATACTGCTGTCATGAGTTGTCAGAAATAGAACAAGAGAATGAGCATTGATAATCTGGTAGGTGACAGATGAGGGAAAACTTAAGATGTACATACAGGAAGATGTAACACATCCGTAATTTTCTTTGGGACCAATTAATGTTAGAATTGGTTTGCATGCTCTTAATCAGAATTGTACTGCAGTCTTCTGTCACGAGAATGGGGATCTTCTATAATGAAAGCCAACGAGACACTTTTTTGATTTAATAAATAAATACATTCTGAACTACAGCACAGAATAATCACTTTGTCAAATCCTAACACCAGCAACAATGAGACTTAGGGGGCATAAATATTTAAGAGGTATTCCAGATGTTCATTTTGTGAGCTATATTATTAATGTCTCCTCCAAATGAGGATGGAAGACCAGAAGCAACAAGCTACAGCCTCACAGCTCAGAGTGCCAAGACAACTTTTCTCTTGTCTCTTCATCTCTCTTATTACCTAGCTGACAAAGTGACACTAACAATTAGCAACAGGTGCTTTTCACAGGTTGCTTTTTTCCCTTTTCCTACTTTCTGCTTTCAGCTTTCTTCCCTTTCAACACCTGAGCAGACACACTCTAGTCAAACAGTACATTCATTTCAGAACATTTAGTGTTTGTTCTCAGAGTGATGTTTGTGGGCTCATCCTCACCCCACCCACTCTACATACTATTTGAAATTGTGATCCAAGTGGGAAAACAGTCAGGGGGGTTTGTTCTTGGGAGGTTGTTTAAAGAACACGCATTTTCTTACCTTGTTTACTTTACTTCTTTCCTCAATTTCTAACCATTATCACTACAGCTCCACTATTGCTCAGGCTACTGAAAGCAACAGTTTGTGCCACTATCATCTAACAAAGTTAGTTGGTGAGGTTGGGCAGAAGTCCTGCAGTCAACACTCAGATACTGAGCAACAACTGCACACCTTTCACACCTAAAAGCTAGCAAAAGCATGCTGATGTAGTAGCCCTGAAAAGGCAAGTGCCCCTGTGCAAATAGCAGAATGTCCACAGAAATAGCCGTTGCTGGATTTCCTCAATTCCTGTTCATGCTGCACCACTTTACAGATCTCTGCAGAACAGGACATCTGATAAAAGCAGGGCAGAACAGTTGTCAGATTGTACAGCAATTGAGTCATCTTTCTTTGTGTTCCTATTGCCTGAACTTTGTCATATGCCAAAACACAGCAATAAGATAAAACCTCAGGAAAAAAAAATTCTCGAAACAGATATTGTGATATATTTTACTGATAGAGCAGTCCGCAGGATGATGAAGTCACTGTAGCTTCATTGAATTCCCCATGGCTATAGTGAGTTCCACCAGCACAATGTGAACAGCAGAAGCAGAGGAATACCGCATCGAAAAAAACACGTATCATGAAGGAGAGGAAACATTCTGACAGAGATGGTCTTATGCAGTAAGTGTAGGAAAAGGAGAGGCTGGGCAAAGCAACTTCATTACCTTTAAGTGGAACGTATGTCATCAGATCCAGTGAAGCATCACTGTCTTTTTAGAGGGACAGTATAGAGCAACAGAATTTCCCTGTACCAGCAACGTTTCACAATTTGCTATGAAATAGCTAAATAAAACTTTAACTTGCCTCTGCTCCAAATTACACACAGTGGATGCTTGAGGTGAGTGATTACCATTCAAACACTGTGTGCCAGCTGATCCTCTCCATTTAGGAATACAGAAATTCTGAGCAGTAGCTCTGAGAAGCCAGAAAAGAGGGGGGTGTCCGCGTGTGTTTCTTTTGCTGCAAAGTCCCAAACGCTCCCCTATAAGGGCATGAACTCACTGTTCACTCAGTTGAAGAGGGCTACAGGATCTAAGTACAACAGCTCAGTTTAGCATTCTTGCTCTGCAGATACAATGTGGGAAGAGTCATACTCCGCTCAAACAACATCCCAGCACCATCACCTCAAGCAGTATTGCAGAAGTGGCCAGCAATATAAGCAAAAGAGCAAAAAACCCACCCTGAGGCAGCCCAATGAGGGAAGTGGTGCCTGCCTCATGCCACACATCCCTCTGGAGATGCCCGCTTCACTGTGCTTACATCTGTGAGAGAAATTAAAGGAAAGACTACTACTGCTGTCCAACAATTATTTGTAAGTACTGAGGTCCTTACAAACTGTTTGGAATGATTTAATCTATAAAATGCCAACAAATTGCTTCTTCCTGATGCAAGTCTTGTTAATATGCCATGAAAGCCATACAAAGGCAGGGTCGCTGTCACCTACAGAAAAGTTCTACTCAACAAAAAAATCATTCCTAAAGCATACAAAGTCATAGAAAAGTATTTCTCAAACACTACATATTTCAATTCAAGGCAGGCTCTTCAGTAGAGAACTAAATATGCTGCCATAATATGCAAGTTACTTCTCTGCTACTTTTATATTCAAAGGCAAACAGTGCTCTGCTGTACAAACTAGCTTTCTAAGAGGTATAAACACTAGATTAATGATAAAACTCCATTTTGTTATTAAAAAAAAAGTCTTACTTCTACCTAAGCCTTAACATTTTGCTGCTCTCACAAAACATCAATAAAAACAAGTCCTTTAAAGGAACATTTGAAAACCAGAGACAGGCAATCAGCAGCTCAGATCTCATAAATAAAGTCATGAGTTCAACTGCCTCCCAAACAACGTTTACTTCTATTGAAAAGAAAGTTTTGCTTGCTCTTAACATACTGACATCCCAGTCAGCGTGAGGGAAGATAACAACATCTGTCAGTCTCTGGAAAAAAACTTTTAACAAACAAGGCTTTTTCTTAAAGAATTGTTTGGTTTGATTTCGCAAGCTTCACCAAGTCTCCCAAGGGGTGTATTTTCCTCCACTGTGCCAGTGGCCTGTTAGACACTCTAACAGTGGAAGACTTAACCCCATCGCGAGATACCATCTCTCCCTCTTAATGCAAAATGGGGCCAGGTTTACTACAGTTTCATTTTAAGAGATTGCCCCCGAGAATCAAGTTCAACTACAGTTTATGCCGAAAGCCCAGCAAATGAATATACAGTGTATCTTAAGTATATTTAAAAAAAAATAATCTTTGAACAGCAAATGCAGCTGAAACGCCCCAGAGATGAAAATGTTGTAGTAAATTTTGAAATATTAAGTCCCACGAATTTATGCTATGTTCAGAATAGCAACACAACTCCTCCTAGAATGGTTAAACATCATACCATTAAGTTTAAAGACCCAGATTCCCCTCTCAATTAACATTGTTGTTTGAAGACTAACTATTTAATTTGAAATTTCCTCTTGCTATGCCAAGTACATTTTAAAACTTTTTCCTGTGAAGTTTAAGCGCACTGTCTTATTTGACACACAAAGTACTATTAAAAACAGCCCACAGCAGGAAAAAAAGAAAATATGTTTTTCTTTCTTCAGTATCAAGCACCTGGCAAGTAAATGGAAGGCTCCTGCAAAGCCTTAAAGGCCATTAGAGGCATTCCTCTTTCTCCCTGGGGATTTTAAACTCAGTTATTTTATTCCTCTTTTTAAGCCTATGAAATTACATCATCTTTTCCCCTCTGATTTGCACTTTACAGTATTTTTTCTTCATTGCTCCTCAATTTGCTAATTCACTAATAATTACAACTGCTGTTCGCTTGGTCATGAAATAACGGGAGAGGAAGTATCCAAGATTACACATCTCTCCGACAAACAGGACTTCAGTTAATTACATATATTAATGTAGTATAACTTTAATAATTTACAATTTATGATTTGTTTCAGCTACATAGGTCTTTGACAAATCTTTGAGACTAAAACCAACAAATTGCCTTGGAAAGATCTTTCTACCAAAGCACTGTCACAGAGTATGAAAGCAAGAGATTTCTATTTGCTCAATGTTTGTTAACTTCCCCACAAATACAACAGCCTAAGTCTACAACATAGTGTTGATTCCCTTCCTGGGCACTTGGTGCTCTCTAAGCCCAAGGTAAGTTTGCACCAAGAAGAGAACACTGACCTCCTTACTGGCCCTACATCTGGCCCTGCTGCATTCAGGAGAAGATTCCTGCAACTGTGTGAGCTCCCTCTTGTAGAACACTCTTGTTCACTCCCATGAAACAGCTCCAAAGTGAGACCCCACCCACACGCCTGCTTTCTAGCCTGACAACCCCCAGCATTTACTGGTGCATGGGGCTATAACTCCTCAGGTACAAGGCTTTGCACTTCCCTTTCTTAAGCTTCATGAGATTTCTCTCTCCTCAATTCTTCAGTGTGTCGAGGTCTCTCAGACTGGTATCACAACCATCTGGTGTATCAGCCACTCCTCCCAGTCTTGTATTGTCTGTAAACCTCCTGAGGGTGTACTCCATCTAACTGTCAAGTTATTAGTGAGACATTGAACAGTGCCAGCCCCAGTATTGCACCCTGCAGTACACCAGTCCAAGAGTCCCAGCACTTGGAAAGAAACTGGTCAAGAGATGGAAAAAGCCAATGGGTTCATCTACTGAGATGCATGGACTGCAATTGGTTTTGCCATGCGATATTTGTATGTTAGCGCACACATAAAGATAAGACCGCAAAACAGTAGTACAAGGACTCCATATAGGCATTCCCCACAAAACAGGTCTTGCTTCTAGGATGCAGATAAAACTCGCTGTCCGCCTAAACAACAATCCATTCTAGGTCACAGTTCTCCCCAAGTACCAGCAATGAGCACACACACACTGTGACCTAGTAAAGCAAGTGGCAGTCTAACATTTAAAATAGGGCAAATTGCACTGTTACACACATTCTTGCATAGCATACATAATTGATACAACAAGACAAATTTATCCAGAAACCTCTCTAGAGCTGAATTGAACAGCCACACAAACTTCTTGCTACCCAATTTGTACTGCTTACAAATGAACACATCCATACTCCTCCTCCTCCTCAGTGTCTACTACAATCAAGCAATCAGGCATAGCGTTCCCATGATCTCACATTGTTTTATAAGAGATTGGACTCAGTTGGGACTGACAGACTGCGGCAGAGGGAATTGCAATATTAGATGGCACTTCATTTTAGTGAAGGAATTGCTTCCCTCTCCATAGGAGCAGGAAAGGAGCTACTACCCAAGCTGCTTTCCAGAATACTTACGAGACTGCTTCCAAGAGCTAGCAGAGTTCTGCCACCAGGAGGGAACACACAGCTGATTGAATGCTCACCTCGAAGGCGTGCAAGCTCTACCACTGCATTGTAGAGCATCCCATAGGACAGAAAAAACTGAAATCTTAAACTCTATTGGCCTGCCAGTCAGCCTTACAAACACCTTCACAGACCTACCTGTGGTATAAGAGGAATACCTCTCTACAGCCCTCCTGTACTCTTCCCAGCACAGCCTCACTTCAAAATAGCTCCAAAGCAGAGAAATAAATTATATTATCAAGTAGTTCACCACTGCAGCTTGCCTCCTCTTAAGTATCACACTACTTCCCCTACTTCTATATTTCCTGTGAGCACTATAAACACGAACAGGAAGTTAACATACTAGGTAAAGTTCCCCAGGCTTCGTGCCCATTTTGTTACCAGACAGTCCTGGAATTTCTTACCTGCAACAAATGACCGCTTTACAGGAGAGTGCCAAGTCCAGAAAGCTCTGCCTGACTTCAAATGAAAGGGCATACTTCAGCGTGTGGCCATCAATAATCAGAGCAATATCATTTTCCTTGCCCAGCGACTCCCCCAAATTGGTACAATGTTGAGTCAGAGAGGCTCTTGTTGCCTGAAGAATAAACAGAAAAAAATCATGTCAGAAAAGTGCATCCAAACTACAGCAAGGTGTCTCTGGATTAGGCAATGGCGCACAATATACATGCACCCACACGAGCACTGACACAAGTTAGTGTTTTAACAGGACCTCCTGCACACATATTAATTTGGGTCACAAATCAGCAAAAGCTCTATCTGCTTGCTTAGGAACGCATGCCTTGTTTCAGTGCAGACTCTGGCATCTCCACTAAACACCCCTGCGTGATGTATATGTCCACAGGAATTGTGATACTCCCTCTTCAGCTGTAGGGCAGGTATAACCTAATGCCTTTCATGGCTTTTGACACCATTCAAAGTATTACTATTTATTCAAACAGTATTCCCTAGCCCAAAAACACTGTCACTGACAGCTGCTGCTGGGGAAATGAATAAATGAAGCGCTCATGTTTCACTGTCACCCCAAATATTTCAACCCTCCTACTGCAGCGAAATTCATGCTTAGAGCAGTCTGTTCCATCCCATGCCGGTTAGTTTAACCATCAGTTCCAGCTGAGTTAACTGCTCCTAAATGGTTCAAGTAGTTACTCATGATCTGAAGTGTATGCACACTTATTGACCAGAGGTCTGGACGCGCAGGACATAGGATGGCAGAATCCCATGTAAACCACGTGAAAAACAAAGACTTCAGAACCAAACACCACTTTTAGCTGACAAGTGATCACCAACTGCTGGATTATATAATTTTTCAGTTTTTCCCCTTTGTTTAAAAAACAGTATCAGTGGCATACAAAAGAGAAATTCATTTCTGTTTTAGCAAATCCTCACCCAGTTTCCAGTCTAGTGTTCTCTCCCACTCAAACCAAACAAAAAAGAAAATGCACTCCCGCTCATCTTAACTGTGTAATTTTGAATAACTGTGCTAAACTAAGTGTTACACATGCTTCTGCTTATTGACATTTAAAAGGTACTTATTTTGTGACCTGTGTTGGTCTAAGCAAAATATATTTTATTTCTATAATAAGAAAAAACATACTAGAACAGAGCTGTCAGAAATGAAAGCGTGATATTTATGCTTCATTACAACCCATTCATTGTTTTATAGATCTAGATTTCTCCAGAGGATTGCAAAACCACAAACTGTTGCCAAGTGCTGCAATTCCTATTTGCACCTCCAGTTTAAGATGGATTTTTAAAAAAAAAAAAGGAGAAAATCTAAAGGTAGCCAAACCAGTTACCCTGGACAACACACCTGCCGGCCCTGAGGATCAGATTACCTCAATGGAGACCAGCACTAATGTGGAGCCTGGGTTTCTCTCTCTACATTGTACTGAAAACAGAAGTTGGGCTTTTTGCACATTGAGCAAACCAAAGATGTATGGAAACCTGCATATGTGAACCCCCTTACAAACATAGGAAGAGAAGTATTTAAGTTTGCTTCTCTCTCACATCAAAGAGATCTGAGCCAAAAAGTTCCAGTTCCATATTGCACTACCAAAATACTTCCTCCAGTGATCTCTCCAGCATCTAACCATGAAGGGAATAGATGGGGAAAAAAAAAAACAGAGCTTCCTAGTACTATGGCTTCTTAATTTCTTGATCTAAGCTTTCACAAGCTGCTTCTGTGCACTCTAAAGGACAGAAGTGTCATACCAAGGTAGGTTTTTTTCTGTGAATAAAATGATGGGAAACTCCTCTAACCTGGGCGCTTGCAGGGCTATTTCTCACCCCCCGACCCGGTCTGTGCAGCATTTTGTCCTTTCCTAAAAAACCTTTCCCAGAGGTGCTGCTGTCTTGATGGAGGGTCTCAGCTGTGCCCTGCAGAACCAGCTATGTTGGGCACTGGGCAGCCCCCGTCTCTCCTCACCAAGGTCCCTACCAGCCCCAACAGCTTCCCACAAACACCCAGAACAGCCGACCAGATGGGCACTGCTACACTGCCCAGAGAAGCTGAGATAAATCAATTCAGTATGTCAAACTACTGGAGACTGAGAGCTACTCTGCACTCTCCAGGATGAAGAACCACAGGCAGCGCTTCTGGTTTACAGTAGAAGACCTCTCCCACACCCAGCCCACCCCCCCCTTTTTTTTTTCCTCTTATTACTACACTTCAGTAAGACCACAGTAACCCAAGTTCTGATGCTCACTAGAGGCCAAGTGCCAGTAGTTATGGCTGCTCAGATGTTACACAGCCTGTCGGGTGCTTCCCAGCCTCCCAACAGCCCCGGTCCTGTGAGCCACCATCACGGCTCTGGTGTATCCTACTGCAGCCCTCAGGAGGGACAGATTCCGCGCACCACAACACTGTCCTCTCTCCCTCTCACCTCCCCCCGCCTCCCCTGCTTTGGTGGCAAAGTTTTAAAGACAATGTAATAGCAATATTCACCCCAGCTAGAGGTATCCTGACCGCAGCCATCAGCAACCACAACCAGTCCAAACTTCACTTCCGTCACAGTAACAGCAGGACCATCCCAAATACTTTGGACTTTGACCATTCCAATAATGTTTTACTGAAATAAGTAGCAACAAAAGCGTCCCCTTTCTGTTGATTTAAGTTGCTTTACAAAGATTTCTGCTACAGGATTATATCAATGATCTTTAAATGTCCATGTTCATAAGGTCACGGTAAATGATTTTTTCCTTTATCTTTTTATTTCCAGCTCGAATAAGAATCGCCTTGTTTCAGAAAAGTACATTAGCTTCACAAATTAGTTATTTAATTTTAAAAATGTTTTCCCCGCATAACAGAATGAACTTGATCTGACTTCTGTCAAGACAGCCAGCCACCACTGCACACCGAGCAGCAAGATTGAGCGTACTGCAGTGGTTAGGGGCTACATATTTTTGCTTGCCTTGAATCATGTTTCTCATACAAAACTTGATAAGTATGTCAAAATCTGAAATGTATCAAAAAAACCTGCTAAATGTGGCAGCATTTCCAGC
>RSEF01000001.1:203166336-203198874 GCA_003993805.1 Himantopus leucocephalus | reverse complement strand
GGGTTATATGAGCATTTTTTACTCTGAGCATTTAGTGTGGAAGGTCCTGAGCTTCATCAAAAACTAGAGATCAGTGCCACACACAGAGCCCCTGCCAACTCATAGAGGCATCAGGCAATTGTACTAGATTGCTCTTAATGTAGGACTGGGGCATGAAAGAACAAGAGCAAGTTGCCATAGTCTGAAGCAGCACTCAGAAGGCAGTTCTGTATGTTTGCCAGGACACCAAAACTCAAAGCAAAAATTCTCAAGACAAAAAAAAATCCTCTTATTTTTGTAATAGCAAAAGCCAGTGACTGCAATACCACTCAATGCCACTGAAGTGGCCCTTCCTCTGCCACACGATTGTCACTGACATGAGCCAAAGCCATATCCAGGACTATACTTGGCATTTACAGAATAAAGTTTAATTCTAGTTCATATTAATGGCCAGAGAGAAATGCAAACTCCTACCACTGACCCCACTGCATTACCCTAAAAGCTCATGCAAGTTCTCTTGGGATTGGCACAGTCATGTAGCTTCACAAAACAGCAGACAATTCATTATTTGAAGCACATACTTTTTATTTCTGACCTAAGTTATACAGGAAAAGGAAATATAACAAAATTATCTTGTATTTCTACTGTGCTTTTGTATAGGAATGAATCACAGTAAGTTTAAGAAATTGCTGTCATAAAATGAGGTCTCAGGAAGTCTTTTACTTTTCTTAAATGGAGACTGGAGGCTACTGCAGTATAAGAATAACATCCCAGTGATGAATCACTGCAAGGCTGATAGGTTCAAAAGCAGAACAGCACAGTCAATTTAAAAAGATTAAGTATCTGTCTCCATATCTCACAACAGCAAGAGAACAACTGAGGCATGAATTTATTTTCTGTGGGATCCTTGGTTCCTTCGGAAGGCCATACTGGCTCATCAATTGCAATGCAAATCATTTCCTCAGGCTACAGAATTTTTATAATTAGGCTAGTTTTATATGGATAATCCAGGGTTAACATGCCTGCATGAATGACTGCTGTCAAGAAAGTAAATCCCTCATCTTCATTTGTGGAAGGCATGCTTGTATCACACAGCCAGGCACTTCCAGGCAGCAGGTTTAATTACCTGCAGAAGTTTTGTTTCTCTTCCATTTTCACACCTGTGTGGAATATGAATATCAGGTGCAACCTTGCAGATACATTTTCATCTTATTTGTGTTAACGAGCTAAGGTTTAGAGAATACAGAATGACATTGAACTCACACACACCTGTTGGGAAAAGGATGAAATATATTCTAACTAAGCACAGTCTACAACATGAAAGCTTTGCAGATAGCCTCTGATTCTGCCTGTGAATGTCTTAGGTGGTAGTACAGAACTGAGTCATGAAGCTTCAACAGGTAGAGACAAAACACTAACTTGGGAAAAAGTCAGTTTGCCATTTTTAAAAGTTAGTCCCAGGCTGAAAAACCACCTCCTTTTTAATGAGGAGAAAAAGAGAATATTACAAACTTAAGTGCTTCCCTCCATGTCAGAGTTACTCCTTCCCCAGGGAATGGCAACAGCGTTGTGCAGTAGCTGTTACAAATTCAGTATAACTAATTCAAAAGGATTTTCTAGTAGCATTTGATTGGAACAGCAGCTGCAATAGCAAACTAATTTCTAAACCACTGCTCACTTTCATTTTACCTCTTTCAAAATAAGCAAGATGCCACTCAACAAGTGGAGCTGGAAAGAAAGAAAAACTGTGGAAAACAGTTGCTCTGCTGTGCATCTTGGAAGTCAGAGTCAGAAGAACTAATCCTGCAACTGAGGTCATTTTGCATCTTGTCATCACATGAAACAAGGAGATCAGAACTGGAATAGAAGGATATACGTCAAGCCTAACAACGGTTTATAAGAGATCTTCATAATCCCGAAATTGTATGTAATGTATAGATGTTACAATCTAGCACTAGTATAAAGCAATATAACCAGCAACCATAAGATTACAAGTGACATTCGTAATCATATTTTTAAAGTTCTATAATTGTTACAACTGGCCATACCAACACGGCAAGCAAAAATACACTCTCTAACATCGTGGCATATTTTTGTCAATGTTGTTGAGCAGAGCAAGATCAACTGCTGGTTCAAAGCCAGGTACAAAATGTCAATCCACACCTGTAATTTAGTATCTAGCTCTTTAATTTAAAAGCCTGACTAAGTCCATGAAGCAGATGAATCAGGTACTTCTGGGACATATTTCCCTTCAAGTGTCCTGAGAGGAAGATTGCTTGAACCAGAGTTCAAGATCATAGCCCACAGGCACATTCGTACTGCAGACAGACAGAATCCAGCATCTGAGGCAAGAATTATTATCCTCTGCATTTAGAGAGGGCACATATGCCCTGCTCAAACTTCACACAGGGATAACAGGCAGGCATGTTGACATTGCTTCTATTTCCTCAACTGAAAAATCATGGCTGGCCATAACAGAAGTATTCTTACCTCTAAATTGGAGAGATGGGTTTGATGGACAGGCTGTTAGACGGATGAGGAACTGGCTGGATGGCCACATCCAAAGAGCTACAGCTCAATGTACAAGTGGAAACCAGTAATGAGTTGCCCTCAGGGGTCAGTCCTGGGACCAATACCATTTAGTATCTTCATCAGTGACAGACAGTGGGATTGAGCACACTCTCAGCAAGCGTGCAGACAACACCACGCTGAAGGGTGCAGTTGATATGCTAGAAGGAAGAGATGCCATCCAGAGGGACCTTGACAGGCTTGAGGTGTAGTCCCATGCAAACCTCATGAAGTTCAACAAGGCCAAGTGAAAGGTCCTGCCCCTAGGTTGCAGCAATCCCAGATATCAATCACCACAGATGGGGGGAGGAATGGATTGACAGCAGCCCTACCGAGAAGTACCTGGGGATACTGGTGGATGAGAAGTTGGATACGAGACCCCACCTGCAGTACTGCATCCAGCTCTGGGGCCCCCTGCACAAGACAGACATGGACCTGTTGGAGTGGGTCCAGAGGAGGGCCACAAAAACGATCAGAGGGCTGGAACTCCTCTCCTATGAGGACAGGCTGAGAGAGTTGGGGATGTTCAGCCTGGAAAAGAAAAGGCTCTCAGAAGACCTTTCTATATATATAAAAGGGGTTTATAAGAAAGACTGAGAAAGGCTTTTTACCAAGGCTTGTAGTGGCAGGTCAAGGGGCAATGGTTTTTAACTGAAAGAAGGTAGGTTTAGATTGGACATAAGGAAGAAGGTTTTTTATGATGAGGGTGGTGAGACCAGGACAGGTTGCCCAGGAAGTTGTGGATGCCCCATCATGGGAAGTGTTCAAGGTCAGGCTTGGATGGGGTTTTGAGCAATCTGGTCTAGTGAAAGATGTCCCTGCCCATGGCAGGAGGATGAACTAGGTCTTCAAAGGTCCCTTCCAACCCAAACCATTCTGTGATTCTGTGATTATAAGGCAGTCCTTGCAGCTATGAATGCATAGTCCAGGTAAGAGCACTTAGCTCAATTGTAGGGATTGACTCCTTGAACAAGGGAGGGATGCAGCTCAGAAAACACTTCATTCCCATTCCCAGAAAACAATCTGTTACGAAGGAAGTTACTGGCTCAAAATACATCAGATCTGATTTTCCATAAGCCTGCTGACCACCAGAATGGTGGTAAATAGAAGTCTGCCATGGGTGTTTTTGCCTCACTGAAAGGCAAAGGAGATCCAGAGTCTGCAGATTGTGTTAAGAGAAGGATGAACCTACAAGAGCACTGGTTAAGCCTTCTAGAATTGTTTGCAGACACTGGCTAAGGACAGTTTCAACTGATAAAAACTGAAGACCATATATCAAACTCAAAAGATGTTTCTGAACTTGAAACTCATATTTTCTATAGAGAGTTCAAATGGTTGATTGGTATTAAAACTTACAAGGAACATGCTCCTCACCTGCAGGACTATCAGCTGGCACATGGCTGAGTGGAAGGCATACAACCACCCCACAGCAAGGTCAATCATTCCTCTTCAGCATCATGCAATCAAGACAATAGAGAGGAAGCTGGAAGAACAAAGTACTCCAACTCCTTGGGGCAGCTGCCAAGAGCTCAACTATCCCTCAATACATATCCATACAGCAAGCAAGAGCCCATAAGCGTAACCGCCATACACAGCAAGAAAATAAAAACACATTTTACTCCCCAGAGTATATTTACATCTGAATCATAATGTTTACACGTGGACTGAGTTTTAAATTAATTTTGTATGTAACCCATTAAAACTGTAATAAACTGGAAGGGTGCCATGTGTTTGTACTTTCAAGCCAACTTGAACGTGAAGCTAATTACATTTCCAGAGTTTTACTCCCAAATTGTACACAAAACAAAGTGGTAATTTAGAAGTTGTACAGGAGATGCTTATTCTTTTAAAGTTGCTATTGTATTAAAAAAACAGTTTTAGAGACAAGTTGGAAGTTAGTCTCCTTCATAGTAAGCAATTGCTGTAAAGCCCATGTACTTGTGCTCAGGCTAGCTGCTATCTGAAATAAGTTGACATTAACTGACATTCATGCCAAAATTTGTAGTTATTTTTTTTTTAATTTGTCAAAAGATGATGCTTCCCTCCTCTTAAGTTGACTACTGCTTTTAAACAAAGAAAAATCTGCAGATAGTGATTCAACCCAGTTAACTAGCACTTACATCAATTGTCTTAAGCCAACCACCTTATTTCTACTACAACCATATCAGTTCAGCAAGTTATGTCATCTCTTGGTATCAACTTCAACATACAAAGACACATGAGACTTGATTCAGTTTTGATATGTAAACAAATTCTAGTCAGTAAAGCAGACTACATTCTGAAATTCTACTAAACTAAAAGCAGGAAAAAATTAAAAACAGAAAAAGATAGCAAATGCCCAAAGTTTTGCTAAAGGTAATGTAAGTTCAGTGACAGAGCATCCATTCTGCCAGAAGCCTGAAACACATCCAGACCCATCTACATGCAGTTCTATATATAAGAAGCCTCATCGGTCACATTCTTAACATAGTCTGAGAATCCTGAAGTCAACATGAGCTTGAGAAGTCTAAAGAAAGAGCTCCTTCAGCAGAAGACAACCTATGTTGTTAAGGATCCCCTTGATCTACACCTGTACATCTAAACAGGCTCATCTGAATGCAACTGTGGATGACACTTCACNCTCATCTGAATGCAATTGTGGATGACACTTCACACAGGCACACTAGAGAAAACATGAAGACCTGGGCAGCCCCTCTAAGATGCTGCTGGTGTTGTGTGAAGGGCTACGGCACGATGGCAGCCTGGCCATAGCTTACAACTCAGCATTTCGAGCATGGCAGCATTCTGTGACAGCACAAGGTATCGCTACCCAGGCTGTCCACCCTGCAAGCATCTACAGTGATAAAAAGGCCAAAGGATTTGAGTTTTGAGTACTTACTAGTCCTACTCATGCAGCACATCCAATGCAAGACTAGCACAACAGCAGAAGCACTACAGAGTACAACATCTAGTTGCTATAGGATTGAAATTACAGTGTGCACCTCCAGTTCAGCCCAGCCTTACAGTAAAATCCTTGTATTTGACAAATCACAAATCAAGTTGGGTACATAGACTGATTTTATCAGATACGTTTATGACCTAAAAGGAAGCCTAATGTTTAAGGGCTGTTTTTAATAACAAACCTAAACTTACAGTGCTAGAAACTCTCCAGTTTTATGCTGCAAAACCAGGTAAACACCTATGTCTTAAGTAGGTTGCTATTCTATTAAGTCAGTACCCAAGCACATCTNCTATTCAATTAAGTCAGTACCCAAGCACACCTAATACTTTAATTTGTACTTTTTGTTCACATCATTTCAAGATTTGTTTTCGCATTACAAAGCACAGTTCGTAAGTTAAGATGCATCAACAAGTTTGAGACAAGGATATCTATATTGTGCTTTGATAAAACGACTCATATCTATGGGTTATATTCAATCGTATCTATGGGTTATATTCAGNTAATACTTTAATTTGTACTTTTTGTTCACATCATTTCAAGATTTCTTTTTGCATTACAAAGAGTACAGTTCATAAGTTAAGATGCATCAACAAGTTTGAGACAAGGATATCCATATTGTGCTTTGATAAAATGACTCATATCTATGGGTTATATTCAATCGTATCTATGGGTTATATTCAGTATAATTATTCAAACCAACCAAACTCTACCCATACACTCAATAGCAGCAACACACTTCCACTAACAATCACAACACACTTAACTAACAGATGTGCCATAAGGTGACAGCAGGAGCAGTTATTCAAGCATCCATCTGCTTTCACGGACAAGATATGCAAGAAGTTNTTTCACAGACAAGATATGCAAGAAGTTGTAAACTATACACTTCATATTACTATATTTCCCACCATACCCCGAACTCTAGAAAAGGCAGTCAGTAAGATAAGAAAATAGCTGTAAAACAGTTTGGTATAATGCACAGTATAACTGAAACATTACAGTCAGGTTGAGCTCTCCAGTTTCTGTCAGAACAGAGTTCTCTCTTCACTCCATACAAGAATTGCACTCAACCAAGAGCAGAAGTGTCCTTTAGCCTGACACTCAGAGCAAAGACTTCAGTCCAACCCCCCCCCTTCTCCAAAATGAAGGCTACCACATGCCTGTCTGCTACCAAGGAACCATTCTATAAAAGCAGGCCTGGTTTCGTTTAAAACCCCGCACAGCAGACCTAGTATGTAACCTGCCACATACCAAACAAGTTCAGAGTAACCAGAAAGATGGATACCTATATTGATAGCCGTTTCCTGTTTGTCCCCTGTCAGAATCCAGATCTTAATTTCTGCCTTTATTAGCGTGGCTATTGTTTCTGGAACACCTGCTTGCAGGCGGTCTTCAATGGCTGTAGCTCCAAGCAGCAGTAAATCCTGGAAAAGAGAATTTGAAGGATTGTTTTCTTATGATAAACCTCTGTTTGGAACACACTCAAGAGGGAATTAAAGACAGCATGTTGTGCCTCATTGGTAATACAGCATTTTGACAAGCAATATACACTACAGGAAGTTTTTGGGGTGGCTATTCTACTTCCTCTGCCTACAATTCACATTTCAAGAGGTACAGAATGGAACCGAGTGTTTCTGATCAGAAATATGGCAATGTTTCAAGAGCAATTAATTGAAGTTATACAACTCCAAAGCTAGACTGTGGATGAACAAGTATACTAGAGCATTCACTAATCACCATAGCAACATGATGAATGGTCACAGTTTATATATTTCCTAAGCTCACAAAACAAAAGTCACCTGGCATCACATCATTTAAACTAATTTCCCCTCCCATAAAACGTACATACAGACTGGATACAATCACTGAAAGCAAAAATTATTGCAACTATTTATGGATATAATCACTACATTTATGTAATACAAGTGGTATGAATGTTAATCAATCCAAGTATCTCTAGTCTACCTACAGATGTCTGCAGAAAACATGTTTCATACAACAAATTTAATACTAGAGTTAGCCATAGTCTTATGCAACTCTAAAGCAACTGCTTGAACAGATTTGGCCAAGTTACAAAAAAAGTCAAGCAGACAAATACCTAAGAAATAATCTTCATCAAGAGGCACAATCCAGTCAGCAGATTTTAACTTTAAAAGAGTTTTAATGATTCCTTAGACATGTAAAGATGTTCAATTTAAAAGAAATTGATACAAATTGAGTTTAGTTATACTGTACAATTTCAGAATTGCACAGGCAAAAAAGTAACAGTTTTGATTCTCTGTAGGGACTATAATTATTCAAAACAAGTGAAAACAGACAAAGTGAACAGACGAAGTTAGGAAAGCTGGGGTTGTTCAGCCTGGAGAGGAGAAGGCTCCAGGGAGATCTTATTGCAGCCTTTCAATACATAAAAGGAGCTTATAAAGACTGAGAAAGACTTTTTAGCAGGGCCTGTAGTCACAGGATAAGGGGTTTTAAACTGAAAGAGGGTAGGTTTAGGTCAGACATAAGGAAGAAGGGGTTTTTTTGTTTTTGGTTTGTTTTTTTTTTTTTTACAATGAAGGTGGCAAGACACTGGAACAGGTTGCCCAGAGAAGTTGTGGGTGCCTATCATGGGCAGTGTTCAAGGCCAGGCTGGATGGAGCTTTGAGCAACCCGATCTAGTGGAAAGTGTCCCTGCCCATAGTAGGGGCATTGGACTAGATGATCTTTAAAGGGTCCCTTCCAACCCAAACCATTCCATGATTCTATAAAGAGGGCATTAGAGCAGCTTCTGCTTGTATGCATCTATGCATGCGTAGAGAACAGAAGGGGAAGTTGTTATTCATACATGTGCATAGGCTGGCATTAGTTACAGGTCTTGACAAAGCTTAAGTTTTGTTACAAGATACTCAGTTGGTAAAGGTAGTAGGATCAACTCCCGTAAGTCATTTGCTTTAGTACTCTACAGCCTTCTGATGAAACATTAGCCCTATCAATGCTAACAGCATTTGAAATTAACACACACAATCCAAGTGTGTAACTGCAAACTGGCTTATACTCTCAAAATTACTTAAGGAGTTAAACATGACAGCACAGGAATCGGCATGGCCGAGCTACCCGAGCAGGGGAGTTACTACTGCATCTGCTGATGTCTCTCAGACAGTTCATAGGTGGGGAGGGAAGTCAGCACAAGTCTGTCTCTACATGGGCACCCGTACTATGATCCAGTGACCTCACCACTCAGACTCACAAAGTAGCTCTCCCACTCTCATTTGAGCCCTAAGATAAGAAATCAGCCTGTTAAAAGACATTATATTTTGTTACAGCCACAAGCCAGTTTATTATCTAGAAATAAATGCTTGCAGACCAGAGAATTTAGCTTCAGAAATACCAACTCTAAGAAAAAAATAAAGTTTCAAGTGGTTCCCTAGTATGACCAGCAAGCAAACAGTAACAGGAAAGGAATACAGTGGATATTTCCTACCAATATGGCACTAAGTCTAAAACTCCAGTTCTATAACTCAAAGGGTGCCCTTTTTTCAAGGTATTACATTGTGAAAAAAGGTAGAAGGTAGATGGCTAAAAGTGATCTAGGGATTGAGAACACATTTTAAAGTGAGAGAATCAACCCACACTAATGAATTGATCACCCATGATCTTTTTTACCTCTGTGAAAACAGAAGAGTATGAGAGCACAGCACGAGGTAGCAGAAAACTGCAAGGAACTATGAAGTTTAGAGAATGAAGAATTAGATAACCACACTGCTACTGACCAATCAATACAGTGAGATTTGCTTAAAGTTCTTGGAGTTTTTCTGTTACCCTGTGAAAGCTAGCTCCCATCCTAGTCTCAGCTTCCTCCTCTCTTCTGCCCCCAACTTAAATAACCAGCCAACAGCACTCCAGAACTTAAGTTGCATTGTTAATATTAAACAAAAGCAACTGAAGTTCGAAGGTTTAAAATAAATCACTGAACAAAATGAGTGAAATAACCACAGCAAAAGGAAAAAGCATGAACAGGTGTAGGTGAGAAGTGTGATTACCAGCATTTCAAAAAGCAGTAAGACCAACAAGTATCAAAGAAACACTGGCCCCTAGTGTTGACATTTTAATACTTCATTCAGTGTGGGATTAGTTTCAAACTAGTTCTCCAGTACCTACTTTCCCCTTCCAGAATTACAAGTTCTGCAATTTGAATGAAGAGAGCAGTTTTATCTTTTTTTCAGTCTGTGCTGCTACAGGCCTCGGTGAGCCTTTTATGTCTACAGTGTCTACAATAGCCTTCAGAAAATTTGAACTGTGACTGCTATATGAAAAGGAACAAGTTTCTCTTCATATACTCATCTATGGGAACTCGGTGCAACACAATGATTTTATATATTATCTTTATCAAGTTACCTTACACAAGATAGCAAGATAAAAAGTGTGAGAAAAGCCTTTGTAAGTAGCAATGAACCTTTATACATAAATGTGTCTCATCTATGAGCTAAAACTTGAGAGGTCCATGGACTGAACAGGTTGCCAATGAAGAATACCTTTTCAGTTTCTCATGAACTAGATTAACAGTTTGTTTTACTGTATAAAGCCCAAATTCCATGGAAAAAGACACATAGAAGGGAATTTGTATCCAATTCTCAAAAGTGTGTCTTACCTTCTCAATGATTTCATAGCATTCCTCCAGCTTCTGAGTTCTGTCTTTCAGAACTGTACTGGTTTCATTGTAGACATTCAACCACTCTCTGTAAGAGTTTTCCGAAAGGTCTGCATAAGCAATGCACAAAGTCCTCAGACCTACAAAACAGAAGTCAGCCATTACACACAGTAAAATCGCACTGAGCATCAGCAAATCACTAATGCCCTCATGTACGCTCAATTCTAACTCTCTCACAGGAACAACAGCAACTTTTAATGTACACTCTTGAACTCTGGATTCCAGAAAATCTCCCTGTACTTTTTTAAAACGTTTGGGGTTTCAAACATAAAACAAAAGTCTGGCTCATTTAAGGTTACTAATGTTGGTGCAAATCAATGGAGAGCGTAACAGGCACAAAATTATCCCTCATTTTCAGTATTGCAATCTAGCTGTACCGGAGCAACGAAAGTGTCATCTTTCATCTTTTTAGTTTAAGTATGAAAGCAAGCTTGACTTTCATGCATTTTTAAAAAGATCAAATTCAAGAATTAGCTACATTTTGTGATTGGAGATACTACTTAGTCAAACATAGTCTTTCTAAAAGGAAATGTGGGCTGTGCGCTGTTTTTCCTCCTTCAGTGCATGCACTTAACTCACATTAATAATAGGAGTTACACATGCACAACAGAGTGGAGAATAGGGTCCATGAAGTATGAAAACCATTTTATTAGACCACTGACAAAAATTAACATACAGAAGTAATGGTTTATTTTTTTTCTGGCATGAGTCAAGCAAAGTGTGTGCCATAAAATACAAAAGTTTCATTAGTGGGAATGTGGGAGTCTGCAAAAAAGAATATTTTTTTTTGAAAGCTGAATAATGTTTTTAGATTTAGGAAGAAAACCACTGGTTCATGGTTTTACTATAATGCAAATATCTCATGGTACTGCAGAAGAGGGAACAAAGCCAAGTACTCCCCTGCGAACAGACGTGTTAGATCAGTCATAAAGGCCTCAGAGACCATTTCAGATCATCTTTGATGTCTCGGTCTTCCAGGCTTCTCAGCATGTTCAGGTTATCACTTTGCTTCACAAAGCCAGGGACTCTGTCATTGACTTTTACACTGGTAATCGCACCACTAACTCCAATGTAATTGAGGTGTTCTGAGCAATACAATTCATGCGCTTTCCTTTCATCATGGGCACACAGAACACCATCTCTTCCTTCCAAATTCCACTTTCCTACTGAAATTGCACAGTAGGGCACAAACTTCTTTTGGCTTTAGGTTATCCTAGAGTTGTTAATTTGCCAGTTACGCACCACTTCTTAATTTATCTTCATAACCATCTTATTTGGCACTGCAAAGCTTAGACAATGCAGAACATGCTGCAAGTAGTTTGATAAATTGAATTCTCATGACATGCTGTTTCTCTTACCTTCTGTTGCGAAGTATTCAAGATGGCACAGTGTTTGCTCCATATACTGGGAATCTTTTGAAAGCCTCTCAAAAATTACATTATCCTATTAAAACCAAATTCATTACAACACAGTAAGTCTACGTACAAAGTTCCCATTTGTGTATTTACAAGCTCAAGTGAAGTAACCTGAATGGACTTGCTAATATCAGAACCCAAGACTATATTTGTAAGCAGTACATTTGGGTTTCAGAGACTCCAGTTTAAGTAATCTGGATTGCGCCTAGTGGCAGAGATACTGCATCCACTTTAAATAATGGGGACAGAAGTAGACTTTGCCCTCCCTCCCCCCTCTCCATAAAGGGGTCCCCATTATTGGGCAGTACAGAACACTCCTTTCTGAATTACTAAGCTGATATGTTGATTTTCAGGGAATATAAGTCTCTGGTTTTATTCAGTACACATTGTAGTCCCACACAGAAGAGCTTCTTGCAACCCTCTCTACAAAAGATTCCCACTGATTAAAAAACAGAAGGCAGAAACACTGAACAGGTTCCACCACAAAACTCCCTCAGAAATAACGTCCTTCTTGCAGCAACTTTCTTCACCACTAAATCAGAGGGCAATTGAGAAGGCCCAGATAACAGCTGCAATCAAAATAGAACACCATCACCTATGTATCTACAGTCTCTGGATTTTATTTTGCAACTACCAGAACAAGTTGCCACACACCCATGAAATAGAGAAACCCTACTGTTGCTCAAACATGTACTCTGAAGCTAAGTAAACAGGCCTACATTTATCATTGATTAGAGGTAAGCATACATAACAAGTAATTTATGATGGAAGTGACAGGACAGGAGATGACTATCAGAACATGGAAGAGTTCATGTAGAATAGGCAGTTAACTTACAGTTTAGATGAGTGGTAGATGCAGGCAGAACATACAAGAAAACACCACATTACACTAGTTACTACAATCCTTTTGCTCTGTTAAGACATCTGAGCCTGCTCACATGGAAGACAACATGAAATTTCTTACTACAAACTCTCCTGTTCTCCATCCCTTCCAGTGCCACACTCCAAGAAACAGTGTGAACTCAGGCACAGTATGAGCAGCAAGCAGATGCAGATCTGTGTGGTCCTATTAGGCATACAACTTTGAAATACTGCACAATAACAGTGGGCCTAATTCACTCCCACCGCACCAGCATGAAGCTGACAACTTTATCAAATCACAGGGGTTAGACTGAAGCAACAGAGCAGTGCAACCAGACCTATCTGTCAGGACAAATCCAAGTAAAGCAGATCCTTAGAGAAGTCAGAAATAGGTTTCCCTGTTGCGAAAAGCCAACTCCATAGTTTTCCATTGAAATTAGAACCACTCTCTGGCTGCGGCCAATGCTAGTTTTGCAGCCTTTGTACTTTGGTAAGTTATTCCTCTTGACAGCGAAGACAGAAGCACAACATGGTGCAAGTCATGATGACAAATAACAGCAGGTGCAGAGACAAGAGAGCCAGATCAAGAGCCAACCACTCGAGAGCAGATTTTTGTATTACAGATTCAGATAACAGCATTTAGTCTAGCTCCTGAACTGCTGGTGCACAGCTGGGTGAAATCCTGCCTTTGCTTAAGTAAAGGGTACTGCTCCCATTAATTTCAGGATTTCAGCTAGGTAGCAGAAAGCCTAACAATCTTCCTGCCTGCAAAAAGAGTCAGAGGAGGAATTACAGATCTCTTAAGTCACTTGGCCCTAAACAGAAAGCCAACAGGTATTATGTGCGAGACATGAAACGCCAGCATCAGCCACAGCTGTTGAAACAATAACTGTAGTGTTAGTTCTGCATTAGGTAGCATAATTACTTACAGCCCCTTTGCAGTAGAGACGTAGCTGTCCTGATGGAGTTCGAACAATCACCGACATTCTCTTCCTGTTACTATTGAAAGAAAAATATTTGTTTTCATTAGTCAGTGATGAAGAATAAGTCCTGTTGTGGCAGTGGATTTTCTCAGATGCACTAAGTGCATCTGAGATCAGGTGAGATGTTACTTCAGTAACTTAAGACCCCACAATCCTCAACAGCAAGGAGAAATATTAAATCACCCATTTCCAGCTTCAGCCTTATGGCTCCCATTGGCAAGCACTCAACCAGACTTGCACCCAAATGTGAACAAGAATTTGGAAAAGAGCAAGATGGCACAAAAATCCTCTTGAAAGAAGGGGAGTCCCATTTATTCTCAGCCTTTCCTTATTCCTCAAGCAAAATTGTTTTGGGGACTCAAGCTAGAAATTGAGTCATTAAGGCTAAACGTGTATTAACTATGGGCATAACAGACACTGAAATAACCACCCACTGACAAGGCCAATTATTTAACTTCTTAGCACAAAAGAAAGCAAAAACTGTCACAGAAAGGAGTCACACATGGTACAGACCAGCTCTTGACCTCCCCTACGGGCTCTTTATATTGGTCTAATCAGGTCAATATAGTTCGGATTATGTAGAACAAAATCAGACCCTCTGAGCAGGGTTGCATACAAAGACAGTCAAGTTTCAGGTATGTTTTTAAAATAGTACCATAACATACACAGGTGTTTAATAATGGTAGGTAAGGATTTTTATTTTAAAATGATAAATTTCATCATTTCACTTATCAGCCTCTCCTTTAAAAGGCCCACTGGGGAAAAAAACCACAGCATCTAAGAGACAGAGGGAAGTAAATCAACTCTCAAGAGAACCCTGAAGAACCTGTAGTTTCATATTCAAAGACAGTTATCTCTAAGTGTAATTATTCTTCTTAACAAAAGGAGGACTCAGAAGCATCCTCCCTCATCATCCTCTTCTTGCCAATATGTACAAAGAGATCAGAGTGTAGAGCAATCCTCTTCCTCCTCTGAAGCTGCTCAGCGAGATCTAACACCTTTTCAGGGCTCAAGAGCCATTTGTAAGAAAGTAAGCTCTTGGCATGTATGATCAGACAAAACATAATCCTTCCTGGGACTTTCTGAAGAAAGCCTGGAAGGACAGTAATTAACTGTGCCCAGAATTTCTACAGCAAGCTAATGATACTGGGAAACTTCCATGTGCTTTTTGAAATCTAATTATAGGAACTCCCTCAGTGGTCAAGAGGGAAGTTGCTACACACAGGAAAGAATTGAACCAGCATTTTCTACCAGCGCTGTACATAGGCTACACATACTGCTGTCTATAGACACCAGGGAATTTGTCAACTTGTCAGAAACCCTGAAGAACTCTTCTAGCACCTTTTTAGATACTCCCACAAGTAGCAGCATTCTGAATGAAAAGGAAAAATAATTAAGAGCAATCTTCAAAGAAAGCCAGGACACAAGAAAAGCTGCCTACCCAAATATTCCCTGACTAATTTTACATACTTACCTTAGAGCAGAACCAGCCAACTCAAAGAGGGCAGACAGCAAGGCTTTAAGCCACAGCAAGATTAGAAAAAACAGCAGAAAAGCCTACTGACTAGCACCATCCAAACTGACAAAACTTTATCAACTGACAAAGAGAAAGCACCTTTTATGATCTCCAGTGATTTAGGGGCCAAATTCATCACAGAAAGCTTCTTGCTACCCATGCAGTGCCCACCCATCCTAACTAGCCTGACAAGTTAGGAGTGCCTGCCAGGTTTAGTTTTTCATAGCTGGAGTGGTTCTTAAAAAGGGGGACCAAAAGGCCTTCCAGCTGGAGATTTCACCTATTCAAAAAACAAGTAGTTTACAGAAGCACTATAAAAGTGGAATCTCAAACTTAAAGCATGTTCTTGAAGCAGACAAGTGACACAAGGAAATCAATGAGGCACAGAATGTCACTTCCAGGACAGCAGGTTCTCAATAAGCCAACAGAGCTGCAGTGGCAGGGGAAAGCTTCATATTCACATGCCAACAGCTTGTGAGAAGCTCTGCATTAGTCCTATATTGGAAATGAGGAGATGGAGGGGCAGGATAAAATTAAGGAAGTTCAGCTTTTCTACTGCATCAGCTGAATCTTTTTGTTCTAGACAATACATTTACAAAAATGGTTTTCTTGTTCTCCTGCATTTAGTAAACAAGAAGAAGACTTACCTGGAAAACTCCAGCACATTAAGAATTTCAAAAGTTTTTTCTTTTCCCAGCTACAAAAGAAAGCATGTACTGTTATAAGTATAACTTGCAGCATATTCTTACATGTGTAAATGTGCTAGCTGGTTAAAGCACCTTTGTTTACACATCCCAGTGTAAATAAACTATGGTAATAGCTCCCTCTCCTGGTAAAAAAATTATGTAGAGCCCTATTTAATGAAGGTATTTAATCTTACTTGAACATCTGAAATTGTGGCATCCTCCATTTACCATTTTTACACCATTTCAATGAACTAATATCTTAGTCTAGAAGTATAAGCATGCTCCAAAAGTTAAGAGGCATATTTACTTCTTAACAGCTATCAAGTAAGAGACATATTACAGACTGTGACCATTATTCCAAGTTAAAATAAAGATACCATCAGATCTGGTATTGCAATAACTTCTGTCTGAACTGCCTTAATATTCCTTTTACTTGAATATTAGATTGTATTTTTTGTGGAAAAAAATGGTTAACTGAGGAATAATTCCTATTATGAACAACTGTTTGCTGGGGTTGAGCATGAGCAACCTGAGGAAGGAAAACAATTTGTAAATGCTTTGCCTTTACCATTCCTGTTATACAGCAGATGGCAAGAACAGTGGGAGTTACTGGAGTCTCAGAACTCCAGTGGTTAAAGAAAGGGCTGTAGCAAAATCTAAGTGCACTACAGAGTTATGTCCTATGAGGCACATATAAATTCAGCAATATCTCCGAGACCAAAAGCTATCTCCAAGGCATGTTACATGCACTGCCACAGATCCAGGCAATGAGGAGATAACAGGAACCTCTGGGAGTGACAGCTTTTATTGCTGGCTACAGATTGACCACTCTCCCAGCTTGCTATGTATCAGGAGTATAAGACTAGGTCAGGTGGGCCTGAGTCTTCCTGCAGAGGAAAGATCCTAAATAGCTCTGAATGACAACTGCTCATCCTAAGCTCTTCCCCGTAAACTAAGCAGCAGTTTTCTGAGTAGTTATAAAGTTTGTGACAAGTCCTAGAAAGATATATGTTTAAGTGCTTAGCTTGGCAGTGTACTAAGAAACTTGAAAGTGAATGCACCTAAGAGAAAGGACAAAAAAATACATCCGTTATTCTTAATAAGCACCCCACTATGTATTCCACAGAGTTCTCATCTTAGTTGCACCTGTGTAAATCTGGAGCCACTTAGTAGCTTAGACTGCAACGTTAAGTCAGACTGTGGCCCCATGAGTTTGAGACTACCTGTGTCAACTCCAATCTGTTAACTACACACCCCTGCATCCAGAGCTTGTTAAACAGGTACCTTCTGCAGAAGATCTTACTCTGAAGAAAAATTCCATTTTAACGCAATAAATCAAACATTTAGAAGTACAGCAACAATTAAACATAATAGTCAGAAAATCTCCTAGATACATAAGTTTCCTTCTGATGCAAGTGTGCTCATCTGTACTTCCCAGACAAGGGAAATATTCTTCAGGCACAACTGCTGGCATTTCCCGTATAATCTTGCAACTTCCTATTGCCCATGCCACACAGAAGGGTAGAGGACTTTGCATCTAAAAATAGATTAAGACAACTTTTCCCAGTCTGCAAAAGCCTTTCGCATATAGCATCCTAAAGGCCCTGTAAAGGAGAACTCACAAGGACCACACAGAAGACACCTATGCTCTACATGAGCTTGGCAGTCGGTGCCATGCACATCTACTTACCGCATCAATGATAACCGAATGTGGAGTCCGTCCTGTGAAGACATAACCAAGTTTTTTTGCTCCTTTCACTAATGCCCCTTCATCTGCCAATAGAAGAAAAGCTTAATTTTGATCTGGTATGTAGAAGAGGCTGCAAAGCCCATACTTAAATATGCCACACTGCCAAAACCACAGAAGTCCCCTTTCCCCGTGTACTCCCACATCTGCAGGGCTGCTGGAGTAGCTCTGCACACACCTCCACGAGAACATTCACATTTTAGTCCTACAAAGGCCATGTAATATCAACTACACAAACTTCATACTCAGTCTGTATAAGACATCCTGTAACTACTGAAGCATTAAACTACTGTTTTGGAGGTGTCATACTTTTCTACATAAAAAGGGGAAATACCTGTTCTGAAAGCAAGATCAAAGTTATGTTACTTTAAATTCCTATGATATGCATTTAATCTCTTTCCTGCTGTCAAGGCACAAAGTTCAGGTGCTGTAGGAATAAGTACAGCATTGTCTTCTGGAGACTGAACAGGGCAGTGTCATTAACAGCTCAATTAAGCAAGCTGAAACCAGAGCCCACACCTCTACTTCTAGTATGTAGTTATGCAGCCTCGTTAAGGAGCAAGCAGCATTAAGCACAACCACCGTACAAGTGAATTTAGTACCCAGCTCAAGCAGCCCTAATCTCTCTACTGCTCCTTTGGTCTCCTCACAGTTCAACACTGTGACTAGAGCTGCCTTACATGAGCCATTCACCCAACTCTTCAGACACTTTCTTGTCTGGAGGTATTTAAGGGTCACATAGATATAGTGCTGAGGGACATGGTTTGGTGGTGGGATTGTCAGTGTTAGGTTAGTGATTGGACTGGATGATCTTACAGGTCTTTTCCAGTCTTGGAGATTCTGTGATTCTGTGAAATAGAAATGCTGCTGCTCTATCACTCAATCCATCACTACAACAATTCTAGAAACACCCTCAGAAATGGAGATAAATTTGATGGGGAGCAGGACCCTACTGTTCTGCATTTTGGCCCTGCCTACCTCTTTCAGTAGGACTGTGCTGCCTGAAAGCAAGAAGAAGCAGGTGAAGGGTGGGCCTGAACAGAGTCAAGACTCTGCTCTTTGTTGTATTGTGTCACGTATCAGCATCTTGTATCTGCATAAAGCAATATGGGAAGGCTACTAGATCAAGAAAAACAGTTTGTACTCATGCCAAATACAGCAAATAACTGTTCATGCAGAAACAACTCAATACTTCCATAGGTCAGCTCTATGGAAGTAGGGGAAGACAAGTCACTCAAAGTGTTAATTTCGCTTTTCACACCTGCAGAAAGAGGCCAGAGTAATACGAACCATAAGCCTAGCTTAGCTCTACAGAAACATCAAGGACTTGGGCATTTTGTATGAGGCATTCAAAAACAATGTATACTGGTGACTGAAGACGCTAGATCTACCACTAACATCAGGGAGGACATCTTGCTTTTAAAATCAATGACCTTTTCAGATATTTCTGGACTTTTCCTTTTACCCCCATCCATCCACTTCTAGTCCCCTCACTCCTTTCCTCCCCAAGAAGACAGCAATGACCAACCTGGAGAGGAGGCCTGGTAGATTATTTTATTTCCTTGTCTCTCAGGAACAACAGTGTGACACACGGCCAGCAAAGTGAGGAACTCCTGTATGTGCACAGCTGTGGGCTAGACAGGAGATCAGAAGAGTCAGGCTTAGTAATACACACAGACTGAGAGGCAGCTGTTCACCAACCTGAGAAGACCTCTTAGGTACCGTAGACAACTATTATAAATAGAGACCAGAATATTCTTTTTATCTTTGTCCCAGAACATCAATACAGCAGAGTTAAGGGGCAGCATTAATGAACTAGAGTGCTAATAGTAAAGACCTCGCTATAGTTGCGGAGAGCTGGGAAGTCAGAATATTCCGCCACCCCTTCCAAGCACCCCAAGCTTCACACAGCCAAAAATGTCTGCCACAAGATGCTGATGATAATCAAGCAACAGGAAATACTACTTTGGTAGCTTCCACAACAGCTTTCAAGAGATTGACAGTGACTACACTAGAAGTTAAACTCATTGCAACTGCACCCTTACTGATGAACATCTAGAGCTGACAGCTGCTGATTAGCCAGTAGAAGGCAATATCGTGTGCTCTTCTACAGGAATACACCGTCCAGCCAAGTAGAAACTTGACCAATGGTCCCTACACATTCAGCATCATAAGACGACAATACAGAACATGATTCACAGACTGCATAATCACCAGCCATCCCAAAGTGCTTGAAGAGACACCAGGTCTACAACTCAGTGAAGATGCTATGGCACTTAAATCACAAGCCTCTGATCAGCAAATTCTGGCAACTGTAGCTGTAGCGACTTGAAACGGAGTCCCCCAGCCCGTTCTTCCCTCCTTTCCACCACCACCTGTAGCACGGCATTTCCAGTCTCATAGGAGTCAGGAATGGTACTCAGCTACCCACCTCACAACCTGCCATACTAACTTCATCCTCAGTTCACATACATCTTTAAGACACTCAGCTGAAACAGCTGAAGTGAACACATGTTCCCCTTCACCAACTCTGCTATATCTGTAACATCCACAGTTGGTAGCATCAGAATTTTATGTCACAGCAGCCGTTCGCTCAGTGACTGAGTCAGACATGAACTTAGCAGTCCTACCTTTGCAGAAAGCCTTAGCTGACATTGTGAACTCTCACAGAATTTTTGCATATGAAATTATCATGGAGTTTCCAAAGTTTCCATCAGCATAGCATATTTTATAAATACTCTGTCTTAACAGAGCCACTACAAAATCAAGAGCATTACAAGAGCTGTTAGCATAAGCTCAGGCCAGAAACCCACTATTGTAATACTAAACCCAAGATCAGATGGAAAAGAATCCTACAAGACTCTAGTAAACAGGATCCAAGGTGGTTTTTTTGAAGTTAAAATATGCCTCTACACAATTTATTATGCTAACATACACCAGAATGCTTCACAACAGAAAAAAGGCTACAATGTTCAAATGAAACTTTTTCAAGTGAAAACTCCATGCCACCAAAAATTCCTAATGTGAGACTTGTATTACGTATATTTTTCTAGGAGTATATGCAGTACTACTATCTGAAATGCAGCACACAGTTATTTTATAAAATCCTTTAATCACATAGAACTACTGAGACATTAAGGACTCCTCCGTTTCCCACCTAGAGGGGTACTTAAAATGCAACTTCTCACAATTAGGCCAGCTGCATTCACAACTGGCTCAGACATAGTAATGCTTCTCTCCTCAAGCCAAGCTATGCGATAAAAATAAAAACAAGGTTTTGTTCTATCTCAGGCCCTATATTTCAGGAACAAGACCAAGTATAGGGAAGAACTGTTGAGTTTTTGTTTGCTTTTTCAATACGGTGCACATAGCCTACATACTTGTACAACAGCAAGATGCACTGGCAATAGCAAGGTTTAATTAGCAGGACATAAACTACTACAAAAGCCACAAAACAATGTCAGCTGGCAAATGTTGTGTTAACATGCATAAACAAAAAGTAAGCATACCAGAAAAGAGTGTAATAAAAAGACTGGAGATCCAATACTTAGATTTTATTTCAAGTACTCTGTCATGAATATTTTCAAAACTATTGTGTCACACAGGACCTTACCTTTGCATACTAAAACTTCTGAACTGTATGGTCAACATGCCACTAAAATAACAACAGTTGTAGCTTTTGACATGATAGAGTGCAGAGGCTGCGTTCAAGAAAGTGAACAGATAATCAGAGAGTAGTGTGTGAAGTGTTAAGACCACAGCAAATTACTGGTCAGGAGGTTACTGCTGCTCCATTATTTCCAGTGAAAGCAATGAAAGTTTTATCTCCATCTCAAAATGCACAGCCTGCCAGATTCTCATTTCGGCATCCATTGCTGCAGACCTTTGATGTCCTTCTTACGTGCGTATCACCTAGCCCAATACATGGTTTCACAGTATGTGTTCTATCAGCTGGGAACAACCTGTCTCTGGTAATGTCACAGATTTTAATCCTTCGTATGTATATATTCCTGCTTTCAAGCCAGCAGTATAATTTGTTGCTGTCTTGGTATTTTCACAGCTCACAGTGTATTACATGGCAATCTTCCAGTTCTACAGCAGGAGATCACCAGAGGCCCATCTTATCACATCCGCTCCTCCACACAGCTGTCATTTGTTTCCTTTCTATATTGTTCCAGCACTGACACAGGATTTGCTGCACTGCCATGAATCAGTATAGAGCATTCAAATTCCTACTTCAGAGCTGTGAACATAAAACTCATTAATAGCTTCTGTGGTGAATACATCCCTTGCACTATGCCAAGTTTGACCCCAGCATAAGACAGAAGTCCTACAGGTTAACTGATTCTGCTTTATTACTTATTTTCCTCTGTGAAAGCAAGTCTCCACCATTTTAGTACTCAAATCCTTACTGATGGTCTCTGAGACATTCCGTGCTTGCTCATTTGTTAAGCTCAGCTCTATTTCTTCCCACCCCATTTTTTCCTTCTCTATCTGCATCACAAACAAAGTTTGCATATTTTAGTCTCCTGTTCATCTGTCCACAGGCAGCTCTCTTAAGTGCCTCCTCCCCACATTTTTCTTCCTGTGTGCCAACAGCTCTGGGCGAAAGCTATTGCTTCTCTTTCTCTATTTCTTTTCCAAAGATCCACAGAACACCTGGTGTACAACCACCAACACCAGCCATATACCCCCCTGGCTAAACTTACTTTGCACGCTGCCCCTATAAGCAGAGAACTACAAACACATTGAGACATAGTCTCAGGTTTCTGGAAGCAATCTCTGAATTGTTATCTACAAAATATCCACGCTAAAAGCAAAGTACGCTATCTAGAAGGCACAGCATTACCCATTATCAAACAGGGCATAGACCACTGGTCAGGAAGCTGTATCGCAAGTTTTCATCCCTTTGTGTTCTCCCTCAGAGGGAACAAAACACTGACAAAATTCAGTCTTTTGGGGAGCAAGCTGCACTCTGCAGAGCTACACATCTGCACATTTGTCACATATGTCCTTATCTGGGCCTCCTCACTCTGAAGACAGAAACTGCATTATTCTAGCCAACTGTTCACAGCCCGATAAAATTACAAGGAAGTTGCATGTGAAGTTAAATGTATTTATTCACCTCTCCTTTTACTTGTAGCAGTATCAGATCAGTGCCTGCATTCACAATATTCCCAGATGAGCAGGAAAGACAGGTTTTTAAGCAAATGGCCTAGAAATAGCCAATGGGATATTAAGGCACAGTCTAACAACTTGAGCTGGCTACTTTGCATCACTGTGTCACATTCTGCCAAGGACAGCCAGTAAAATACTTATCTACTTTGCTACCAGGGAGAATTATGACTAACTGTCTTAAAAAGATATGAGCTTCCTACTGTTTTGTTCATGAAAGTATCTAGAAAACAGCGGGAGGATCCAGCCACACTGGGCACCTCCAGAGCAGTGAAGCTGGTAAGGCTGCAAGGGATTAGGGTATTTCAGGCACAGACTCACGGAACACATTAACCAGCATTTGAATATCAACAGAGTTAAATGTAAGTTTATCTTGTCCAAAGCCACCGAAATACAACCTATAATTAAAGATATTGCCTTGTGCTTGAGCAAAAGGAAAGTAGCAGAGTCCCATGCACAGTAAGGGCAAAAGCAGAAGATAGATATTTCTTGTCAAGCTATAATAATTCAATTGTGAGCTGTAAAACAATGTTTGGACAGTTTTCAGGCAACAGTTAACTTTCTGAACTAAAGCCTCCCAGAGGTTCTCACCACCTGAATGTATTTTCCCCCTACTGGACATTAAATTACAGTTTTTCATCCAAGTAGTAATGTGCTTTTCTTGTTCTGCTTTGCTAAGGAATTAAGGATCAGCTGACCATAGTAGCCATTTCAACAAAGTTGAATAGGATAAAAGCCTCAGTTACCAGACTTCATGAAAATAAGCAGACACGTTGGAGAGATCTAAATGAATATCTTCACTGACATAAAAGCTCAACTTGAGCACAAGTTACCTGTTCTGCCTGGCCAGCTGCTAAACTACTCATCTCACATACTCACCAAATCAATTCGTACATCTGCAGCTGTACCACGTGCTTGCTGCTTCTTGCCCAAGCAACAATTTGGGGGCCACAGTAGAAAGTTCATATGTGAATTGGAATTAGCAGAGGAAGTTCAGAGAGAATCCAGGGAGATAATAGAGGAGTCTAGGATGAGATCCAAGTTTATCAGTTCTTTCACTTGTTGACTCCTTCCCTGCACTCATATCAGGGTAAAAAATAATGCTACACCAAACATGCTTGCATCTCCATGATGATTTTATTCACAGCTCATATGCAATATGCAAGCCCCAAGATAAAGACGATCTAGCATATTCACCAAACTTTCTTTTACGTTTTTGGAAATAACGGATCTTCTCTTATTCTCATAAGAGTTTACATCATTTTCCCCTACAGAAACAAACCAGAGCCATTCAAAGAGTAGACTTACATGGTCATTTTCAATGTTTTGCAGCAGTCTTGGGTCATCAAATTCACACGATTCACTGGTGGCAGGAGGTAGCTGACTGCAGAGCAAGACAAGCATATTCAACCATAACAGTGGCAACATTTCCAATCTTACTACTTCATCTCTTTTGTTGGGAAGCAAAGGAAAAACAAAGTAAGATTCCACTGTCCTTCAAAGTACTGTGAAAAGATAATGAGTAACGCACAAAGTGCTGAAAACGAGCAGTAACTCCTTCAGAACACCAGCAAGAAACCCAAAATGGTTATGCTTTAATGTGTATTTAAGAAGATACAAGTGTCAACATGCTTCCTAGGACAGATGTAGCAGAAGCAGCTTTTAAGTGTACTTCAATTACATTGATTTCAAGGTGACCTCCTTTCAAGATAGGTCAAAGATCAATATCCATGAGCTCCCTCTCTAGTCAGCAAATTCTGCTTCAAGTTGATCCCTGGAGGATTTTAAGCTTCAATACTCCAAATTAGCACCTAGAAGAAACATTTCTGCAGAACTGACTAGAAAAGAAGTGTACAAGAAAAGAAAAGATGGCCATGAAGGAAACAAACACATTGGAAAAGAAAGTCATCCACAGAAATCACACCTCAGCCAAAGTTGCAACATACCATATCACATCACCGCCCTAAAAGATGACTGTAAAAACGAGATAGACCAGTGGAGAAGCCTAACTTAGTTCATCAGAAAGTGGCTAACAGCATTCAGTGTCTACCTGTTTCTTGGGTGGGAACTTACTTCTTACCTATATTTGCCAAAGCCACATCAGCCTTCTCTGGCTCATACCCCCTTCCTGTTAATCTGAACATGCTACAGTGACACCTGTGTCACACTTCTAGATTTTCACCCATTTCTATAGAATGGGACAGACCCATCACTTCTATTCATTAAATCTCTGAATAGAAGGGAGTGGTTCTCCTGACATGAGACACCTACATATCAAGCCTTCCCCCAGTTTAGTTATAAGAACATAGCACTTTAATGAAGAAGTTATTTTTCTTCTCCTTGTCAGGTTTGAACTTAGTGATTACAAAGAGCAACATTCAGTCTCTAGCTAGAAGTAAGGTTACTGTAAAGAAGGTTACTCTTAGCTTTAACTTGGTTGTCCACAATTATAAGCGAGTACTGCATTAGCATGCATCCAAGCCATCCCAGCCACTGCCCATCTCTCACTCCCTTCACCCACCACCCCTCTAGTGAGAAGATCCATCACCACCCACCAGCTCTGCATTAGGCTCTTGCTGGAAGAGTGTTTTACTCAAACACACAGCTCCCTTGGGCTTCTTCCAGTCCCAAATTGGAAAGCAGTCTTTATATAAATTGTCCTCACTCTGCCTACAGAACAAACATCTTAGAACACATTTACCTGAAGTCTTCTGAAGAACGTTCTCTTTCCAGCTCAGGAAAGTGACTGAGGGGTAGAAAAAATGAAAAGAGAACATTTATTCCACTTTGAAAACAAAAAACTAGGTAGAAGGCACAGATCAATGACTCATCACACATGCAAACATATGCTGGAACCATGGGTTCAGCTGTTCATACATTTGAACCAAGTTTTCTGCCTTTTGAGTTATCTAATTTAGCTACCATGAAATTCAAAAGTTAAACTTGCACAACAATCTTAAGACTACCCATTTAAAACTATGCAGACTACCCATTTAAAACTATGCAAAGACAAAGATTTAGTATTCAAGACTCAAAAGGCCAAGTGCTATGAAACATTGGCATGACTCAGAAGGATCCTTTTGACAAAAACACAACAAAAACATTAAGTAGGTATCCATCCCATGCAAGGAATATTTAACTGTACAACTACAATCACAGCTACATGATTGTAATGAAATCCTGGTTCATCTGAAGAAGTCACAGAAAGATGATTGACAATTGCTACCCTTGCGCTGCATCTTCTTCCCTCTGGAAAGGCCAGAGGTTATTTAGCACTTTTAGTTTAGTTTAAGTCATGACCAGATAAGTTAGGAAGCAAGTTTTCTTTACGTCAGGTAAAGTACTCCCCAGCTTTGCATTTCATAACTTGTGTTGCAGGACATTAAAATAAAAGCTATTAATTGAGATCACAAAATATACTAAAATACAAATTGAAGAACAGAATGTTCAAGTCCTGTTCTGATGTACAAGTATGTACCATTAATAAGCACGTTAAGCTACAGAGTTTCTAAAAGTCATACGTACCCATATGTCACTCCAGCAATACTACATTTCTTAAAGTTCATGATATTGCATGTTAGAGTACCCGTCTTATCAGAAAACAGGTATTTTACCTGGAAGAAAAAAAGGTCTAATTTTCAATTTGCAAAGTAACAAAACTCAAAGTGGAAAATAGATTAAGTATCAGGAAAACTCTGGGAGACATATGGCTCAAGTGTCACAGAAGTGGCCAATGCAGGCTTATTACAGCTTGGTTTGTCTTACCCAAAGCTACAGGAAAATAATCAGGAAAGTTATTTAATGACATTATTTCTTCTTTATGTCTAAATGCAGAAAGGCTGAAAGAGTAGGCATCAATTGCCAAGGCTCCAGTGTGGTCAATACAGATGTACTTGCTTGTGCTAGTTGAACATTCACCAAATCTTTCAACTGTACTAACATCAAACAACAAGACCAGAAATTAAAACAAAGACTTTTAAGATTGTTGAACAATCATTAGAATTTAACACACAAAAAATTCTGTGTTACAAAGATCACCAGGAATTTGTTTGTGGTTTTTTTCCCCCCTTCCATAAACAGTTCTGTGCAAGGAATATCCTAGAGTAAGTCCAAGCAGCATTGTGCAGGCAAACATAAAGCTGCTTTTTCTGGTATGCAGTCATGAGCAGTCCTGAAGCACAAGACGCACAGCCACAGTCAGCACTGCTCAAGCTCATAATCCCTTAATAGAAACCAGTGACTTTCAGCCAGAACTTGGAGACAACTCCAACACAGCAACACAACTTCTTGGAGCATTAACAGACTCAAGATTCCCACCTTCAGCACGCCACAGTGGACCAAAATTAATTGCAAGCTAAATTGCATACTGTTTTACCTCTGCACCAGGTAAGATTTTAAACCAGCAACAGGTAGGAAGGGATGGTGCTAACACAGGAGTTTGCCAATTTAAAGACCAGAATATTTTGCCTTGAGTTGCAAAAAGCTTTTCCTCGTTATTTGCAATTCAGTTTGATACAGTGTACTACACTACTAGTAAAGTGATCTTTCAGCTGGGCACTACACTGCTTCTGAACACAGCATGGGAAATGGAGCCTGAGCAAGTTAGAAGTCAAAGCGGGTACCCAAACATCTGGGCAACTTCAAGTGATTAATAATTCCAGCATGTAACAAAATTTTAAAATGCACCTGTGAACAAGTAATTCAATTGATGAATCAAAAAATTCAGTCTAGTTACACCGAATCATTAGTAAGCCTTTTCTGAAAAAAATACGTGGGCCAACAATATACATCATGCCACATAATATATACTCCAGCCAAAAACACTACCGTAATTTGGAGATTAGTAACTTCACATCAAAGCAATCTAAATAAAATTTTAACAATCCTAAGGAAAAGGCTAATTGGATTATGTAGGAAGAATATTGACTACACCCTGCTGAGCAGCACACAGTAATTGTGTTTTACATAATAAACATTGTCTCCAAGACTAAATTCACACAAACTATGAAGTTCATGTGGTTCAGTTGCATACCTATGACTTTGGTGGTCAAGGAAAGAGTAGGCTTTCTCAATGGTATTACAAAATTCCAATGGCAAAGTTGTGTTTTCCAGCAACCTTGTTGTGGGAAGCCCTTCCATTTTGAAAAAATCTCATTTGCAGAATTTATAACAAGTCTCTTAAAACAACTACAAGTTATATACAGTTATCTTTATCTGAAAGGAGAATTGAAATGCTTGAGAGAACACAATCTAAATTAGGATTAGAAATGCATTTTTATTGACTTGCATTTCCTGTAAGGTGGTCAGAAACATGAAAAGCTAAGAACACTTAGCTGACGCTGCTCTTCAGCCAAGCGTAGTCCTGTACATCTTGTTCTACTATAGACAGTCACAACCACAGAGCACCTCTTCAACACCCTTGAGGAAAAAGTCAGTTTATAGTGAACATAAGAAATAAAGATTCAATTTCCAGGCTTAAAATTGCCTATATGACCTCAAGTTTAATCTTGTGATATCTCATTATTTTACTTATAAGACTTGGACTCATGAAAATAAAGACATCCAATTAACCTGAGACACAGACACAGAATAAAGCAGATTTGTACAGCATGCTCTCATACCTTCTATCTTCATAGAACATATCAGGAAAGAAAATGTTATCTCACCTGCCCAAGTTCCTCATTAAGGTTTGAGGTTCTGGCCATTGCAGGTGTATCTGTTTCAGGATAATACATATCTATGTCCTGAAACAAGAGCAAAATTAGACCTATGCTATGCAAATGAAACACTGAAGTTTCTAGTCTTTTTAGTCAGCTCCAACTTGGCTTGATTGACTTAACTCCACTGGTGAAGGTTCTGAAGGCTTGAGACACAAATAGCATCCCAGGCTGAACAGGTGTACCTCCTTTCCAAAGTACACCTCCATACTACCCATACATGAGAAAAGCCAGAATCAGTTATAGGTAATTATCATTCTTCATTGCATCTCTAGTTTAAGAATTTAGTACAGTAGGAAGACATTCTAGCAGCCATGCTAATCAAACATCTTCAGTTACAACAATACAATTTACTCTAGCCACATCCATGATTGAAGAAGCAATTTAAATGACTCTGAAATCAACTCCTTTTATTACTGCATTTAATTGGGAGCGTAAACAAAACAGGTGCTACATGAACCAAAGCAATTTCTCAGATAAGCTAGTTAAGCACCTCCAATACATTGTAAGCACCTCAGAACAGACACATTAGACCTTATTTACATGTATTTTAGAGGAGCCACTACAACTTTAGTGAAAGTCCAAGGATTAATGCATACCAAGACAAGGTATTCCTCTTGTTTTTGTTCAGCTTAAGACATATCACTACAGTATTTTTGGTCCACAAAGGAAGAGAAACAGTTTGAAATCAAAGCTAGCCTGAACAGACAGATCACTATTTTGTTGCATGAGGCACCACCAACTCATCTCCATGCAGAAATATTATGATTCATACCAGAGGTGACCTTAAGGCCAGCCTCAGGATTTAAAAAAAAAATACACCACCCAAAACCAAACAAAAAAACACACCACAAGTCTAGTCTTTCCCTCTGCTGTGGCTGAGAGAGCCTATAATGGTACTGAAGNCAACTCATCTCCATGCAGAAATATTATGATTCATACCAGAGGTGACCTTAAGGCCAGCCTCAGGATTTAAAAAAAATTACACCACCCAAAACCAAACAAAAAACCACGCCCTCAAACAAGTCTAGTCTTTCCCTCTGCTGTGGCAGAGAGAGCCTATAGTGGTACTGAACAGTTTTCAAAAGATTTTTACTGAATGTGAGTCAGCTGAGAGACCTCCTTCAACTATAAGAGGTGAGCCTTCCTTCTCATCCTGAGAGCCTAAAATATACAAGGGTGATCATTTGCACAGGGAATCTTCCTACAAAAAAATCTTTTCATTTCCTGTGGAACACAGAACTAATACAGACTAAATCCTCTGAACTTCTCCCTGCCTTTTCCAGAAATTGCATCAGAAAAGTCATCAGAAAATCTGGTCAAGATTTCAGGGTGTTTGGTGGTGGGTTTTTTTTTAATGTCACTTTCCAAAACTAATGTTAATACATTTATTCATGTTACTTACCCAATTTATAAAAAGAGCCTGAGTAAACTTGACAACTTCCAATGTCACCAGAAGACTGATTGGAATAAGGTTGTTGTACAAGATTATAAATGTCAGCAGATTGTATCCAAAGTTTACAGACAGCATTTCTGTGGACCAAAAGACAGAAGACATCAGCAGACAGAAGGCAGAAGTCTGGGTGGTACAGTATAGGGGCAGTCATCTTTCCACAGTTGGCCTAATCAGATTTAGTAGTGCTAAAATAATCAGCAAGTGTTTTGAGGCATAATATAAAGGGCCTTTTTAATATTGATTTCAATAGCACATATATAAAACACCCACAGAACACATGCCTGGATACACAGCATATTATGCCAGGTGAAGAAGGGCAAGATTGGTAAGGCTATATATTAGAGAACAGAACACTTTCTGAACAATTTTTGCTAAACAGATGGTGAGAAGTATGATATTCCACACTATAACCCAAATTTAGAGATTTATCTGATATGTCAACTGCCCCAATTAAGAGCCACCAATATCACTAGTAACGTAACTTTACCTTTCAGAAAGTGCCTACTTGTTCTAAAATCTGCCAGCACTGGCAGAATTGAGAAGTTACTCACACTAAAGAAATCTAAGACAACAAGTTGACTGTTAAATAGACAACTAGTAAATGTACTAAGGCATCCTGCTTAAGCAGAAGAGCTGTTAATGGTGACAACATTGGGCAAGTTGCCCAAATAAATCTGCCAGCACAACTGGTCATAAAGCAAAGGGGAAACATTTATAGACAGCAGGTAGGAATGGACAAGGCTCAGCAGAGACACAGGATGAAGGGCTCCTGTTCACGGTGCTGCCCACAGCCTAGCTTTACGCCCAAAGTCTTCAAGGAAAGTGAAAAACAGACAAATGCAGAGCTTAGGGAGGCACTTCAGTCAGCACGCAGAGCACCCAGCACAATGGGGGTCACAAGCCCACAACTAAGGGGTTCAGCATTACAAGTAAAGAAGGCAGGGGAGCCAGAGAAAGTTGCGGAATCCTAATGAAGATCAGAGCAAGACTTGAAGTTTGGACCCAGGCACCTCCAAGTGTAAGCACACATGAATTCCATATCTTTGATCAGTTTACAGACAGTAGAAGCACACTTGGTATTTGGAAAAGGTTTTTGTGGTACAGTCTTTACAGAAATTCGACATTTAACAAAAATTTAATATCTACCTGCCTAGCCTGAAAAAGTGTTGTGTGGCAGTTACAGAAGTGATAGAAATTGTGCGTTCAATTTACAAAAAGGCATATATGCCAACTACTATACCATCCTAGTTTATTACAGGTTGCACCTGTTTTATATTAGCACAAATTCAAGAATTTGTTCCATTCATCTTTTCCAATACTACCATCATCATTAGAAGGCACAAATTTAAACTTCCTCATTAAAAGGCAAGGGAGAGGGTAGGGAAGAAACTTTGAAAGTTGCTGACACCACTACTGTAAGACATTACAACTACTAGGAACCAGAGTCAAATATGAGGCACTTCCATGCTCTTCCTAGATGAGTTTTTTTCATTACTATCATAATTGCAGTTCTTAAACTGCAGAAGACATCCTTTGCCATCTGTTTTTCAATCACCAGCAGAAAGACCATTTGCAGTTTATGAGAATTGTTTTCAGATCTGTATCTCAAGATGTTTGTAACATATTTTATAGCTAACTAATGTAACTCCCTCAAGTCAGAAGTCTACTGGAGGGCAATTTATTTCATCCTCAAGCATCTGCACAAGGCCCATCTTTATCTGAACTAATAAATTCAAGGAGTATGAATGAAATTGAGTAAAACCCCTTAATAAGCATGCTAAGAGATCAGTTCTCATTACAAAATGAGCCAGAAGTCAAAACTACTCTGAAACATTATCCAATAAATACAAAATCATAACATCTAGCATTTAACAGTTTTCTCTACAACAAGAGCAGATCATCACGTCTGACTGAAAAAACAGCTAGAGAAATCCTTTGCTTCTGTACGTAAGCATGAAGTTGAAGTCAGTATCATCAGACTGATACCTGCTATCCTGCAGTCAAGTACAGTCAGACATGATACATAAGGCAGTAATACATGACCTGCTCAAAAAATAAATTCATGCATGGCATCTCCACAGAGCTGAATTTGAACACCAAATATCCAGGAATAACTCTTGCCCCTCTTTTTTCCATGCTCCCGGGGTGGTAGCCCAGCGATATTTACCTAACCTTTAGGTTTTATTAACAGAAGCCTCACTGGCAAGTCCATTTATGCCAGCCCAGTCTCAAAAAAAACAGAACATTGGGCTATCAAAAGTTAGCAATAGGGTCCATTTCTTGTGTTTGTTTCTTATTTTATGCATTCATTTAGCAAAGCTAAGAGCCTGGCTAGCCCTACAGCCTGATCCCTAGCACCCTGCCCGCATACTCACTGTTGGAGCCAAGGTACCAGACGACTTCGCCATGTGTTCTGTTCCATAATAAGGCACCTACAGAACTCACAAGGGCCATCACCAGAAGAATACAGAACAAAACCAGGATCTGCACATTGGTCACTTTCTCCACATTTGATCTCTTCAGAGGTGCTTTGGTTGAATTCTGAACAACAGCAGGAAAAAAAAAGTCTGGCAATGGTTTATATAAGAGGAAATTGCAGAGGCAAACTCAGTCTTTATTTTTAGAGACTATTATAGAACTTGCTGCTTCAACTCTATAGAGCGCAATACGATATGCAAAGTTCAACAAGGCAGCAATGGGAGCCAATACTCCTAATGACTCCAAAACTGACAGGACAGAGTAAGCGAACCATTCAGTTCTGAAGACCTAGTACACTCATCTCCTGTCTGTCCTTCCCACTG
>RSEF01000001.1:203153921-203166236 GCA_003993805.1 Himantopus leucocephalus | reverse complement strand
GATACAAGGGTTCTAGTTACCCGAAACTTGAGAACTTGTGGCAGCCATAAGCCTACTCTGTACTTTACCTTGGCTCATATGTTCTCTCGCATCAAGGACACAGAAGCAGCACACTTGCAAACAGACCATCCATTCCAAGCACACCATACCCTCATATACACAATTAAACAAACATTTTCGGAAAACTCTATTACCCCTGTGATTTTCAAGTGGGATGGAAGTGATCTTCTATTCTTGCATCTGTCACTATTCAGCTGAGCTGCCCAAGGAATACCACTTTTGTGCAAGAAAACAGGTACAGCAAGATGAGACCTGCATGTTCCTACTGACCTTTCAAGTTCTATGAATTCAAGTACTAAAACTAAGTTCTTTTCTCCCAAGAGGTGCAACAGATCACAGTCACACTGATAAGGACTCCAGATTCTGAGATCATTTTTCTCTATAGATTTGAACACAGTGCAGCCTTTGGCTCTAGTTGGAAGAGAAAGGTTTCCCCATTTCCTCTGTGCACCTCCTGTAACAAGGCGGCCCTAAAAACCTCAACCATTTCCCTCACTCTTCCTTCTCATTAGAAGTTATTTTTGATCAAAACTCCCCACTATGATTCCAAAGAAGCCAACTCTCCCACAACAAGCAGAACATTCCACAGGAAGACAGAACTATGCTATACTTGCAGATGCTCTGATCGACAACTCTTGGTTATTAATCTCCTCCTCTCCAGCAGAAACATGCATACGCTCAGTGTTGCGGACTGAAAGCACACAGGAAGCATTTTTTCTAACCAAATGAATTTATGGCTTTGTTGTCAAGTCAATACCTTTGACCATCTAAGCGCAAGTTTCCAGTGAAATCATACAGATGACGGTTGGGTCCTTCACATTCTACCCTTCCAGATACTTTCATCAATTCTTCTCTTGACTGGAGACTAGCAGTTTGAGACAATCCCTGCAGAGACCAATCCAAAGGAGATTCTTGTCAAAAATTGTTATTAGAAGGTCACCTACAAAAATGGTGCTCTCTTTCGACATTTAAGATATCAAATGTAATTAAATGCGTGGAAGTTTTCTGTCAGGTTTGTTGGCAGGGGCTTTTGGGGTTTGGTTTTGTTTTTTTTAATGGGTATTCAATAACTCTTTCCTGCAGAGAAGATTCATTATTGACACACATCATCTTGTTTATATAGGATTGGTTTAAATCCCTCTATGCAAGAGTTATATTATCTCTCTATAACCAAGAGAAAAGTCCCAGCCACAAAGCACGAAGCTGCACACATGCAGGAAGAAGTGGGAGACAAGCAGTACAAACAGGCCTAGCTTTTCTCTCAAAGTATAGCGCCACTGATGTGTTACTGCTGCTAAATATAGTAATTCCTGAGCGCAGTCTGTCTTGGGTCACTGCAGCCATTATGCTCTGGTCATACTCAAGGTTAATTATCAACCCATCATGCAACTATAACCTGACACGCTGCTACTCCATCTCAGGGTGCACATACAACACTCCATTGCTTTTCGTCTGTCTATGAACACCTCCACTTGGTTAGGAGTGATCCATTTAGTGTTTCTTTAGCCAGATTATGACTGCAGCACTGCAAGACAGAACAAGGCCTTAAAGGCAGGAACTCAAGATCTGATCTAGTGGGCTGACCCAGAACAGTAAACCACATTTCTACAACAGCAGTAAACGAGCAGCAAGTGTACAGCTTTTTAAAAACAAGTAATCTATATTTCAAAATACTAATCCAAATTAATTTTTTTGTAATGAAAGTGGGGAAATATTTTGAACTATTTCTAAACACTATAATCAACAGTATTTCTTCAACAAAAATAGAAATATCCAAATAAATTCTACTACTTCCCACAAAGAAAAAATTAAATATACAAAAGGTCCTTTTGAGCACTCTGCAGAGGCAAAAGCAACAGACTGGTACTGGCAGCAGAAACTGCAGCTCTCATCACAAGCAAAGCTGTTTGATTTTGGGGTTTGTTTTTTTTTTTTTTAAATACAGCACTTCAGTTCCACTTACTGGACCTTCAGCAAAACACAGCCAAGGTCTGCTTGATTTGCCTTTGTGGGCTTATAATACTTCCTCAAGATTAGTTCCTTACACTTACACATGAAGCATTATTGTTTGGGTTTGTATGTGTTGAAAAGAAGGCTACAGCCACCTGGAAAGAGACAGGCTTTTTGTTTTAAAAAAGCACTTGTACTGTTGTCATAAGTTAGACTCTGCTTTGTAACTAATATTAGACACCTAAGTGGGAAAAAGAAAGGTGAAATTCAGTGTGTTTTACCTGTCGTATTTTAAGATTCGTCTCCCCATCGAGATTAGCTGTTTCAATATAGCACATGGCTTGCGGTTCACTGTAAGGAGCATAAGGTTTTTCAATATTAAAACTCAGTACTTTTTGTATACTACTTCTGCACTAAGATGGCCTACAATACACTTCTTCAATACAGTGCAGAACACAAAAATCCATATGGTTGGTATATGACCATGAAAGAGCCAGCTGAAGCACACATTCTACAGAAATTTCTTTGATATTAACACACTCATACAACAAGAGAAAGATAAGTCTAAATCAGAAGGTTAATAAGAATTTAATAAGTCATGATAAAATTACATACCCAAAGTGGACTATTTTACATTGCAATCCATAAAATTGCTTCAGATTGCAAGAGCTATAGATAAAATATTAAGTATTGAAGAGTGTAACAAAGGGGATGTTCTTAGATGAAGAGGGTAGCGTGCTCTGCTATTGAGTCCCATTTGTGAACTGTGCATACAAAAGGTCATGGCCACAAGATCACCTTAAAGTTGAGGGACTTCTGGAGGTACATCTGAAGTCAGTGCTAATCAGCTTTTTTTTTAAATCAGAAAAAAGTACACTAAGATTGAAACTGAGGGCTGTGGACTGCATTTTCCAGAGATGCTTCTGCCCTTACCAATGGGGGCGGGGGGGAAGTCTTCCTCAGAGAACTGAATTTTCCATAAGTCAAGCTCTTATCTACATCTAACATGGAAGAGCTCTGCATAGGTAACACCTGTGATAAGGAAGAGCACTTCTGTCATGGATCTTTTCCTGCCCCTTAAGATTTAAAAATTCTGTATGGCACCACTAAAACTTTTTTCCCAACTGTCCTCTCAGGCTGCTAAGGAATATCACTTTCATATCCAGACCCAAACGTGTGCTTCTTCAGCTTATCACTATTCATATTCTTGAGATGTTGCTATTTCTTTTCCAAAGTAACCAATCGCTTTAACAGCAAGTGTAGTTAATCAGCAAAATAGTCAGTAATAAAGGCTCCTTAGGTCAAAAACTTATGAAACAGAAAGGTACATTTATAAGACAGAAGCCAGATTTTTCTCTCCATAAGAGAAAATCTTAAAAAAAACACCACCCAAAAAGTCAAAGTCTGCTCTTTGTCTACTCCTATATGGGCAACCTGAATCTGAAGCCATAGAAATCCAGCTTGATTCCAATTTTATTTCTGTCACAAACACCTTATCCACTACAACTGGTTAACTCAGGAGAAAGACCTCTTGCAATACAGTTCCTCTCATTTCCCGTGAAGCGTGGAAGTGTTTCCAGACAAAGTTGTGTTTGAATTAAAGTCTTTCTTCCTTCATGTAAATTTATAATTTATTCTCTATGTAAATTTCATTTGATGTCACCTTTCTTGGGAGGGGTGCAAAGAGAAAAACTACTGTTTATTTCACCTCTGACAGTCAGCTCAGACAAAATTAACACATACAAGCAAGAGACCCCACCCCTTCAGAGCATGCAAAGCCTTCTGGTGAACTGAGGACACTTAGTATTGTCATTTAAAAGAATCACAGGAAAAATACCAATTGTAAAGCAGAACTGCCATAGAAATTGCTGTTTACTTCAAGCAAAGCTTCTCCCAAATCAACACACTTTGGGTTAAATTCTCCAGTTATTATGTGATCAATGACAGCAGGTTAGTAGAATAGTGTAAAACAAAAAGCTGACTCATGTAAGTTATGAAACAAATCAGAAGGTTTTTAGTATAATACATTAGAGAAGTTCTTAAGCAGACCAAATATTCCTCAATTCTTAAAACAGCAAGTTATTAATGTCTAAGTATAGCCTAACTAGCTACATATTAAGGTTGACAACTGCTTATTCAAAATTTGGGGTTTGTTTTAAAAAAATACAATATTGCATACAATGAAATGAAGATACCTCTATACTCGATCATGTGACAATTCAAAAAGACTGAGCTTCCCCATAGAGCTTTCAAAAAAAAAAATGAAGCCTCCCAGGAATGGCACAAACAAGAAGGATGGAGCAGAAAATGCAGTAGCTTAGAAAACTTAGAAGTTGAGTCGTCTAAGAGAACTATAACCCGGAGACAAGAGCAACCTGCAGTTGCTGTTGAGAAGCATGCAGACAGAGGGAAATTACAAAGAGCAAGGTGTCACAAGGTTTGACTATTAGAAAAACGCACGTTCAAGAACAGAAACTGCGCTATTGCATCTTGTCTAAGTCTCCTCTAAGTGGACAGTGGGCTTGATTTGGCCTCAAGTTGTTCAACGCAGTATACAATCTACATTAGCAGCCAAGTACCACTGAAATGCTGTTAGGAACCAAGCTTTCTTTGTCAGTGTACCTGTATAAACAAGTTGTCCCATATTTCACAAAGAAAAATGAGCAGGACTCAACAGTTTACTGTTGCTGCCATGCTAGGGATAGGCCATACATGCACTGTATGGACAGACAAGGAGTAAACAAATGAAGCCCAAAAGCTATTTTGCATGCTAGTTACTAGATGCCAGCTGGGCTGGCCTTTTAGAATTAGTTTGAAACAGAAGACTTTGAGGGGCAGGAAAATATGATGGAAACTCAGGTGAATTAATTGGAAGAAAACTTAAGCTTCCTTAATTAAACAGAGGGATCCTCAGAAGGCCATAGAGCAGATGACTGCATGAAGCTTGTTTAACAGACCTATAGTCTTCCAACAAACCCAATGTAATTCAACTTCATAGTATTATATATCCGTAATTCACGAAGTCTTAAAGCAGCCTTCTTTCCTAAGAACCTATCTACAATGACACATGAATCATTGCCTAGTAAAGCGCTGTTTTGACATTGTCAAAATTTGATTTTAGATGTGGAGAAGAATTAGTGCCATCTGATGTCTGTTTTTATTACTATCAAATACAGAGTTTAGAGTCCTCTGCACCTCAGTTCATCAGATACATCATTTCCACACCCATTCAGGATACCTGGAAGATATAATGATCATGTCTGCTGGAAGATGTTGCCCATTGGTGACCTTCACAATATCGCCTACTGCTACCTGTTGAGTCAGGGGCAGGAGTACAGTAGCATGGAAGAGAAAAACAAAGAGTTTGCTTGTCTGGAATGTTAGTTTGTTATTTTCCTTCACCCAGTCAGAAGAACAGCATCATGCACAGAACAGTTAGAGACAGTGCTTCTCAAAGTCAGAGTACCTTTCACTGCAAGTTTGGAAGTATCAAAGCCTTCCCTTTTCTGAATGCAAAGTAAGTAATTCTCTATAGAAAAAATAGATATACTCAATTAGAAAGTCTGAACTTCTGTGGCTTTAGTAAATAATATTTTTTGCTATAATCCTGCCATTATCCAAATTTGGGTTATTTTTTCCTTTAGTCTTATGTAACTTTTTTCACTAGGAAGGAATCTTCCTGTAGGTTATCTTTAAACTTTACTTTCCCTCAAATATCAAGAGGGATATCCTGTTTGTTCTCCGTATTACTTACCTACCCAGTCATCACTATCATTTTCCCTTAGCCCTCTTCAGATGCACTACTTGTACCAGTCACTAACAAGGAGTATTGTCTGTACAGACAGAGAGTATCAACCAGTTCTTCCCTGACCTATAGTCACTCGAGATACGAAAAGTCCTAATTTCTGGAATACTGAAGAGCTAAGAGTTTATGGCACCTTTAATGGAAGTCACACATAGATGGGACTTTCATTCTACAAAGTAGCAGTCTCAAAGCAGTAAGACAGGCTTGGTTGATGACTATCAGACTGCTTAGCACCAATGCACTGCTGAGAGTCTGAAATAGGCTTAAAATATTTTAACACATTAATTTATAAAAATTGAAACAGATGGTATGTATGAACAGGCAGAATCATTAGTCTTACTCTCACCCCACTGAAAACAGATTCCCTGCCAATTTCAGCACAAAAAGAGATCAGAAGTCTGCCTTAAAGTAAACAAGGTGGATAGTGCAGAACTGTTAGTCCCCAGCAGTAAGTGCGAGCCTGGACAATATGCAGATGCAGACACAGGCCAATTCAAGAAGTGCTTAAGGGTATAAGGAAACTAGATTCCAGGCTCAGCTTTAAATATCTTTCAATTCAGTGTCCTCACTACAAATAGGACATGGAACAGCATAACCATCAGCATTAGCCATCAGAATCCCTGGCAATCTTTGGTTTCTACTATAGCCTAACACTTCAGCAGGATGCTTTTAGGTCTCTTGAGGCAGGTCTCATTTCCCAGGGGTTTAAAAAGGTGTACTTTTTCCTCAGTTATTAGGGCTAATTTTGTCCATAAAAAGGCATGAAGCTCCACAATTAGACTGATACATCCTGAGGGATTTCCGCAAGTTCTAGAAATAAAGCTCACCAGGTCCTGGCACAGGGCTTCACAGAACATGGGTCCTGAGTGCCTGAGGTAGCAGCAGGGCTTGTGTTCCTTACCTGAGCCAACAGCTTACTAATTAGCCTCAAAACCTAAGAACTTTTTAGCACAGCTAGCAAAGTAAGTCTCTGTTTGACTTTCAGGGGAGGTACAGCATTGCAGTGAAAGCTACTCTTCTTGATGTGGACTGAAAACAAAATACTATTTACACCCTGGAGCATATTAACTGTCCAAGCAAGAACACTTAACGATTCTTTAGCACCTGACAGAAATCTAGCAGTAGATTTAAAGATGGGTACTCAGGTGCCTTGCTCAGGGCAATTTTCACTAGTGTAAGAGAAAGGATCCCTACCACCCCNTTCTTTAAATCTAGTGCTAGATTTCTGTCAGGTGCTAAATATGGGTACTCAGGTGCCTTGCTAAGGGCAATTTTCACTAGTGTAAGAGAAAGGATCCCTACCACCCCAAGTCATAGGGAATTCTCACATAGCATGCATTAACTCTAGGGCTCCAAATTTATTCCAGCAAAAGTAATTCTTGAACATCATTTTCCACTCCCTCCAATACCCAATTTTATTTACCTCTTTCCATATGATGTTCTGCCACATCCCATTTCTTAGAACTGGAAAGAAAGTTTAAAGTTAGATTAGAATAAGTATTTGGACAAATTTCAAAACTATACCAGTAGTAATGAACACTGACCAGAATGGGAACTAACACACACATCAGAAAAGTACTTTTAAGAAGCTAGGACCACTTTTGTCCACAGCTGTAGGCATGTGCATCCAAGAAAGAGGAAGAGTCTGCCCTTAGTATTTATATTACATCACTCTTATCACCTGCTAGGCAACAGTTGGTGGCCTGATTTCTTCTTGGCATCATTTCATACCAACACGCAGATGGGCAGTGTTGTTACTTGTTTGGGAAGTGACCTTCCTTAAAATAAAGGGCATTATTGCCCACTGTCAACCAGTATCAGAAAGCATCTTTATGCTATGTATGACAACCACAGAATTTTCACTTCTCACCTTTTTCCTTGCATTTTATTCATTATGTTTTGATTCTGACACATCCAATCTCACTACCATATAAACTGCCCTTATAGGCTGAGGCTGAATTGTCAAGCAGGCTCAAAGTCCTACTGAAAAGCGAAGATCAGCTTTGACAGGAGAATCCTAAACACTGAAGCTCACATTGAAATAAAAAAGGAAACAAGGTACTGAAACTGGCCTTGGCTTCTGTAGTGCCCAAGTCCCATACTGCTATCTTAACATGCTCATTGGTCATCTACTCTGGAACATGCTTTTCCACCCAAGTAGTTCCTCTGGATGCTTCTACACATACCTAATACCACCCTAGCCTAAACAGCAAGGTCAAAAATTTATGCCAAATCATTGGTCAGCAACCAAATCCAGTCCAGGTCCGAGCACACCAAGTACACCTCAACAAACTCAAACCCTTCACTGAAAGCAGCTGTGGCCAGTTTTTGAAGATGTTCGGGAAGTGTAGTGTGAAACAGATGAAAGTTGAAGAGGCCAGCCCCCTACTTTGAATAAGTTTTCTCCTCAGCAATTCACATACATAGCTCATTTGAAAGTCACACCAAATTCCCAGAACATACAATTCTGCTGAATACAGCCTCAGTCATCCTACTCAGGTTAGGGCACTTCCCAAACAGGAATGCAAGATTTGCCAGACAAGATCAAGCAAGAAACCCACCTCTTGATTTCAGTCCCCAGGCCACAAACTTTGGAGCACCGAATCCTGAGATTTAATATTACAGTGGATGGATCACAGTGAAGTAGACTAACAAAAAAGAGGATGGGCAGCAACAAAAGCACTGCTAGTGATGCATCTGAACTGCTGAGCTTCCACCCAAACAAGTACATGCAGTTTAGGGGAAGAAATTCATTGCACCCCTTTCTTCTGTCTTTTAAAATGTGCTTGAATTGAGCTCAGCTTAGTTCAGAACATAGGAGAAGGCCTGAGCCCAGAATTGCAAGTGAAAAAGCCATAACTGCAGCCTTGACTCAAAACCCAAACTCTCAGAGAGGAACTGCAACGCTTAGCATCTCCTGTGCCTTGCTTTAAATAACTCCCTGTTCCAGCAGAACATTTTGGAGATGTTTCAGCAAACAACTCACATTGTTATGTGTTCACATTCAACGAAGGTATTTCATAGCTCCAAGGGCCATGAACTTTGTCTTGTAAACAATTTAAAGAAAACAATTTAGCTTTCATTCTTACTAAAATAAATTTAACTAATAAAATTAGTCAAACAAATTACCGAATCAACTATTTTTTAAATTCATAACCCCACAATCTAAAGAGAAAGCTTCCATTAGACATAAAACAGTTCAGAAATTTTGGGGTTGCAATTTTGCACCTTCTATTCTGCTTAACACAGTTTTATAGGAATTCTCCAAAGGACAGAGATGATAATATTTATAGGAGGGTAAAATTGATTAATTATTCATTGCCAAAAGGTATTTGGTTAAATTAACAAGTACCTGAAAAGACTGCCCCTACTCAAAACCAGAGTTTCAATATAAACCTTCTATCTAAGACTTTCTAAGACTAAAAAACAGTGTATTGACGTTCTAGATCTAGGACATCTAGATTAATGCCGTCACTCACACCTAGGTGTGTAAGGCCATTTGAAGTGCTGCTCCTGAAGGGCAAGCATTTCCCATCAGTCTTGTGCAACAGTTTGCTAGCCCTGTGCTTGTCTACTATTCAAGGGTATCCCATATAATATTAAATGCTCATGTCTTATTCTATGATTTGACAATGAGAGGATCAATACACCAGAACAGTTATTAGTGAGCTCTCTACATCTATGCAATATGCTGCTCAGGGGCTTCTCCTGAGATTACATTTAGTCTGGTCCCTGGATTCAATGTCATCTCCATATACACCACCTGAAGCTGTCCGAGACACGAAACACCAGCTCAGAACCTAACATGCTCCTAACAGATGCACAGTGCTCATCTGGAGTAGAACTTTCAATTTCGTTTCCTCCAAAGGGAGCTGAATTCCTACATACCAAAGCCCCCTGCAAAGCAAACCAATCTTTCCAACAGGAAATTTAATATAGGAGATGTGCTTTGAAGCTACACTACTGCTCAAAAAACTAAATACAAAGATAAATGCAAAGCCTACATGAACGTTACTGAAGCAAGCATCTGGTCCCTGCAGTCAGTGTAGTTCCAAACATAGCTAAGCAGCCAGCAGATGCCTACTTTTGAGTGAGCTGAACTGCTCTCTATACCAACCGCATTGACTAGACCTCACTCAGCTATAAGACGAACCTGAAGGCTCATGCAGAACCTAAATTTAGTTAATCTTAATCCCACCTTGAACATAAATTAGATTCATTGTTCTAATACAAGTCTCAAGAACAAACCTCTTCAGCCTTCCTACTAAGAAAAATGAGGATACACTTTAAAGTATAACTTTGAAAGTTGTATTTAGAATATTCAAGTGTAAAAAAGAAAACTTGAACTGAAATAATTTTAAGTGCTAAGTTCCACTTAGCTCCGTAAGAATACCTTGTGTTCTTTAAGGCTGTGTCTCCACAATTACCATGATAAACTTCCCTTGTAGTTAGAGAGCATGTGCTAACAAACATTTCAAGTGAATTAGAACTGCCTATGTGACCTTTGAAAGAGCATTCCTTCGTATTACCTTATAACAAGGCCTGCTGTGCTACAGACAGTTAATTGCTGATTTCTCATGACTAAAAAATACAGTGTTCTTTCACCTGAAACACCTTCCCAGACTCTTGTAGAAAAGTTACCTTGAAGAACTGGTAAAGCAATGCTTTGTGTTCATTAATATACAATCTCAATGATCAACTTCTCAAGCACAAAGGAAAAACAACTCACTGAAAACAGTCCTACAAACATTTTGCCTGTTAACTGAAGCATGGAGCCAGCAAGTTACTCCGTTCCCCATGTTGCTTTAAGTGTTTCTCTAGCTTTTTGACAGTTGAGCTAGATGTGCCTGGGAGGAAGGGGCTCTACTCAAAGGTCAAGTCCCTGTGTTTTCCCTTTCATCTGCAGATCCCCACAGAGGAGCAGCAGAGGCATTGTCCAACAAGGAGATCCCCTGACCACAGCAGGGACTGACCATGGGGCAGACAGCAATAAACTTATTTTCTGCAGAGGTTTTCAGTTAAGGGCAACAGAGAAAGTGTAAATCACATCTTTAGGTATTCAGTGCCAAATAGCGTCAATACATTAGGGATACATGTAGGCATCCAGAGGATGTCAGCGTTAAAATCTTTCAGTGACAATTCAGGAAAACAAATCCACAAAATCCCCAGAGGTCTTCCTGTATTTTAAGGGCAGCAACATTTACAAAAATGACTAAAATTTCTTTCACACCAGATTTTAATGTTTCAAGGGTGTGTTGGGGTTTTTTGTTCGATTCATTTGTTTTTGTGGGGAGAGGGGTGTTATTTGTCTCGTGGGTGGGTTTGGTTTACGAATAATCAGAATAGAGTTTGGCAGGGAAAAACTGATTCATTTTCTTGGAGGAGCCGAGAACTGTATAGCTTTGGACAGCCATGAAGTTACATGAACTTAAAAATTCTAATAATGCCCCCCTACGCCTTGCTCCTTAAACGTCACACTATCAGCATCAGTCAAATATTTGGAANAGAATAATCAGAATAGAGTTTGGCAGGGAAAAAATTGATTCATTTTCTTGGAGGAGCCGAGAACTGTATAACTTTGGACAGCCATGAAGTTACATGAACTTAAAAATTCTAGTAATGCCCCCCTATGCCTCGCTCCTTAAACGTCACACTATCAGCATCAGTCAAATATTTGGAAAAGTAAAATCCTGATATACCAGTAACTACCTAGTCCAAAAAGACATGCACTCCCCACCATCATGACTGTTTAAGCAACAGAATTGTTCAAAAGTAAATGTTCTTGTATTCACTATTTTCACTTTAAATATTTAACTTCAAGACTGTTCAGTCTTACCTATTGTTTTCTTTTTGTTCACTGCACTGTCTGCCTTATGCCTTTTCTGAAAGGAAACAAAACATTTCATTACACTTCATTACAGATTCCAAAACCATTAGAGCTAGAAACATGGCATACTGCAAGATGATACATTGGATCATTTTTGCCTTTATGGTTTTTTTGGTGGTTTTGGTTTGGTTTTTTTTAAAGCCACACTAATCATCTAAATCCAAATGGTTTGTAAAAGAACATAATTTATCTCTGAAGTGAGAGTTCCCGTGTTGGAAGTCAGGCTCAAGCCCAGATCAACAGCAAAAAACCTAAGTCTCCAAAACTTATTTTGGAAGAAAACCAAGAGGAACAGCATATTTAGATGACAGCTGCAGTATACATTCTATGTGCTTTTTATTTAGACTGATTTCTAAATTATTTTAGTCATCAGAAGTTTGCAAAGCGAAAAGACCTCTATTATTAGCAGTATCCAAGTAAGTTAATGCAGATTTTCCCCCAAAACAGTTTGCTCTAAAGTTGCTTTCCCCCCTAACCATTTTCAACACCAGCTAAAAAAGTCGTATCTGTCAGAAGCCTACAGTGTCTTTCTCACCAGGCCTTTCTAATAAAAGTGTGAATAAACAAGTTTGAAGAGGTAAAAACAAGTGTCCTGACTTCTACTGTTTCCTTG
>RSEF01000001.1:203132357-203143120 GCA_003993805.1 Himantopus leucocephalus | reverse complement strand
AGAGAAGCGGGGATTGCTTCGTACCTGACGCAGTTGTCGCGGAACTTGCTCTGCTGGGGCTGGTTCAAGTAAATGGTGCGGGCTGGTGCCTCGTCCAGATCCGCCGAGGACGTGGCTCCGGACATCTCATCATCCGCCTTCTTATAGCCCGAGGGGGAACAAACAGGTCCTGCGGGGAGAGCGCAGAGAGGAGACGGTCAGCGAGAGGCTGCACCCGCCGGAGCCGGGCCGGCGGCTCCCGGGGCCGCGGCAGCTCCCGGCGGGGCCGCGCCGCGGGGAAGGGCCGGGGGCGGGCGGCGAGCGGCGGCTGCGGGCGCGCCCTCGCCGGTGTTTACCACGGCGGAGGCTGATAAATAATGGATGGCCGGGGAGGGGGCGGCGGGGCCCGCCCGCAGCCAGCTGGCAGCGGGGAGAGCGCCGGGGCCCGCGCCCCCCGCCCCGCCCCAGGGCCGCGGGGAGGGGCGCAGACCCCGCGCCGCCCCCCGGCACCGCCGCGCCCGCCCCGGGCCCCGCGGCGGCGCTACCGCCTGCGCCGGGCCGGCCGGTACCGGCGCGGAACAGCTCCCGCCAAGAGCCGCCCGGCGGGGGCCGAGGCGCCGGTGTCCCCCTGCCTCCCCCCCACTCCAAGCTTCGCAGGCTCCGGCGCCGAACCGCCCCCCGGGGGGACGGGGGGAGTGCGGGCAGCCGGCGGCAGTAACACCCAGCAACCGCCGCGGGGCTCCAGGTCCGTTCGGTTCCGTGGCGCTAGCACCCCCCACGCCCCGCACCCCCCACGCCCCAGCCCACATCCACGAGCGCGGGGAGGCGCATCCCCGCCTGACCTCGCCCGGGCCCCCGCGGGCCCCGTTACACGCGTGTCCGCGCAGCCGAGCTGCCTGCTGACGCCGGCTGTACCCACCGAGCATCCCCTACTGCGCGGCCGTGGCTGGGGCCGGCCGGAGAGACTTTGTACTCAAAAAATAAGCCTCAATTTTAGACTGACAAGAGCAAGAAACTTCGCTTTGCACCTGCAGCTCCAAAGCTGAAATCTTCGACTTGAAAGTATTTTTCATCTCCAACTGGTCTGGAGCAACTTGAGTCCTATGAAGCGTTGTTTAGCTTTGCATTAAGAGAAAGCCAAAATACAGGGGAAAGGAGCTAGCTATTTCCCCTTTCAAGCCTCAGAATACAACTAGAGTTGGTGGAGACAGATTCCTTGCTTACCCTTTCCATTCTGAGCCATGGAGATACTTTACATTACTTGAGCTGTAAATATATTAGATGAGAATTATCAGTTTATGAAATGACCACNCCATTCTGAGCCATGGAGATACTTTACATTACTTGAGCTGTAAATATATTAGATGAGAATTATCAGTTTATGAAATAACCACTGGATTTACAAGCTAGCACAGGCGGCTCTAGACAAGAATGAGAACTTGTTTCATAGAAGTCCAGTAAAAGTGTTATTTTAGGGTTATTTGAAAATTCCATTCAAAGATAGCNTATGAAATGACCACTGGATTTACAAGCTAGCACAGGCGGCTCTAGACAAGAATGAGACAACTTGTTTCATAGAAATCCAGTAAAAGCGTTATTTTAGGGTTATTTGAAAATTCCATTCAAAGATAATATTAAGGAGCAACTACTGCAAAGCCAAGTCCAGCAGCTATTTCCAATCTCTGTACAAAGCTAAGATCATACTGCAAACTGCAATCTGATTAGACAGTGGGAAGAAAAAAAAAAAGGACTCTCCCAGCAAACAGAGGAGAGCCCCCCAAAGTTACGTCCTTCCTAACTACAGGTTGAGGGGAAAAACTTCAATCCTAATACAACCGTTATATATATGGAACTCTTAAGTTCTCACACGTTACTAGTACTTGCCTTTTAAAGAAAGGCTATAGGTCTACATTAACACCCTACTCCTAAATCCCAGACTTTCTGAATGATTGATTCTTTATTGCTAGCGCAAACAGGCTGTGTCCTCTAGACATTAGCCACTGGAGGGCAACATTACCCATTTGTCTTACAATGTAGTCCAATATCCAAAAAACACCCAAGCAACTTTGCAATGCTAGTAGCTGGCAAATAAAACTAGTGTAATTAACAAACGAAAATACTTTCGACAGCACTGTCTCTTGGCCAAAGCAAGTGTTGCACATTGTGAATTCATACTTTGGAGACGTTAAGCTGAACTTGTAAGTGTGAGGCTAATGAATTGATTTTGTCATTTCAGTTGACACTAATTCAGACCAAAAAAAAATGCCAACTTGCTAGTATTTACTTTAAAAAGGACATAAATTTAGGAAGTGAAGTATATAAGACTATACATTATGCAAGACTATGCCATTATAATACTATATTAGGTTACTCAGCCTAAAGAAACTTGCCACAACACGGAGGACCACTCAACCTTCTGAAGAGGAAAATACAAAACCAGAACTAAGAGCACTACTGGATACTTGCTGTTCTTTCTCATTGATTTCATGTTGTGTAACTGCAAAGGAGATCAAACAACAGCACTCTTAAGAGCATTAAGTGCAAGGAAGCAGCTTTCATCTGTTTTCCTAGTCAAGCTCCAGAACAAAAGTGCAATTATTCTAGAACAAACACTATAAAAATTGTTGTGGTTTTTTTTCATCCAAAGACCTTGTTTATTTCACTTTTTCATGACTCTGATGCTTGAAGTCTTCCTGCTGACTATTCTCTTCGCCACCAAGTATCATGAAGCCGTCCTACAACTTTTAAGGATTAACTGAGTTAATACAGCTGATAAAGTTCAGGAGGTATGTAGGTTTACTTAATGCACTATGCTCTTGGCCGCTTTCTCCAAGATAGGTGCCCCAAGGACAGTGGCATTTGCCTTATTCTTTAGATGCACTGCAATATTTTCAAAGCAAACTTGTGAGTGTGTAGAAACTGCTGTACTAAGAAGGTTTTCATTTTTGAAAGTGGCTCAAGTCAGCTGCTTCAACTCCTAGTGGAATAAGCCTCATTTTGGAAGATTATCCAGTAATCCTGCCCATCAGGAATGCCTTCCACCTCCGTTGTTACTAAGCAGATCATACCCAGAAGCCTGCAGACACAGTGACCTACGCAACTAGCTATATATGCTCACCTTCCCTGCATTTAGAAAGGTTAAGGAGCCCTGAGCTTCTGAGGGGCTTCTGGTAGGCAGCAGTCCCACAGGCTACACCATCTTCAGAAGCTGTACCCCTCAAGGACACCTGACCACATGCAGCCTATCACTTCAGTCACATGAAAGCAACTTCACCTCTGCTCCTCATTTGAGAAAGGCTATAGATAAACACAGCACAGATTTGACCACCTCCAGCAGTGGTGGAACTTTAAACTGAAGGCTGAGCAGCTCTTACTCAGAAATGTTTACTGCCCTGTATCCAAAGCAATCAGACTCTGACTTCACTTTAGGGTAGACCAGCGTTTCATTCTGGGAAGGTTTCTCTCCCACAAGACCTGCATCTTCTGTTATTTGCCCAAGGACTCAGAGCACTACCATGTAATTTATTTTGGTTAAAACTATTCATGCTTCAAGGACCATATTAACTGTAGACCATTGTACCTCACAGCCTGTTAATTTAGTATGTTTAGCTACATCAGATTCCAGATCTTCTAAATACATCAATCTTAAGACTGTGTCATCTCACACTTACATACTGTATACAGATGCATGTAAATTCATTGTAAGTGTGATGTTTAGAAGTCAAGACAATTTGTTAAAAGGAAGCTGGTTCTACAAGAATAACCTAGCATGGTTTTGGTGTGCTAATAGAGCAGCTCTCTTCACTTGCTGAAGATGTCATTTGGCTCAGCTTGTATCTCCTAAGCTCTGCTGTTGATCTTCCTAGTCCTCTTCCCAGTATCCCACCCACCCAGACATCCTGAAGATCCATTGCCACTGTCACCACCTACTCCACTCTCAGCTTGGTAGCTTGTACTTCAGGGAGAAGGGAAAGCAGAATTTTTGTACTGGCCAAAAGTTGTGAGGAACAGAATCGAGACATGTCATTAAGTGATTCTTCCCATTCATCTTCAGGAAGGAAATGCTGAAGACTCTCAGTCAACTTGAATAGAACAGAAAACATCAAAAAGTAAACAAGAGAGCCTGACAAAAAACTCAGGATGCTTACAAGCCAGTCTACCCATAGGTATTCTATGAAAGTACTAAAGAGATAGTGTTTTACTTTAACATTCATGCTGCTCTACTATGATCACTACCTGTTTTTATGGATACTTATGGAATTTAAACAGTGTCCAATACATTTGGCTTCAACTCTGAGGCATGAGACACTTTCCGTTGGAGTCTAATACTGTTTCCCACTGTGCTTCACAAGTTCCATGAGTCAGACTTTAGCTATAAACTCCCTTTTATAAAGCCCATTCGTTTCTTCAAGGCTCTTACTTCACACTATTTAACAAGTTTATTTTCTAAAAAAAGATGGGATTAAAGCTTGACAAAAATATCAAGAGATTTTATAGCTTTCTCTCATCATTAAGAGAAGCCAGGCTTGATGCCCTGACAAATTCACATTGCATTTGTTATCACTTGGAAAGCAACAAATTATAATTTAATACTCTTACTTCACTGGGCCTGCAAAGATGACATTTTCCATGTACATTTGTCTCCTTAACGTCTGCTCAATAATAATAATAGCTTCTCTATGATTGAGTAAATAAAGTGTTGTGAATTCTGCAGTGTTTTTAAAGATGAGTCACTTGTGACTTCTGACAGTTGGCAAGTATCCCAAGAGAACTCTTACTGAAATTGTACTTTTAAGTAGATTAGCCAGCTAGTTACTACTTCTGTCTATCTTGGTGAAGTGCTCCATAGCTCTAACATGTGTTCCATTTTTTAAGAACAAGTGGTACCAGAGTAATTAAGCACCTCACCATTAAGCAGAACCACAAGCTATGAGAAACAGCAGGTTTGTAATCGAGAAGTTCAACAGACAGGCTTCATCATGTCAAGTTTAGAACCCAAAGCAATGCTAAGGGTCATAGCCAAAAACTGTCCTACTGATTTTACATGTTGTTTGCAGGACTAGGATCTAGCAGAAGAAAGGACGTTGAGCGAAAGAAACTAACCCCACTTGAGCAGAATTGGGCTACGGTCTCTAGAGATCCTTTCTAACCTCAACTACTCTGTGATTCTAAGCTTAGACAGTCACAAGTCAAAGTTTAAGTAGCTGTACAGAGTTCTTCGTGTCCTCCCAACTGTATTAAGTTGCAGTTTTCAATTAAGAGACATTTGAAAGACAGCTTTCCTCAGAGTGACAAAGAGCCTCACCAAAAACTTCCAAATTTTATTTACAGAACACATGGTGTTATTGTTACAGGCTTTAGCCTCAAAGAAAGAGTTAACGAACTGAACATCTGAGAAGAACCATATTTAGCTCAGTGGCAGATAAGTTTGGACTTTTGCCTGCACTGAAACACAAAGTCTGCTCATAACAAGCTACCCCAGATTCAGTGACTCACCATCACTTGCTTGGGATAATACCCTTTTCACAGGATTACCTTCACAAACAAAGTACCAAAACCAACACCAAATGCGAAGTTCTGTAGTTGCGAATTGTCAACAACTTCATATATGAACAGTTATTGTTTTTACCCAAAATACATTATTTCTTGTACTATTTCATTAACTGCCTTCACTGTTCAACACTTGAGAGTGAATCTAAAAGTGCATAAAGGTGAGAGTTCGAACAGGCAGAGCACAGCATGCTCTCACAGGAGATGCAGGTCCTCCAGGAAAGCTTTGTTCCCACCAGTACTGGGATACCCTAACCTTGAGTTTTAACCAGCTCATGTGAAAAAACTGATGAACAGCATCAAGGTTTAATTTTTATTTTTTTTTTTTTTAGAGTTTAGAAAACTTCTACAGTGCTCAGTGTAAGATTGTAAGCAAGTGTTCCAACATACTCAAGTTGGAAGAAAAAGTTCTGGAATAATTCCCAGCTGAGGTTTTATTTTCCAGTTCTTCTATTATCAACTGTAATTTCCTTTTGTGTAGATATATGTCCTGCAAAGCAAGAGGTCCTTAGATGATGTGCATGCAAGTACTAGGGCTCATAATAGCAACAGTCTTGAAGTTAATGCTGCAGCTGCAAAACACCTCTCACTTCTCTCAAGAATTGCTTAAGAGGTACTCTGCTTGAAGTTACTGGAGGTAACAGCTCTTTCATTTGCTAGAGAAGAAACAAACACGGCACAGTATTCCTGGCCCAGAAGACATTTATCCTGTATCTTAGGAGTAAAGCAAGTTGCATCAAGGAGGAGCTATTATTTTCTAAAAAATACTACTAAGTAATATATATTGAGTAGGTGGTTATTTTAGACCTGTTTTACTTCAAGCTGTTTTGAAGTCCTGTAAACAGCACCATGGATGTTACCAACATGCATCTTCCAGGAACTTCAAGCTTTCAGCGGGTACAGTTAAGAAGTTTGGTATTCAATTAACTTTGATCATTTTTCCATGATCAATCTCATCAATAGGCAATTATAAATTAGAAGAGGATAGCTTTCCTCAGCTTTCCCAAGGGAATTCCTTGGGGTTTGACACCAACCAACTACTGTAGAGGCCATTTACTAAAGAACAGTAATTATATGCGATAGTAACAAGTAAAAAATTTCCACAGGAATGCAAGTGGCAAGTAGGAAAAAGGAGCAGAGAGCAGAGTACTGTATATTCTAGCCTAGGACTTCACTAGCACTGAGCTTCTGCTCTAGTAGTGTCTAATCAGGTTAGAGGGCAAAGAGTTACCTTAAAAAGGGAATGGTATCAGTTCTGCTAACATAAGCAGTTAGTATTCCGGTCTAAAAGGGCTCTAACATTCAGTGCTTCAGCCTAGGATAACAAGAAGGCCATGACAAATTCTAGTGACAGAAGGTGGTTGCTAGCTACAACATATACAGTACACAAGAGAACACAGGTACGCAACCTTCAGAATATCATCAGGAAATACTTGTGACACTGGAAACAAGAGCTATCCCTCCATCTCTATCATTCCAGGCATTAGGAACGCCACAACGGGCCTTTTACACTAATAGGATGAAAGGCTTGCCACCATGCAACACTAACAAATTAGTAGTTAGGTGGTTGTATTAGCATGTCAGTAATTGGGAGACTACTCAGTCAGATCAAGCCCCTCCAGTTACCAGCTTGTGCAGTAAGACTCACAAGCAGCATTATATTCAAACCCAGCAAAGGTACTGCTTTTCTTACAGGCTAGAGACAATATAAAACAGATGTTGGAAGTGAACACAGTTCTGACATTATAACTAGTAGGTACATTCTCCAAATGCCTATAATTGTTGTTTTGGGTTTTATTATTTTTAATTAGTTGCATGTTCCACCAGAACTACCAGGATACCGAGTGAGCAAAACATCAAATTAGAGTTCTTCTGCAAGATCTTATTCTTAAAAGTTCACATAAATGTATGTCTGTCAATAGCTAAAGCTATAGTGGAAAAACCTTGTGTTCAGGTCAAGAAACTTGAGATTGCTATGGAACAGTCCTACTGCAAGTCAAACTTGGGACAAAGGGACTTAAAGCTCTCAGATAACTGTCAGATAGACATCCATACCTTTGTAGCAGATGTTTTAGACATGCACAGCAAGGCAGAAAAGCTATTTTATGCACAGCAGAAAAATCAGATTTGAAGATAGGAATTTTTTCTGTGCTACATACAGACTAATAAAGAAATTGAGACTCAGATGAAGACAGTAGCCCCCAAAAGGATATTAAGAGTAAATAAAGCTTCAGAAGCATGACAAGGGAGGACTGAGCAAAGGAAGCTTATTTGCTGAACTCCAAGATGCAAGGAGAAAGTTGTCATCAATCAAGCTAACCCAGATATTGCAAAGGAAATTAAACAGACACAGGTCTGTAACTTGTCTCCTTTTCTCTTCATAGCTATGCAATGCGTATAGATTATCAAAATTAACAAGACTAAGAAGGGTGCTGTTGGACAGGAGAGTTAGCCACTGCGATAATGCTCATGAATTTCAGGAGTTGCTTAAAAGAGTAGTTAGTTGCCTATAAGGGTAGACAGTGAATTGTTCTGCAAAAGAAGCTGCCATGCAGGAGGAGCTTCTATCAAGCATCTCTCTGAGAGAAGCTGTCATGCTGCAAAGAGGTCACTTGTCAACCTACTCTGAGACCAATTTTGGGGATAATTTAATCAGTCAAAAACGAGACAGGTGAGCAGCCACAAGTTGGGCTTGCTTACTTTGAAGACTGGAGAGCTACATGCAGTTTACAACTGTCAAGTCTTAAAAAGAGACATTAATCCAGTCTTCAGGGACATACAAACATTAACAGTCCTACAGTACAAACACCTAACAGTGCACTTCAAGGATCCGTGCAAAAAGTACTGCTATAAATCAGGACCTCAGCTAAGCTAAAAGAAAAGCTTGGATCTACTGGTCAATCCAAGGAGAACTGATTTGCCAGTGAGATGTAGCTACAGAAGAACCTGCAGTGTTATGATAGATGCAGAGATACTCATGGTATAGGTGGATCAGTAGTTATTAGGTGATTGATCAATCATGTTAATAGACACACAGCATCAGTGGCTCTCCCTTCCAGTGATTAGAACTGCACACATTCATGAAAGACTTCTTGCAGCCTCAGCTAATACAAAAGCAACTGTTGGGATTACAGAAGTGCAGGAGACAAGAACTCCATTTGCTTGATCCTGTTAATGTAAGCCTGAACAGGAATAGTATATGCCTTGTGAATTTAAGTCACTTCTTTCTCGGGTTTATCTCTGATTTAACCTAAACTTGATAACACTGAAAAAGGCCTTTCTGAATAATCTTAAATTATGAACTAGAAAGTTCTTAACTCCAAGCAGTTCAAGGCACAAAACACAGCTTATTTTGAAGAGCAGTCTCTATCGGATTGCGAGTGGAATTGCGATACCACAAGCAGAGACAACTGGAGCCTGGATTTTGATGTACATGCCCAAATTCATTTGGATGAAGCAGTTAAATGTTGTCACTAACAAACAGAACAGATTCCTAGCAGAATGCTAGAGACACCTCAGAGAACTAAAAAGCAGCAAGCAGGATTATGCTACTACAGGAGTAAAGTATACAGTTCAGCAGAAACTATATAAAGAAAAGATTCAGATGCATGATCATGCACAAATCCTGTGTTTCAAGCAACAGAACAGAGCTCTTATGAGGCAAGGGATAAGAAGCAGGTCCACCCAATAAAATTCACTTCCCTCTGTATGAGTAGCAGACAGCCACATTATTCAAAGCAGTAATAAAGTGGCAGAAAACTCAGGTATGGGAGATCAGAGGTGCCAAAGGTTGCCTGTGGTCTGAGTTAAGGTCTCCTTGGTGCATTTCTTCTTGCTTCTTTGAATGGGAAAATAAAGGCCTGATGTTTCTATTCCTTCTAACAATCTTCATATGCAGCCTCGGTGAGACCACAAGAGGAACAGCACTTTGCCTAAAATAGCTCCTCTCCACCTCCCAAGTCATTCTGTACCTGCTCACTTAATGTCAAAACCAAGCAGCTTCGGCTGATAATGCTGAGCTAATAAAGCTGCATGAGACAAATATAATCTATTGTGCCTCATGCTTCATAGACACAACTGTCAGCTAAATTCCAAGGCTGAACCTGTATCACTCGTAAGTAAAAAGAAATTAGTCCCTTCTTTCCATGCCACAGCTTCCAGACTAAATTTACAAAACCATCAGGGGCACTAGTTAAAAACAACTGTTCGTTGTTGTTTTTAAGTTCCCATACTGCACTGAATAAAAGTGGCCTTTCTAGAAGTTTCACTCATATTCCACTCTTTCCTCAGTTGTTCTCCAAACTCACCTCTGTATTTGCTAGCAGCTTGTCACCATAACCTGGACTTCAAGCAGGTTATTTTTTATACAATATTATGCCTGATTTATGAAAAATAAATTATACATCTGGGGCCTGAAAAAATAAATCTCAGGCAGCAGATAAATGAGATCTAATAGCCTGACACGAAGTTGAATACTCAGCTTCAGCAGCTACTGTTCAACACCAGAATTTTAAATAGGCAAGAAGTACTGCAGTTCTAGTGAGCCAGAGGAGCCTCCCAAGCTGTTCCTGAAACCCCTCAAGTCCAAATCCAAACACTTTATATGCAATAGATCTTTCTAAAAGCTGGTTCAAACAATTGGCATTTCTCAAACTCAGATTAATCTCTGAAAACTACTTATGAGTTCCATATGCTCCAGGTTTCCAACAACTCTGCAAATACTATAATGGCACCAAAGTATCCTACAAGAAATTTGCCATCAGTTTTTTCCAGCTAACAGCACATAACTTGAACAAACCCCATAAGGGGCAGCAGTAAGGCAGATTCCAAGGAAGAAATGGAGGCATTGTTTCTGTGAGAACTTGATATATCAAGCATTAGTATTCCCTGTTTGGGGTTTTGAGACATCACGCATCAACATTGCTCTTTCCACAATTTTATTTTTAAACTCCTGGATTAGCATGGCCTACCAACTGTCAGTCAAGCTCAAAACACATTTGCACCCATTAGAAAGTGCTGAACACGGCTTCAGCATTTGAGAGTTTGGAGGACACTAGATTTAGAGCTCCTTATTTTACATCACTTAGAAGCATTTTATATACAAGGCAACAGAGCAAATGCAGATTCCACTGTGCAAACACGTGAAAACACATACTGTGTCCATTCTGCATGCACTTTCAACCTCCAAGACGAAGACAACTTTACTAAGAAATTCCTTTTGAATTTTCAGCTCA
>RSEF01000001.1:203114788-203125816 GCA_003993805.1 Himantopus leucocephalus | reverse complement strand
CAGATAATCAGTGTGAGCAAGTCTTGGGGACTTGCAGCTGCCACAGTGGAGACCTAAAATAGCTCTAAAAAATCCAGATTTGCATTAAATGAAAATCTAGTACTGTGTATCTTCTATTATCATTCAACTTCAGTTTTTTTCACCCACCCTAACTAGACTTGTTTGAAACATGTAAGCCCTATTAATTGTTTACTCAGGACACCTACTGTAGACATGCAAGGCATTAGCAGGTAGAACTTAAGTACTGACCAAAAGGCAGCAGGAGAGGAAGGTGAAAGCATGCAAGACACACCACAAGCAATACTAACAGCACAGTGTTCACTGTTCAGACTTGGTTAATGAACTAGGCTGCAGATAATTCATTGGATTTGTCAAAGCCAGCTTAGACAAGCCATTTGTTCACTAGGCAGCACTATGCAGTGGCCATGAGATACGTGGACAGAATTGTTACTACTCTTAATGAAGTGAGGGTCCTACAGCTAAAAGTGGGCATGATCAGCAGAATTGCCACACTTGATCAGCCAACAGCAAGCAGATTAGAGACAAGCCCACTACTTTATTAAATTTTAAGAGCACTAAGAAAACAGCAATTAGTTTAAGAGCTCAGGTTTGTTCTCATCTGCATACACGTGTGTACAGGTTTTGTGGAAGAGCTCAGCAGAAGGAGAACACACATTAGAAAAGCACTGTTTCTTCAAAGCATCTAATCTATCTATTCTGCAGACACAAGCGTTAATACCTTGCCCTGATCAGATATGGGTGATAACTGTATGGGGGTGAATTTTAACAGCTAATAACAAAACACAGTAGACTGTGGCCCTAATGCCAACCAAACCAAGCCTGAGCAGGTCCTTCCACATTTTGTGACAGGTCCTATTGCAAAGCACAAATCCAACACTGTCTTCATCTCACCACTGCCAACGTCTGTCACTGGAAGGAGCTCAACCAGTAGCAAACCAGCCATGTCCCACTGAATCCCATTTCCTTATTAGTGCTACTGACAGCTGAGACAGGCCACATCTTGAATGCTGACCTGAGCACAGTGAGGAAAAGGCTTGGCACAAAGTGGAACCAACCTTCAAAAAAGCCACTGGGGCTCCCTCAGCACTCTTGAGGGCAACCCCCAACTCACCCCTACAAAATCCCCCAGAGGTCTCATCTTTTACTCCAACATGTCTGAAGCAGCAACATAACATCCTGGCCCCCATCAGCCCATGCACTAGAAGACGTTAACAGAACACCAATCTTGAAGAAAACATGTTTAAATAGCATGACAACATGCCATGAGCATGCCAGTATGCCACACAAGACAGCTGACACTGCCTTTTCAAAGGGACATTTGATTACAAAGTCGGGAACTAAGGTTTAAACAACCTCCATTGAACCCCAGCATTTCAAATCCATATATCCCTTCTTTTGCAAGGCAGAGGAAGAAAGACTACCAACACTCATCCAGAGGCAACCAGGAAGAACTGTTTAATCAGCCAGGACTGACTGCTCAGCCCCAGCATTAAGCCATCAGCCCCAGCATTTCTTCAAACCACCTCTCTCTGCTTGGCAGCTGTGTCACATGTAACACAGAAGACAACAGGGAAGGATCACTTACAGGAACAGACTAGGACCTTCTGAAGTTCATTTTGACTCAGCTATTGCAGAAGCAAGGCCTAGTTTCACCTCATCCTGCCTCTGTTAGATGAAGGACCTGCTATCCACTACAGGCTAATGCAGCCCAGTGCTCATCTTAGATACACAAACAGGGCTTTGAATGGGCACGGAGCAGACCCTGCCCGTAATGCTGAGGGGTTACACAGCTTGCATAAGCCACCAAAATGCCTCTGTAAGGCGGTGATCCTACTGAAGAAGGTTCTCCAGCATCATTCTATGAGTTCTAAGGACTCAGTGCTAGAACAGCCATCCAGAGGGATCTGGACAAGCTTGAGAAGTGGGCCTGTGTGAACTTCATGAGGTTCAAAGCCAAGTGCAGGGCCCTGTACATGGGCTGGGACAACCAGTATCAATACAGGCTTGGGGATGAAGAGATTGAGAGCAACCCTGTGAGAAGGACTTGAGGGTCCTGGTAGATAAAAAGCTGGACATGAGCCAACAATAGGCACTCACAGCCCAGAAGGCCAACCGTATCCTGGACCTCATTAAAAGAAGCATGGCCAGCAGGTCAAGGGAGGGGATTCTGCCCCTCTACTCCACTCTGGTGAGACCCCACCTGGAGTACCACATCCACCTCTGGAGCCCTCAGCACAGGAAAGATATGGACCTGTTGGATCAAGTCCAGAGGAGGACCACGAAAATTATCAGAGGGCTGGAGCACCTCTCCTGTGAAGAAAGGCTGAGAGAGCTGGCATTGTTCAGCCTGGACAAGAGAAGGCTCCAGGGAGACTTTATCGCAGCCTTCCAGTACTTGAAGGGGGCTTGTAAGAACGACAGGGACAAACTTCTTCGCAGGGCCTGTAGCAATAGGACAAGGGGTAATGGTTTTAAACTAGAGGAAGGTAGATTCAGATTAGATACAAGGAAGAAATTTATTTTTTTTTTAAACCATAAGGGTAGTGAAACACTGGAACAGGTTGCCTAGAGAGGTGGTAGATGCCCCATCCCTGGAAACGGGGCTCTGAGAAAGCTGATCTAGTTGAAGATGTCCCTGCTTACTGCAGGGGGGTTGGACTAGATGACCTTTTGAGGTCCCTTCCAAGCCAACCTGTTCTACAATTCTGTGAACAGCACATTATTAATCCACTATACCTGTACTAGTCTGCTAGTTCTGCCTTCAATAGCACTTAACACAGAACAAAGTAGATATGACACAAACAACCAGAAAAAAATGGAGTTATAGTCTACTCTCTTCACTGAGGTAACATTTTTAAATAAAAAAATCACACCAAGTTGTTGATGAAGTACTTAGTAAATCAGATTGAAAACCTGACTGCATGCTACCATTACAGAACACACCATGTACCAAGCCATCCAGGCTCGTGTGGGTTATGTGGCTTACTGTATTCATTAAAGGTTCACTACAACAGTTAGTGGGACTGTTAATGGAACCATTCAAGAGAAAATTGGCAACTAATTCATTCTCACTAATTGCAATATACTTTCAGCTATCTTATGCAGCAGCCAAATGCCTTGCAGAAAACAGCATCTTTAACTGCCTAGTATAAGAACTAATAAAATCAGGCTATTATGTTCTTAAAAAACATTTAAAACTTACTCATTTTTCTAATGTAATACCTACTGTGTTGAAGTTTGACATAACACTATCCATACTATCTTGTTAATCAGAATATTTTCGCCATCCACCTTCAGACCAAGGACTGTTCAGCCATCCCAACACGGTGCACTGGACACTCCACATGCGTGTAGANCATCCCAACATGGTGCACTGGACACTCCACATGCGTGTAGAGTGCTGCACTGAATCCTAGAGCTATGACCATAACCCATGCAGACCACCACTCTGCTCCAGCAAGAGAAACAAGAGTGAGCAGACAACCTAGAGTTGACTATTAATAGGAGGAAGAAAAAAAAAAAAACCTCAGACTGTTTCAAAGCTCCAGGAGTAACAGATGCATTGCAAAGTGACTCTGCTATCCCACATCATCATTGCAACATGGACAGGGCATGCAAAGAGGTGGCACAATCCTCAGATTCATTTTCTGGCACTAACAGACATTTTCTTCCTTTTAAGGCATCTTAAAGCAAGATTATCTATGCTGATGTGAGAATTAATAGTCCTCCCCACCACCTGGTAGTTTCCAGATGATTTGGAGGCTAGATTGAAACCACCACCACCCCCCAGAAGAAGACTTACAGCAAGGGGGCGTGGGTCTGCATTTCAGGTTTCTTACATTTAGACCTAGAAGAACAGTTCCTATAATTGAACACCAAATGAAGAATCCAGTGCAGAACCTCTTGTGTTGCTCATAAGTGATCTGTATCACCAAGTACTACCAAAACCACCAACACAGCTAATAATGTTAAAGGCAGCTTAACAAAGACATACATCTTCACAAAGCTTAGGACAGACTTGTGAACTTAATCTTTATAAAAATCTTCAGTGTAGGACAAGTTTATTTTTAGCTTAATGGATACACAAGACAGACTTCCAAAAAAGAAAATTCAACAGCAGTTCTATGTTTAACCAAGGACAAGAGAAAAGCTGCCATCACACGCCTCTGCCTGTCCCCTGCAGGAAAGCACTATGACGGATATGAGAGGCTTACAGGTTTTGCAGTATCAGCCTGTCTTATCTCTGCTCTACAGCTCCAGTCAGAAGATCAGATCAGGGATGAGAGGAAAGCTTATTGAGCTAGAACCTCATGTGGACCCTTCCTTTTCCCTCTAAAGCACATTATATGAAAAAATCTAATTATCAGTTATTTAAATGCTGCAGTATTATTATCCACCTGCCACTGTTATGCTAAAGTCCCATACAGTAAGTATAGCTGGAGACGTTTTCCCCAATAAAGTATTTTATTAGAAAAATCCCAGCCTGGTTAGTTTTCTTATGCTGGTTGTTCTTCCTGGAACAGCTATCTTTGCAGCATCTGTACTGACCAGATGAGTTTTAGAAGTATTCTTTCCTACTTCCCTCCCCCTAACATTTTTTTTCTCTTCCTTTATAAAGAGATATAAGTCCCAGTGGCTTGATCTCTAAAAGATATCTTATGGTGCTTCCACAGATTTTTCTGTGAAACCTACAGGTCAGATCCTGAACTGCTACAGACTGGTGTCAGTGAATTTGATTTAGGTAGAATTACACTGACTGGAGCAGCTGGAGCTATGACCATACAGGTCTCCTGCTAGGGTTCACGTAAGGCTTGTCATTGCCAAAACATTAAATGTTTGGTTTCTATCAGATCAGGATTCAACTTGACCTATTCCATCATTGCTGAGGATTAAATAGGTTTGTACCATATCCGTCTGTCACTTTTGAGACATTCCAGTACCTGTCTGCAATAGGCAGTTTTATTAGAACTGCTACCAGAATGAGCATAGACAAGAATTACAGACCTTTTCAATATTTAATTATCTAGTATTGCACAGGCTGTTATGGATTTAGAGGAAATAATGCTTATGACTCATATGCTAGTATTGGAGGAGATTTTCATAACAAAGTAGCCCTAGGGAAGAGAAGAGCCCAAACCAACCAGCTGAAAGCTGAACATCACCACCTAGCTGATTCAATTTCCAATGACAGCACATCCACCCAGGTACAGCAAGCCCTGCTGTTTCGTTCCTAAGAAAGTCTTATCAGCTAGACTTCAGTCAGTCTTCTCTTTTCTTCTGTTCAGTGCAGGGACTGGTTTAAGATACAGAGTCCAAAAGTGGTTCTAAACTCTCCAGGACAGTTTCAGACTGCGTTGAGCTGTGTCCATCCCTGGATTAGATACAGGTTGCTCTAGTCTCTCATTCCTTCACGAAGGAGGAGACACCTTTTGAAAGGGAAATAGTCATTCCCACTCTCAGTATAAATATCACCTGTTTTGTTTGGGTTTTTTTAAATAAAAGCTAAAAGCAAGCAGCCAGTTCTCTCAAATAACTGCTGGGGACAAAGTTCATATAGCATTTTTTTATGAAAACATAAAAGCCTTCTTTCTCCTCCCTCCACAGACTATTACAGAAGATATTTGATCATATATGAGCAAAAGTCCCCAACTGGCAAGCACTACTTTGCTATACCATGTTTAGAAGTCTTCAGAAATATTACTACTACATTATTTCCACATAGCTGTTGTACTTTGCTATTAAAAGTAGAGCTACTCAATGGAGAGAGAGCCCTTCCATTCAGCTACTGTCTCAATATTGAGCTCATTGTTAAAAAAACAGATTCCCACCACTAATTAACATTACACCCTAACAAATTTGAAGGAGTCTCTCACATTAAGCATACCTTTCATCTTTAACATAACTCCCACTATGCAGCTGTAGAGAACCACCACTGTAGTGTTCATGTCACGCAGTTTAAGTACATATGACAATAGCAACAAGAACACAGGATTAGCCACAGGAAGGAATTATTCTGATATAGATTTATAGTTATTTGTTCTCCAGGTTTAAGCTTTAGCTATATTTTTACCAAGCACTATCTAACCACAGATAAAAGAACAAAACCATTACAGTTAAATCAGACATAGGTTTGCTTACTACAAGACTCCTTCTGTATTTCTGAGTAAACCTTCTTATCAGGAAAAGGGGCATTCAGCTTTTCCACGTAGGAAAGTGAAAAAAAGATAAAGTCAATATCTACCTCAGAGCACCAGACATGAACACATTAAAACCACGTTTTTTTAGTAAGTGCAACCTTCCCTCCCCTCAAACAAACTTACCTGACAAAACCAAAGCTAAAGAAAGGACAAGCTTCCTATATGCCACAGCTTGTCCTACAAAACCTCTACAGACATGACCTTCTACTGCCTTTCTCCTCTTTTAAAGTCTTCGTACCTGCATGCATTAGCTTCTCGCACCCACAAATTAGGGGGCTGGAGCTCATTAGCATAAACAGAGCTGTAATAATTGGCATCAGGTAGAACTTGTATCTAGTTAAGCCTACTTTCTGGTGAGTAGTTAAAGCACAACCTATTCAGCTTATGTTGCCCCACCTGAATGAGAGTTTTCAGACAACTTACTTTTACTGTTTCTTTGATTTTGTAAGTGTTGGTATTATTACAGCTGTTGTTTGCAGCTTATTTTTTAATTTATTTGTAATACTGTACATGTTAAAACCTGTATAAGCAACCAGAAAAGGTTATTGTATTTTTTCCTCATATTTTACAGCTTAGGTCTTGACCTCTTAATTAACTTATTATTTGAATCTTCTTTCACAGTTCCTTTCACAGTTCCTCCTAGTGTGAACTGATTTTACTTTTTACAGGTGTAAATGATAAGAAAACTCCTTGAGTATCTCTTCCTATCTTTTGGTGTATAAGACAATTCTAAAGCATCTATTTTTGCCATGACCTTAGTTTTAGCTACTTGTTTTTCTTCCGTTAATCCAATTCTATTTTTGGCTATAGCCTCGATCATAGCATAGTCCTCTAGTTGAAGCACTGCCAATCTTCTTAATGTAGGGCTTCCCTTCCCCCTTCTTCAGGTTGTTAATCACTCTTCTCAAATTTTAGTCTATAAAAACTGATATATCAGTTTTCTTATTAGACTTGTTTATGTAGGAGTAGAATCATTGTTAATAAGGTATTTAAACAATCAGAAATCATGCCAAAAAACCTACAGAAATATAGCTTCTAAAATGCCCTTGTAAAAATAAACCTTTATAAGAAATAGAGGATTAAATAAAAGGTCATGGTCTGTTTGTCTTTTCCAGAATATCCACGTGGACTTGGTTTCATGAGGTCTGACACCACCAAAGCCAGATGGCAATGATGAAAAAAAATGTAACCCAAATAGCTGCCAACTTACCTGACTAAATAAACCTTTTTGTATACCATCTTCTATTTCCCAGTACTATATAAACACTGTGTAGCTTCCTATAATCTTCATATTGACCCTATGAAGTGGATAACTAAAACCATTCCCTTGCTCAGGAGACACCAATGACAAAATACTTGGAACTGAAGTGAAACAGCTTTGGCTCCCCGTGAAGACAGAAGCCACCACATCACTGTTGTCCTTCTCCACCTCAGTAAATCTTGTGGCTTCTGTTTAGAGTACTAGTATTTCATTACTGAATGCTAGTTCATGTACTAATTCTGATGAAAATAAAAAATATGGCTGTTTACAGTTGCTGAGTCCCAAATTAATGATGTTGTACACTGCAATAGTACCATCTGCCCTGTCTAGACATGAACTGGGCCATAGAAATACAAATCCTATATCATCTCATCAGTGGGCAAAACTGATGTTCTGATTTGATTTGTAGCCTGTAACAGAATGAGGCAGAAATTCAGCAAGATGTCTGTGTGTAAAGTGCTGGGTATCTCACAAGGGACTTTAATTTAAAAAAAAAAAAAAAAGGTTCTGGTAGGAAGAAGGTATAAGATTAACTCGTGCCTCTGGTTGTCAGGGATCTCTCTACATAGGAGATGGCACTGATAGCCTAATAAAAGTTTCATGTCTCTTTAAGCAACAGCCACCATAGTAGGAATCGCCAGTGCACAGTGCCTGGGAATCTGGCTGTCTAATGAACCAAAAAGTACCAAAAGGAGTACTAAATTATTTAAATCCAATGCTGTTCAGCATGAACACAAAATTGCACTGTCTCAACAAAATCATGTCAGACCTATTACTGCAGGTATTTTATTCCCATTTTTTTTTCTCTTCGGGGTTTTGGCAAAAAGCCCTCAAAGAAAATGGTTTAGATAATCAGGAGGCAGGCCAAAACTTCAACAAAACCATCCTGTGTTGAGGACTGCAGAATCATCTTCTTCTTCTCTGAAGCCCTGGCTGAACAGTCTTTCTTGATGGTGAAAGTTTAGGATTGTTGAGGTCTTCCCTGCACTTCAGGCTTGGAACACTTACTGCTCTCTCCCATGCCATGCCAGACACAGTCCTTTGCATCTAACTTGAAATCCTACCAGAACCAACGTAGGTAAGCACGCTTAAGGGAGATGGCATGGAGTCAGTGATGGAAATGGATAGTGATTTAAATGGCAGGTGCGTCTATTGTGAGACAAAATAGACTTCCTCGTCAGCTGCTTGCAATGGAGATCCTGCAACTAAAGAGACTTTATTGGATGTACTGTAGGATCTGGGATTTTGCAGATCTCCTATAAGATACTCCGTCAGTAGAGAGGGAACGGTACCGGGGAGATGCTGTGTATGGAGGATGCTGTGTACATGTCCCAGCTAACAGAGACCCATGATAGAAGGGCTCCCTGGCATGCATTTAGGGAAAGCATCATCTGTGTTATTGGGCAATTTCAGGTTGACAGCATACATTACAACTCACAATAGGAAGCTCTTGATAAACTGGCATTAAGAAGGCTGGGAGACATGTGCCATCCTACATCCTGAGGAGGTGATGTATAACACTGCCCTGTGGTTCCATCGCCAGCTGTATCCAAAGGCTGTCCATATTCCAGAGTGAAAAAAATACACTAACTGGAATTCAGGATGTCAGAAAATATAGTCCAGGCAGCGGGACACTCTCAGAGTTTGTATCTCTTTTTGCACACAGTCACACTGAAAAAATCAAAAGGCAGAGGTTCTCTACTTATGTATGGTTTGTAGGGACATACACATTTTCTGTTATCAGTTCAGTCTGCTCCCTCAGACAGTCATGGTTGTGCTGCCTGTAGTGACTTCATGGTGTCCTCTTTCGGTTTCCAGAGACACCAATTTATTTTGTTCCCGTTGGCAGGACATTTAGGGATACTGGCTCCTTCCTTCCCCCTCTGCCGCCATGCTCTTCTGTTATTGTACAGTTCTCACGTTACTGCCTTCATGAACTTTTTGCTATTTTCCAAAACCATTATTGGTGATTTCTGAGTACGAAATTGATCTGAAACTCAATGACAGCAGAGATCACACAGATCATTCCAATCCTAGCATGGTAAAAAGGGAGTACTGGAATATACTGCATTTGATAGTTGTTATTGTTTAATCAAAATCAGATATTAAGTGTGGGTGCTATTTTACAACCTGCTCCTGGAAAGATCAGTGTATACAGTCTATTTTCTGCCTGTGAAGTTCCTGGTTCTACCTGGTGTTTAAAAACACAGACCTAGAAGCAAAAGCCTGTTTAAGAGTTCAGATTCTTCCTATTCCAGATGACTATTTTATAGTCCTTTACACATACCAATAAAATGCAGTCATGAGATCAAGCTAGATTTCTTTCCCACCACTCCTTCTGGAAAGCTATTCTGAACAGTTGTCTGATATTTAGAAATATGCTTATTACTTTCAGACTAAATGTCTGAGAAAGTCTGTTCTTGCACCAGCACTACCCCTAGTTGAAATCATTTTTCTCTCTCTTGACTATATGTACAGAAACTTAACTGTTTAGATGATAACTAGGCTGACAGAAGCTTGCATTTGGTAGCTGGTAAGTAAAACACCAAAGTATTGTGAAGCTCACAATAAATATAGACATATTGGCCAAACTGAAATGACATACTCTGTCCTGAAGAGCTTCATCACAGTCAAAACATCAACTATAGTGACACCTTCAGTAATGTGGATCTATATGGCATGTTATGAGATTACATTGCCCCCACTCCAGAAAACGTATTTTTAATTCCTCCTATTATAGGGGCTTGACATTATATATAAAGACCTGAAATTATGTCCAACTCCAATTTCTTAAGATGGAACATATCTAAAAACTCTAAAATAATGAGTTCCTTTGCACATTTGCATGTTAATAAATTCACCAATAATTGCACTTCCCTGAATTGTTTTAATTTCGGACCCCAACTTCCGAAATCTTTTTGCTTTTTCTGTAAGAAATCAACTCCTCCTCCTCAAATCTTTCAGATCTTTCTAGGCAGTCCTTTCTCTTTCTGAAGACTGATCAGCCCCTTTTGTTACCCTAATGAAGATTTGTAGGGTTTAAAATCTGAAAGACTGGATAAGCAAATTTCAGATTTGTAAATAAAATTACTTTCATCAAAAACAGAGGGTAAGAACCTTTTTACTTTTACTGAAGACTGTGCGAAAACTTCAGCAAGGGTCAGGATTTTAGTTAAGGAGCGAAGAGTGAATACTCCCCCCTCTTCAGGCAGCGCAAGATTAGGATGAATTTGATTGGGGGCAGGGGGGAGAAGGATAGCACTCTCCTCCTGTCTGTCTGGAAAGCTCTTGTGAAAGCTCTTTTTTAACCCTAGGACAAGGCAGACAAATGGCATAAAGATGGCTTACACATGCAGACTTGGATTAGTGAAACTCTGGGAACAATATTTGACTGTTAATCTGTAAAGCAGGACTGGTCCCCTCCCCATTCTGGGGAGCACCCGCACACCTTAATTCCCTGTCTTTGTGTCTCTCTTCAAAACAAGGTACCAGGATTGAGGTCAATGTATTTCAGTTCAGTAGCCACGGGACCACTGGAGCAGGAATTAT
>RSEF01000001.1:203079654-203093128 GCA_003993805.1 Himantopus leucocephalus | reverse complement strand
AGAAGGAGATCAGTTTAGTCAAGCAGGACCTGCCTTTCATAAACCGACGCTGACTGGGCCATGTTTATGCCAGAGCTGAGCCAAACCTTATTGTCCTTATTTATATTAACATAATTTAACTATGCCTGTGGCTTAGCAAGATGCTTGATGCCAAAACCAGCCTGATAACCCAGCCTGTATGTTCCAGTCAAACTATCATATTTCATGTTCCATTTTCCATTTAGCTATTGTTTTTAGATGAAAAGGCTACATTTATAATTCAAAAGACAACAAAGCACCTAATTAACTAATTCCCTCCTTGTATTTCTGAAGATCTAAAAACATGAACAGAATGACCACTTGACGCTGAGTCAAGCCAAGAGAGGTTGTGCAACCTAGCATGGCGATGCTGCTGCACAAGTCATAACTTCTTGCATTATTTTGGTTAATTCAGATTAGATTGTCTGACAAACGCCTTGGGTCACAGCAGTGTGAATATATGCTGTTGCTTAACAGTTCTCTGGTGTTGCTTTTCTGGTTTATGGTGCAGTATAACGCAAACATCACTGTTATAGTACAAATACGTCACAGACCTATTGAAACACAAAACCAGTATGATGCCCCTGTATTAGTTTTGGAGCTATTCTGGGACACACTGTGTTCAATAAACCCTGAGACTATGAAAACCAGCAGGAATGATGCCCCCATTATTCCAAATCTCTCCCCCTTTCTAGACATACGCGACTCACATGAAGTTTTCAGTAGTGCCAGAGGAAACTAGTTTGCAGAAATAGTCTGTTCCCAAGATGAAAGAGTGAAAAAAAGCTTGGAAATGGATACAGGTGTACAAAAAGATTGAATGAATACATAAGGAAAGGAAAGGGAAGTTGGAAAGAGTCTGAGGAACAGGATGAAATTAAAACACTTCTGCCCTGTTTGCAGTTATTTGGTAATGCAGGAATCCATTTCTACATCATACATTTTTAAAGAAGAGACTATTAGAGACGCATACAGGGCCATAATATCAGCTAGAAAGTCACTGACAGCATCACACATGTAAGGAATGGAAAAATGTATTATCTCAGCCTGATAGTTCTCTGTATCTTACCAAGGGCCTTGTCCAGTCCAGCTCCCTGGGTCATTTTCAGCATGAAGGCTTTCTAGAGAGGCTCTGGGTTAGTGCTGCCAGTTGACCTGAATTTAATATTTCAATTGAAATAAATTGTTATTTTTAAAACTTCTAACCACATTTTTCCATTTCTTATCATAGCCATAAATGACGTTTCTTAATGTCACCAGTAAGTCATTTAACATGTCACTTACTCGTTCCTGAGATAAAGCTAGCCTGATGCCAGTACCAATAGCTGTGCACCCTGCANAATAAATGACGTTTCTTAATATCACCAGTAAAAGTCATTTAACATGTCACTTACTCGTTCCTGATATAAAGCTAGCCTGATGCCAGTACCAATAGCTGTGCACCCTGCAGCAGGAGACAACCAATAGAAAACACCTCCTGGAGATCAACCAAAGCTGGCTTAGAAGACATTTCTTCTAGTTTGAGGATATAATGCTGTTCATCTTTAACATCTCTTTACTTTTAGCTTTCTTTCATGCCATACAATTATGTTTACGTAAGCTACATCCTATTAAATACCTGAATAGAAGACAATCAGATGGAGAAATAGATGCTCATTTCAAAAAACAAGAAAAAAAAAAGATAGATGAGAAGTAAAATTTCTAAGTACAAAGCAGATCCTTCTCTCACAAAAGTATGGAGAAAATTACCATGAACGATAAGCATCATGAAATAACTCATGAAGAAGTAGGTACTTCCTTTAAAGATAGGAATTTAAAAGCATGGAGTGAAAAAAAAAAAACCCCAAGGCATATAACAAAAGGAAAGAATTGCCAGCAGCTCAGGAAGTGAACCTGACCCAGCTGGTGCTCTGAGAGAAGCCACATTTGCAGGGAGAGATAACATCAGCATGGAGAAGCACTAGAAAGCTGACCTAAGGTGCCATAGGCAACCTTCATTCTCACATTTCCCAGCTTCGTCATACTCAGCTTCACAACTGCAGGAACCTTTTGTTTCCGCACAGATGTGTGAGTGTTCAGCTGTCTTTTCCCTTACACTATGCACCAGTGCCACCAGTAGTGGTCTGCCTCTGTTTGAAGAGGTTCATTACCTCTTCAACTCTTCAAGAGCAATAGGGTGCTCTTCAACTTAAGAGCACCCTATTCCCATGACTGTAACTATAAGGCTTCCAGTCTTTTACATCCAGTAAATGTCAAGTCATTACTTATGTTATGTAGTGTTTTGTAACATCTTCCCTGTATTTTATTCACAATAAGATGAATCAACAGGCTGCAAAAAACTCCAGCCACCCAGTTTCATAGAATTGGATGCACCCTCCCTTTGACTGCTATGACAAACACAAAAGCTCCAGACTTGCTCCACGTAAGCCTGTCACCCGACAAGTAAGCATTCTCAGTCCATGCCAGACAGGGATCATTGTCACTTTGACTAGATCAGTGCCTGTCTGTGCTGCCGATGAAAACCTCCTTCCACCTTTCGCACTGCTGGGAGCTGGCACCCCCAGAGCTGCCACTGTGCCAGCCAACAAGCACTGCTTCATTTTGAACAGGTAGCACTAAACTGTCTGCTCAGCAAATTAAACAGCTAATATCACATGTGGAGACGTACCTCCCTTCCCCTGCTCTAATCACACTGACACTGGGTACAGTGAAGACGTGGCACCATGAGTGAGGGGCACAGACATCACCTATTCAGCAGTGGGAACCGTAAGGACCTGCTGGGGCCTGGCTACGCACCCCCACTGCTGCCCTGATCTTGCTGCTGCCGTAACCTGCGCTTGCTGGAGGAAAGCCACCATAAAAATATCCATCATATTATGTTTATGCCTTCTGTAGTAACATTATAAAGCTGTCCTGTGAAGGAGGATATAGGCAAAGACTATTGCACCTTTACAGGAGATATATGAAGAGTAAGCAAGTATTATTCCTCACCTCTTTTACAAGCAAAAGAAAGGATAAAGCATGTTATTAGCTCACCTAATAAGATGGAATACAGGGATGACTAAAGGAATTTAATTATTAACAAACCAGCTTCATTCTGTCAGTGCTTTACTTGGATTTCAAGTTCTCCTCAACAAGTATCAGCTTAAGGACAATTACCATATTTATTTCATAAAGTTCTTCATGCATTTATGTCTAGTCCCCTTTTACTAAAAAAAGATTTACAAATTTACTGATTAAATAGCTAGAAATAAATGGTTAAACTTTGAATTAAAGTGTAGTGAAATACCTGTGCTACATGACATACTTATAAATGATCAGAAAAAGAGAAATAAATAACAAGTAATAAAATCTGCAAATGGTACAGAATTATTGGGCTATTAGAAGCAAAGACAAATCACAGGAGGTAGGGTGCGCAGGATGACAAAAGGGCAGAAAAAATTTGACTTGCACAACATACAAAATAATCCAAGAGAAAAAAACCCGTACACAATAGTACACAAAAGAAAAACATGCAATAATCCATTCTAAATTAGCAATTAGCATTCAGGAAAGTGATTGTGAAATCTTTCTGCAAAACTTGTGAAGATATCAGCTCAGTGTTAAGCAGCAATCAAAAACAACATTAGAGTACTAGGAATTAATTGGAAGATCACAGAGAAGAAAAAAGCAGTTATATCACCACATAATGCCTAGTGCATCCACATCTTGAATTCTGCAGGAGTACCAGTCCTCCCATTTCAAAAGAACAACTAGTTACAAAATAATAGCTTCTATATAAAAAGACACTAATTAGGGCTTCTTAGTTATTTAAAAAAAAAGAAAAAAGGAGAATGGGCTAAGACACTAGCGAAGTGAATGGGGAGGTGTTATTTATGGTGATGTTGCTTCTTACAGTACAAGAAAGAGGGATCTTAATTTAAGATACTAAAAAGCAAGTATAAAACAAACAGGTCTCACAAAAGACAAACTGTATTATAACTCTGCAATGGGAAGCTGTGGAGATCAAGGAAACAGATGGGTTTGAAAAGTGATAGGAAATGCATGGAGAACAAGTTAACAAAGCCCTTGAACACACAGCTATGACTGTTGGAACGTGAAATCCCCGACCCATGGACAAGGTAAAATAGTATTTGGGGATGTGTGTGTGTGTAGAACTGAAGGAAGGTCACAGGAACGCAGGTAACAGAAGCCAAGACCAACTGAACCACTGAGATTTAATTGGTCATATCAACACAATTTGCTGGGAAAGTTGAGGAACAAATGATATACCCCTCCAATGGAGGGTAAATACGTGACAATTCACAGCCAGCAGGACAGGAACAGAGCACAGGAGAGTTCATGTTTCCCATCCAATAGCCTATGATTTCTACAGGAAGCTCTCACTGTACTTTTGGATATTCCCACACAGCAGCTCAGTTTACACGCACCCTGTCATACAGGATCTTGTCTTGAACCATGTACGAAACTTTGTTTTTATGGTCACACAGCAAAATCCCATTTGAATGAAAGGCGGCATAGGGAATCTCCCTTTACCTCTAGTGCATTAGTGTAGCAGTTGAGCAGGATTCCAACTAGTTAGTTAAAAAATGCAGTAGACAAAAAAAAAAAATCCCCTACAGTAAGGATTTAAGTTAAAATTGACCTTGAAAGAGCTGATCAGCAAAGCAATGGTGAGCCAAAGGCAGGTTTCTACAAACGTGGCACTTGAGTCAGGCAGCTTTGAAATACAAAGGAAAAACATAAGGAGACAAGGACATAGCAGAAGACACCCATATATTCAGATACTGTCGACATCAGGACCTAACAGAAAAAAATAATGTAAAAAATAAGCTAGTTCTGATAATCATGTTCAAATTTCCTCGCTCTTTAATGTGGCTAAGGAGGCACTCAAGAAAGGTGTCAACAATGTTTGCAATAATTAGCAGTCCAAATCACATCAGAAGAGATCTTAAATCATATCCTTAAACTCCTCTAAATCTCATAAGAGAATTTCTTAAAGCTACTTTTAGGAATAAAAAGAAGCACTTTTGTGGAACTTCTGACACAAGTTTTTCCACTTGTAAAACTGAAGGAGACATCTGATAGCTTAACACAGGATTTTATAGTTTCCCTTCAAGGATGTCATGAGCAGATGTTTTAACTGAAGCACCTGGCACAGAAGTGCTTTTGTCAAGGCCATCTATAGGCACAAAGTCAGCAGGACTTCTTTCACTTTAGGTATTCTTTCTACCGCTCAGAATATACACGCATAAGAGTTTGCACAGTTGTGCCTTTCTCTAAAGATCGAGATGCACGTCGCTCAGAAGATGAGCCTTCTAACTTTCAGCTTACTTCCAGAAGCCCCAAGAGTGCTTTGCTGTGCATTTTTATCTACCATAGCAGCTAACACACATGTTGTGGAAACACAAGTACACAGCTGGGGAAAATCCAGGAACAAATGAAGTGAAAACTGAGACTGAACGTCAAGGATGATAAATCTTCTATCCAATCTACAGGATATGGCTTAACAGTAATTCACACGAAGCCTCCATTATTACTTTGCAACTTTATTTCTTTATAAGTTATTGGTATAAAGTTTAATATCTAATTATACAGTAATCTGGGGACTTTAAGGGAAGCTTATTTTGTCCTTTTTAGTGTCTTTTGCCATTTGGTCCTCAGACATGTTTTAAGAGGACTAATATTATACATGTACCTTAAATTTCTGTACAAAAACACTTCAAGCCTTTGTTTTGTTTTTCTGAGTAGGATGCAGAAATCATGCATATTGTAGACAATATAATGGTCAAGGAAATATTTTTCTCTTTAAACTAAGGCAGTTAAAAACCCATGAATATCAATTGAGTAATTTGGAAGAGTAAAAAGGCTTCCTCAGCGCTCATTTATTCCTTGAGCAAATATCATGTTCAGCAAGACACGCCCTCTCGGAATTGTCATTGATTTGATTGCTGTCTGCATTGAAAAGACAGCGATTGTCAAAGACAGCATTTAATTATGTACATTTTATAATGTCACTAACCCATCCACTTTTGAATATGAACTCATCAGCCTTAAGCATTGTGTAAAACCACATGCAAAAATTGCCATAAATTTTTTTAAATAGAACCAAATTGGCAAGTTTTTTGAAAAGGATATTTCAATGTTAAAAAAAATATACTGTCTATTAAAATGAGCACTTCAAGTAACTTAAATATCTTTAGCAAACATTTCCAGCAAGAGACTCTCTGTAAAAGAAATTGTTCTTAGAACAAAAAGCTAATGAATGGCTATTTAGACACTAATTTTTCAACACAGTGGTGGGTCTGTGTGAAACAATTTGTCATCTAAATAAAGCGAGTCCATTACACTGTTAAAAAAACATACATTAAGCAGGACTGATTAACTATTGCATTTCTGTATTTACAAAAGTGCTTAGCATAACAAAATTACCTAAAAAAATATAAACTTTACCGATATCATTTGGTTCTATGTGTACTCCTAGGTCTGCACTTGGAGAAAAATAGTATTTACATTGCTAGATTTAGACAAGTTTCCTATTATTTTTAAAGAAATTTAACAAAACTCCCCACACAAATGGACCCCTATGTAAGTCAGTTAATTCCATCTGGCTCATCATAAATAGAGCAGAAGCAAATCCTTGAGTACTGAGCAGTATAAATAATTTTAGCCATTGTCTGTGGCATTAGACCCCAATACAGGCTGCCGACAAATTGGGCAAGTGGAGTTTTCAGAAAGCCAGCGATCAATGCAATGAATATGAAACTCATGCATACAAGGTAACTGCCTTAGCTTATTCCCTGTCACATATTCATTAATGCAAACACTACACGTTTTACTTATTTCATTTTCAGTGTGAGTATCCCCATAGTTCCGGGTAGAAAGATTGTCAATCTGCTCTTTGGTTAAACCTCTTAAACGATCGTCATCATCGTCTTCATTCAGCAAGAAGAAGTGGGCAAGTCGAAGTATGGGCAGTGTTCCATTTTCCACTAGGTTGTTAGCATCTTGAGACTGTCTGTTATCTTGGTTTTCATTATTGCGACCGTAGCGTTGAATATCATCACTCTGTCCATTTGTTTCCCTGCTGCCTTCTACTGCATGGCCATTTCTAGATGAAATCTCACTTGGATCACTGCTATTGTTTACTGAACTTGAGTTATTCTGCTCTGGCTGTAGATCCGGTAAGTGATGACCACCTCTTTGCACTTCCGAGTTTGATTCAGTTTCCATTAAAGAACTCAGTTCTCCAAAGCCTGTCATAATTTGTCTAAGGATTGATCGAAGAGCCACTGATGAAGGTTCACCAAGCCCAGTTTCTGAAATCCGACGAAGAGGTATCCGTATAGTGCTAACGTAGGTTCGAATACCCGCACGTTCTGATCGTGATATTGTACGCCGAAATCCCCCACTGTCACTTTCAAAGGTAACTGTGTTTTCTGCCATTCCTACTCTAGAACGAGTTCTACTGGCAATACTGTCCCGATCTCTGTTTTCTCCAGGACGAATTCTTCTCACCTGAAGATCTAATGTAATTGTTGGATGTCTTCTAACAGCAGCTGCCGGCCTACTAGATTCCTCCTCTTCCAAAGTTATTCCCAAGGATGGAGCTACACCGGACAGTTGAGGAGTCTGAGTGTTACCTCTTGCTTGTTCTTCGGCAGGCTGTGGAGAAGGCTGAGCTGTTTGTCTTCTACTTCTGCTGACTTGCTGTGCATTTCTATCCTGCCTCTGCGCATGCTCCTCAGAACGAGCAGCATCGCCTTGCCTTTGCAGCGGAGAGCGGCTTCGACTACTTAAAGTAGACCTCAGCCGCAGGATTTCTAGTCTTTGGTTTGTACCCGTCCGAACACTAGTTCTAGCTCTACCTCTTCGGACTTCTGTAGAAGTACCTCTTTCTGGCATTTCTCTTTGTTCACCAGTAGCCGCAGAATTATTACGGGCACTGTTTGTTTGGGAAAGACCTGTCAGCTCCCTCGTTCTACTCCTGAGCCTCCCCGAGACCGGATGAGAGGCTGCTTCAGAGCTTTGCGCCACAGAACTTCTTACAGACCTGGTCCTTGCAGTGCTTGAAGCCTCACTGTCGGCCTCTCTTGCAGTCCTGCTCCTTGTTCGTGGGGTAACGGGACTGACAGATCTTTGATGTCTTCTTTCTAAATACATTCTGCTACTATCTATACCCACATACTCCTCACCAGCACTTTCAAAACTGTTATGCTCATGATTTATGTTGATTTCAAGACTAAATCGAAACTCCCCACTGTTTGGATTTGTTCGACTCACGGCTCTCCAGGTTTGGTTCCCACTCTGTCCACTGCGAGTGGCATTTCCTGTGCGACGAAATGTGTTCAGCCATTCAAGCAAAGAGTCACCATTTGAGTTTTCTCCAAGAACATCAGAATCTGAGAGAAACAAAGAATTGCAAACATTCATACAACTGCACACTCAGCATACTACGATGCACTCCAAATCCTCTACATTTGCTGGGCCCTGACTTCAGAAACATTACAGGAACAGGACAGCTACCTTGCTATGCTAATGTAATTTTGCTGAAAATATGCTGTGTGTAAAAACATCAGCAAGACTTATCAGTTCAACCTAGAATTTTGGTCTCACCAGCAGATACACAGACAAATTAATATGCCCAGATGGCCTCTTCTGAGAAAGTGTTCAGGTTTAGGCAGTCCAAAGTTAGTTGTATTTGTCCAATATCCATCCCTCGCTTAAGCTGTCAATTTGAGGGTATTCTAGTCAGCTAATTTTGATAAAGCAAGGAAAGAAGGTTTTGTCTTCTTCTGGCAAACATTTAAAAAAATTGTTGTCTCTAAGCAGCAGAACAAGTGATGCATGGCTTTGACAGATTTGTTCCTTTTGTGCAATACACTCTTTTCCTACTACAATATCCACAGCTCCATTCCCACATCTCTTCCAACTACAAGCTCAAAAACAGATACAGTTGTTCTGGTCAGCGCTAACTCCCTGTATGAACAAAGCCAATGGTCATGATCGCAGTGAAGGTCTTCCCTTGAAGGGATCAGATTAAGCTCTTCCTACTTTCATGAAACCTGCAAGAAATTTGGTATCTTTGTTTCCAAGTTGCCTATTCCTCTCCCAAATCTGACTAGAATTGGCCAAATGATTAAGCCAATATTGCTGGGGAAGTGAAGGCAGGCAGCGCACATAATAAAAGCCTCGCTCCATTAAAACAAATGGAAATGAAACAACAAAACAGTAGAGAGGTCAACTGTTTCCCAATTAACTTCTTTCCTGTTCCAACCTCTCTAATACATGATAAAACCTTTTAAGAATTAGAAGAACGAAAGTTATTTTTGTGCTGTTAAGTTTCCTAGAAAAGGGAAACCAGGAAAAGAGGAGAAAGTAATTTGTGGCTGACATCAATCAGTTTTCATGAAGAATTTCAAGTTTGTTTTCATGTAATTAGGAAGTCTCTCTTACGTTTCAAACAATCCAGAGAGGCACAATAAAAAAACCAAGACTTGAAATGGCTGGTACTGAAATCCATCAGCCTTTGTCTTAAATATCTGTACAGAACAATATTTATGCATCACGTACTATGTGTATCTATATACACGAATGAAGAATTTTTACCTCCAACAGTTCTACCTTCACCTTCTCTGTTATCCAGATCAGTCTGTGACGCCAGACGCTCCTTAGCCCCCTCCAAGCGTTGCTGCAACTCTTCTGCTGTTATTTCCCCTGAAATAATTAAATTTTTATAACTCTGTTAGATAAGACATTATTATTAGCTCAACACAGCCACGCAGAAATAATATTTTCTATCTTGAAGGAAAATCTTCAGAAATAAGGTAAAATTAATGAAACCAAAAAGAAAACAGCATTAGCGTGAGATTGTAATGCAGGTACACAGATAACAGAGGAAGTACGTACTAGGGTGGGTGAAAAAAAGATGCTGGATGTGTGTGAAGAGCATGCCAACTTCCAGCAAAAACTCAAAGCAACTTTCAGCAACCACTCAGAGGCCCCCAAAATTGCCACGTACCAACAGATATACTTTAGTATACCAGATGGTAATTATTTGGGTTTGGATATTACCTGTATACAGAGACGCTGCATTTGAAGGAGTTAAATAGATACTAAAGCTGGACCAAAAATGTAAGTTGTTAATTTTTACTGAGTATCATTAATTTTGAATGGAAATTGAGGGCTTTTTCCTTTCTACAAAGCCACAGAAGACAGGCTATTTGAGTCATACAACCACATGAGGTGCCTGACAGTAGTGTTACTTCACATTACACCTTTTCTACTGAAGGTACCCACATCTTACCAGGCGTGCCAAGCAGGTTGCGGTCTCTCATTAACCTGTAGTCTTCTTCATTGAGTTCATTAATGAACTGGTAATAGGCCTCCTCCCTACTGAGGCGCTCCAGCTGTCGTTGTCTCTCATCTTCACCATGACTATGCTCTCCTGAAGATGCCTGCTCATTGCCATTTCCTGCACGGTGCCGAGAGCGATCCATAATGATAATGCCAGGCTGTCCTGAACAAAACCAGAAGGTTAGACTGTACAGTAATTACAGTAAGAATTTACCTAATTTACAGTAAAAAGTTCCCAGCATTTTCAATGAAATTAGTTTATTAATAGCTAAAGATGATCGAGATGAACCAAGCTCCATGTTATTTGCCAAGTCAACAGTGTAGTTTATTATGCAAGTATTTTGCTTTTAGCTTGTTCAAAAGTAGCTAGAAGTCCCCTTTGCTCACTGAAAGGGCATAGCAGTCGGTACAGCAACTTTAAAATAAAAGAGCAATGTCAGATTTTATTTTTTTTTTAGCTAAAAAAGGATATTCTAGAAAGTCAAAGGAATAACATAAAATTTATTCCCTTTCTCCCAAGTAAAATACAACAGCAGCATGGAGTATTTTAAAAGCTAAAATGTCACTGAAAACATTGTTCTCTAATTACTGGACTGAAATTACCCAATGTAGACTTCTGACAACCACAGCTACTGCTTTACAGAAGACTATCTTCCACTTGAAACATTTACTGATAAGCCCGTAATACTACCTTAGAATCTTAGTTGGTATCACCCCTCACATAGCACAAAACCTACAGATACATTTTTGGCAGAACTGACTCTTTTGACCTTCTGACATTACTGGTATATTTTCCTTGTGATCTCTAATCCAAGGATTAGCTAACAAAAGGACACCCATCTCCAGGAAACTGGCATAAAAGAGAAAGGGCTACTCTTTACCCACAGTNGGGACCACGCTATTAGAAGGTGTGAATAACCTTCCAGTATCGGAGAGAGGCATCATCTCTGTTGACTTCCATGCCGATACCAGCTCTCTCCAGCCCTGGACGGAGTCCTAACCAATCGGCTCTCAGACCACTCCCCAACTTTCCTATTTCCTAAAGAAAACCTGTTCTTCAAGATTCAATTTGAAAGAAGAGAAAGGGAAGTGTCATCCTTTCAATAGGGCTTCCCATTTAGCAACAGCCATCTGTAATACCTGCTGAGGCAGACACCTGACAAAAGAGATAACTTCTCTAAGAGATCACGAGGGCAACAAAGCCAAGCATTCTGCTTACGTGTGAAAAGAAAGTTATTGGATAAATACATTTTTTTGTCAATTCACCAACACATCAAAGTCACTCAATTATTAATTATGGGGAAAACACAGAACAGCATTCTCAGCACACTCCCGACCAGTAATTAGTCTTCACAGGAAAGGTGATGAGACAACAAACAGACCAAACCAACTAACTATTAGACATACATTCAATAAAGAGTAAATCTTTATCAATGCTGCCAACAGATATGAAGAATCAGAAAATGTATTTGCCAACAGCAGAAGCTGGCATACATTTAATATACCTTTCTTACGTTCTTTGTGGGATCCACTCTGATGCATCCTTGGTCTCCTCATTTCCACCCCATATGCTACTTCTTCCCCCCAGCCCCCAACAGGTAACCACTTCTAAACACCTGTCCCAAATCAATCTTCACATTCACCTGCCTCCTGTGTCCAATACTGCATTTCAATATATCTAATAATTCCTTCCTAGCTCTTTAACTCACTTAAAATAAATCAAATCTGAATATCTCCCCTTCAAGACATTTTCTATTCCCATAGTATTTGTGGGGGTTTTAATTTACTGTCGCCCTCTTGGCTCAGCCTCCCAAGCTGTAGGTAATCACTGACTTCGATTTCCCACAAGGGCTATGTTCAAATCAGGTCACTTCTCATATCACATTTCTAAACGCAAATTTCTCAGCCAGTTCTGTCTTACTACCCTGGTTTCCTCAAAACAAATGTAATACCTCCCCCTTCAACACACAGTTAGCACTATTAGTACCCTGATGATACCCATCACTTGACTATTATCATGAAAATACCCAATCCCTATTGCACTGAATATCAAAGTGTGTCTGTCCCAGATGATTTACAACTTGAGATAAATAAAGCAGGGAGGGGAAATAGGACAGATAAAATTCATTTAGTTTCATGTAAGGTTTCTATTTAGATGAAAGCCTTAAAACAACTAACGTGTTACTGTTTGCCCAACAGTCGCCATAGTAAGTCAACCAACTTCCTGGATATATCACCATATTGCTGCACAGAAAAAATGACACATAAATCCTTAAGATGAAGAGTCCATCACATTTCATCCCCCTCAATCTAAATTTAAACTGCTGTTCAAAAGAAAGGTTCTTTACTTTTCACATCTCATCCACAGAAAATCTGGAAATCTTTTCAGATTTTGTGGGTGGTAGAAAAAAATTACTGTTTTGTTGACAACTGTATGGTAGGATGATTAGTCACACTCTTTAAATGACTCACTTAGAAACAGTAAGAAGTGTGAAGTGTTCGGTTGTCCCATCTGTTTAACATAACTGCATGGATGACAACTACTATCCATATTTATCAAACGCTATCAAAACTAAGTACTTTAGCACTTAAAATGTTTCAGAGTAGTAAGAGTTGAAAGGTATTAACTATATAAAAATGAAGTACTTTGGCACGTAAAATATTTCAGACTATTGAAAAGTCGAAGAGCATTAACTACCAAGATGTAAAAAACCTGAAATCGAAATCTAGTTATGACTCAGGATTACTCTTCCTTTGCAAAGAAACAGGTGCCACATGCCAACAGTTTATCTATGTTTTCTAGAATTTTCAAACTAAGACTAACTCCTGTAGGTCTTAATTAATAGTCACTTCATTTTCGGAGATTTACATTCACTTTTACCTAAGCAATACATATACCTTATGCTTTTAGGTTTTGGCCTCTTTCCATGAATTACTACCCCCAAATCAATTAGGGATTCATTTTCTGAAAGACTACCACCTGATTGCAAGCAAGACGACTACGGAGTTTAGATGAGGAAGCCTCCCCAAGCGACAGGGCTATTTAGCATTTCTGTCACATTGCAGCCTCCAGGCGAGATGATCTCACTGAATTTGAAAA
>RSEF01000001.1:203049010-203079554 GCA_003993805.1 Himantopus leucocephalus | reverse complement strand
CGAGTTTTGCCGCCCGGGCTGTGCTCGGGTCCCCGTAGGTCGCTCGTCTGAGCGTTCCCGGCCCCTCGGCGCGGTGCTGGAGCTCGGTACGGGTGGGCTGGGCAGAAAAAAAATGGTGTAGTTAGGGAAAACGCTTAACTTAACGGGGCTTCATTGTGAATAAATGAGTAGGCACTTAGAATGGTCAGCCGGGCCATCAGCTTCGTAGAACAGGGTTTGATTCTTTTTTTTTTTTTTAATAATGCTTTTTTGACTGATTTATTACTTGTCGTCACCATTTTGGGTATTCTTGCTGGCTGCTTCGGGGACTGAAGTCTGGTGGTCCTTTCGGGGCTTCAGACTGCTTTAAAAGAGCTTTATGTGGGACCAGTTCTCGGTGCAGACCTGAGCAAACGAGTTGCTTTGCAGAAATCTTTTAGAGAAAGATCCAGCAAACTGTCATTTCGGTTTCCCTCGTCCATGACATGGCATCACTTGCTGCACAGCAGAACAATGGGAAGTGGGGAGCACAAGAAGCAAGAGAGGCTCGGGCTGTTCTTGTAACAGGTCCTAAATTCTAAATTATACGCGTTCTTTCTCTTGCAGTCTCCTCACAGTAATGCTGTGTATGTTGTCGTTCAGATAACGCTTATTTTTAAAGCCTGGGCTTTATTTTTACATTTGATAAATAAAAAACTTTTAAAGCAGGCTGTGGTCAGTTATGGCTGAAACACGATCTCTGGTTCTGTTGACATAAGCTTTGATTCTCAGCGTGAATTTTATTTGCTGGTATGAGTCAGCTAACTACTTCTCAAATTTTACATTGGGATCCTTCANAGGAATGCTTTAGCCATTACCTACAGAACGGTTGTAATGGGACTGGTCACACCTTGTCTTGTCTGTGTTTTAAATATGCTGATATTAATTGCAGCACAGTTAACTTCAGCGTGAATTTTATTTGCTGGTATGAGTCAGCTAACTACTTCTCAAATTTTACATTGGGATCCTTCAGACTGTTCATAGGATAAATTCTTATCTTGCCTGAATTCTTTTTTTTTTCCTTTTCTGGGAGGGGACGGGGAATAAACTGTTGTGAGTATGATAAGCTATTGCTGCAGGTCTCCTTACATGCAGGTACTAACTTTGGTAGTACAGCCAGCCCTGGTTTCGGAACAGATAAAGAGACCTGCAGTACGAAAAATAGACTGAGGTACTGAAGGATATGACTAGATTTCTAACGTTCATGTCAGGCTCTTTGCAGCTGTTCAACGTGTTGGACTGCAGCAGCGTGTAGGGAATTCAGCATGTGACACTGGTGAAGCATATATTCAAACATTTTTGGTGAAATCATCAGTCTTCTTGACGGTGTTTGGGAGACTGTGTTTAGAGCTGCTGGTGATAGTGTCATTTTGAGAAATTTCAGAAAAATGGAATTGTGTGCTTTAAAAATGGATAGTTACTCGAAGGTGGCTTTAAAGTAGAATTTCCTCTCAGTTCTTGAGTGTGTACGTTTTTAAATCCTCTCTCTTCTTGGTGAGGGGGGAAATCAAGGTATGGTATTTGATTAGAGTTTGCAAAAAAAAAAGTGAGCAATGTATGTTGTCTCCTTTTTTTTCTTATTGTTTATTTAGTGCCTCCTTTTCCTTCCCTTTCCCTAATACTTCCCATTTCCCTTCCAGATTTCTGGAAACTTTCTCTTTTAAGTATGCTGTGTAATTGTCCTTGGACAATCACTAAAATATGTAAAATAGAAACATCTGTAGATGCTTTGTAGCTTATAGCATACTTGTACATATGTGATCTTAAATTATACGGATGGAATTAGGTTTGAAGTTGAAGGTTCCATTTACATCCGTTTATCCAGAGGAATCAATTAAATTGCAAAAGCAAATGTGTAATAACATTTTGTTTTCCTGAAGCGATGGTAATGTATGGATGGATGTTGTGGCATCTTGCAGTGGGGAGTGTATGAAACAGAGTTCAATGTTAATATATTGTTATATGCAAATATTGAAAAAATATTCTTACATTGTTTCAGTATTCCCCAAATGGTACATACTGGTGGATGAATAACCCGCTTTTTGTCTGTAGTATTTATACAGCTCAAACTTTCTTTACATATGAAATTGTTTGCTATCTTTTAGTTAATCTTCCCTTGAAGTTACGAGTTTAAAGCAAACTTTGTTACATGATCCTAATTCTTATTTTAAATAGCACAAATGTTTTAAGTCTATGAATATACATCATGATTTTTAGAGTACTTTGAAGAATGGGCTGCAGGACTGCAAGTGTTTTATTAAAAATACTGGGGCAGCTTTTTGTTAAATGACATCACTTTCTACATGCGGGTGTCTAATGAATAGAGGAAACAGAAGAGAACTAAACTTTTAAACATACATTTTCAAAATTAATTTTTAAAGACCTGGGTGATAAAAATCCAGTTTAAGAGTAGTAGGAGCTAACGTCTTTAGTATGACTGCAGTCTTCACCTCTTTTTTTTTTTTTTTNCCTCTTTTTTTTTTTTTTTGATTGATCTTACAGCTGCTTCTGAGGTGCAGTATGGCAATTCAAAACTAGATAGCAGCTGCGTGTCCTAACTGTAGAAGTTAATTGTATGTCATTAAAACTACACAGGAACATTTTGGGGGAGAGGCATATAGGAATCTTAATGGAGTGAGTATCCTTTTCGTGAGTGAAAGAGATGTTCTGTAGTATGTGCTTTAGTGACTTGATGAGGGTGCAACCTGGATTTCATGCCCTGCTCTAACAAAAAAGCCGTTCCAGCCCTGCGGTGCCCTTTGCCACAAGGTGAGACTTGGGGTCTTGACTGGTCCATCTTTAAAGGACCAACAGGTAACACTCCACAGAGGTTTTCTTACATATTTGCTGCCAAACTTGACCCAGCTGAACATCAAATCAGCTGAGTAACAATGTCAGACATTGCAGCTGAACTCTACCTGGTGCACAGCCTGCAGCAAAATTGCATTCTGTTCTCAAGTTTTTATTTTAATCACTCTTATTTTTTCAGTTTGTGGTCTCTGTGGCTGAAAAAAATCTTCCTGGCTTTGTATTAATGGTACTGTCTTTTTTTTTCATCAGTGCAATACTTGTAGTGGGCTCTTAAACCTGCTTAGAACAAACTCTGTGGGAATTGATGTGGTTTAATTTTATGCAGAAAGGTGTACAAGAAGGCAATTGACTCTAATGGCAGACACCAGGAAGGGAATGCAGGCATGGCATGTTGAACATCAGTCTTCAGATAAAGAAACTGTTGCTCATCTCTAGTGGTAGCAGGATAGTGTACTTTTTTTTTCCCCCCTCCAGAAAATGTCAGTTATTTCCTGCCTAAAAGCTGCTTTGCGTGCCATCTGGGTGCTCCCTCAGGAACATTGCTCAACCCAGATATTAAACCTACCTATTTGACTTATGCCAGACTTCGAAAATATGCCAGCAGTTTTTAGTTTGTTGGACAAACATACAGATTTGATATTTTTTATTTTTGTTTTTTAATTGACCAGATCAGACTCCCTCAAAGGTCTTTAGGAATCGAGCGCCGGGTACGGGCAGACTGAGGTGGCAGGACATGAGGGGCTGCTTGTGCCAGCCCGGCTGCCGGAGCTGCCAGGCTGGGCTGTCTGTGCGGGCAGCATGTGCTGGTCGTGTGCTAATGCCCGAGTGGTACCCAGTTTCAACAGGATTAATCTTGCACTGCTTTCTTCTGTTCACTCTCCTCTCCCTTCTCTTTTTATGATACAGCTACAGTCGGAAATCTGAGAGAATCCTATCCCGTGGAGCAAGGCTGCTTGTTTCAGTGGCAAGTTGGAGTGTTTCCAAATACTAATTTTTCCTGTTTATCGGATGTGGTTTGGATGAGAATAAGAAACTATTGAATGTCACTGTTAAGCAGTATCTAACTTCTTAATTACAACAGCAAAAAATGATACAATTGAAGATATTAAAGTGTAGAAACATCTCCTGGTGCTTTATTGGAAGCTTTTTCTTAATCTTTCAGAAAGACTTCTGTGGTGAGACTCGGTTGGTGGGGAACCAACAGTCAGCAAGCGAGTGCTCTCCTAGTCACTCTCAGAAACTGCAAGAGGTGATGTAGGTCCCAAACACAAATGCAGCTGGAGAGCTTTTTAATTTCAGCTATTATAGGTCTGTGTTGGAAATATTGCTGTAGATGGAGGGACAGATTCTTTCATTTGGACATATTGACATGTAGCTGAGACAATGAAAATACATTTATGTGCTGGAGTTTTCCTTGCAGCCTTCAAACAATCAAATCTATATCCCCTTTTTTTCCTGGAGCGTCTGCATGAGTTGTATAAGAAACAGAATGGTGGAAAACTAGTGGATGTCCAGTAAACTACTGGTTTGCTTAATCTCTGATATGATGTGTCATAATCTCTACTTACTGGTAAAAGGATATTGGAAGGATAATAATGATTCTCTCTCAAGAACTTTTGTGTAAAGAGAAACCAAAGAGATTGAGACTATTTCCTTCAGAAAAAGAGAAGGCAGAACCTGTTTAAGTTAGATACAACAATGAATAGTTTGGATAGTGTAAAAGATGTCAGTGCTGTTCTTGTTTCATAGTATTTGAAGAGGGGGACGTGGAATCCTTTTGGTGAACAATAAGGTAATATTTTAATGGAACATAGATAAACTGTGCAACCTGTTGTCAAAGGAAAAAGATAAGAGCTTTGTGTCCATTCTGTAATGTTAGCAAGAACAGTGACTTCTGATTTACCTGCTGTAATGAGTTGAATGCTCTTGTGTTCTAGAAGTCAGGCTGCTCTGTTAGAGATCAGACCAAGCTCTGTAGTGCATGCAGAAGAGCCCACCTTTGTTTACTTTAGGAATTTGGGTTTCTTTTTATTTAAACAGTTTACCCTTCATAAGGTTGATACCAGGTTAGTTCCTTTTTTTCTGTGTTTATGGGTATGGATTGAGTTACTTTAGGTCACAGATCACTTATTTTGTCAATGATTGTATCATACTGTTTTAGTGAGAGGTGAATTGAATTTGGGAGTGCCACAGATAGAGGTAATGAGTCCAGTGAGAAATTTTACTTGGCAAGGAGTGAAACAACAGATTTGGACTTAAAACTTCTTGATTTATTCTGTACCGAGCCTTTCCAGGAGTTCTATTGTGAAGTTCGTGCTGTTTTCACTATAAACTTCCAAACAACTCTCTTTGCTTCTCAGTTTTAGACAGGAGGGTGGGGTTTTTTTTCTGCTGAATGTTCATGTGTGTTGATTTTAACTATTTTGAACCGAAGCAGTTGGTGCAGATTACAGGCAGGCGGTGAGAGCTGTCGAGTCGGAACGCAAGTCTGGCTTGTGACTCCTGTGAACAATAGCGTGGAATTCCTAAATGCCACAGACTTTATTTATGTATGTAATTTGTGGTATTATCTTGTTAAAATATATGCCCTGAGTCTCTTTTGGATCCATTACCATAGCAGTTAGAAAGTTCCTAATTAAACTATATCTACATAATGAGGTATGCATGATGTATTGCATGAAGTCTTGTGCTCTTTAATTTTTCTGGTAAACCACTCATATAATTGTTCTTCCCATCTGCTTCCTTCCCTTCTCACCCAGTTAGGTGGCTCCAGGCTTTATAGGTTTTTAAGGTCATGCCGTTGAGAGAGTCCTTCTGTGCCTCTTGGACTTTATTCGATGTGATCTTTTGTTATCTTGTCACTGGTGTGTTGATTTATTTTCATAGCCAGCAGCAAAGGTGGAGCTGGTGTAGCCTTGAGTTAGTGTTTCATTCCTGCCTGAAGCCTTTGACAAGTTCAGAGAGGAGGGTGTGAGAATGGTGTTGCAAAACACCAGAGATCTGTATCTGCTTTTATTCTGGATTTATAAATTAGAATAATACATGTAAATAATGGGGGTATGTACTGCTGTGCTTCGTTTCTCATAAGGGAAGAGGGGACAGTTTTTGAGGGTGCTGATTCTAGAGAAGGTGCACCCCGTCAGAGAATGCTGCTTTCAGCCAAATGATGGTGAAGTCATATGGTCACTAGGTCCTGGGTATTCTTCGATTCTTCTGTTTTAAAGTCTTTTAGAAGTTTTTTTTTTAAAAAAAAAAACAACAAACACAAAACCAAAAGACCACAAAGCAACAGAGATGTGCTTTATTGGAATAACATTGGAATCTGAAGAGCAGTAATTTGCAGACTGCTGTAGCAGAAACTCTGAAAAATCTCTTGTTTCTTAAGAATTGATTCTTTTATTTATGCTGAAATTTGGAAACTACAGTGCAAATATAACGAAGGTACAGTGTCTTGGCTTTGTGTTTGGTGGGGTTGTACTCCAACAGTGAATGTGGAATATGCAGTTCACAAGACCTCTGAGTTACAGCTCAGATGTGCCCATTTTGGTGTTAAAAGGTGATTGTTGTGGCACTGTGAGTATCAAAGTGGTTATAAAAATCTGTCTCTCTATTGAATGTACTGACTTACAAGCCGTTCATTGGTGTGCTTGAAGCAGCGATAGAAGCAGATCATTCTGAATAGCCCTTTAATACAGAGATGCTTCCATCTTCCACAGAAGTAATTTTCCGTACACAAGTAGTGGCACAATGAGAAGCAGGACATCAGTTGCAAAAATGTCTGTGTAGCAGCATCTTCTAAACAAAATATTTGTTGTGTGGTGTTTTTTTTTTTTCCTTTCTTCCCCCCAACGGCTTTCTTGGGTACAGGATTCTTTCTTTCTAAGTATGGACCCTTATCATTATGGACTTGTGATTACGTGGTATGGAGACCGGGCTGCTGTGGTTAGAGGAACCGAGTGTGTGAGGCAGCACACAGGCTGCTGGTGTGGACTGTGCTGTGGTTAATGCTGTTAGGTGCAGCTCCAGTTCCAGAGTAGTACAGTCTCCTTTCGTCTTCTTATATTTGGATTTAAACATAAAATTGGTTTAGCGAGAACTGGAAAGCAGGATCGTGAGTATTGGTCCTAACAGTTGGCAACTAGTATGTTTTTGCCTTTTTTTTAGCAGAAATACTGGAGTGCTGAGCTAGAGCCTCAAAAGCAGATGCCTCATTCTCTTCACAGATCTCCTTTGTTCTGTGCTGATAAAATGAGTGCTATCCTCAGTCTTTACTATTTGCTTGGTATGATGTTTTCTCTTTTTAGAATAAAATGTTTACCTTGTCTATATTTTTGCTGTACAGCCCGTTTTTCAAACTTGGCTCTGGTTCTTAATTCCGGAGGATTGTCCTTTCATCTTGAAGTGTGATGTTAATCTGTATTTTCCTATGAGAGTTTGTAGTAGGAGTGGTAGGACTTCTCTAGCTTCCTTTCATGGTTGCCTTGGAAGCAGCAGAAGTGTGATGGTTCAGTGGTGCTCATACAGAGTATGTTGATTGTGGGTCAGTAGACAGAAGGACGTAAATAACTGAATGGTCTGGTAGTGAGTTCTGTTTGGAGAGTGTTTTAAAAAAAAAAAAGTTAAAATTTTTAAAACAAAAGTGACATTGGTTACAGACAGACAATTGAAGTTTCCCAAATAGTCCTCTTGCCTCTAGAGTCCTACATACATAAGACAGCTCCTGATTTCCAGTGTCAAGCCTAATGCTATCCTAGTTCTTGCACATCATGCTAATATGTAACTGAATATGAAAAGAATAAAATGGAAATGGCTGGCAAACATGAATGACTACAAAATGTCAAGACTGAAAGCAAACTGTAGGGGAGAGTTGGTACTTGTGTCTGTTTGGATTTAATTGTCTCCTCTTGTATGTGCTAAAAATGGGCTCTCATGCATGTACTTTTCAGTAAGCAAGAGCTNAAACTCCTGATTTCCAGTGTCAAGCCTAATGCCATCCTAGTTCTTGCACATCATGCTAATATTTAACTGAATATGAAAAGAATAAAATGGAAATGGCTGGCAAACATGAATGACTACAAAATGTCAAGACTGAAAGCAAACTGTAGGGGAGAGTTGGTACTTGTGTCTGTTTGGATTTAATTGTCTCCTCTTGTATGTGCTAAAAATGGGCTCTCATGCATGTACTTTTCAGTAAGCAAGAGCTTTTTTGATGGACTGCCGCAATATGCTAGGAACTATTGTGTTGCATTTTTCAGTCACCTTGGAGAATAATTCCTGTGCAGTTTTGTATCCTGTTTATGTTCACGAACTTCTGAAAAATTCAAAAGGAACTTCAGGGCAGAAGAGACTGCTCCATTTCCTTGCTCACCCACAAGAAAGCTTCATACAGTCATCAACAGTGCCTAAAAGAGTGGACTTGGGGGTAATGCTATGCACTAGAAGTAAGTGGTGGAGGTGAAAGACAAACATGAGCTATCCATGGATATCAAGACGTCTAGTGGCATGCTCAAAAAACGTACTGCGCTGTCTGCTTTTGGGGTGGAGGTGCCGAATGTGTGCGGTTGAGTGCACTGAAAAAAGTGGTGGGTGCTCTGGGCTGCGCGTTGTTAAGGAAGAGGAGGTGAGCCTGGAGCTAAACTGTTCTTCAGGGGAAGGTGAGAGAAGAGGTAGAGGTGGCTGCAAGGCTGTGCAGGGTTCAGGAGCTCAGCGCTTGGGTGTAGTGTCTATGGGGGAAAGCACCCATTTGTACAGCTAGACTAGGTGCAGACTGTGACAATGGATTCTTCTTTGCCTTAACAAACAGTCTGGAGACAGCGAGAGAAACTATGGAGTTGGAAACTTTCCTAGGGCTGAGATCAGTGTAGAGTAGCATCGTGTTTCTGTCTTGGGGAATGAGTAGGGAGGGAGAGGGGAGTCAGGGAACTGGGTCCTGGAGGTCTCATAGGCCAGGAGGACAGATCTTGCTTCCAGCACTGAGTTTTAAGAGTCCTGATAGAAATGATGAAAAACCCGTAGACCTGGCCTGGAAGGAGCCCCTTACGTCTGAGAGTGGGAATAAAATAGTAGCTTTAAAGAATGAATCTAATTTTGTGCATTTGAAAAAAAGTACTCAAAGAACAAAAGTTCAGGTAGATAAGCAGGTAAGTGGTAAGTACACACAGTGCAGGTAATTTGCACTGCAGTAGCAGTTCTTTAGTGAACAGGTTGAAAGCAGATTTTGAGAAAGCTTTCCTCATATCTGATAGTGTTGTTTTTTTCTTTTACCAAAAAAAAAAAAGGGGGGGGGAAGGAGTGGTGATGGTTGTCTCCCTTGCTTTTAAGGGTGAGTGTGGTGAGGCTCTAAAGCCTTTCATGCTTCTGCAGGACCTTTGCTGGCCAGTGCAGATTCTAAAAGAATAACCTGTAGTGAATGAATATGTGGATGTGTTCTGTAACCTTTTTGCTGATTGTAAATAAGATTGTTTGTGGTCTCTGCACGTGATAACCATTCTATGGAAAATACAGGTTTCAAATAGTTCTGCAAATCCATCAGAAATGTCTTAACCATAAGGAAAAAATAAGTAAGAATATTAATTTCATAGCTACACGTACTGATAACCTCTGTATTTCTGAAACTGTTAAAACCCAAAGACTGTACAGAGTCCTTGTATAAAGAGATCTGAGGTACTAGCTGCTTTTGAGATATCAGAAAATTGAAGATGGATGGGTAGCCTTGCTGTCTTAAAGTCCCACTGTTGCCTTGTAGTTAGAATTGTAGCCATTTTCATTAACATTAGAGTTGTTAGCTTTAAGGTTGTTAGCATTATAGTTAGTTAAGCCTGTTAACTAGTGGCATTAGCTGAACTTCTGATACAGGGTCTTGCATTTTGTTATGTACTTGGCCAGATGGTTGGCCTTGGCATTGTTTCTTCACAATATCTGGGCTAATTATTAGAGGAACTTTCTGAGATGTTCTCATGGATAATGAGGATTCTATCCTTGAGTCATATGAAAAAGAACACCTAATCAAAGAGAGCAGGTGGTGTTGTCTTTCTTTGAAGTAAAACATCATTAGAACAAGAGATAACGGGCACAAACTTGAACATAGGAAGTTCCATCTTAAGGTGAGGAGGAACTTCTTTACTTTGAGGGTGGCAGAGCACTGGAACAGGCTGCCCAGAGAGGTGGTGGAGTCTCCCACTCTGGAGACATTCAGAACCTGCCTGGATGCCATCCTGTGCAACCTGCTGTAGGTGACCCTGCTGTGGCAGGGGGGTTGGACTAGATGATCTCCAGAGGTCCCTTCCAACCCTGACCATTCTGTGATCCTGGAACGAACCTTGAGGATGCTACTGATCTACCATGGTTTGAAAGGTGTAGCCAACTGGGCAGAAAAGTGAAAATTCTGGGGGTCCTAAACTGAACTACCTTTGTTACCCATAGGCCAAGAAGAGCCCTGCCCATGTGAAGACCCTTCCCTTGCACAGGTGCAGTAACTGATGAGAATGACATAACCAATATTATCATATGTAAATTACGAACCAATCATTGTAACTGTGAGTGTGCTACCTTGTAACCTTTGTGTATAAATATGACAAGAAAGCTGGGATGGGGTGTGCATGATTTGTGGAAATATTCCATCGTGCACCCTGGCCAGAATAAAGCGATGTCTTCTCTCTAAACACAGTCTCTGTGTTTCAGGAGAATCGGGACTTAGACCTCTTTTGCAGGTAACAACACAGACTACACTAGTTCTGGTTGCAACATTTTGTAGCTGGCAAAGTACTTGTGTGAGTAACAGCATTTATGAGACTTGATTTTATTTTTTTTTTTCCCCCCTCCCCAAGGCTCTTCACTTTATTGTGGAGTTATCCACTGTCTAAATGCAAATTCAGACTGGAAGTATACCTGCAGCTAGGGCTCTCTCCTAGAATGAGGTAAATAATGTGTTGTGCAAAAGTTACCATCTGCATGTCTTCTGCCATGAAGAATCTTAGATTTGATCAGCTCAGATGATTTGAGGTAAAGATATTGTGCTTTCTGGGCATGTGTTGGGGGAAGAACAACTGCCAGATCTTAATAATTTGAAATATGACAAAAGGGTCCATGCTTAAGGGATGTCAAATCTCATTCAAAATTCTCATTTTGAAACTGAGTAAGCCTATGAAGATTATGCTTAATCAATATATAATTGGCTCTCTCTTTTATGCTTTTTTAAAGTATTAATAAAGGAAGCCAGCAGTCTGTTTTGTGGATTGTGACTTCATGTAGATGATGGTAATCAGTTCACCGTGCTCTGTTAATTTAAGTCTTAGAAATGCTCTTTAAGGTTCAATACAGACAAAATTTATCAAAGTTTGTTCAAGTAAGGTAATGAAGCTAAGGCAGGAGCATCAAGATACTTAACTTTGCTGCTAATAAAAGGTTTTCTTTCTTTTGGGTATCCTTCCACTGTAAAGCAGTCTGGAGTTTAGAGTAGAGAAGCCCATCTTGCATGAATGGGTGGGAATAAGGTTTCAGTTTCAGACTTCATCCCGCCAGTGCTGTAACTCCCCTGCTCCTCTCCCCCCCTGCTGCCCCCCATCTTTTCTTTGTGAGCTTGGCAAGTAGTGCTGCGTGTTATTGCTACGTGCAGGCTGATAACCATGCAGGAGGGTTTTGTGTTCTGGCTGGCCAGCCTGCTGTTCTCTCTTGTCTCCTCCGAGGCTCGACAAATGGTTTCTGAGACCTTGTCAAGCCCCCATAATAGCACATCTGGGATTACAGCATAGCTTTATTCATAGCTACAATTTTTTGTTAAGTACAAGGCCACTTGTGAGCTAGTTGCTAACTTCTGTGTATTGTAGGCTTCCCATTTGAGAAATAGCAATTTGAATAAATATATTGAATTTTCTACAGAAGCATATGAAGTCTTTATTGGCTTATATAGGACAGGTACTGGAGAGACAATTTAATATTCTGCTTTTTTTTACAGAGAATTCTACTGGTTTTGCCCAATTGCATGTGTTTTGCATATCCTAGTGCAAGTCTGACTTAAGCATATGAAGATCAGGATGTCAAAGAGTCCTTATAATTTTATATGCAATACTTGAGCAAAAAGATACTGCTGTTTAGGCAGCAGTTTCTATTCAACTGCGTCTTAACTACCTTGCATGTTAAGTGGTAGTATGGCAAAACATATTGCACAGTCAGTTTAGAATTTGCAGGAAAAAACTATAAGCCAGGATTTATTTTCTTTAAAGGACAAAATGTTCAAGAGAACATAATGATTTTCTCAACTACAGATGATAGCCCAAACATCCAAAATTAAAATTAGTCTTGAAAAAATGCACGTTTTGTGAACAGGGAAGAACACAACTAAAGGTCACTGAAACAATCTGCCTGTTTTTCTGGGAAAACTCCGTGCTGTGCGCTTGTAACACCTTGCATACAAGATGTTGACATTTGAATAAAGGACACTTGAGAGTTGCACTAAAAAAGAAGACTCAATTCATTACTGTCTGTGTGAATAATACGTGGGGCTGAGAACTTGGAATACGAAAAGATCTGAATTGCAGCAACCCCCTGATTCCACCTTGTGTTTCTGGCCAAGACGTGTTTTCTGGGAGCAGAACAGCCTTACCCTGTGAGGGGGAGCCCTAGCTGCAGGTGTATTTTCAATTACAGTTTGCATTCAGCATTGGATAATCCCACAACGAAGCCTGGGAAAGTCAGGTTTCATCAGCTCTGTTCTCATGGAACCACAGTGCAAGGTATGGAGCAGAACAAAAGCAACAGGAGCAAGCTCTACCTGGGTGGACTTCTAGACAGCAAGGCAGCAAAATTTGTCCCCGGGTGCAATTTGAATCTTATCTAACTTTTTGTACTTGAACTGCTTGGAGTTCAAATTCTCTCTTTTCTTTTTGGGTGAACGTCAATCCCGTTTAAGCAGGGTTGAACAAAACAACCTCTCACAAGTAAATGTGGCTAACAGTGCTGTTCACTGTTATGTTAATTCAATTTTATAAAAGCTCCACTGGAAGCTTATCTGACTCTGCCAGATGAGTGTCAGATACTGAAGGACTCAAAAAAGAGTGGCTATTGCAACACTGAAGGCTCTATAGGTGGAATTCCAGGCATATGTAAGGGGGAAAAATAGCTTCAGGACTGCATTTCCATCTGCCTGACTGGTTTGCATGTGCTGTGTGAGATCAGAGAGGCTGCAAAGCGGAAAATACAGCAATGAATGGCTGGTTAGCCTCATTTCATTTAGGTGGATGCTCTGTCAGGGAGGGATGCCAAGGTGAAACTTTGGGAGAGTGAGTAGGTACTTACTGAAACAGCCAATCAGGGCACCCACAACAGGAGAATCGACTGGGGACGCAGCCTGCAGTAGGATGAAAGAGCAGATTCAAAGTGTTACTACTGAGGACCGGCTGTGACAAACATGGTTTCTACTTTGGTCCTGGAGGGATGCTGAATCTATACACGGTTAAGAAATCTGCTTGAAGTACCACTTCAGGTTGTTTTTTTTTTTAAAAAAAGGGGGTGGGGGAAAGGAGGTGGTGGTGATGGGGGGTGGCTTCTTAAAGCTAAAAGAGCCAAGAAAATGAAATGTTGCAAGCTGCTGGGGAACCGTTTTTGAAGTTTCTCTGGGCTCTCAGTGAGTATGTATCACTCATCAAAACACGCTGCAAAACCATCAATTAAAAAAAATCTTCCATGGTCAAATAGTAGAATAAAGGAAGCCCTTGGGAGTGAGAATATGTTCTTTGAAAAACTAACTCTTCTGTAAATAATGAACGTAGAAAAGAAGGTAAGTGATGGTAGGCTAAGTGTAGAAATCTCGCATGACAGCCCTGGTTGGTAACCTTCCCTCCATATAAACCCTCAAAAATACACACAAGCCCAGCCCCCCCCCCCCCCCCCCCNCCCCCCCCCCGCCTTGAGAAACTACTTGAGAAGGGAATGAAATTAATCTTCCTTTCCCCTCCTCCTTTTCCGATGCATCAGTGGCACAATGCTATCTGTAGGACCAGGGCATCACTGAAGGGATGTTTAGGGAGGATGAAATGACAGCAGGAGAACAGCTTGGGTTTTGTCTGTGCATTATGAAGGAACTTTAAGAATTGGAGGTGAAGGAACACATTGGGGGATCTGTCTCGAATTGTGGTGTTTGGGGAAGGATCTGTTTGAACAAACCAAAGTGAAGGGCAGTCAGTTGTCAAGATGAGATGTCTTCACACATCTGAAGGAGTTCATGAATGAAATAAGCAAATTTCTCACCAGAAAGTGTAACCCAATGCTTTAAATTGTCCCAGTCATAGAAGACTGGAAAGAGGCAGTAGTGAGATCAGTTTTTCAAAGGGGTTATTGAAAGAGTGGAAACTACTAACTGTAAGGTAAAGCAAGAGCAGAGATTGTGGACATGTGAAAGGTGTTGAGGTGAATAGACAGCAGCTTTATAAAACATGTTCAACGTCTCCTACATCTATTAAAATCCTTTGATGGAGTTAACGTATAGGTTAAGGCAACATAGTTGGATGTCATCCACCTAGATTTCCAAAAGGCATTTTGTGAAGTCTCCTACCAAAGACTTAAGCTGAACATAGAGATGGTCCTTCTCGGGATAGAGAAGCTAGTTAAAGATGCAAATTAATGGTGAGAGGTCATTAGTGGTATCTCTTGGGAATCTGTGCTGTGCAAAAGTTTTGTTTGGAAATGACTTGTCATAAATAGTTGGGGAAACAGCTTTGCTGATGAGAGGGTTACTTGGGATAGTGAAGGCAAGGACTGATTGTGAAGGCTTGGCGCTCGATGTCACAAAGTCCTTCTCCAATATTGTATCATACTCGTTGATGTGAAGTGATGCGCGTGGGAAAATGGTCCTTTCTTTACTCACATAATGGTAGCCTCTGAATTTATTATGACTTAAGAAAAAGATTTTGGAGTTTATAATGACAGTTTTGTGAAAGTGCCAGCTCAGTGCAAGTAATTGTTAAAAAGCAGAGAGAATCACAGGACTTACTAGCAATGGAGCAGAGCACAAAGCACAGTGTCGTTGCCGTAAATCCTATTTTCAGTATTGTAGGTGCTTCTAATTCCTTCATCCCAGGCAGGATATAATAGACCTAAGGATATCCAACAGATACTCAGAGATACTCAGAAATGTGGAGCAGTGTCTGTATGAAAGCTTCAGTCATTCCCATGAATAAGGACTCCTCTGTATCTGTGAGAGTGAGGGACGAGGGGAGTCTCAAATCCTGAGTGTCATCGAGAAGACAGGAAACAGTTGTTCAGTGACTGGATACATTTATGAAAGATAAAATAAGGGCTATTAAATAAGAAAATATCATCTGTGAACCTGTAGCTCCTACAGTGGGATGTTTGTGACTGTTTGGAAGCCTTTTTAAGTCATAAATTTGCCTATCATAAGTGTGTTTTTTTTTTTTTAAAGCAGCGAATATGTTGCTTCCTCTACGTAAACCAAATAGTTTCACAGATTTGACTACTGAAGAAAAACATACCAAAAAGACAGGTTAATGAAATTATGGTTTTGTGAAGTTTAGACCAGTGCTTTAATCCTGCTTGTTGTTTGCTTTTCAGAACACATGCTTAGAAACCTTGTGCTATCTTCATGCAACTTCTAGTTTCTGAAGTGGTACAAATATTGAGGTGACTTAAGAGCGATCCGAGAGAAGAAGGAAAGGCCAAATGAAATACAGCAATCTTTTCCTTTGTAGAGAATTTGCATATGTACCTCATTTATCGCTTTATATAAAATACTGGTAGGACTGCTGCGTGCTTTAATAAAGCAGCTCAGAGCTTTGAGTCCGGAATGAGGTATTGCTATCCGTCAGTGTAGAATTTCTTAAAGCACTGCTGTTGGTAACTACTCTTCTCTTAGGAATGATCTTCATAATTGTATGGTTTAAAAATTTCATTTATAGGCTGGCTGTCAAATGATAATTTTGTGGGAGAAGAGAGGGGAAGATACTTGATGGAATCCCGGGGATTCTTGTTTCTGTGGAACTTCTGTGCTGGAGTTAATTGCAGGGCTGGGAAGGGGGGGGTTGGGTTGTTTTCATTTTTATTTTATTGTTTTTTTTTTTAATTTATGGCCAACTGTACTCCCTGTGGTTTCACCACCACCAGAAAGTGAGGAGTGAAGTGAGGGGCATCTTAATTTTCTTCTCCATCTCTGTCTTTCCTCTACCCATCCCCTCCTTGTCTTTTGCTCTTACCACATACTCTGGTGCTGGTTTTGATACTCATCATATCCCACTATAGACTAACGGAATTTATCATCCAGGAAAAAAGAAGTGGATAACTTTTTGCTGAATGCAGGAGGTGAATCATGTCATGGAGAAGCGTGACACAGATCAGAGCTGATGTAAGGGGAGGGATGTTCTGGCTAGGAACAGGAAGGCAGACTTGTCAAGAAAAGGCTTTTCTTTTGACAGCAGCAAATTCTTAGATCAGAACAACTACATGTACAGTGTATCATTGAATTTACTCGTTTACTTTGAACTTCTTGCCAAACTACATGTTGTGGTGAAAGGTGTTAATTTAAAAAAAAAATCAAAGAACAAAAGGAATAGAGTGAATCAGTAATTGCCATTCACCACATAGTATCAGCTGTCTCAGAAGCACTAGTGTTTATTGGCTTGCTGTTGATGGTTTTTCCTCCAGCTGTGGGAAATGACCTTTTCTTTACCAGCAAAAAGGTCTGATTGCTGAAGGATTTGTTTTGAAGTAGAAAATATTCTCAGCATAAGCCTTGCTATCTGATAAGACTAATGATGCTGTTCTGGCACAGCAATAATGCCATGTCCTGTAAGTATTTTGGGGGTGGTAAAAGTATGAATGCCTGAGTTAGACCCTTAATAAATTCAGTTCTGTTAGTGCATCTTCACCTGCAATAATTTCTTTGTGTTAGCATTTGGTGAGTAATATGGCTTTTTATTTTCACATGACATCTTGTAAATTTAGATCTGATTCCATGAAATGTGCTTCAGTCACAAACTGTGTTCCTTGTACTCTTCTGTCCTTGTGTAAGGGGTTTTTTGTCTTAAAGCACACCATCTAAAAATTGCATACTAAAGTGCTAGCAAGACTTAGTCATGCTGAAGCATTACTTTCTTTCAGGGTAAAATGTAAGTTTCTGAGGAGGGGGGCTAATAGCAACAAGAAAGAGCACAAGCTGGCTTTCTGTTTTTTTCCTGCTTCTGAATATGCTCTTTTACCTGCTTGCTTTTTTTGTGCATCATGTACATATCTTTAAAGGGGAAAAAAAAACCCTAACTATGCAAATTTGTTAAAATTTTACCTTAAGAGGTAAGTCTCTAAATTTTTTCTTCTGCTAGGTTGTTTAGTATTTACATTTAAAAGTGGTCTTCCTATTACTTCTTTAAATTAAATTTTGATTCAGCTAGAAATTATTGACAAACTTGAAGATAATTGCTGCCTAGCGTTAAGATAGTAATATATTTTTGTTCTGTCTCTGGAAGAAAAAGAGGAAAAGGAGAGAACAGCAGGGTAAGTAAAATTAAATATGAAGTTTCTGTCAACTTCTTGTGAGTTTTGCGATTTATTGAAATTTAATGATATGACTATGAAAACGCTTCCTAAGACTCACCAAAAACTTACTGTGATCACACAGCGCATTGATTGAAACTTGGATCGATGTAGCTGTAATCTACGACATGACTTCATAAAATTAAGGGCTCTATTGTTTAATAGGAGCAGTTGCTCTGGATCATATGAAAAGTCCATCCAGAGGTCTTTGACAGTTAACTCGCAGATCTTTAGGAAATAAAGTAAGATGGGCAGGCACGTAGCGGTGCTTTCCTACTATCATGTTTCTGTTTCATCTGGTATCTAGAATTATGATCTTAAGCTGAAATTAAAATTTGGGGTCCTGGATTTCTGCTGTGTTGTTCACCTGTAGTTGTTCTTACACTCTTTAGAAGCAAAGGAAAAGGAACCTTAGGAGATAAAGGACATGATGCGTGGTGTTTTGGTGGGTTTTTTTTTTGCCTTAGACTAATCTAACTCTATTTTAGTTTGTCGTATTCTATCTATGAAACCAGGCAAAATGTAGCCGGTCTTCCTGATAACAGTTACATACCAATATCATTTCACAGTCCCTGTGCATCAGCAACACCTGCGAAAGTGAGGACGTGCCCATGGAGATTGTACCTGTTGGAGAAGACGGTGGCTTCTCAGGGGCTGCATTGCTACTATGAGGGTCTAGACCAGCCCTGACTCCCTTGGTGGCTGGTGGTGGCGGCAGGGGAGTGTGCTGCCTGCTCCTTCTTCCCAGCCACTGCCCCCGTCATTTGGAAACCTGGGTGCTAGATCAGCTCTGCTCCTGCTGTGCACAGAGCTCCGGGGCAGCAGCGGGGCCATGGTGTTTGCAACCAGCTCCTGCTGATTCTAGACAGTTGTTCACTGCGTATCTTTTTAAACATGCTTCCATGCATTTTTTTGATTCAAATTTTTCTTGCATATCTCATGTTTGAAATTAGGGGAGAGGTAGACAACACATAGTACTGTGGAAGTATGGAAATAGTCTGAAATTTCCCCTTTGGCAGTGAGCAATGTTACAACTGCGTGGAACTGCAAAGCACGTACTGATGGTGGCAGCCGCATTAGAACAGGTACAAGGCACTGCTTGTGGTGGCAAGCACAAATGTATAAGAAGTCACACTATTTTATGAACTCTATTTATCCTTGTCTGCAGATTAACTAGTACTGACTCTTCTTTATTCTCTTCACTTGTTCCTGGAAAGTCTTCACAGGTAATCTCGTAGAGGAGAGAAGAATAGTTATGAACTACTCTTTTGAGCTGGAATCCTCAACAAAGTAGCTTGGACTCCCAGCTTTTCTGGCTGGGTTGCATTATTAAGATCTTTTCTCATTTATTTATACATAAGAGGCTTTTGTGACAGAATCTGTGTTTTTATCTGATTTTTAGCAGATTTCTTCTGTGAAAGGAGGAAGCTAGAATCTATGATGGGATAAGCTTTAAGCTGGTTTTAAATACATTTAAATACTCTGGGCTTGAATAAATCTGAACTTTTAAAAATAGTCATGCTTTGGTTGTGTAGCAGGCAGTTTATTATAAAGAAGATAATTTTAACCTATTTTCTGTAGGCTTGATACATGTTATAGGACTACCCCATTTTTCAAAATGCTTTTAAATTCAGTCAAATGAAGAAACAGTAATTTGAGCTGATGTTTGTCTTCTGGTCTTGCTTCATCCAACTTTTCTAAGCTAATATAACTGAAATGTGGTTGTGTTTTGTTTTGGTTTTTTTTTCTCAAAAAACCCCCCCAAACCTCCCCCAGCAAGCGGCCCTTGGAAAATTAAGTATTTTCAGAATAATCTGATTTGGGAAATGATTTACTGATGCTCTGTGCATTATATACAAGTAAAATGACCCTCAAACGGCTGTAAGTGAATGACCTAATTCTAGTCTATAGTTTCCGTATTTTGAAATGGTCTACTGTTTTAGCAATGGTGAGCGGTTTTAGTTAATAGAATATTTCTGCAGCGGGTGTAGTACTTAGCTGCAACTTTCCAGCAAAGGTGAGTGTGTTGCCTCAAGCTGACATGGAAAGAAAGTACTAGCTAGAAGATTAACTTCATCCTGAATGTGGACAGAAACTGCTGCACCTCTGCTCTGTCTGCTCTCTGCCTTTAACTGATAACTCCAGTGCTTACCTGAGCATTCAGTAGGTCACTTCAACTCACTAATGTGGCAGAAAGCGTACCAAACAAAAAACTGGAAATACTTTCCCACTTTGTGAATAAGCTCATCTCCATCTGAAAACAAGTGCCTGGGCTGTATCAAGCGGTATCTTGAGATAAAGATAGTTTAATAGGTAAAGCAAAAGCTGTGTGCGCAAGCAAAGCAGAATAAAGAATTCATTCACTGCAGGCAGATGTACAGCCATCTCCAGGAAAGCAGAGCTCCATCACACATGGGAAGACAAACACCATAACTCCAAATGCCCACCCTTCCTCCTCGTTCTCCTCGCAGCTTATATTGTTGAGGATGACATAATATGGTATGGGATATCCCTTGGTCAGTTGGGGTCAGCTGTCCCAGCTGCATCCCCTCCCAGCTTCTTCTGCACCCCCAGCCTACTCGCTGATGGAGTAGTCTGAGTAGCAGGAAAGACTTTGACACTGTGTAAGCACTGCTGAGCTATAACTAAAACATGGGTGTGTTGTCAGCGTGATTTTGGTTACAAATCCAAAACGTAGCGCCATAGCAGCTACTATGAAGAAAACTAACTCCATCCCAGCACAGTGCTCTAGTGTCCGCTTGTTCTAGAACACACTGATCTTGTCGGGGTGCAGTGGTCTTTGAGGACATAAGTCAACTTCCTTTAGGGATGAAAGAGTTTTGTTAGGTCTCCGTGGTTCTCTGTGTGTAAGCACAAAGCACAGTGGAACTTTGTGGAATCTACATGAAACCCATTGAAATCCAGTAGGTAGAATGAATTTATTCTTGATTTGTGTGGCATCCATACAAATCATCTGCAGACTATACTAAGATCTGGAGGTTCAGATACGAGTATTTATAGTATTGAGGGGAAAATATAATTCTGAAGACGTGTTCTTTTTCACAGAAATGTAACATTTTTTATGTTGCTTACAAGTAGCAATATCTCTGCATTGCTTTAGTTTTACAACGAGCCATACAATGATTTCCTTTTTTAAGACACAGTTACCATTGCACACATTGCAAATACTAGAACAAACTCTAAATGTTGAATAAAGATTACTATTCCAATAAGAGATGAAATTCAAAGTTGTGTCCTCTCACTTAGTCTAAATTACATTGAAAATGAAAAGTTTTAAATCTCTCTATAGTAAATGGTCCTCAAAGTTATGTATGTATGCATCCAGAATTGCCCTGTTTCTTTTCTAGCTGTTTTGGAAAAGTTGTCAGACTTGGAAAACGGTATTAAGAGTTAGCTGTGTGTCTTGAAAATACACAATGAATGCACTAGACAGCTGTGAAACTCCTTACAGTCTCAGTTGAATCATAAACAATGTAGTTTATTTTACAATACCACAGGTTGGAAGGGATCTCTAGAAGGCACCTGGTTCAACCTTCCATTCAAAGCAGGACCAACTCTGAAATGAGCTCAGGCTGCTCAGGGTCTTGTCTAGCTCAGTTTTAAATATCTCTGAGCATGGAGAACTCTGTCAAATCTCTTCTACTTTTTGACTAGCCATGTTTGTTTGTTTTTTTTTTCGTACTATCTAATTGGAATTTCTCTTTCTGCCACTTGTGACTGCTGCCTCTGATCTGTTTGCTGGGCACCTCCAAGAAGAGTCTGATGCCTTCCCTCTACCCCCCTATTAGCTAACTGAAGGCAGCAATAGGATCCCTCCTTAGCCTTCTCTGAAGGCTGAACAAACTGGGCGCTCTCAGCCTCTCCTTATGTGTCATACGCTTCAGACTCCCCGTGGTGCTCTGCTGGACTTGCTCAGTATGTCTTTTTTGTACTGGAAAGCCTTAAAACGGAACGTGGAGCTCCCAGATGTAGTTTCATAGTGCTGAATATAGGGGAATAATAACCTCCTTCCACTTGCTGGGTACGCTCTGGAGAAAAGGAGGCTCAGGGGAGATCTTATCACTCTCTACAACTATCTGAAAGGAGGTTGCAGAGTGGTGGGGGTCGACCTGTTCTATCAAGTAACAGGTGATAGAACAAGAGGAAATAGCTTCAAGCTGTGCCAAGGGAAGTTTAGATTGGATATTAGGAAGAATTTCTTTACTGAAAGGGTCATCAGGCATTGGAACGCGTTACCCAGGGCAGTGGTGGAGTGTCCATCCCTGGAAGTATTTAAGGGTCGTGTAGATATAGTGCTGAGGGACATGGTTTAGTGGTGGGCTTGTCAGTGTTAGGTTAATGATTGGACTAGATGATCTTACAGGTCTTTTCCAATCTAGGAGATTCTGTGATTCTGTGTGATGCTGTAATACGGCCCAGGATTTGGTTGGCTGCCTTTGCCACAGGGGCACATTGCTGTGTTATGTTTGCTTGTCCACCAGGACCCCAGGTCTTGCTCTGTAAAGCTGCTTTTGACTCACTTGGCGGTGTGTCCGGTTGCGTGGGGTTATTCCAAACTAGAGACAGGTCTTTGCACTTGTCTTTGCACTTTCTGAGGTTCTTGTCTTCCCATTTTTCCCATCTGTTGAGGTCTGTCCAAATGGCAGCTCAGTTCCTCAATGCATTGACCACTGTCCACAATTTAGTGTCATCTGTAGATTTGCTGAGGACGCCCTCTGTTCCATTGTCCATTTATTAGTGAAGATGTAATGTCAGCCCTGGTATCTGCCCGCGAGCGATGTACTAGTAACTGGCAGCCTGTTGGACTTGTACCATTGATTACAACCAATTAAGTCTGGCAGTCCAATTGATTTTTCATCTGTTCTTTAGTTCAGCTGTCCAAGCTCTCTCTCTAATTTGGCTATGAGTATACTATGACATCACGTCACAAGCTTTGCTAAGGTCAAGGTAACATCTAGTGCTGTTCCATTGTCCGCAGAGTTAGTCCTCTCGTATAGGACAGTCAGGTTGTTAAGGCACCACTCATGCTTGGAAAGTCCTTGCTAGGTGTTCCCAGTCATTTCTTTTCATTCGTGTGCTTGAAAATAGCTTCCCAGGAGGGTTTGCTGCATAACCTTTTCAAGGCCTGTGGTTAAGCTGATCAGCCTATGGTATCATTGAACCTTTTATCCCTTCTTGAGGAGAGTTCTGATGTTTGCCCTTTTCTAGTCATCACCATGACCTTTTGCAGATGATAGGGTAGCTTTGCAATGACATTTGCCAGCTCAGTTAAACATCCTTGAATGCAGCCCACCTGGTCCCATGGACTTGTGTGTGTGTCCAGTTTGCTGAAATCATCCCTGATCTGCTTCTCCTCCACTTGCTTTCACCAGGGCTGTGCCACTAGTCTGGGCAACGTGGTAGTTGTGTGAGTGGACCATGATGTGAAAACCAATGCCAAGGGGGCACTGAGAGCCTCAACCTCTTTTGTGTCCTTTGTCGCTTGGTTTTCCACTGCACTCATTTTCTGGATTTGTAGTTAATAGATATAAAATGCGAAAATTAAATAGAACTCCTGGTATATATCTTATTCTGGCAAGACTGTTTGGTGCCATAAATGTGGTGTTGGAGGAGGAAAAAGAGGTAATTCTATTCTTCCAAGTCATCATTCAAATGAGTACCAGTCTACCCTCATCTTGTTGCATTTTCTAAAAAAACATGTATTGTTTTAGTGTGTATGTGTTTGCTGTGTATACAGCAGTTATTTTGGCATTTAGTATAAACGTCTAAAATCTTTCAGCTTCAGAAATTGAATTTGTGTATTCAGATACTTCCAAAGAACTGAATTACTGCTGCTTCCTGTAGACTTCATTGAATGTCATGTATGTACCAGGCTGATTTTAATTTATTTAAAACCAAAACCCAACATTGCTGTGATTTGGGAGAGGAGGCAGGGGATGATGCTGCTGCAAAGTGAAAATGCCAAGTGAGTCTCGTAAATGTTACAATTTGCGCTCGTAGGTGTTTTAGTTTCATATTCTAACCTATAGCTGGCTGTTTTGCTAAATTCTTCCTAACATCTGAAATCTACATGTGGCGTTAAGTCCATATATTTGCTATGTTCAATTTCAGTAAAGCACTTAAGGAAGAAGAGAGAAGGAAAACTATCTTGAATACCACAGTTTAACTCTGTTATCTTTATCTTCGTTTGTAGTTTAAATTTAATCTTTGGTGTTAAACGCTATTCTAATACTTACAAGTAAACTACAATTAAACCTCCGATTCATCTATTTCCTTTTTTGAAGTTCTGTTAGGTAATAGTGCATTTGGTCTAGTTTGCCTTACCTGGCTCCCTAGTGTGTGTGACAGCTCCTGTCTGTGTTTTGCTGTTAATAGTGAAGATGTGCTACTGTTTGTACAGTTTAGGGGTTGGAGTTACTCAGCATTGACTGAGGTGAGTTGTTCAAAGCCAAGATGCTCTGCAGCACAAATTCATTTTCGGCTAGTAAAATCAAAATGACGTATTTAATGCATTCAGAGAATTTTGAGTTAATACTGCTGAGCCTGAATCACTCCAGCAACAGTGCGACAGTTGTACTGACTCAGGATGTGTTGCTTTTACTACTGTTGATGATAATGGGATTCTCAAGGGTAGAATTAAAAAACCCCATGTGTTTTATTGGCGGCTTTATCTTTTAATTATCAGGATTTTTGTATTCTTTAGAGAGTAAGAGCCATTAACAATTAACAGGTTCCTTAGAGTTTTCTGCAGAATAGATGCTGCATTTGTAGTTCCCTGTGGTAGTTGTAAGACAGTAGAGCCTATTTCCATCAGATACTTAACTGCAGTCAAGTTTTATATTTCCTTGGTTTTAAAGACAAAACTGTTCCTAAATTATGACCAGCTAATTTTGAATTTGATATATTGTTTTAAATGGTGAAGTAAACTTAGAATTATGACCACTGATTTTAAGGCTTCACTACTTTTTTTCTGCTATTTTTATTACTCAATTGAATTTTAAACTGACCTAGTGATCTGAATAAAGGATATATTATAATCTTGTGCCAGTACATTTGTACAAAATATGTGATGTGTGAGATGAAATAACTGTAGAAATGATTTTTTTTTTAAACTGCCTTTTAGGTAGTAAGTCTCCTTTTTCTCTGTGTGTAGGATATTTTCTCCCACTTGCTGAATGTATTTATGCTTAAAGTATCCTTCTAAATTTTAATAGTAAAGCTTCGCAACGTGCTCACATTCAGCAGGCATCTGTTCCTACGCCTTTTAATTTTTTTTTTCCCCCAGACTGAATGTTTCTTATGGTGCCATTGTACTTCCAAATTCAATAGAACTTAAAAAAGATATTAATATTTGGAAACGGCAGTATAATACTTACTAGCTTATTTCTCTGAAAGGTGGCATTTTTTGTGTTTAGTTTATTTGAGGTGTAAGAACAAAACTATGTAGTTATGCTCTTTTATGGTGATACTGCAGTATATTTGTTCTTGTCATTAAACTACACTGGAAGTGGTGTTGCAGCTACCCATTTTTTTTCAAGTTTATGCCTCTGATGTTAATGTTGACCCTCAGGAAGTGACGTTTTTACACAAGGTTATGTAGTTTGTGTGTGACCGCAATAAACACGGCTATTTCCAGCAGCTGTGTACAAAGTGAGTTTTCTGGTTCTTACCGCTCTCACAACTGCCAGTTACTAGTGGGGAGTATTTCTGTGCTGGAGATGCCAGCCTGCTTCAGTGCAGGAAAGTATGAGTATATTGATACGAAAATAAAGTTTGCAGATTGACCAGCTTTTCTAAGCCTGCTGGTAGGTGGAGGAGCTGCTGAAGTTACTTAACATCTTGTTCCCAGGCAGCAACATGGATAGGTTTTCCTAACAGGGCCTCTCCGTTAGAAGGAAGAAATTTAGTTGAATTATGCTTTGAGTCTTGCTGTGCCCTTAAAATACAGGCTGCTAAGTGGCCAATTTTGTTACTTACAGTTGGCTGGGGAAGATGTTTTTTTTCCTTATTGTTTGCTTTTTCCTATCTTGTCATTGAACATCTCTTTATCTTCAGAGAAGGAAGTTGCCCATATCCAAAACCATGGGGAAGCCGTTTGGGCTGTGTTATGATTCTGAACAGACTAGTGGCAAAATATTTTTGGAAGTTTTGTAAAATAAGCTTGGTCACTCTGTTTTGCCTTTCTTTTGGCTTCATAACACTTTTGTAAACTCATATCACTCCTTTTAAAAACTATTTGCCCAGTTACCTTGCCTGCCAAGGAATTGCGCTGTTTTATTAAGAAAATCTTGCTTGGCTGAAGGGTAGAAGTAGGATTTTCCTACTTCTGTTAATGGAAAGGCTGGTGTAATAATGGTGTAGTGGGTAACCACGGTGTGTTACCAGCCTCAGTGTAGAACAGATGTTGGAGGGTGTTAGGAATTGGTTTATTACTTTGTATCTCAACTGTGCGTGTATAATTCAGATAATTTCAGTCTTGGAAGTCTTTGGTAATTTTTTTTTTAAGGTTCTGGAGGAGAGTATAGTCTGGTGCTAAAAATGTGCTTTATCCCTGAATTGTAATTTCTTTTCCTTTTTTTTACCATGCTTTTATTTCCTTTAAACTGCTTGGGTAGGTTGAGGACAGGGCAGAGGCCACTTGCTCTCAGTTCCTGCATGTAGCACCCGGGCAGAGCAAATGAGCGAGTGGTTAATTTCCCACAGCCCTGGGTAAGGGCAGGGCAAGGTTGGTCACAGGATGTCCGGATCTCAGTTCTTTAACTGCCTTTTAATGTGAGAAGGTTAATTTTCAGAGACTTCTTATTTCATCCATTGTTTTGAGGAGACCAAACGGTACGTTCTTAAACCTGCCTGTCAAATCTCAGCATTAAAGCGGTGATTGTAAAAGAGTTAACATACACAACTGAAAGTGTGTTCTTCCAGTTTTGTTCCAGGAAACAGCTGAAGTATTTTTTTTTTTTTTCTAAAAACTTCCAGAGAAAATCTGCCATCTGGTATGGAAAATTTTAGTCCAGACTTAATTTGGAGAAGATTTGATCAATTAAAAATAGCCATACAATCCTAAATGTGAGGCAGGCTTCATTGTAGACAGTGCTACCAGAAATGTTTGTAATAATACTGGTTGTGTGGCAGCATTTCTCATTATACTGACTTTTTCAAATACCTTGAAGACTAAGCAGATAAACAACAGGGCAATGAGAATAACCTTTAGTTTGACCCATTTTGTTCCGTATTCTGTGGGTGGTGATGCTTGTAACAGTAGCAGTGGTGGGGTAGCGCTTCTAATGAAATCAGGATCTCTCCAAACACCTCAAAAACTAAGTAGGTGAGCACATAGGGCAATGAGAATAACCTCTAGTCCAACCCATTTTGCTTCATATTTGTAGCCAGTAACAGCCAGGAACCATTGCTAGCTAAGGCAGGTAGAGGATAAAATGATTTTTAGCTGAGAAAACTTCCTTGTATCTTTTTCTGTCAGCAGCATAGGAAATCTCTGTGCTGGGAACCAGATTTGGGTTCAGTAGTTGCTCATGGAGTGGTCCGTGGCTCCCCTATCCACCATAAATTTGTGTAATTTGATTTGAAATCCACTTATACTTTTGATCCTTATAATATTCTGTCACCGTGACTTGTGCAGTTTAATTATGTGCTTAGTACCATGAGGGTTTCTTGGTTTTGGACTTCGTGCAACTTGTTTTACTCTAAGGTGAGAAATAGGGGATTGTTGTTCCCTATTCCCACCTTGTTTTGGCCATGTATGAATTTGTGCTCAGTGTTGGCTCTTTCTCTTCCAGACAAGGAAGTTTTAGGTTTTTATTATATGGAACCTCTTTAATGCCTTCTGTAGTTGTCCTCCCTACTCTTTTTTTTTTTCCTGTTTGTGTCAGATCCTGTATCCTTCTCCCCTCTTTTATCTTGCTGAAAATATGTAATTGCCCTCTTACTGAAATCTGCTCTCGCCCACTCGCTGTTTCATTTTTCCTCCTCATTAACTGTGTTCAGATTTTGACCATTAATCTCCCACTTCTTCTCTTTTCTCTGTTTTGAAAGGTTATTGTTGACAGTGGGTTGTCTTTGAACCCCATGAAAAATCTCTACGACAGGACCTGATAATTTAAGGGATTAAAAAGGTAGTGATGAATAGGGGAAAGTGTGTGTTTCAGGTAGGAATACAGCAATTCAAAGCCTTGCAAATATTTAGTGCAAGCTTGAAGAAACAAGTGCATATCTTTTAAATGCCCAACTATGGTTTTATTTGACTTTAGGATTTTTGAATTGCATTTTTTTTCAGGGCGATTCTTCACAGCTGTGAAAGCTGGATTCATTAAAAATTAATACAGATTCTTATGTAACCCAGAGATTTGGGGCTGTATAAGCACTCCAAATACTGACAGCAATAGTGCTGTTAAGTGCCATGTCCCCCAGGAGTGCTGTGGATGCCAGCCCACCGGTGGGAAGGGCAAGAACTCCATCTCTTAAAGAGTTTGAGCTCTTTGAGACTAAGGATGGGCAAGAGTTCAATATCTTCTTTTGCTGCAGTGTATCTCTTCTTCATTTTGCTTTTGGTAGCTGGAGTTACTAATAGGATTGCATTTTAAATAAATGACTGTAAGGTGCATAACTAGTTAGAGTACGGGGCAGTGGCGGTGGTGGTGTTTTTAATTGTTATACATGTTTGAAGCTGAAGAAACATTTCTCTGGATTCTTCAGATTGCACAGATACCTTGTGTGGTTTTTTTTTTAATTAATCTCGGTAGTTTTATTAGTTTCGAGAAAAGAAAAGATAATATGTTACTGTGATGTTGCTTCTGGGCTACTCAAGAATTCATCAAAATACGGGGAAGACTTGCTGTGTCCCAGAGTAATAATACATTTATGGAAGATGTGCCCCTAGCTAGATTTATTTCTAGTATGTACTCTAAATGTTTGCATTGTTTTCTCCTTAATAAGAGAAAGGAGGAGTGGAAGAAATTGAATTTAAAATAAAATTATTTTTCTTAAATCCCTGTTTAAAATTATTTTTCTTAAATCCCTATTTATGTAGTGAGAGCAAATTTATATTTGAGCTTTATCAAGGTAGTGTGGTTAGCTTACGGTTTAGCTGTATATCCAGACATTAAACAAGGAAAAAATCAAAAGAAAATAGGATGCAGAATTTGTATTAATTAGAGAGTGTCCTTTGAATGGTGATGAAGAGCTCACTTTGAATTCATGGTGCAATTTTTTTAAAAAAACTTCTTTTCTTCTTTCACAGGAAAGATGATAAAGATTATGCTTTAAAGCAAATAGAAGGTACTGGAATTTCTATGTCTGCATGCAGAGAAATAGCAGTAAGTAACATTAGTTCTTTCTACTAGCAAACAGACTTATTAAAAGTATTGATTTGAGTGCATGCTGGTTTTATTTGCTGAATCGTGTTATTCTACTATGGGTGCTATATTTTTATCATGGATGGATGGAATAGTACAAATGTCATGGAAGGTTTTGCACACCTGTTATGTTTGCTGTCTAAAAGTGACAGTGTTTTTAAGTTACAATTTACTGCCTGCCTTGGGGCAGATTAACTTTAAATGTAGCAGTTTAAAAACATAATTAGAGTCAGTGGCTTAAATTATGTATTTAATCTGACTTTTGCATTTGTACTTCAGTTATTTTCCTGAAGAGATTACTTCTTATTGGCTCATAATGATTAATACGTGTTAGCTTCTATTTAAGTGAAGACTTCAAACTACACTGGTATTGTTGTTGCCTTGGAGGCTATAATACACCTATGAATATTATTCAAACGTTTTCTTAGGTTATTCAGGTTTATATTTGTATATTCCGTGTTGTTAGGAACTGGTGAATAATGTGGTCTAGTTATGGTTTGTGACAAGCTTCCAAAGAAATACTGGTAAAACTGGTATTCTGAAGTTTAACTGTTGTGTGCTTTTAAGTTCTAATGCCGCTTGCGTTTATTTTTCTTGAAATGTTTCAACTGAAATCACTTACTAAAAGGAAATACATGTAACTTACGTGTGTGGGGGGGAAGCAGATAGTTTATTTTCAGTCCATATTCCTCCAGAGTGTAAAGCTATACCTACCCTGAGTTCATTTTTAGGCTTTCCTACTTTGTAACTTCCAGTTGACTTTGTGATTTCAAACATGTTAGTCCTTGAACTGAGTGAGGTGAAAAAAATGAAGTGCAAGGAATATTCTGCAGGAGAAGCTCTTCCTGCCTATTGATGAAAGCTGGGCCTCCCTGCCATTGTAGGCATCCACACTGAACTAAAGGAAAACAGGGCCTTAAATTTTGCTTATTTCAACCATTTTGGCAGAAATTTTCTAAATGCTGTGACTCCCTCAGGCTGAATGCTTTTGGGAAGTGTCAGCTACCATTTCAGAGGCATTTGGGAAAAATTTTTGTTTGTCTTTTTGCAGTGATTTACCTGAATCTGCTCTCTTTTTGAAGAGCTTGTTCTTCTTGAGTTTGACAGGAGAAGCTTGGTCAGGGAGGTGCCTCTACTCTGGATATGACCTTAACTCAATTTCTATCTATTAAAAGGGAATCACTAACTTGACTGATGGTTGGGAAGGATTTGGCCTCGTTGCATAGCTTGGGGAGGGTTGTATGGTCATTCCTCTTGGGCAGCAGGGTCCCTGATAGTGATGGAAGAGGAGCAAGAAGCAAGGGAGGCTTTCTGCTTGCTCTGAGCTGCTGCAGCTTGCGCCCTTTGAATAGAAGTTAGTGGGGGAAGGAGGGGAAAGTACTGAAGACAGCAAAGATGCCAAGAAGGCGGGCTTCAAGAGCAAAGAGGGGATTCGAGCCCAAAAGCAGGTGGAGGGGTACAAAGAGTAACCTGAAGCACCATTTCTTGAGCTGTTGTTGACTTTGCTTCTGGTTATACTTCCAGGCTTGCAACTGCTGATACTGTGGTTGACTTTTCCTGCAGTTGAATTAATAATTCACCATGGACTTCTAGGGTTTGAATCTCTTTCCTTTACTGGTCTTTCAATGTTGCTGTTTGGAGTTAACAGGAGAATTTTTTCCCCAAAATGTATTGTTCCTTTTAATTCTGTTAAATAGAATTTTTTTTTCCTATAATGCAGTCTTAGGTTTTAAAATAAATCACACGACCCTGGTGAGGCTGTATCTGGAGTATTGTGTCCAGTTCTGGGC
>RSEF01000001.1:203027740-203049000 GCA_003993805.1 Himantopus leucocephalus | reverse complement strand
CAGAGGTCCCTTCCAACCCTGAGCATTCTGTGATTCTGTGACCTTCTGACATTTTTCTTGTTGATTAGCATTTTTCATTCAGTTTTAGCCGTTTTACAAGTACTTCACTTGCCTATGTGTCCTTTGGCTACTGAGAAGTTGCTTGGGTTGTTTCGTTTTGGTTTTTTTTTCACTTTTTGCCGGACTTCCATGTAGCTTTGATTTTTTTGGTGCCTGGTTTGGTTGACAGAAATATCCCTGAAAATCTTGTTTGTATGTAAAAACACCACACAGTATTTTTATATGCTAGCATCAGTTTTTTGACTTGGCTCTGAAGAAAAAGTGCTAGATATGGTGGCAGATGCTCTTAGTGATGGAAATGCTGAATGGGACAAAGCAGAGCTGGGGTGGATGGTGCTTTACTCTGGCTGTCTCCTGTCTGTGTGGTGTCCTTCAAGCACCATAGCCAGCTCATACAAGTTAGAACAGCCTTGAGTCTGCCAAGGCTGGGACAGAAAAATACAGAATAATAAGTAGCTGCCTTGCTTCTCTGATCATTTCCACTCTTTAGGTCTGCTTTGGAGGCATTTGGGCATTCCTGTGATTTTGTGGTTTCCTATTATAACAGATGCATGCTGTCATCACAAAAGGTGACATCTTCTGTGTTGGATCTAGTGATAGTGTGGCTGTAGGATGAGGAAGTTCATCTTCACTGAAGGGGAAGACAAACAGTTTTGGAGTTTTCTGTTGTGTGAGCAAGCTGAGTTGAACCATCCTTTGGTCGCACGGTGTCTTAAAGTGTCTCGTGGGAACCTGCAGGGGTGGTTTGGGTATGATGCAGACTTGTACTCTAACATCCACATGTCTGAGAATTAACAAAAGAAAGGGGAGTACTGATTTTTATCTCCCAGGCAGGAGGTTCAGGGCCTCAGCACAGCTCTCCTTCCATCAGGAGCTTGGCTGGGTTTGCAGGCAGCAGGCACACGGTACCAGGGCGGTGTGAGAATAAGCGGAGATAGCTGGTTGTGACTGCTGCTCTTTGCCAAAAGGGAAAGTATCTGCAGCAATCCTGCTCATCTGTGCAACTGCTCCACCACCCTGGCTTTCAGCTTCTGGGCTGGAAGGTGGCAGAGAGGTAGAGGCAGAGCTGGAGCAGCAGGTTTGTGTCCCTGGGCTGGTGAGAAGGGAGCTGCTGTTGACTAGTGGTCTTGGCTAGTTGACCTCAGTGGAGGAGGCTGCTGCAGAGGTGAATTGGTCCTCCTCACACACTGGGGCTTCCGTCCCCTGGGTGACAAAAACATGTCATTACATGATTATCAGGTCTCTTTCCCCTCTGCCAGTGGAGGGGATGGAAGAAGAGCTCAAGGGCTCTTAAGAGCTGGTCTGAGGGTGACCAGGGGCTCTGAGGCAACATGCAGCAGCTGGAGTGACCCCATGAGGCAGAAGCTGAAACTAGGTGACTCCAGGATTCACCCTCTTCAACATTTTCCCCTGGTAAGGAACAAATGACTGTCCCAGTAAGCTTGCTGGAGGAGATCCTGTACCAGCTATGCGATAAGGAATAATATCTGGGTGTAGGTTCCTCAGCTATGGGGGCTGTCGTGTCCCTTCGACACTTAACAGTGAAAGCAGTTTCCCACATGACCAAACACAGAAATCATTTTGGTGAGTACAATCCTCATGTCAGAAGACAAGTAATGGTTTCTTAGCGATCTTTCCATGTGGTGAAAGGCAGCAAGGTATTGAGGAAGGCAAATGTTTGATTTCACCCTCTTGGCAAGTCTAATGACTTTCAAATGCTTTAATTTAATAGTAGTATGGTATGTAAAATGTAAGTTGTGACTGAGTACTTTATCAAGCTATGTTACATGGCTAAAAACAGTATTCTTGAGAGATTTTGTATAAAGGGAGGGCAGTATTATTTTTAGTTCTGTGAAAGTGGGACAAAGATACTGATTGAATGTTAGAAACTGGAATCCTTAGGAATCATCACATTTTCTCTGAACAGCAGAATTTGACCAAGCTTGACATCCAGTGTCTGTTTCATCTGGATTCTATATCCACCTCCTTACTTTCAGAGAATGTTTGATAACACCTCTTATAATACTTTGTTTGGACAGAAGAGGTGCTAATAAATATTGACTTGTGTGTGTGATCATGTAAGACTCATTTGTTTTGGAAACTACACAAATTAAAAACAGAAATGTGCATTTTTTTTCTCTTGAGTTGTCAGGCTTCTTTTTTGCAACATTTAGGACTTTGAAAATAAGAAAAAAGAATAAAATAAAACAATTTCACACAGTTGTATGTCTGAAGAACTGGAGCTTCAAAAATGTATTGTCAGCTTCATAATAAATTCATAGAGTGAGCAGTATTGTAACTTTTTCCTGTTATGTTGCCTTTGTAAGCTTTCATTTGAACACTTTTGAAAGGAAAACAGCATGTACTTTCAGCAGGTATTTTGTTCTCTTTTAGTACTGTGGAATATCTGACTCATGAGAATATAAAACTGCAAAATTGTATTTACATTGAAACAAATGGATCTTGAATCTACTGGATAACAGCTAAGCCAACTTGGGATTTAAGAACTTGCGTAATGAAATGTGGTGTTTAGTTTAAATGACAAATTTAAAGTACTTTGGAGCTCCAGTTTTTGATGGGAAACTAAGAATAGTGATTTGATTTTTTTTTTTAAGAAATTTATTTTATGAGTATAGAATTGGGTGACACCTCTGGAGTTGCCATATTCTGCTGCTGCTCTTGCAGACAAGGAAAGTGCACCTTCAAAAATTTAGCAAACTAAAAGTTAAACTTGTAAGGAAAAGAAAAATCTCTGAGAGCAGTTTGAGTCTCATTCTAATTATTCAGCCTTTAAGCCAAAATTAATCATGACTATTTCATAGCCATTTGTACTTATGATAATATTGTCAGTTAGTTAAGGGTAGCTCTTTTCTCCTGCTTTCATTTTAAAGAGGGAGACTGTTTCTTTCTCTGGCTTTGTTTTGGCAGGCTATAAGGATTTTGGCTTGGCTTGGTGGTTTCCTGTTGTGCAGTANGTAAGGATTTTGGCTTGGCTTGGCGGTTTCCTGTTGTGCAGTAGGTTCTCCCTTCCCCTGGCTGTAGGCTTGGGCTTTCTTTGCCCTGTTGCAGCTGGAATTGTCTTCCCTGAATTGGCGAGAATTGTGTATAGCGTTTCAGGTAATGTCTCACTGCTGCCTATACTCATCTGTTGTAGCAGTAGTACCACTGGTATCTTCTCTGTTACAGGATGACTAAATCTTTCAGTCATCTGCTGGTCTGAAAATCACCTTTTTCTCCATCAACCGCAATCTGCTTTCTGTTCCAAGTCCCTGTTTGCCCATTTTCCATCTGAGGGCCATGGCGTGACTATTAATATATGATTTGTTTGTTGCTGGATCACTTGGTGGAACTGATGTGAGCCTTTTTGAAGCATGAGATGATGATTAGATTTTGAATTTATGCCATCAAACTAGCAAGATGACACAATAGTGACTTTTGCTTAAGTGAATGTTTTGCTAGATATTGCCAATGGCTTTGTGTCTTGCCAGTGTTCTGACTGGCCTAAGCTTTGAGAGAAACATGTTGCATAGCACTCATAGGAAGGCAGTGAAAGGAGTTGCCCTTTCTGAAATAGCTAATGACCTGAGACAGGACATCAGAGAAACTCCTTCTGGGCCAGGTCACCTGGCTAATTGCTCCAGCGAATGAGTCTGTGCTGGATTGTAGAAGTAAGCATGGCAGTAATGCAGCATTAGGCAGGTGACATTCCCTGCGGACCACGTGTAGTAGCAAGTGTGAAGAGTGGTGGTGGAATGACATTTGCAGTAAAGCTAGAAACCCTCACTTACGCGAAGAGCGCACTATATTGAACGCGCTCGTTCAGTACAGCGTCTTGGCTTGTGAGAAGCGTCTGTAGTGGTGGAGAACTGTACGGGAAATGTGGGAATATCACTGGAGGAAGGAGATTGTATTCATTGAGTTTTGTGCTGAGTTCAGCTCATATTTGATGTGAAAGGTAATTATTGTTAGTGTCCCTGTGCAAGAAAAGATTTGCCTTAGTCATGTGGCAGTTTGCCAGGCTGCCTTAATGCTGCTGGTGATTATTTAATAATGTCCTGTCTTACCTCACCTTGTGCTTGTTTGTGAAGCAATTTAACAATCTATGCATTATTAAGACACTTTCATTTACTGTCCCACAGCTGCCCCATGGCTGTGGAATGAGTATTTCTGCATTTGAAGAGGGAGATGGAGGAACCTTAGTGTGAGCCAGGACTTGCACGTAGGGATGCTGTTTCTCTTGCAGTGTCTTGAACAATATTTATGAAACCAAGGGCAAGACCAGGCTGGAGCAACATGGGGTTATAACACTCAAGTCAAACTAGATGTGTTAGCGTCTTTATCAGTTGCTGATTTGTATTTCTTTGAAGGTGCATTGGGTCTGCCTTCCTTATAAAGGGCAACCAGGCCAAATAGTTTAAGGGAAACCTTTCTGGCTGTGGAAATGCTCTTGAATCATTGTGTGATACGCAAATGAAAAGCACAGCGACTTAGTGAGAGCCAACTGCACAGTCCTTGTCTACTTTGTCTTTGTGTTCTATAGAACTGAACTAGGGTGGAGAGAAGCAATTAGATACCGGAGTCACCAGGCCAAAAAGTGGTCTTTATCATTAGCGTGCATTGTTCTGATGGTCATACTGTGTTTCTTGGAGTCCGCTTTGTCTCCAGTGAACTGTCAGCTGCTGGACACGAGGCAAGTCATCTGGTAGGAAAGGCATGTGGCATACGGGCTAGAGAGGCCTGGTTCATGGAGAGTGAGGCTGCTGGAAATGCTGTTTACAGCCCATGTGATGTGTTGTCATCTGCATGATCTTTCTGTCCTTCAGACAACGTTTATGTTTGTTGCTCTCCGTTATCACTGTCCTGGACCATTTCAGCCTTTCCAAGACAGTGACTCAGGGATCATCTGTCACCACCGCAGCAATCATTTCCTTATTCTGATGGTTTTGCTGATGTACATTAGCCATCCTTTTCACTGGGCTCCTTGTGTCTGTCTAGCTTTAACCAAACCCATCAGGTTTTTTAGGCAGACTGAAAGAATATGTAGTTAACAGCTATTCAGCATAAAAGGCAAAGGCAAAAACCAGCAAGAATGATAAACTGAGCACACAGATGCACAAACCATAACAGCTGCTATCAGGGACAGTAACAAAGGCTAGAACTCTTAGAACATCGGTGATGGGCCACAAAAGGAACCTCTCAGGTGTGTCCTTGAAGAGGGTCAACCAGGGCTTTTTAATGGATGAGAAGGAAAGCAGACTGCTATGGATCTTACAGGAGAGTAGAGGTTTTGTTGGATACTTGAGGGGGTTGCTGGGACTCTGTAAAACTTCTGTGGGAGGTTTAGAGGAAGGATAAAAGGCAGGAAAGGGAGTGATCAAGGTGGATTGGGGAGGAAGAAGCATGGGAAAATGGAGAGGGGATAAGGGGTGGGTTTCGTGTAAGCAGGGTCCTCGGCAGCGTGCTTGTCTGGCCAAGCCTTGTCACCGCAGTCCATCCTGTGCCTGTTCCTGGCTGTTCTCTGTGTGTGCATCTGTTACCTGCTAGCAAACTTCAAGCTGGGCTAGGTGGTGAGAACAGGATGAGGTCTGCAGGGGCTGGCTAGGTGCTGGGAATACCACAGGTCTGCAGAAGCTCGATGCAGGAGAGATGTAGGTCAGGAGATGAGTGCTCACACAGAGCTCTGGTAGCTCATGTGTGTGACCTGCTAGTGAATTTCAGTGTGCAGAACCAGCAAGCAGGAGGAGGCAAAATCTGGAGAGACCCGATGTCAGAGCTGGAAGTTGGATGAAAGGGCATGATGGCGTCTGGGCTTGGACTCTGAACAGATGTAAGGCCTGCACTGGAGTCTGAGGGACCAGTGAATGCATGTCCATGTATGTGATCTTTAAGCCTGATAAGCTGGAGTGGAGAAAAGGGATCCAGGCCAGTTGTGTTGTTCAAGTTTTATGTAGGTACTGTGAGTACCTACAAAGAAGGTGCTGTTCTCCTGCCTATATTGATATTTGTGTGGCTTGTCGTGTCTGTACTGTCTGTGTGTGCCTGTAGGAAATGCACGCTCAGTTACTTGTACTTTGGCAGGATTTGGAAGTGGTGAGGAGCAGCAGCCTGTTGTCTAGCAGACAAGAGAAATGCTGTGAATCTCAAGGTCCACAGGATTGACTACCCCTAGCACAAACAAAGGAGAACTATGTCTATATTGCCTCCCTATACAGACAGGGAACGCTTCTGCTGCATTACTCACAGTTTCTCATCTTTGTGTCATGTTCTGGACCAGCTTTGGTGATGGGTTCCCTGTGTACTGAGAGGTAAATCACACTTGATGTAAAGAGGTTGGGTTTTTAAAGTGGGTGATAGCTGCTACCTTGGGAATAAAGAGTAGGATGGACTTAAAATGGGACAGGAAGGTGTGAAGGGGAAAATTATGTTGTTTTTTAGAGCTCTGCCCGTGGCCTGATGACATACCTGTACAGACACAGACTATTCCTCCATGAAAGAAGCAGACACTGGTCAATCTGATGAAATTTTGGTATGGAGACACAGATGCTAAACTGTCATGCAATCTTCTGGGTATAGTTAATTCATCAAAATGTTTATCATAAATTTAAGCTGTGAGTTTATACTGATTCAACAAAAAGTCCTTTGCTATAAGGACTGGCACAAGGTCCCACTCTGCCTCTGCTCCCTCTGGGGAGGTAGGCTTTGCTCAGGGACTGGCTGGGCATCGGTCTGCTTGTGGGAAGTGGTGATTGCCTTTGCATCACTTGTGGTGTTTTGTTTTGGTTTTTTTGGTTTTTTTTTTCATTTTAATTCCTCCTTCCTTCACTTATTAAAGTTTTATCCTCACCCACAAATATTCTTGCTATTTTTTTTCTTTCTCTCCCATCTGACTGAGGGGGGTGAGCAAGTGGCTGTGTGGGGCTTAGCTGCTGGCTGGGGTTGACCTACCACAGATGGTCCCCACCTGTAATTGATTAAAAGTTGCAAATAAGCATTTCTTGGTTTTCCCTGTGCTGATCTTATGCTTTGTAGGAATTACAGGCATTTCCAGAATTCCACACTTCTTGCAGCTCCTGCCTTAAAATTCCTCTGTGTAATGCTTTTACCGATCTTAAGAGGTTTAACATGCTGAAACTACTGCCTTCTGCATTGATTTGTAAAGTTGCATTGTCTCCTCAACCCTCTGTCTCCCTGTTTGATCTCATACTTGAGATAAAAGCTCTGTGGGCTATAGGTTCTCTTGCTCGAGAAATGCCACACTGAAGACTTTGGCCAGTGAGTAGGGATGGAAGCCTGTCTCAAATGAAATAGAAAAGAAAGAAACGAACATATGCATATATCCACTCCCATTTTACTATCTCAGTAGCAGCTAAAATGTTACCACGAGCACCAACTTATGAATAGAAAGGAATGAATTTTTGTGTTTCTTCTATTACGTAGCAGGAAAATTCTATTTTATTGAAAATAGATTCAATCTCAGACATAAAATGTTAGTTTTCTACTCTATATTCAAATAGTAGCTCAAATTGTTCTTGGCTTTAAAAAAAACACTCTAGCCATTCCTTTTATTAAAAAGTCATCATTTTTGGCAGACTGAGCTGGCAAGAATTTATCTAGTCTTGGGTAGCCAGGACTGACAATAGTTTGCTTAGATAAAGTTTTTGTTTCTTCCTTAGCAATTGTGTGAGTACAGTATATTTGTAACATGACCGACGGAGCTCAAATCAACCGATGCTGTCTGCATTCGGTTTTTGTGCTGTATCTCGGCTATGTTTTCCCTTTGGTGGTGGTGAAAGCTATAGTTGTGAAAGGAGCTGAGCTAGTTTAATGGCTCACTGCTGCTGAAAGAAGTTCTTGCTTCTAGCGGTGTCCCTTCACTAGTGCTGGGTCTGCTATTAGTGCCATGAGTCATTTCAGCTCAGGAACTCAGCACAAAATTAACACCTTTGTGAGTCTGGGTTAGTTTCCTCTTGAACTGGGAGCTGTTTATGGATGGATTTTGTGAGTTGACATAACTGGTGTAATATATGTTGTGGGAGGGAGCTGGACTTTCTTCTGTAGGTGGTGGTGACCTTGTAGATCAGCTGACTCCGTCGTACAAACCACATCTTCGTTAACTGACTGCATTGACAGCTTCTAAATGAGTCATCCCATTCAGCCTTGAATGGCTGCAACCAAAATGCGGGGTTTTCAGATAATTGGGAGTCAGGAGAAAATTGGATACCCCAAATGGCTTTGTCAAAGATTACAGCCTATGGGAGAGGGCAGATGCCACAGCTGGCTGTTTGCAGAGTTGTCTTGATCCTGGATAACAGTGAGAATTACAGAGACTTCAACTTTTAGGAAATAAATAGGAAGGGAATGCCCTAAGGGGGTTGTGACCTGCTTTCAGCTTTGGTTTCAAAATGACTTGTTCTTTCATTAAAAAAAATATGTGCTGTTTTCTGTGACTTGCAGATTTCAACTTTTCTTGTCTGTATTGTAGAATATGTAGCAAAGACTATTAAAGTATTCATCTTTCCAGCCCTTTCACAGCTTTGGATGTGTGGATATAACTGTTGTGGACTTTCTTTATTTTGCAGTTGCTGCGGGAGCTCAAGCATCCAAATGTCATTTCTCTGCAAAAGGTGTTCCTTTCTCATGCTGACAGGAAAGTGTGGCTTCTCTTTGACTACGCTGAGCATGACCTCTGGGTAAGGTGAATTGCTTGTGGGTACCAAGCTTACAGTTTTAGTTGAAGAAAAGGGACAAGGTCAGGGAAGGCCCATCGGTTTAAAAACAGTGTAGCCTTTTGCTCCATGTTGATTGGAAACATTTTCAGTACTAAAGGAAAAGCTACTGAAAACGTTGGGTAAGCACGCCTCACAGTTAATCTGTGACCTCCTTAAGAAGATAAAAATCTGCATTCAGGTCTCAGGAACTAAAAATCTAGTTAAATAAATGCAGATATAACCCTCCATTGCAGCTAAAGTAGGATGCAGGAAAATGGAATTGATTATGCAGGTGGATTCCCTTTGAAAAATGACAAGCTTATTGGCTGAATAGTTTGGAGTTTTAGTTACGTTGCGTGTCATCCATGAATACATGAAGTGAGAGTAATGCCACTGCATATAATTGAAATTTAATTCATATGTTTCAGTAGGAAGAGCTTTTTACTCAACTCATCTCGTGAAATTTAATATATTTGTGAGGAAAGCTGTTTATTCCTAATTACAAGATTCAGCTTTAAAATATAAACACATTGAAAGCAAAATAGATTTGTTTTAAGACATATATCCCTTTCCTCTGTTAAGTTCCTTATTATTTGTGACCTTAACATCAATTTGGAATGCTTTAAAAAAAAAATAAATTATGGTAGCATTGTAAAGAATCCAAAATCCCATGCAACCTTAACTTCCCTGAAAAAAGGTATGTGTTTGCCTTGAATTAAATCTGACATACATTTTAAGCATTGCTCTCAATGGAACAAGTATTGTAATACTAACCTTAAAAGGTATTAAGATTCATATCAAAAGGTACAACAGAGGCAATTTGGAATGCAATGGAAATTTTGATGTATGTGTTCGTGTAAGACTTGCATAGTATGAATCATGAGTTGGTTTTTCCTCTGCACGTACTTTAGACAGCTAAGGTATACAAACCAAATTAAAACTAATTTCTTTTGAAAATGGTGTTCCTTGCAGTTGGGAATAATTCAATAGTATTTGCCTAAGAACTAGTATGTCAGTTTTCCTTTAGCTAAGCTGAATCAAAGATATTTTCTCCCAGTTCAATGTCTTGGAAGTTCCAATAGTTGGTATTGAGATTTCATTGCCAAAATAAAATTAAGGCAAAAAAATTACCAAATAGCTGAAACAGAAACCTTAAGGGTGGTGTACAAAACAAAACAAAAAAAAATAATTGAGGAAATGGAGTAAAGCTTTTTGCTAATGTGGAGAAAAAGCAAGCACATTTTTTTTTCACTGTTTCCCCATAATTATGATATGCTAAGCTGCAGAAGTTTAGGAATGTGTGAGGGTTTTTTTTGTTTCAAAATGTGCTGCAAGGCTTTGTATTTGTTTGGAGGATTGTGACTAATAGTGACCTGTCCTTGTTTGTATTTATACACTTCTGCATTGCTTCATACTTAACCAAAATCACGCAGAAGCACCTCTGTTAATGAAATGCTGGTTTGAATATCAGTAACTTAGGAATGACCCTTGATTTTGACCTTTACGTTTACATGCACATACCTGTATAAACTCCAGAACTCCCCAGCTGTACCAGCTCCTGGTTGTTCACTCCATCTGGATGCAAGAGACCTAGCTGCGGTTGCAGTGACTGGGCTGGCTCCCTGCCCCAGAGAGCCGGCTATGGACCAAGTCCTCCAGCGCTGAGCACAGCAGGTCTCAAACAAGGCTCAGAAAAGGGCACAGACTATGTTAGAGCAGGAACAAAAAGGTCCAGGAGACCCATCTCTCTCTCTTTCTCAGAAGATTCACTTCTCTCTGGCCACCACCTGAAAAATAACATTTGCTTTGGAGTCTGTGGAAGTGGGAGGCGAAACTTGTGGTTCCGGCTTAGGGATGCTCATGCACGTGGTGCTTGGCTGACCGGGCAGGGACTGTCACTTTTTCATCAATGTTTCTCTCCTCCATGCAGCTCCATTTTTACCTTTGGCAGAGCAGGGGTGTGCCTTTTCCTCTTAGAAAAGCCAAGCTTGATGCCTGAAGCAAAGGATGGCAAGCTGTATGGAGCTGGGCTGCAGCAAGAGAGGAAAGGCAATTCTCCAAAGGGGTTTGAGTAGTTGGTACCTAATTGACACCTGGAATATGAAAGCTCAGGAATGTAGGAAGAACACGTGATAGAAGTTTGGTGTCAGGTTTTGCATGGACAAGATCAGGACTGTTTTGATGATCACACAAGTGTTAGCCATTAGAGAAAAGAAGTGTGAATGCATGAAAAACTTTGTTCTAGAAATTACCTCTCTCTCAAAAGGAGACAAACACAGAAATGGTTACCATTACTGTGGCACACGTTATGCTATTGAAGTTAATGGCACCTGCCACTCAAGTGCTAAGACAACGTATCCTTTTGGACTCCTCATTGTTGCTAGATGTCATTGCCTGTGTATACAGTTATAATTGTTAAAGTTTTTTTCCCTGTCTGGCTTGGTAGCTGACTTTCAGATGGACAGATTTATAGCTTTGCTCTGTCAACAGCTTGTGTTTTAAGAGTACTGTGCTTTAAGGGTATAATAAATAAAGAGCTTCTAACTTAAACATTTAAAACTCCCAATACAGTTTGCAAGAATTTGTCTGGAGTTAGGTGTTGAATATTACGGTGTCACTATTACTGTATGAGAAAACCTCAAAGTAAAATAATATAGAAGTAGGTGATGCACTTTTAATTCTGTGCTGTGATATACAATGTATCAGCCTATCTTAACAAGAAGAACCCCCAAACAAAAATACCCTCAAAACCTCGAAACTGTTAAAGATCGGTGATCTGCAAGGGAATTTGCTTTGACAGTTGTATTGGTTTTGTATGCCTCATCCCACTGTGGGAGAGTAAGCGAGTGGCTGTGTGGGGCTTAGCTGCCTGCCAGGGTTAAACCACAGCAACAACTGCTTTCATTTTTGAGAGATTTCCTTGGGACAGTGATCACTTTACTTCGTATAGTATTCATTTTCTAGTACTTAAGGCAAATATTTCTAGTTTTGAAAATTAGTGATAGTAGATTGAAAAAAAAAAAAACCCCAACCCTAAGTAGTCTGTGTAAGATTGCTGGCAATCTTTTTGTGTAATGCTGTAGATCAAAACATTACACTTTTTTATTTTGATTTCTTTTTCCCCTTTACAGCATATAATCAAGTTTCACAGGGCTTCTAAAGCAAACAAGAAACCAGTTCAGTTACCTCGGGGAATGGTGAAGTCACTGTTATATCAGATCCTAGATGGTATTCACTACCTGCATGCTAACTGGGTGTTACACAGGGATTTGGTAAGTGGATCCGCAATGGGTTTTAGCACTGGGATGATGACTGAGGGCAAGGATTGTTTTTTTTTATACATATCGCTGGGAAACAGAAACCTTTGTGCTAAGGGCATGTACTAATAAATATGTATTTTTATACTGCATTCAGACAGCCTTGATTAGTAGAGTGAATTTTAAAAGCTGACTATGATCTGATATGCTTATGACAGCAAGGTATATCAGATGTCTGTTTTCCTTTTTTGATTTTCTAAATAAACTATTTTTAAAAGTGTTCATTTAAATAACAGGCATGGTGAGGTATAGAAAATGCCTCTGGTAGTGTCACTGCAGGCAAGATAAATAACTAAATGCGGCATGTGTGTAGGTGGGGGAGAGGATGATTGGCTGTAAGAACTGCTGGAAAAAAAAAATAACCCTCCCTAAAATTATCAGGTTTACTTATAAAGATAACTTTTGAAGGCCATTATCTTCTCCTAATATTTGCAATATATCAGAAATACAGCCATGCCAACTTTTGAAGACTTCTGAAAATAAACTAATGTTTATCCAAACTACAGTATAAGCAAGACATTTTGAACCTGAGTTAGTGTTTAACCAGCAAATTCTATGAAGTGTTTTATATTGGTGAATCTTACCAATTCTTACATATTTGCCTTTGAAATATGCCCACAGTTGACTCAGCTGGTTCTGTCTGTTGTCTTAAAGTTGGGTAGTTTTCCCGACCCTATTGTCTGTAGCTCTTATTCTTAGAAGTAAATTGAAAAAAACGCTATCAAAATATGATACTATCTATATATGATGCTTCTAATGACTGAAATCTCATTAGTGCATGACAGTATCATTAGTTTGACCTTTCATTGCCATGAGTCAGTGTTACCAGTGCTATTCTATGCTTGGTCTGGCTTCTATATTACTCTTCCAGAGTCACTTTTTGTCTTTGAAATAGCTTTAAAAGTGTTCCTGGAAATGTAGTCAGTGACTGGTTATTTTACTCCTGTTTTCATGCCCAATAAATGCTTCTACAGAGTGCCAGTCCCTGTTTAAACTGATGGGAAAAGATTTATCTTTGGTAAATACCATTTTCAGAACTGAAATACAAGGAAGCTTTGCTTTATTAAAATAATTGTATGCATATTGTCTCTAATTTGCTTCTGGTTTTCAAAATGGAACAAAAGCTATAGCACGGAGGGAGAAAGTCAAAAAGATTGTGGCAGCTTTGTCATGACTCATGAAGCAGTGGAGCAAAACATAATGTAGAAATATATAGTGTATGTTACGACTTAGACACACCTTGTTTTAAACCAAAATGTAATGTCTTACTCTAATGTTCTGCCTGCAATAGTACTCTTCAGTATATTTTTAAGAGGTATACAGAAAATAAATGACCTGTCGTCAAGAATCTAGATTTTTTTTTGATGTTTTACTTTCTACAGTTTCAGAAAACATATGAACTTAAGCATAATGGAGTTTAAAAAGAGAATCATGCCTGTTGTTAACTGGATGGCTCAGGAGATTGGTAATTTATTACAGAGCCTTTCACATCTAGGTCTGTAGCTCATATACAGTTTAAATTGGCAACTGGAAAAGACTATTACCATCTCATTTTCTGACCTATGTGAAATGAGTTGGTGGTCTCAGTCCAGCATGAGGTTTTCTTCCAGCAGAAAAACCACCATCACAATTGGCTATCTTTTGATAATCTGAGGAAGAGACCAAAAGCTTGAGGCAGAGTCTGAGAGGTCTTCCCACTGGAACCTTGTCAAGCTGTGTTGGTGAGCTTCCTATAAAAGCTGTGCAGGGGCTGCCTGTGCTGCCCCATCCATGGAAACCTTTGAGTTTGTTGCTTTGAAACCATTCCGTTTGAGCTGAATTTAGAAGGCACATGTTTCATGCAGAAGAAAAGAGAGAATTATTTCTGTCACATACTTGCTTTTATCAGGGTACCTGGAAATAGCTTGAGTAACAGAAGGGATTCTACTTAGTGTTTTGTCTTAACAAGACAGGGGCGTATTGGTGCAAAGTTAAGTTTGCAAGTTGGGACTTCAATAACACGTATGTTCTGATCCGAAGCAAAATAACTGATGTTAATGCTTGTTCTTAGATGTGGGTTTCTGTTCAAGGATACCTGTAATATTAGCCTTCAGGAATATCCATGTTAAATAACCAATTTTAACTCCTGATTGGATGGCTGGATGGATTTATTATGTTTCTCCTACTGTGCCTTTAAAATGATAGGTGTTGCTGTAGTTTCTAAGTATTTTGTTTCGCTAGATTTATATGTGTACAGATAACACACAGAGTTGCTTAAGTAACATGCTTGCTTTCATTTCATATATGAGCTATTATAAGAGTAGTGGTGCTTGAGGGTGGTAGGAAGCTAAAGAATATAGTACTTTGGCAGAAAAATCTGTTCTTTGCTACATCTCTGTCATAGGATAAGGATTTTTTTTAAAGGATAAGAAAGCTCATCTCCTGGGAAAAATAATTATCCTCCATCTAAGTACAGTTTTCTGGATTTTGGGTTTTCTTTATTTTAATATATTAATGCAGCTAGCTTTTAGGTAGGTAATGTATTGGAGGGGTTTTTTTTTTTTTGAGATCTTTACTTTTGTGATCAGAAACAAAAAACGGCATACAGTAACTCCTTTCTTGCTAGCATCTGCAAACCAGGCAGTAAAACATAATGGCTATTAAAACCACATAAACTTAGATTGAAATTTGTCTTCATAATGGTGGAATTGAGGAATCTTAATTCATGTGAGATTTGTAAAGTGAGTATATTCTGTATGAAACAGTAAAAACTGTAGGAAGACAACAATTGTCTATTGTATTTTTTTCTAGTCCTAGTTTGTCTTTTACAAAGGAAATACATACAAATCTTAGCAATAACTTGACTATTAAAATAGTTAACTCTCGTCACTGTTTTTTTTCCTTTCACTGGTTACACGAAAGCCAATTCGCCATTTGTGTCAGAGCAAGGGAGATGTTGATTATATTTGTTATCTTTGAATAGTGCAGTACTTGAGTAGTTAGCTTTTCCATGTCTTTGAAACATACCAGTAAATTTTTTCAACAAATAAATGTCAGTCCTTTAAAAAATTCTTATTTGACTTGCATATTCTTCAGCTTTTTTAAATTTCATGACTGAGAGCAATTGAAAGCAGATTGTTTATTCATGCTCTGACTGTAGCAGGAAGGAAATAAGAACACTTCACGTAATTACCACAAAGTGCATCAATTATAGTTTTAATAATATTTTGAATTTAGTTATCAAGCATGCTTGAAACACACTGCATTTTGCTGACTTCTCTTCGTAGTATTTTTTCTACTTTATGATACCCAGCTATTGGGCTTCTTCCTGTGCTCAAAGTGGTTATTCCACATTAAAAATAAGCATATGCAGAAGACTGGCTGTGTATCTACTTCCATCAATCTGCTTCCTCAGTAGCATGAGGAAAGAAAGGATGGACTTAGCGGTATGCTTGGAAGATTTCTTGAAGTAATGGCCTCAAAATAGGCATCCCTTTGCATGGTACGGCAATTTATATGCCATGCCTGTTAACATTCAAAAGTGCATCTGTATTTGATATCAGTGTGTAGTAGGCCTGTCTGCAGTGTCAGGATCCGGTCTCGGCTAAGAGATGAGCACACCTCCACTGGTTTTGTGTGGTGACGGTAAGATTAGTCTGCGATTTAAATTAATAACATATTCACAAAATGTAAAATTAATAATAGATTGTGCACAAAAACTGTTTAAAGCACTGATGTGGTGCAGCTTAAAACATACCACCAACCACTTACTCCCGCCAAAAAACCCCAACCCAAACCTACCCCCAAACAAAAAAACCCAGAGGAAACCTCACAGCTCTTACTTGTACTACTGTAGGTGAGACGCTATGATGAAACACTTCTTTTGTTCCCAAATTTTTGGACTAAATTCCCTGGTGTGTGTATTTGTGTGTGGTGTGAGCGGGTGCTGAACAGCTGAGCTGCCCCTTGGCAGGCCAGGTATGGAAGCGGGTAACACCGTGCTGGGCTCCTGCTTCCCATTCCCCTCCTATCTCTTGCCAGAGGAATGCCAATCTCAGCCTTTGTCAATAACGCCCGTGTCCTAGTTAGTCTGGGATTGTGTCACTGTGGATGTGACCATTTGCAAACGAGCGCTAGCCCAGGATACTGCAGCCTATTTAATGCCTTCCTAGTGTGCAGCTCAGCTAAACTGCTGCTCTGGGATGAGCACTGTTTTTAATAAGCTTTCACGCAGACAAGCTTTAATACAGTTGGAATGTAGCTTCCTGGGACCTGGACTCTTCCCAAGGATACCTGCTGCCAGGTTTGGGATTAGCGGGACCATTAAAGATATTCTTCTAACAATAAATGAGGAGAAGCCACTGCCAGGGTGGTTTTTTGTAGACATCATCTTAGTCACTTTCCAGGCTCTGGCTGTGAATCACTTAAGTATGTGCTTTAGGCTAAGTTAAATATATGGAACTTTTACCCTGCCAATTTACCATTTTCCACATTAGAGCTCTTGAATCCAAGGATGTCTCCCTCATCAATATTCAAGATTACTTCAGAAATACAGGAATGCCCTTTGGTCCTGCTCGAGTGGTTAGAAAACCGATCATTTGAAGGGATGAACCTGAATGCTTAAAACCAAATAGTAGGAAAAGCTGTGCACGTTACTCAAAAGAACTTAACAGCTTTTAAAAGCAGGGTGGTCTTCTATCCTGTTTCAGTATGTAAACAGATAATAGGCATTATTTCCCAAAAGGTATTGTGATGACTTATTGGTGATTTTCTTCAAAGGAGGAAAAAAAACCCCAACCCAACCCAAACCCGGTCACTGTTTTGGTTCTCAGCTGTTGTGTTTCCCAAGACTTTTGTTTCCAAGGTGTTTTTCGTTATGTAAGTGTGTGCTTTCATGAGGTCACAAAAGAACAAAGTGTCTAGCAGAACCTTGTTTTCTTGCATAGGCTGTAATAACATGCTTTCTTGTGAGTTGTAATTTACTGTAATTCTAAATATTCTATACTTAAAATAACATTATCTAGTGTTTCTTAATGCTGCTGTTTGCAGGGAACATGACTACTCCCTTGTCTGCCTTTCTGAACATTTTCTTTATGTTTTAGATTAAACTTTCAAACCAGTAACTAATCAAAGTGTAGAAATGATCAGAAGAGACTGCAAAGCTACATATTCGATGCTCATGCCAGTGACTTTGAAAAAAACCCACAATAACAAAAAACCAAAGCAAAACACCCCCAAGCCCCCCCCAAAAAATCCAAACAAACTTCCTTTTTTTTTTTTTTTTTTNGACTGCTGTGCAAATGAGAATGCATTTGGCTTACTTTCTTTTTGGACATTGTTGTTGGCCTGTTAAGTCAAGCTCTTGATTGAGTAATGTCTGTCAACTTTGTACAAATGCAGATTTGAAGCTAGAAATACAGAATATATTACTGCAGTACTACCGGCCTTCCAATCAGAAAAATAGAAGGCGTGCTGTTTGGAGATTTTTGAATTCACAATAGAGAAGGCTATAGAGATATATAAAATCATTTGCTTCATATAAGCAAGTCATTGTGAGGCCACTTTCTTTGAAAGGTCATAGAAATCAAGGGAGGTTCCTGAGGGGAAAAAACCAAATGTCACCCCAGCCTTCAAGAAGGGCAAAGGAGGATCTGGGAAATTACATGCCGGTCACTCTCGCCTTAATCACTGGGAAGGTGATGGATCAAATCCTCCTGGAAGCCATTTCCAAACATTCGAAAGACATGAAGGTGGTTAGGAGTAGTCAGCATGGATTTGTGAAGGGGCAGTCATGCTTAGCCAACCTGAAAGCCTTCAATGACTAGCTCGATGGATGGGGAAGAAGCAGTGGATGTTGCTTATCCCTACTTTAGTAAGGCTTTCGACACTGCATTGCATAACATCCTTGTAGACAAACTAATGAAGTACGGACTAGATAAGTGCACAGTGAAGTGAGGTGGATTGAAAACTGGCTGAGCTGATGGACTTGGAGGATTGTGATCCGTGCCACGAAGTTGAGCTAGACACCAGCCACTAGTGGAGCATCCCCACTGAGTTCAGTGCTGTCTAACATCATCATTAATGACCTGGACAATGGGACAGAGCGCACCCTCAACAAGTTGGCAGGTGATTTCCAGGAGTGCCTTCCAGCCTCAGCCTTTCTGTGAATGTGTTACATCTTCACTGTTTAAACTGTCTTAAAAAATTCAATTATTGCCTTTTCAAAATCTAAAATCCAGCTCATGACAAATCAATAGAAGAGAAGCTGGGGGGCAGGCGGAAGTGGTAGCAGGTGTGAGTAAGAAGAATATGAAAGATCAAATAGCTCATATGAAATAAGGAACAATGTGAAGAAAGCAGTGAAATACAAAACCTCTTCAGCGAAGGAGGACATTTTTGCGACGTATCCTGACTGCATCATGATGAGAGGGAGAACATGGTGCCATTTTCTTTTCCTGAGGAAAAAAGATGATGTATCCCTAAAAGTTTTTTTGGAAGCTGTGTGGTCATAAAATGGAAAATATATTACTACTGGATCATGAAATTGTAATCAATTTTGGGTATGAAATGCTTCTGCAACCACAGTATCTCTAGAAAGAGATACCAAGTCTTGAGAGATTAAAATATTTCTCAATTCTGTAGTATTAAAGTGTTAGAGATTCGTATTTTTAGATCTCTCTTGGATTAGCCCTGTGTCTTTTATTCTTAGCTGGAATACTGTTCCTATTGTGCTGAAGGTAACACTGAAATCAAATGAAAAGACGGTATTCAGTCTACTTTTCCAGTTGTATATGGGTCTTCATTGCAAGACTTCCTGGTGAGTTTTGTAAATTGGCCATCTTTACAGATAGTGAACAGATTTTTTTAATTCATAGGCCAGCTCCATTCAAGCAATTCTTCAATATAATTGTAATCTTTCGTAGCTTTTTACAGGTTGATCGTCTTTAACCTCAGATCTTACAAGCAAGCGCAAGGTCATTTAAGAAGTTTTAAGTAAGGGTTGTGAAAGGATAGAATAAAACTCCAAGATTTATGGTAATGTGTGAGATGAACAGATACACCTGAAAAAAGTTTTATCCAAGCAACCAGTGTTCAGCAAAAATGGGAAACCAATCTTAAAAGTTCTTGATAATCTTTTACCATACAATACTGTTAGATTCCCATTTATGGTAAGATGAAATGCTGAATAGGGGAACTTTTGATAGATGTTTTTCTGATTGCAAATAAAAAAACTTGTTTATAAATTTGATTCAAATGAAAATAGGGGTGCAAGGAGAGGGTCAGAAATCTCACAATTTCAAGAACATTTTCCAAATCTACCTCTCTTATACTACTGCTTTTATTCAAAGCCCCATTTGCTCAATGGTCAAGTCCAACCTTATCTGAGTATCATAAAGATGAGTTTGGTTTTTTTAGCCTTTCATTAGCTTCTGCAGGTGTTTCCAAAGGATCTGACTATATCAGTTTGTCTGGTGTACTCACTTCTGTTTTCTTTTGTTGGAACCTAAATTTAGTTTATCAATAACTTCCTTGTTTCTTAGCTCAGTATTTCTTTTCCATAAATAATTCTCAAGAGAATAAATCCTCTGTGGTGATAAAAGCTAAGTCCTGCAACTTTGTCATTTACAACTGACAGTGACACTGGCAACGCTTTTTTGCTCTGTTCATGAACATATCTTGTTTTGAAACTACAGTAAACACAGTCTTTTTCTGAAGTTCCAGTCCGCTGGAAATACAATACAGCGGAGAGGAAACAGTCTAGGAGGTTCCTGGAGTGTGTGGAAGATAACTTCCTGACACAGCTGGTGAGCCAGCCAACTAGGGAAGGCACCCTGCTGGACCTGCTGTTCGTGAACAGAGAAGGGCTTGTGGGTGATGTGAAGGTTGGAGGCTGTCTTGGGCATAGTGATCATGGAATAATACAGTTTTCAATTCTTGGAGAAGTAAGAAGGGGGGGTTAGTAGAACTGCCACCTGGGACTTCCGGAGGGCAGACTTTGACCTGTTTAGGAGCCTGGTTGACAGAGTCCCTGGGGAGGCAGTCCTGAAGGGCAAAGGAGTTCAGGAAGGCTGGACATTCTTCAAGAAGGAAATCTTTAAGGCGCAGGAGCTGGCCGTCCCCATGTACCATAAGATGAGCTGGTGGGGAAGAACACTGGCCTGGCTTAACTGAGAACTTTGGCTGGAACTTGGGAAGAAAAGGAAAGTTTGATCTATGGAATTCTAGGGAAGAAGGGGCAGGCAGCTCAGGAAGACTACAAGGATTTTGTGAGGCTATGCAGGGAGAAAATAAGAAGGGCCAAAGCCCAACTAGAACTTAATATGGCTTCTGCTGTTAAGGACAATAAAAAAATGTTTCTATGAATACATCAACAACAAAAGGAGGACTAAGGAGACTCTCCATCCTTTATTGGATGTGGGGGGAAAGGACGAGGAAAAGGCTGAAGTACCTAGTGCCTTCTTTGCTTCATTCTTTAATAGTAAGACCAGTTGTGCTCTGGGTACCCAGCCTCCAGAGCTAGAAGATAGGGATGGGGAGCAGAATGAACCCCCCATAATCCAAGAGGGAATGGTTAGCGAGCTACTACACTTAAATGGGGCCGGATGGGATTCACCCAAGGGTACCGAGGGAGCTGATAGAAGTGCTCACCAAGCCACTTCCCACCATTTATCAGCCATCCTGGCTAACCGGGGAGGTCCCAGTTGACTGGAGGTTATCAAATGTGATGCCCATCTACAAGAAGGGCCTCAAGGAGGATCCAGGGAATTACAGGCCTGTCAGTCTGACCTCGGTGCCTCAGAAGTTTATGGAAAAGATTATCCTGAGTACCATCATGCAGCACATATAGAACAACCAGGCGGTAAGGCACGGTCAGTATGGGTTTATGAAAGGCAGGTCCTGTTTGACTAACCTGATCTGTGACAAGGTGACCTGCTTAGTGGATGAAGGAAAGGCTGTGGATGTTGTTTACCTGGACTTCAGTAAAGCCTTTGACACTGTTTCCCACAGCATTCTCCTGGAGAAACTGGCTGCTCATGGCTTGTGCAGGCATACTTGTCTCTGGGTAAAAAACTGACTGGGTGACTGGGCCCAAAGAGTTGTGGTGAATGTAGTTAAATCCTATTGGTGATCAGTCACAGGTGGTGCTCCCCTGGGCTCAGTACTGGGGCCTGTTCTCTTTAATATCTTTATCAAT
>RSEF01000001.1:203009499-203027640 GCA_003993805.1 Himantopus leucocephalus | reverse complement strand
TCAAGTTGTGCCAGGGGAGGTTTAGGTTGGACATTAGGAAAAACTTCTTCACCGAAAGGGCTGTGAAGCATTGGAGCAGACTGTCCAGGGAAGTGGCTGAGTCACTATCTCCTGGAGATATTTAAAAGATGTCTAGATGTAGTGCTGAGGGACATGGTTTAGTGGTAACTTGGCAGTGCTAGGTTAACGGTTGGATTTGATTATCTTGAAGGTCTCTTCCAACCAAAATGCTTCTATGATTTTAAATGGAAGATCCAGGTGGATCAATGGAGCAATTAGAAGAGCTTTGCTAGTTTACTTAGCTAATAATGTGACCAAACCTAGCCAGACTTACTCTTAGACTGTTACTGGCTATAGGAAATGCAGCTAAAGTTTCTGAATTTGGAGTTCTGTAGTCAGTGAAAACCAAAGAATTACAACGTGCAGACAGAAATGGAAAAAGTCAGTCTGCTTATTTAACCACCAGATGTCTTAGGGGAGAAATGAGTACAACACAGATGAGTATTTGGAAGCATAAAGTTACATTATATGTTTATTGATATTTTAGTGAGATACTTTTCACTTATCTGCTGAAAGTAACTTGTGTTTTTTTCTTCATGTGGCTATAAATGCTGTTGTGAAGAGTACTGCTTTTGGTTTATCTCTCTTCCTTCCCCCTAGAGCACTTCAGTGCAAGATGGAACATTTCAGGACTGATCTTTATAAGCATTTACATCTTTACCTTACAGGGTATCAAATCAAGGCAGGCCTTTTCAGTGCCTTTCATCAAGAATTAATGTCATTGTAGTGGCTTTTGAGAAGTTTGTTATTGTTTGGTGCAACACGCATTTAATAACAGCACCAGAAACACATCTGTCTGCATATCGCATACTGACTTCTAAACTGAAAATAAGGTGGTGCTTTAGAGTTTGAGATAGGATAAATGATAGTATTGCTACTACGGTCTCTAGGAAAAATAGCTTAAAAGTGCAAATAGTGTTGCATGTTCCACAATAAAAAAACCTTTATGATGGTCTACTGATAACTGTGTGGCCATAGCCTGGTTGCTTAAGGAGACAAAGCTTACCCAGGCGTGCCTTTTTTTGCTATTTTCCCCCACGTAACCTTTGCATCTGTTAGCAAATTTCAGATCCATTTGGTAAAATGATATGGTATCAAAACAGTCAAATTCTTTTAAATTTCATGAAAGGCAGTTGTCAAATAGAGGAGGACACGTGTTCTGGGAGAAATACATTGAGAGTTGCAGCAGGGCCATTTCAATTTGGCTCGTCTGCACTCTGAAGGTCATTCTTAGTGCACGCCTCTCTCCGCTGGTCCTGTACACTTGGTCATCAAAACAGATGGCAGGTGGGAAAGAAGCTTGAGTGTTCTGGATGTGGGAAAGAAAGGCTGGAGGGAGCTGGAATATGTGCAGTGAGAAATGCAGGAGGAAGATCTAGGACTTAAATGCAGAGAACGTGGGCTTCAAGAGCTGCACCCATCAGAGAACATCTCATCTTGTTAAGAAGCTCCAGGCTGAAAGATTTCATGATGAAAGAGAGAACAGGTGAATTAATAACACATAAAGTATGTAAAGCTTTTTTTTTAAAAAAAACCCACCTTTTTTTTCATTCAAGGCTTTTAACAAAGTTTTCATATCTTTGTTCTTTACTGGAGTTCTTGAAACCTCACAAGTGTCCTTTACCCCTTCCCCAAGAGAATAAGGGCTGATAATACTATAGTATCTTGATACCTATAAAATTAAATCAGCCAAATTTACAACTCCTGTTAACTATGAAAAATGCTCAAAAGGGCACTGCCCATTTAAAATTATATATAATGTATCTCTTCTGCAGGATCTTGGAATTAAAGTATGCAGAATCCTATAGCAGACTGATTTTATTGGGGGGAAGGGGAAATATGTAGCAAAGCAGAAAGTGGAATAATTGAAACTTTTTTTTGTAGGAAAATTACACAGGTAATATAAAAAGTGTTTCAAAAAATGAATAGGTGTTTCCCAAGAAGTATCACATTTAACCAGAAAATGTCAAGGATTTTTGTGATGAATGTTTTAAGAAGAATGAAGAAAAGTGTGTGTGGGGGTGTTGGGGGTTTTAATATGGAAAAGTGTTTTAGAGGGGATATTTTTGATCCCCATATTGGTTACAAAAGCAATACCACTTACATTTCGTGTATATGGCACTTTGTTATTTCTGAATACGTGAGGAAAATTGGACTATTAAGAGATTTTGAAAGGTTTACTCAAGTATGTTACTTGTGAAGTTGTAGGAGCTCCTTGTGAAACTTGTGTTCATTGTTTCACTGTCCAGAAGGCTTGAGGTTTCTATTAATGGTTCTTTATTAAGCAACTTCCACAAGAAAGTGTTTAAAAATGTGGTGTTCTGAAAATCTTTAGTCGGCTACCCAAAATTTGGCACTGAGGTATCCCATCACTTCACATGTGCCGAACTCAGTATTTTCAGTCAGTTATAAATTCATTTAGTAATTGTTACTGCAGCAATCTGAGTCCATTCATACTCCCCTCATGAAGGCTTCAGAAGAGAAAATAAGTTGTTTGCAAAGGAATGTGCATTAAAACCTGTGCTAACTTTATCTGTCATGCAATACAAAAAATGGGAGAGGATGGGAGAAGGAGCAGCAGCAGGATGTAGGTGTTTGGCTGTACGGAAAGATGGTCAGATGACCGCTGTCTTCACAATAAAAATGAAGATTTGGAAGTTTTCTATTTATTTCACAACTGTTTTGTATTTAAATATTCAAAAATATTCTGCTTTCTTCTAGTTTCAGTAGGTGATGATTTTTGAATGCTGCAAAGGAGATACCTGACTAGCAAGTGTAGTTAATCTACCATTCTGTCTTGAACTCCTGCACTTTTCAGAAAGCAGGATGCCCAATGTGCAGAACCAGAACTCTTTAGATGAGGGCTCATTCCTTGAGGTGCTGTTTTGTCAAATTTGGATTTGGTAAAATACTTTTTCTATTGCTTTTTTCAAGCTTAGAAGTATTTTGACTTTTTTAAATTCCAGGGCATTTAAGTAGATTGATAATTGAAGTATAATGATGTAATGAGAATTATATGGGTGTAATATAAGTAATATATTGGGGAATATCGTTCATATATAGATACCTGACGTATAGATAATTTTTGTATCTGTGTATATATATATGAGGATTTTTTAAAGTAGTTTGAATAGTTTGCTTTTTACTAGCAAAAGTCCTGCCTGAATTAGGTGAATTTTTGGGGATGCATATCCGTTAACTGATGGGCAAATTATGTAACATTTGTTTCTTCTCTGTAGCTTTAAACTTATTCTTTTGTTACTAGCCTGTTTTTTTAATGTGCTGGCTTGCCAAGGTGGCCAGATATCTGATTATGGTGCTGGGAAGAGAGTAATGTAAGTAATCCTTCGCTGTTTGAAGGCTAGCTCAGTCATCTTGGTGCATTGCCACACAGGAGTGGTAGCTAAACTGGCTGAGATAACTCTTATATCCAGATCCATAAATACAAAGAGAGGTAAGACTTCTACAGAGGAAAGGCATTCTAGAAACTTCAGGCCTAATTCCTATCGTAAAGGTAATGAGCTGTACTAGCTAGACGGGAAAAGTATCAACATAACCTTTGGTTCTGACGTGAGAGGGGTATGGAGGACCAGAAGCTCTTTGATCACAAATGTACCTTTGAAGTAAGCTTAGTCAATAAAAAACCCTGCAGGAGGACTTAGTAAAAACCCTGAAGTATGGTTTTACAAACACTTAAGCGCAGTTTGCAGTTTCAATTCTGTTGTTTTTTTGCTACTAAATACTTTGTTAGGGTTGTGGCAAAGTTATCACTGTGTAAAATACGGTGGAAGACAGGAATATAAATTGTTCAAAATACAGGAAATAGCCACAATAATTGTTTTGTCTGCATCCTGCCGTAGAAAGAAAATGCAATGATCTATATGAATGATCTATACTCATAAGATAAAAGAAAAGTTGAAACGATGGTAAGAAAACAGTCCTTTGATTAACTCTAAATCTAGGCAGTTTCAAAGTAGCCTGTGAAAAATAAACAGGGCACGCTTATCCCATATAAAAGCTTGCTGTGTATGAACTCCCAAGTTCATTCAACTTGTTCTGAACATGTGTGACACAAAATGTAATCTTTGGGGTGTTCTTTGAAATACTGTGTTTGTTCTGTGCACGCAGGCGCTTTAGCAAGTAAGCATGAGCAAAGCCCAGGCAACCACTGAAAAGTGCATAGTAATAAATTGCGTAGGCTTTTACCTTTTTTATTTTTTCTTCATCCAGAACAGGAGGAGTTATGTATTAGTCAATACAGGTAGGGTGATATGGAAGTGATTAGAGTACTGTTTAAATGAAAAACAAAAATAAAATAGGGCTGTTAAGGAAAATGGCCTGGGCTACCGCAGCTGCATGCAAACCAAATAGTAAATAAGGCATTTTTCTTCCTTTGTGTGAAAGTATTAGGAAGTATGAGGTTACAGTACTACTGAACCTGTCAACCTGTGGAAGCTGCTCCAACAAAATGAGTGAGCAAAAATGGTACTCAGTGTTTTTATTACCCATTCGAAGCCCTCACTTGTGAGGCAGAACTCACAATTCCATGTCTCAATTTAATCCGGAATAACATAGTACCTAAAAACCAGTTTCAATGCANGTAACATAGTACCTAAAAAACAGTTTCAATGCACACCCGTGTCTTTCATTTGATCCTGCTCTGATGTGTCCAACAGTGTCCAGAGTCGTCCTGACCTGTGGACAGAGTAATCGCTTGTGTAGCAAAACCCACAGGAAATATATTTCNATAACATAGTACCTAAAAACCAGTTTCAATGCACACTCGTGTCTTTCATTTGATCCTGCTCTGATGTGTCCAACAGCGTCCAGAGTCGTCCTGACCTGTGGCCAGAGTAATCGCTTGTGTAGCAAAACCCACAGGAAATATATTTCTGCAAGACTATTTGTTTTAATTTATTAACTATGTTATTACACTTTTGAATGATGTATTAATGATATTTGACATGTTAGATTTTCCTACTATAATAATGGGTTTGCTTATGATTATCCACCTTTTCTTCCTTGGAGACTTAGTACAGAAAGTGATACCCTGCAGCTTGTCCTTATGTACATTTTTAGGGAGTGGGAGAGTTGGCCTGAAAAGCGTAATTAGGGGTTTTTTTCTTTCACCTTTAATTCAGTTCCAATGAAAGTGATAGAAAAGCCTGTCTATTAGGCTATGTATAGGCATTAATAAGTTATATTTGCCCCAAGTTGGCAATAATTGAGTGACAGCAACGGAAAGAAATTCTTGGAGTGTGTTTAGAGCATAAAAATGTAATAGTAAGGCCAAGAGCTTTCATCAGGCTGAAACAGAGATAAAATACGGTGATGGTAGTTAGCAGAAGGCCTCCCTGGCATAGATACGGTATCCCTCTGTCTTCTATCCAAATACTTTCTGTACTTTTAAAATTTCTGAGCATGTGTGCTTTGATAATTTAGGTTTTTATTTTCGTTTGGTTGTTACTAGTAATTTTAACGGTTCCTGGTTTTAATGAGAATTTTATTTAGATGCTTGATTATTTTTTTTTAAACAGCTCTGAGATGCTCTTTATAAGAAAATAATTAACAGGAAGTATTAAATTAAAATAGTTTTTCTTAATTTTCCAGTGCTTTTCACAATTTATGTGTTTTTTAATTAAATAGAAGACTTTAATGTTTAGATTTAATACATGTTGAGTTCTGTGGAGCTATTGTTTTCACCAGTGTTTGTCTTGGTATTTTGATAATAACTTATTTTAAAGCCCCAAATCAGTTAATAGATGCAGCTGAAATTATCTTAATTGTGAATGCACATCTTTGAATTCAAGGAGATAAATTAACTTCAGAAAAGTGCTGATACTATCGTTTGAATATGGTTGTATTGACACGTTCGTTGTGCTAGAGTACCATTGTTTCATTGAAGTAGTCAGTTTTGTTCAAAGTGGAAAGAGAATTGAATTATTTTTTTTAACCACAAAATGTTCAAAAAAGTCAGTTCCAATTGCTAAGAACGCAATAGGGGAGCATCCCACCTTGATAATAAGGAAATGTTTTGGTTTATGTTACGATTACTTGAAGATCAATAAGGTTGTTAGGACAGATGTACCTTAAGAAGCATAAATGTTTTGCGGGTCATAGACCCTGAGACGGGGTGTGAATTTTGCAAGGCTAGCTGAAGGCTAGCAGGTTTTTGCTGCACAGTTTTTCTTGTCAGAGGACTCAACTGGGAAGTGATCAACCACACCAATATATTAAGATTTCTACCGCTATGTCACAAAAGTGCTCTTCCAAGCAGGCTACAACTTGGTAAGCCCTTGCAGTTGTCTTTCAAAACCTTTTTGATTTTTTCCCCTGTCCCATTGTATTACAAACTTCACAGCAAGACCTTTTTAACTTCTTTGTGTTTCATGCTTCTCAGGCACTTGCTTGCATACAGCTGAAGTTGAATTTTTTTGTATGATTGCGGGGTTGTGCATTTGAATGTGTTCCTGTATTGTTCAATATAATACTTTGAAGTCTAAAAAGAAGTCATTTGTTCTAAATCTTAATAGAATCATTGTTGAGGCCATGATTGCAAAAGCAAAATAATTTAGGGATAAAAGCACTTTGCTTAGTATTGTTCTCTTAAAGTTAAACTGCTTTTTTAAATGAACACCAATGTTACACTTTTTTCAATTATCTTGGCTCATTACAGGTAGAAATGGGTGGGACAGCCAGTTCTGAAAATCCATGGCACAGCAATTAACGATGCACAAATTAGTGGTTAACAAAAGTCACTGGTGTGGCTCACCCTGTCACTGTGAACTCTCTATGAGTAATGTATTAGTAGCCAAACTCTTAATTAGGGGATTATCCAAATGGGAATTGGTTAGGATGGTAGTAAAACCTTATTAAAACGTGCATTAAAATGGAGGTTTAAAGAGAATGAGTCTGTTCATAAATATACATGGGACTACTGCAAACAGTTAATAAGTGGGGGGAAGAGAGGTAGCATCTACATTATGATACCATACAAAATTCAAAGGAATTTTGGTTACGTATTGATAGGTATGTTTAAAATCAACTTTTGAAAACTAATGGGTTTGGAAACAGCCTAGTAGCAAAAAATATATGGAGTAATACTTCCTACAGACCTGGTTTGATGCTAAAAGTAGTAAGTATCAAAGATCACAGTGGCTAAGCTCTCAAAAAATGCTAGGTTTTCTTCCTCACTGCTTTGAAGAGTAACACTTAGTGGAAGGAGGACCCAAGAGCAGAATGCCTTTCCTGGAGCATGAGGAAATGTCCTGTGATTTCCAGATGTCTAGTATGTGAACATAGAATGAGAATCTGCCACTCCTGTGAAAAACTTGATGTAAGCAACAGGAATGCTGTCTTTTTTTGATACGAGCACATCTCATGAGGACGTAGATTGGTACGATTTTCACGTTGCTTGCTTTTTTATCTTCAAAATAGAAAACCAATTAAGTTCTAAAGTCTTGAGTTTCCCCTTTGAATGAACACAAACATTTTCAGTGTATGTTAGGAAGCAGTATGTGACTGCAACATTTGTTCAAGTGGGACAAAAAAGTATCAGTCCTACAGAAAAGATGTGAAGAAAATGCATGGCTCATAACCTTAATATGAATCAGTAGCCTTACACAGCGAGGCAAAACCAGATACCATGCTGGGGTTGAAAAAAATGGAAGATGCTGTGCAAGGTATGTGAAACGATCCCTCTGCTGTATTTAGCATTAGTGAAGCCTCGGCACAAGCAGTGTGCATGTAATTTGGAGCACTCGAGTTTAAACAAATAGGTGGCCCAAGGCAGAACAGCTAGAGGAAAGCAAGAAGAAGGATCATACATCCAGAAAAAATAACCTACTAGGAAACACTGAGCAGAAGAGAGTTCTTTTAATCTAGGTGATAGGACTGAAAAGAGATGTAAATCTTCAGAAGTGTAAGAAGTCCTTGCATTGAAGGAGTGGTTGTCTCGTTTTTCTGTTGATGTCTAAGAGAAGAGGCAATGGGAGGAACCTCATTTGCTGTGTTAGAAACAAAGGAAAAACCCTGCAGTAGAGAACAGTGAAAGAGAATAGATTGCCTGGGAATTGTGTAGCCTTCATCATCAGAGACTTTAGGATCAGGGTGAACAGGGAGGTCAGGCAGATGGAAGAAGGTGACTGCCTGAAGTTCTTCGTAGATCATGAACCTGTTGGTATAGCCTCTGGTTTTTTAGCTCCTTTATTTGAAACTAGCCTCCTTCTTAGGATTTCTGTTTCCACTTTGCAAATAATGATTAAATTCAAAGTACCTAAAAACATTTCAGTGAGGATCTTTGCTCTCTCTTCAGTAGTAATGGTGATTAAATGCACAAGATTGGGATTTGTCTAGAAACCACACAAGGAGTCCTACAAAGCCAGATCTAGGACAAGATAAGATTTAGTGCTGTGCAGTGGTCACAGGGCCATTCATCCATGAGAATGGATTATTCCCCTGCTGCTGAGGTGGGTTGCGGGGCGGGAGGGGGAGGGAAAGGGTGATTTTTTTCAAGTTTTATTCTGTGGGGTTGTCAGAAAGTTGTTTTGTTGGTCTCAAGTATTCAGCTGTACATCACTACGCGGCTCTTCACATTTGGTTTAGGATCATAACAGCTTTCTCGTTTGCATTTGTATCACATGAGCAAATTGTTTTACTTGAAAGCAAAAGTAAATATACCTCTATTAGAACAAAAATGAGTGAATTAAAATAAGTTGATCGTTTGTAGTTATAAAAAAAATGATAGCTGTTTTAAAGTAATGTATTTTCGGAAGACAGTATCAAAATTGCTGAAATATTTTTCTTCGCTTGCTCAGCCCAAGTGATTTGAATAAGCACTTTAAACTCATTTTCTCTGGATAATTAAAATTAAACTGAAATTTAACAAATTAAACTGAAGTTTGTCCAGATTTCTCCCTTCTGTTTCTAATGACTGCTTATTTTTCTTTGCGAATATATGTCTAATATGTAATGAGACAAGTCTGGGGAGTTGTTTTTTTTCTCCAGATGGTGGACTTGAGTCAAAGATATCTTACAAGAGTCTCTGACCCACGTTTTGACTTTTGTTAATGGACTTGAATGCTTTTCAGGGAGTCGTCAAAATGCTTATCTTTTAGGAACATCAGTACTGTCCCTATACAGCTTTCTGGTAGATACTCCCTGAATTAAATACTGAATTTAAATTCTTGTTTGGAAAATTCTTTCAACTAACAATGTTGTTCCAAGCTACTAATGCAATGATTTTCGAAAAGGGAACCTTCAGAGTAAGACCTCTGATTTTAAATTTATTTTTATTAATCTAACTGTGATGTTGTATCTCTTTACAGTGATGTGACTATATCAGTATTTTTGTCTTTAGTAAGAATCTGATGGTTCAAACAGAGCTATTTCAGTGAAAGGGCCTTTGACTCTAGAAAGAGGTGAACTGCTGTGAATGGTTATTCCAGATCGACTCAGGCTTTTTTTATTATTTTATTTTGCAGCTTTAGAAGATTCCTACACAGATTTCTAAGTTGTCTGTATTTTAAAAAGTTTTCTGTAACTCCTGAGAGTAAAAAAAAATTAATCTGAGTGTGAATCAAGCTGTAGCTACTTATTTCGCTACCCAGTACTGTCTCATCTCTTTGTGCTTTCTCTTCTCATTTGTACCTACCTTGAATTTAAGGTAGAAGACCTTTGGGGCAGGAATTGTTAACCCAGTGCTGTGTTGATTAATCATCTGGCATAATGGAGTCTTTGTGTGACTATGGCTCCTTGTCCCTATCAAAATTCAAATAGTAAAACATTTTAAGGTAAAACCATCAGGAAATGTTACAAGCATTTTTGTAGAGTGTTATCAACCTGTGAAAATGCAGGCGGAGAAATTATATTTTAGGTTAATGTATTATTTATCTGAAAAATTTTAGTGCCTGTTAACTAATCGTTAAATCGTTAACTCAAAAAAAAAAGAATGCTTTGTGAGCTGTGTGCGCACATACTGCATATATATATATATTTATTTTTTTTTAATGTTGAAGTAATACTTACCTGGAGTGTATGCCTTTATTAAAGAAAACAAAAAGGGGTGGTGGTCTGGGACACAAGTTCTTCTGCGTATCACTGAGCTAATGCAGCACAAGTTGGATCTGTTATCATTGCTGTTGGAAGGATAATGGAATATATCTTACCTCTTTGATCACAGTCAAGCTATGACATTTTCTTCTGTCTTTAACCAGCTCTCAGAGAAGAGATGCAACACCTCAAATTCCTTTTACATATTTTGTACGTGGATTGTGCAGTTTCAGAGATCCACGTTGGAGCCTTTCATAAGCAGTAGTAAATAAGTTTCTCAAGGATATATTTTGCTGGGTTATTAATTTTTTTGCACCTTGTTTTACACAGTATGAATTGCTACTAGATCGATCTAAAAATGTGGTCTTTTGTCTCTTTGAATGTGTTTGCACCAGAGCCTGATAGGTTCAGGAAGATTTGAGAATTTCCCAGAATACGTGTTTGGTAAATCACACTAAGATATTAGGATTTATTATGTTACCTTTTAGGTAGCCTAAACTGTCTTACTGGGATATTTTTTTTCTTCAGATCAATTTAAACTGGGAAATCAGAGCAAGAGCTGTAACTCAGCCTTATAATTCTTACAGTTTACAGTTGAATAGGAGCCGCTGTTTTGTCCAGGATTTACAGTATGAGGGGGTATCTAAATCACTCAATTTCAAAACCAAAATTGAAATTTTTTAGCATAGATTCAGCTTTAGTTGTGAGTTTCTTGACTTTTTTTCCCCTCAAAATAAGCACTGCAGGTTTGATTTTAATATAAAGTGTTAGCATTGTTTCTAACCAGCTGAACTCTAGCTCAATTCTTTAACTCGCCTACCTAGCAAAAGAAAGGGAAGACGGAGAGAAAAATAATGTAAAGGCAATGCTTTTCAGTTTTGCAGCTGTCTGAATTGGTATACACTTGTAAATAGGAATCATTTAGATGATTTTTCTCTCCAGTATAAAGTGATATGGTAATGTTTAATCTGCATCTCACTCAGGTGTGGGGTTTTTTTTAATGTAAAATGTGTCTGCAAACGTGCCTAATGACCCTGGGCAAAACATGTTGTAGAGCTGGCGTCCCGTCCCTGTGCTGGGGGTGCAGGGTGGTGGGCAGCCTCCCGCCAGAAGGATCTAGGGCAATTTTGGTAGAAATCTTGGTGGCTCGGCGACTGCCAGCTCATGCGGGTTGAGGACAGACCCCAGCATGTCAGTCAGGGAGCACGGTGCTGGAGCACAGAAACGCCAAAAAGAAACGTGAGGAAGATGCAGTCAGGGAGAGCCTGTGTCTGGGTCCTTGCACAGCTTACTTGTCATTTTTATCAAAACAAATTTGATTTAAAACTGGCAAAACAAAGCTTAACTAACTTTTCAGAGACTAATGTTTAGGTTTATCGTGGTATATGTATTGTATATTTATTTTTTTTTCCACAGAAACCTGCTAATATTTTAGTTATGGGTGAAGGTCCTGAGCGAGGAAGAGTAAAAATTGGTATGTTTATATCTTTGATAAGTCCCAGTGTAGCATTTAAGCTAGAATGTTCTGAAGGTGCAGTTGTACCACCTAAAGTAGTCATTGTAATTCTAGTACATGCCTGGGCACATTGCCTAAATGCTGTTTTCTGAGTGACTGGCTTCTTGATGTTAGCCCTATGCACCAGTTCTGATGATGAAATGCTGTAGCCCCTTCAATGAAAAGTGGAAAATGTCATTATATTTTGTTTAAGTGGGTGTTTGTGTGGGGTGGGGGATTTTGATATGGGGATTAAGATGAGAGCTAGCTAGGGGAAAGGAGGAGAAAAGAAATGGGATTTTAAAATTTCCTCCATTTACCCCTGTAATGTCATGACATTATCTTGCTGCTGCTTATAAAATCTAAATAGGGAACTACTCATTACTACAAACCTTAAATTTTATAATGGAATCAAAGGTGGCATTTAGACTACAAAAATGTTCTTGAAAGGGTAGACGGGTCCCTTGGAGATAAACACAAGGGATCTTAAAGTCCAGAAAACACAGTAATCCAGCCAAAATGCTTAGTGAGAACTACTGCTAAATGCTCAAACTGGAGTGTACCAGAGTAGGAAGGACCCAACACTTTCCCCACTATTGTAACATTCTCCAGTGGGAGTTGGTGTTCACAGTGAGAGGATAATTTGCAGGACTTCAGTTGTTTTAAATTAAAGTAAATAACTAAATAAAAATTAACTGTAGTCTAACAGTAATAAGTTATACCACGCTGCGCGTTAGCACGGCAGTGCTTTGATAGCAGATTGCTAATGCACAGCCTACTTAGATTTGCTATGGTAATGCAGCCCCGTAGTTCATCTTTTTCACTTCCCTCTGTTTTCTTTATGAGATTATTCTTCTGCATTGTTGCTCTGTACTCTTACTGTTTTGTTTATCTGAACTATATTGTTAATCACTAGTATAATGATTTGGGGTAGGATTTTCTTGGAGCGTTCAGTGCTGCTCTAGTCCTTCCCTCGCCCTTTGAAATCCAAGGAGCAGACGGGCCAGGACTGAACGCTTCTGCAGATCCTACCCTGAAAGCTTTTAATGCCCTTCCGAGGTTTAAGGTTGACAGTAGAGATAGAGGTCTTCTCCATACAAAACAGGTACAGCACGGACAGCGGAAGGGAAAATTTCTTCCTATTACCTTATTCTTCACGGAGCGGTTGCTTCCGAAATTGAGAATGTAGGTCATCCTCTGGGCATGTTCACGTTCAACTGTGGTGGTGATATTTGCTGTACACAACTACTTGCTAGTAATTGTACGTAGACCACCCATTTATTTCTTAAACGATAGTTTTGAATTAATTTGGGAATAATTTAGAGCACAACTAAATTTAGTCAGACTCTGTTAATGGACAGGTGAAAGATTCTGTATCGGACCACCAGTCCTCTGAGCCATCCGTTCCCAGTGGGGGAAGAGGGGGGGGACCCTGGATTTCGAAGTGTGTTATCAAAATGTAGAAATTTTTTTTTTCCTTATTTTCTTAAGATATTACCACAGCAGGAAAAGAATGCAGAAGTTATATCCATACCAAGGGCTTCCATTTTTCCAGTGTAACTAATTTTTCTAAAAAATACATAACTGGTATTTAACTAAAAATAACTTTTATAAGCTTTTGGTGTCATTTTGAGTCATAAATTCACTTTCTGCCAACAATTTTCCTTATTTTTTCATAGTTCCTAGTGACTTGATCATATCTTGAGTAATGAATATTTTTATGTAGATAACTGTAAAATGTTTCTCTTTTTAAATGCATTAAAACAATCATAAATAGGAATGCATATGAAAAAAATTATTAAGGATTGTGTAGTCAAGTTAGAGACCCATATTTATTTACACTGCAGTTTTCTCTCAACCAGTGGGCTATAGCGTGTAGATCCTTTTCCCTCAGAATGGCTACTCATCTCATTTCATTCGAGTCTTTCTCAGCATGTGTGTATCCCTGCACCACAGAGTCCCTCTTTCTTGGGATTTGGGGATTGGCGGGTCGGGAAAGCGATTTGGTGGGAGAAGGTGCATATTTTAGTTTCTGCCCATTTTTTTTCCTGTTTCACTTATATTTGGTAGTTCAGACAGCTTTCCTAGGCAGTTGTATACCACCAATTCTAAAAAGCAGGTTTTAATGATATAATGGCCCCAAACAGAATTTTAAAATCGTAGCCTAAATGGTATTTAGTACTGGTATCTTGATACTGGAAATACGTCTTGACAGAAAATCAGCAGGGAGGCAGATGCTGTAGGCTTAGTTGCTGGTTTTGTGAGAAGGAAGTCTTGCTACAGCTAACTTCGTGAGGAGGGAGCTTTTGTGATGTGCGTGTATGTATTATAAATCATTCTAACCTTTGCAGAACTTGCATTTTGCTCACATTTTTAAAATGCTGCTTCTTGAAAGGCCATCCTGTAATAACGGAATATTTTACCGGAGAATATCAGGTAAAATGAGTCAGGATTTACCAGTGTCCTGAGAGAAGTGAGTTGATGCGCTTTTTCAGAACAATGGTTAATTCTTTATTCTAAATGGCTCATGTTAGTAATGATTTATAATGATATACTTTATAGGTGATGACATCCAGTAACTTCTACAAAAGCTTTAAGAAAATCTGCTCACAGAATTCCTATCTGCTACAGTCTGCGTTTGTCTTTTATTTAGTACAGTGATGGTAGCACTAACTCAATCAGTTTGTTTAAAAAAAATAATAATCGAAATTGGTAGTTTTCCTCAAATTTTAAAGCATCTCTTTTTGAATTTTGCAGCTGACATGGGCTTTGCCCGATTATTTAATTCACCTCTGAAGCCTTTAGCAGACTTGGATCCAGTAGTTGTAACGTTCTGGTATCGAGCTCCAGAGTTGCTTCTCGGAGCAAGGCATTATACCAAAGCTATTGGTAAGTAAATTGGCTGAAAACTTACTATTTTGTTCTTTATGCAAAGTGTACCCAAATATTGAAGCATTGATAAATAGTGCAAAGGACAGTAGCTGAGTTAAAAGTACATTGCTGATTGTTGAGGAGATACTAAACTTTGACAAATTGTTTAGTTTACTATGGTCTCTGGCTAGATGTGGGAATGAAATATTTCTGGGTTTTGGCTCCAAATGCCCTGCAATGCAATGTAATTTTGTATGGCTTTCACACAAGATTTTCATAAATGCTGTTAGACGTTATACAAAATATGGATGCATCTTTGAACTATTAGTAGAATCCATATGATGATGAGGCACAGTGTATTAATTCTATTGCAGTGGTTTTTCCCTAATGTAATAAATACACGCAATAAGGAATTTGCAGAATGGAGAATATATTGGCTGCACTGAAACTAAAATGTAGAAATAAGCTGCATTTTAGTCTCTCTCTGTGTCTTTTTCAAAGCACAAGTGTGAACGGGAATTGCTTGGAGTAGTGAGACGTGATCAGAGTCACGCAACAGGCTAAGCTGTGATGCTGCATCGGGCATATCCAGAAAAACCCAAAGCCTCACAAAACGCAGACACTGTGAGGACGGCATTAGTTACATCAGCTTAATGCTGCATCCTCCTCACCGCTTAATTCCTGCTTCTCGGTCTGAACTTTAACAGCTTTGCCATGGTGCGGGTGACTTGGCTCTGCCGGTCTCTGCTCTTGCAGGTTGGGGGTGAGGGGGTGGCTGAGGGCAGCAGCAGGCTGGAGGGAGGTTCGCCTTTACTGGATGTGAACAGCTTTGCCATGGAAGGGAGAGAGGCTGGAGGGAAGAGGACTGGGAAGTTCTTCTCTTGCTGCCTGATTTAAAAGACGCGTTAAAGCCTGGCAACCGTTTTTGGGGAAATAACTTCCCCTGCAACGCTCCGCTTACTTTGCACAAGCACGGAGGTTGTATGCTGGCATACATGTTGTTGTTTCTGTAACCTGAAATTCTTTCCTCAGACCTTCGCCGTTATTTTTTTTTAAGAGCGTGTCAGTGTTTCTGTCAGAAATTTTAACGTTTATGACTTAAAATGTATTTTCGTTTGCTTTTCTGTTAATACTATATTTCTTTTCTAGATTAAATAAAATTCTTTATATGTTCCTTTAAATGGATTTTTTTGGTTGTATTTGCATGTTCCTTGACTTTACTGGCATTTTCTTATGCTTGCAGCATGTGAAACTGCATGGATAGTCATAGCCTTTAGTACATAATTTTTTTTCAGCATAGATAAAAACTGACTGTATACAAACACTGAGTAACGGGGTTATGCTCTCTGCATCATTTTCTTTTGTCCTTGTTCATGACCTTTTCTTGTTCATTCAAGGTTCAGTGTAGCATTACTTTATGTAGGTTAAAAATTGTGTTTGTGTATACTAGGAGAAAAACTGGGAAAATTCAGGCTGTCTGATTTTGGCGGATTGGGACACAACAGTTAAAACAGAAAGGGTTGTTTGGTTTTTTTTAAAATGAATGTTATAAAAAAAAAAAAGGGTGAGGTACCTGGGCATGGAGCGATTTTCTTGTTACTTTCTTTCTGCAAGGTTTTATAGATAGCATTTGGCTTATTCCAATATCACTGCTCTTCAACTTGTAGTTTTTGGGTCATGTAATACTTATTTAAAAGCAGTGGCTGACCAGACAGGGCACATTTCTTGGTGGGGGGGGGACAGTATGGCAGTGAACGGGCAAGATGTTGGTTGGCTTTTCTTCATTTGTATTTTATGTGTGGACAGTTACCCAAATAGTTTCCTTGTTTTTTGTTTTCTCAATGAAATTATTTTTTTACAGCAATAAATGGTAACTACACTTTAAAAGCCCCACAAAAGCCTGTATGATCCTCTCTCAGCTCCTGTGTAGTTACTGAGTTGTATCCCTCTATCCATAGCTAAAAGAAAAAGACTTCTGCAATAGAAACTTGAAATTTTCAATGCAGGGACCTTATGTCTGATAAGCTAACATTCTACCTCACCAAGATGCTTTTGGGAATATTCATTTGATCTTTTTTTTATATTATTTCTGTTCTCCTTTTTTAAAGATATTTGGGCCATAGGGTGTATATTTGCAGAGCTGCTAACATCAGAGCCAATATTCCATTGTCGACAAGAAGATATCAAAACTAGTAATCCTTATCACCATGACCAGCTGGACAGAATATTCAATGTAATGGGATTTCCTGCAGGTACATACTGTATTTTTTTTACCACTGCTGTTCAAAGAAAGATATCTGTATTGCTTTCTTTGCATATGAAGGTGGCAGCTGATCAAAGCAACAAATCCGTTCAAACACAATCTTTCTTTCACGAGTTATAAATCTAGAATCTAATGGTCATATTAGATACTTTTCCTATTATTAACAATAGGATTATCTTTGTGTATACATGTACCAATGTTCTATAATTTTAAAAGATCATGTTTAATGGTGGATGATTAAAAATCAGAAGCAATATTTCTGTGTTTCTCCAGTACTGATCATAGATTTGGAAAGTGACTGATGATTGTATGAAACCAAGCAAAAATCTGTACATTTAGTGGCTATTATGCAGATGTTTAACTCATGCTAAATTAAACATAGCAATTGAAAGTAGGGGAGGGTATTTTGGAAGAAAGCTTGAGATACGGAGAAAATTTCTTTATTCCAAAGTGGAACAAGGAACTGGTTGCATGAACCAAAACGTATTACAATGTGGATATCACTTGTTGCAATTCCCCTCAGTGTTGGTCATATGTTGTTTTTCTATAGGCTGTCTTGCATCTTTTCAGTTAATGCTTTGTCTTCTAGTGTTCACATGATCGCAGATGTCAGAATAACTGGGGCCTTATTCTTACTTTTTGGTCATCTTTCTCCTCACTGCTTGTGTTCCCTGCTGTTGTCCATTCACTATTAATAATCTGTACTGTTCTGGTGGATATTCTTCTCATATCACATGAATTTTATGGTCTTTATGTTTGTGTGGTTCTAGAATTTTGTCATTAAATTTGCTCATATTTTTCCCTTTGACTCTTCCCACCACCCCCTACCCTGTATGTACTTTATTGCTTCTGTACTGCTGTATGAGATTCCTGGAAGTGTTGCCTTTGCATATTAAGTACTTTTATTTTCTTGAAAATACCCCTTAATTTTGCTTCTTTAAGCAATACTGTCTTTTTCTGCTTTTAGCCCAGAATTTTACCCTTTTCTTATGCTTTTCTTACTTCATTTGGGTCTTAAATTTTCTTTGTGTAGCTTACATAAAGAGATAATACTCTCATTATTGTTTTCTGATTGGTTTAAATTATCTTTCCTAACGGTCTGCATTTGATTTTTGAAGGTCTTGGGCTCTTACCAGGAAATGTTATTTTTCATTTAATTGTAGCGAACTTTGTTTTTTAATTGACGCTTGCCATATTTGAAACAGTTTCACATGTCTTTGGGATAGGGGATAGGGAAAGAGGAGAATCTTTTATTTAAATAAATAATAATTAAATAATTAACCTCTGATTTATTTATTCACTTAATGTTTTTAAGCTCCCATTGTTCTGCAGTTGTGATAAGACTTAGTAAAGATTTGACTTGAATCGAACTACTTGCCCACAGAGCCTTTTCAGGAGTTAG
>RSEF01000001.1:202985178-203000402 GCA_003993805.1 Himantopus leucocephalus | reverse complement strand
CTAGGTTAATGGTTGGACTTGATGATCTTAAAGGTCTTTTCCACCCAAGCAATTCTATAATTCTATGATTTTGTGTTTCTATTATTCTATGAACATAGTGCTACCATACTTACAGGGCTACATGGCCACTGTAAGCATCTCTTGATGCTTCTTTGGGGACATAGAGCAATTTGTATCTTTATGACCCTCTCCAAATAGAGAACATCAAGAGAAGCTGACACTGTCTGTGGAAGATACGGACCTAGCGATTGTCCAGATCACAGCCACAGTTTGGGGCTGTGAAAGACTCAAGCAGCTTCATTTAGAAGAATGTCCTCTCCCATGGGAAATGAGGAGAATGGAGGCAAGGAAAATGATCCTGGAGAGCTCAGCTCATCTGGAAGGACTCCAGTGGCCTTGCATAAGCACAGTGTCATGTCTTCAGAGGGTTTGAGAGTGTGTTTGGTTCTGATCTTGCATGCCTGCAGACACATTGATTCAGTATATTCTGTGTGAAAGGTGTGGCTGCACAAAAGGATGAGCTGAAAGCACAATTGGGCCCAGGTGTATGCAGGGACACAGAGTGTGTTGGTGTATGCAGGGCGGTCTAGGAGTGTAGCATCTGGGTGTTCTGCAAGAATCCACCTCTGAGCAAGGTTCCTGCTCTGCCTTTATAGTGAAGGCAGCCTCTGGCTCTTGAAGACAATTTTATTCCTCTTAAAGTAGACAGTAGCTCAGCTTAGTTGGATGCTTGGTGGTCGCAAACTATATGTCTACACTGTTGTTTTGGTTTGGATCACAAGTGAGCTTTTGAAGTGATTCTCCTGATCAGCTCCATGGAGCTTTCCATGGGTACTGAGAATAGCCTAAATACCCCTCCCAGCGTCCTCCTCCATATTTTGGGGGGACTTTCAAGCAATCAAACAATTGTCAATTTTCAAAGCTTGACAAAGCAGCTGTTTCACTCCCAAAAGGACGGACACNAACAGCCCTGAAGTCTGATCGACGGAGTCTGACCATGACAATAACAGAGAACCTGGACCAGGGTGGCAGTGGCAGATGAGTTAAGGATGGATTTAAGCCCCTGTGCACCCCATGGCTCTCGAGCAATTGTGGGGCTGACTGTTTCCTCACAGAGATGAGATGAGATTAAGTCCAGGGTCACCATAGTGTCAGTCTAGCTGACAGACTATTGAGCAGCTCCCATCATTCCTTAGCTGGGCCAAGGGCACAGCTGGGAAGCAAAATTCGATCTGAACACTACAGCTTGTTGACAAAGTATTGACTTCTACTTCCCGTTTATTTTTGGGTAGAAATTTGTCACCCCACCCTATTTTTTGGTGGAAAAGAGATAGTTTCAATGGATATTAACCTTGAAGTTAAAATGAAAATATTTTCATGAAAAGAAACTTAGTTTCTTTGGGCTAAAAACATCACTGAAAATTAATCTACATCTAATAAGAAGTTCAGTGTCAAAAGGCAGTGGATGTTGAATTCTGGATTTTTTTATCTGTGTGGGTGTGGGGAGGTCCTCCTTCTCCCTCTTTGCCAGAGGGAGATGGTGCTGGGGCTCTACCTGAGTGCTCGGCCTGCCTGCAGCAAAGGGTCAGTCACCTGCATTGCCTACATCGAAATGATTCAACTTTCTGCAAAAAGTCAAAGCACTGCCTGACGGGGGCAGGCTCTGCTGCCTCTCACCAAAGTATGCTGCTCTGGGCTGGTCCTCTCCGGGGTTCGGACCAGTAATTCCATTTTGGCCGTGTGCCTTGGAAAACGATATGTTTCTCCCAGACATCCCTAACCATGGCCCACATCCTCCTGCGTCTTCATGGAGCCCCTTCCACACATCCAACTGTTGTCTCTTCTCACTTTTGCTGACTGCAAGCACCTTAGCATAGGGAGCAACTCTATTTCGTATTCGTACAGCACTTAACACAATGGAGTTGAGGGTGTTTTGGTTTTGTTTCTTCTTTTTTTTTTTCAGAAGGGACTCTAGAAAGAAATAAAAAAAATACAAGAAGTAAAGCAGAAGATGATGTTACATGCCATCTGATACAAGCTTTTACTCTGAGGCATCATAATTAATGCTTTTTGCTGAATTTTTTTTAAAATGTGAATTTTCTCAGCTGGCCGTGGAAATGAAATACAAATGTGAAGTCAGTATGATCTAAAGATTTGTAACCTGATCCATGCAGGTCATGGAGTGCCAAGAAGACTTTTCTAGTCACCTAAATCAAGGAATTGTATGAGCCATGCGACTAATAAATCCTAATGTCCTGTGTCTTTCTTCTGCATAAAGTCTCTACTGTCTGATGAGGGGACAATTGTTAGTTTTTCCTTCCAGAAAGAAAGGAAATTGACTCAAACCACTTGAGACCACTTCATCACTGGTTCCTGAGATAACCTGGGAGGGGCAGGACTTGCGGTCTGCCCCAAGAGCTCCCCAGAGGAGCCAAGGGAAGCCAGTGCATGGGCTATAGTAGTACTGGAGTACCTCTAAGGAAGTCTGGAAATGCTGTTTGTATTATAGGGCTTTTTCCTTCCGTCACTTTGTCTTGCCTAGAGGAACCACCAGCTCTTTCGAAAAGCAATTGTGCTTTTGTAAAGTGTCTAATGTAAAGGAGTTCTGACCTAGGCAGGTGCTAACTAGATGAACAGGGTGATCCTACCTTTTGAGAAACTTTCCAGTAGGCTGCTCACTCAGCAACTTTCTCTAGCAAGACATTAGCAATTGAGTTGCCTTGGTGCCGATGGCTTTCAGCTCTAGAGAACAAGTGGTCACAACTCTCCCTTATTGGCCGTGAAGGGAAGGCAAGTCCAGGTGTTTCCTTTCCTGATTTGTTCCCAGTAGCAACTTCTTGTGACCTAGTGAGACTCCTGCAGGGAGATGGCAACCATGAGGAGAGCAATCTTATGAAGGGAACAGATTAACAGCATGTTCTGCAAAGGAAATGGGAGTGTCCTGGTAAGCTTCTGCTCTCTGAGAGTCTTTGAAGGATCCTGCCTAGAGTCCCATTTTTTGGCAAAATACAGTTGCAGTTCCTGTTTCTTTTTCTTGCTTGAGAAAGAGCCATGGGAAACTGCCAGTCACTCTCCTGCTGCTCCACATGTCCCATCTTATGTCCTGCCTGGAGAGTGGTTGTTCCTAGACCGTTCCTGGAGCTGCTCTGTTCCTGCTCACACAGAAGCAAGGGAGATGGAGCTGCACTGAAGAACTGGTGCAAAAGTCTCCCTTGACTGACAAGTCAATGAATACTGAATTACTTACCTTTCCCGAGGGGTCACCACTTGTGACAGCCAAAGAGCTTAGGGAATACTTGTAGCTGATGGCTCTCTCAGGAGAGATTTGACTTGTCTCACTCTTACCTCAGGGAAAGAGAAAGCTGAGGCCACACTGCCACTGCTGGTTATTTCCATCTGTCCTGCTGCCCTGGTCAGCTTCGTTTGCTGTTTTCCTTCATTGTTCTTTTTTAAGGTGTAACAGATTAGTTGTGAAGTGCTGTGAGAGATGTCCTCATGTCTCTGGCCTGCTGCCACTTCCATTACATCATGTAGGAGCTGCAGGGTCGTTTGAAGTCCATGGAAGAAATCTGTTTGTCTTCATTATGCCAAGAAACTTGCTGCCAGCTATGGTGCAACAATCGCTGTTTTGTGCTTCGATGTGACACCTTCTGAGAGCTGGGAGAAGGGATCTTTCCCTCTCCCACCAGGGCTTGGTGTTGAACTGGGGAGCTACAACATTATCACTGCCTCATCTCTCACTGTCCAGGACCTGCTGCACGCTGCGACCTACTGGCATGAGATCCTTCGGGACAGGAACAGGAGGGGGAAACAAAACCTGCCACAGGCCTGCTCCACCCTCTCCTCCCAGTCCCACCGTCAAGTACTTTCCCGTTCCCATCCCTCTTACTGGAGATGAGACAGCAAGCTTTACCCCAGCAGGAGATTTTCTTGCTTGGTACCTGCCTGTTGACTTTCTCTAGCATCTCTTGATTCCCCGTTGCCCTTCTGCCTCCCCGCAAAGGCCTGGCAGCCCAAATCCTTGCCCAGCAAGAGACGCTGAGGGGTTTCTGCTGTAGCCTCTCATAGCAGGCTGCTCTCCTTCCCTCTGCCCTGTCCCTCATGGCTTGGGATGCTGTGCACACCAGGCTGAGCCAAGCAGGCAACAGCAAGCTTGAGCAAGCTTTTTTGTGGCTACAAACATTTGCGACTAGTGCCAGGGTGCAGGGGGAGGAGAGGTGGCCACCCCATGTTGGACACTTCAGACCGTTTTCAGGCTGTCACAGAAACTTCTGAACTTGGCCAAGTTCAGGCCCTTTCCAGCTTCAAACAGTCTTGGCAAAAACAAGTCTGAAGCTCAGGAGATTGATGTGGGCTGGAAGAAAAAGGCAGTTGATGTAATTCTGCTCCTTAACCTCCTGAGACAAGGCTTGAAGACGGGGAAAAAAAAAAAAAGGTGTGAAGGAAAGAGGAGGAGGAGGGGGGAAATAGCTCAGCACTTTAATGAAGACGTTTCAAAATGTCTCACACCTTGTCCCTCAATTCAAATCTCTTCCAGAAATGAACACCGAGGAGCATGGTGCCGTTGTTTGAGAGCCAGGGGTGATAATGCAAGATACCCACGCTGGTACATATTTTTTGATTGCTCTTTTTTCCCCTTCTGTTGCGNAGTGTGCACTTCAGACCTTGGGAAAAATGTTCCTTCCCTTGGAGGAGGAAGGCTGGTTTTGTGACAAAATTAATTTTTTTTTCTATGCAGCTATTAGAAACTGGCTTTACTGTTTAAAATAGTTTGGTTGGAAGTGATTGCAGGCCTTTTCGTGTTGGAATACACTGGAATACCTGAATATCTCCTTTCGGCATAGCAGCCTTTCCTAGACCCACTGACAACCTCTTAGGATAAACCCATGGAAAGGATATCACGCTCCTGAGATAAGGGATCCTGAGATGTCCCCTTCTTTTCTCTGCCAGACCTCTGTGCCCACCATGGCCCACCTTTTCCACTGGCACCCACTGCCCAGGACAGGGCTACGGGTCCCCCAGAAAATCCACAGGGAATCATCTCCCTCTTATGGTGCGATCCCGTACTACACTTGGGTGCTCCTCGGAGCTCCCCAGGATTTGCTGCTCCAACGGGTGCTTGGAAGTGCAGAGCAAAGAGGTGGCAGCTCGCCTGCCTGCGGGAGTAAGCAGGGGGACAGGCAGAAAACATGTCAACTAAACCATCGCAAGANGGAGCTCCCCAGGATTTGCTGCTCCAACGGGTGCTTGGAAATGCAGAGCAAAGAGGTGGCAGCTCGCCTGCCTGCGGGAGTAGGCAGGGGGACAGGCAGAAAACATGTCAACTAAACCATCGCAAGAATGAGGGGGTCTAACATGGGGATGGGCTGGAAATTAGAAGAGCGTGTAACTCCTACTGGAGGAAAATGAGGGCAGGAAGGTGAACACAAAGTTGTTCCATTTATGAGTGAAATCGGAGGAGATCGCCCGCAGCTGCTGAGGACTGGGACTAGTGAGGCAGAGCTCCCAGCTGGTCCTTTTCACATCAAATCCAGAAATAGTCCTTTGCCCTGAAGCCGTGCTGGCTGTGGCCANAAGCGTGTAACTCCTACTGGAGGAAAATGAGGCCAGGAAGGTGAACACAAAGTTGTTCAGTTTATGAGTGAAATCGGAGGAGGCGATCGCCCACGGCTGCTGAGGACCGGAACTAGTGAGGCAGAGCTCCCAGCTGGTCCTTTTCACATCAAATCCAGAAATAGTCCTTTGCCCTGAAGCCGTGCTGGCTGTGGCCATGCAGGGGCATGTGGTCTCTCCTCTGGGAGAAGGATGCCGGGGGGTTGAGCGGCACAGGTCTGTTTGCCCATTGGACAGGTGAGCACTAACCTGGCAGGACTCAGCACCAAGGCTGGACGCATTGCCTTCACTACTTTGTCTAAACTCTTACAAATTCCGTATACCTCTTGTCGGCAGAGTCACTCTGTCCAGTAGAGCTCTTACGGTAAGGGGGGCTGCAGCTGGGGAGCAGGGAGGAGGGCAAGAACCAGGCAGACTGCCCTGCCCGCAGTCCCAGCTTGCAGCCTGGCTCTACCCTCTCATGATCACCATGGTAGACCTTGTAACATCACCTGATGTCTCATCAGGGAAGAAGCTGTCAACCAAACTTGCCAAAACAATACTTTAGAGCTGCAGGAAATGTACAGAAGGCTGGGTCAGGGCTGGCCAGCTGAGGCATACCTGTGTCGTCCCGTGGAGACCCAACTGCCTGGTCAGGAAATGCTGCAGCTCCCAGCTGGTCAGGGAATCAGGTCTCCTCCCGCAGCACCTGGCCAAAGGGAAGCTGCTGTGTGCCCGCGTCCTGCCTAGGGCCCCTTACCTGAAGGACAGGGCCGCCGACGTGCTCTGATGGTGCATGCCTAGAGCCTCCAGCATTGCAGTCCCAGACCAGTCTTGCGCAGAGGCCAATCCTGGTTTTCATCATCAATCAGGTAAACGGGAAACCTTCATGGAGCAACTTCTGCTACGTCAGTCCATCGGTCTGAAAGGAGCTTCCCTGTGTTCAGGTGACTGTGTTGTTCGCAGAGCTCAGGGCAACTGGGGAGGCCTTGCTTCATGATAAATATTCAAAGAGAAAAGCCAACCTAAATTAACAAGAATTCACAGTGAAACTGGCTACATCAATTCAAATGACCAAGATATCCTCTTTTTTCTCTTCAAACTTTGTGTTTTTCATAAACCTCACAAATGCTTGACCGATCACTTTTAAGCTAGACCATTTGCGTCCAGTTAGGACCAGCAGCATCCAAAAGGCAGTGTGACAGCGGTGCTCAGCAGCCGTCCAGGGCACACGCAGGTGCCGTAGCCCTGCACACAAGGGGCACATCACCTTGGCAGCTCCTGGCAGAGGTACTGCCCCTCCACAGAGCTCCTCTCTGCTTCCAGCCTCCCAACCACATCTCCTGCAGCTCAGCTAACGTGACAGCTAATTAAATACACTACTGGCCAGAGGCCCATCCTTTGAGATGGGACCCAGGAGTTATCCAGGAGTTGCTTCTGCTTCCAAGCAGTGCTGCTGGCTGGGGCTGGACTTCGTGGGCTGCTGCCATGCCCAGTCCTCATCTGCGAATTTTTCCCCCAGATTAAATCACCTTGAGGCACCGCAGCAGCAGTGAAGGGGAAAAGCTGAGTGCAGTTGAAGCTGGGTTTATATTTTGGCCGTGCTCATCCCTTCACAATCCCAACCTGAAGAGTGGCCAAGTGCTCCAATGCAGTTCAATTTGTTGGGTTAGAACCTTACAATAAAAAGGCTCCTGACCTTGCTCAACAAATCAGCAATAAAGCTGATGAATTTCAGAGGATATGCCAGTATACGTGAGGTCTTCTATTTACAAGTTTTCCCTAAATATTTCCCTTTTTGCAAAAACAAAAGCTGCAGTTCTCATGTAATGGCATGAATTTACGGGCTAGGAAAAGCAGCCTAGCTCCTGACTTTCCATGAACACAGGGAAGAGGTTGGGAACAGCTCACTTCCAGACTGCTCAGGTACCTTCCCTCTAGTGCTGCCAGGAGAAACTGCAGATGGTTAGCAGCACTGCCTCAGCCATGCTGCTCTTCTGGTGAAATCCCTGGATCCACAGACACGTTAATCACCACAAAACCAGGGCAGAAAGCAGGAGATAGGTGTCTTTAAATCCTAGATCCTCATTTGTGAGGAATTCTCCAGGCTCCCAGCCCTGCTCAGGAAAACACCCGTGTTCACGGCAACATGAAGAACCCACAGAAGAAAGGCCCTTTGCCACCTACTGTTGCCCGCCTGCCCTCTGGGTGAGGTTTAAGCAGGACCTCTCACTTAGCCTCTCGCCTATTTGTTTAACAGGATACGTTTCTAATCACATTCAAGTTATAGGGAAAATGAGGGGAAAAAAATCTGAGAATTTATTTGCCACTCTCAAGTAACAATCCTTGAGTAATGTTACAGTTGAAAATAAAATAGAGATGATGGAACTGAATTGATAGTCGTGCTACAGCAAGCAGAGTTAGACGTGTCCTACTGAAGTTGTAATTTAACATGGAAAGAACAAGGAAAAAAGCTTAAGAGAAGAGCATGAAGGATGCCTACTGCTAGGGAAGGTGGTGATGGAGAGGGAGGAAAAATACCTGTAAAGAGATTTGTGAAAATCACCAAGTATTTTGTTCACGCTCAATGTCCTGTCCACGCTCCTGGTGCACAGATGTCACGGGAAGTCCCTGTCCCACCTGGAAGGGACATTTGGATCGTTAAGATTTCTCTGTATGACCAACTCCTCCAAAGTGGGCTTTTAATGAGCTGCAGTGGCAGGAGCTGCTCATGGCGTGCGGGAGCTGCCGGTGGGAAGCTGCCTCTCCCAGCACCGGCTGCGTCGGGGCATGGCGGCAGCCACGTGGCGTTGCTTCTGGTCACTGACTGGGTGACATTTCGTTCAGTATAAATTACAAATGTTACAAGTGAATGAACAGTTTGAAATTCATAGAGTCATAAATTGGAAGGCCAGGGGGACCATTACCATCAGCCGCTCTGACCTCCTGCATAACACCGGCCGTAAAACCGCAGCCAGGAACTCCCGCATCCAGCCCGGCAATTTGTGCCCGAGCAGGAGTGAATCTGTGAGAAAGACACTCTGTCTTGATTAAAATCTCAACGTGACAGAGAGCTCATCTGCCCTGGTTGAGATCTCCTAAAGGCTAATTACCCTCACAGAATCCGTACTTTATTCTCGCTCTGGGTTTGCTCCTCGCTACAGCGTTCCTTACCTGCATTACTCACAAAGCTCCCCTGCAAAAACCAAACTAGATGTTTCGTTGTACCCGCTGGTGTTTGACTGCCTTACAGACCGCTGCTGTTTGGGGACCAGATTCCCGAATCACCCAGGGCAAATAAGTAGGGGCGTGGGATCACCTGCAGGTTTCGGAAATGCCAAAATATTCAGGACATTCATCAAATATGTTTTACACAAATGATTCACTGAGCCCTCATCAAAAAGGGGTCAGTGGGCGCTTGTGCCCCCAGTAAGGGCATACAGGGAAAAGCGAGAAGACGAGGGTGAGATGCGTGAGAGGATTGACCCAGGGCTGATTACGGAGAAAACTGGAGGCGATGTGCCAAGCCCCAGCGGGAACTGCGAACTAAAAAAAAGCCAAAAAAAAGAAAAAAAAGCACATTTCGGACAGCGCGAGTGCTATGCGAGCGCCAGCACTGGCTTCAGGAGAGATGGAGAAAAGGGGTTTGAAACCCACCTGTGCCGGGTGCGGGGCTGGACTGGAAGCCAGGAAGATGCTTTCAGGCACCACGCCGGGAGCGGGCAGGCGAAGGAGGCAGCTGCAAGCCACCGAGGCCCCGGGGAGCAGCCGCACTAGCCTAGGAGGGCAGGGGACCCACTGGCTTCTCCACGCTCACACCGGCACAAAACCTGACCTCCCATTCCCATGGCAACCCTAACCCGGCTGCATCGCACCGAGGCAGATGAAGGCATATATTTAACCGCACCAGTCATCTCAGAGCCTCCGCGTGCGCGATGCAGCCTAGTTCGGGTTGCTGGGGGAACCATAACTTTTTAATCACACTGCATTAAGGGTTGTATTACTCTGCATATTTATAAGGGTTGGTTTATTCAGATCCGTTGAGAGAGAGAGAGAGATTTGCCATTTTTACTGTGTCTTTCATATTACCCCAGGTTTTTCCTTTGCTTTGTACTGTGCTGGTGGAGGCGACTGGGGTACCGCTGCTGAGAGCAAATGGGGTGCAAAATAGTCACAGCGCGTGCAAGCAAAACAGCAAACAGAAGCCAAAGAGACAAGCACAAAGTATCCAAAGGAGGATCAGTGCTTGGTACAATGCATAATATTTCTGTGGATTTTGAGTGAAAAGGCAGCTGGGACAAACATTAGGAGGGTGTTTTGCATAAATGGTAGCTAAAAACATTTCAACAACCAAAGAGAATGACAAGCAAAGGGAAAAAAACCACTCAATGATCTACCTTCTGGAAAGACTGTGGAACAAATGCAACCCAGAAGAGATGTTTTCTGCCCTCCAGGGCCTTTGCGCACCCTTATGATTCCCCCTCCTGACCTGTACAGCCTTGCTCAAAAAACTATTTGGAAAGCTTTTGGAAAACATCAGTGCTAGTCTTTGTTTGAATCAGTTGAGAAAAATGTACTTTCCAAAACATTTGGAAAGGCACAAAAATGACCTCAAGAAACCCCTGGAGGCTGTCCTGGGCACAAGTCTCAGACAGACTTTTTCCTGCGGATTTAGATGCGGTGCTTTAGCATGTCCCTCCAAATTGTACACTTTCACCCCACTGACTTGAGGATGTTTGGGGTTCTTGCTGAGCTGCTCAGCTCCTCGGACTGGCTGGGCTGGGAGGTGTGGGATGCCAGGGCCAGGCACCTCCTCCTTCAGCCCTGGAGAGGACCAGGTGACGTGCGAGGAGGCTGCGTGCAGCCCACGCGGGGTGAGTGATTTGGCTGCCCTTGCTGAACCTTACAAACAGATGAGCTCATCGCCAAGGAAAGTCCCTTATGAAAGCAGCAAGAAAAATAAAAACTGTCAGCTTTGTGCCATGAGCCTCGGAAAATCCCTTCCAGAGCTCCAGTCATCACAAGAGCTCCGCTTCATCTCAGACAAGCTGAGCATCTGGCTGTGCCTCAGCCCAGGCTTTTGATGCCAGCCCCATCTGTGGTGGTGATGCATTGGAATAGAAACAATGCTTATAGCTTCCTCAGAGCAACCTCCAGCACTGGCTGCTGGGTCTTTGAGAGGGCTGTGGGCACCAGAAACACTGGGGCCTCCGCAGGGGCTGGGAAGACCCAGTTTGTTTATCCCAGTGACATAAATTCTGGGGAGAGAAGGAGGAAACAGGAGCTGGTACCACGCGTACTGCAGTGGGTTGCACCGGTTGGGGTCTTCCTACTGTTCACATTTGTCCTCTCCTCCCTCTGCTCTCCTTTCTGCCCCTGCCAACTCTCACTCCAGCTCCTCGGCCCCTTCGTGCTCCCTCCAGTGATGCCCACGGTCTTGGTGGTGCCGGCAGCAGAGCCGTGGTAGCAGCAGCAGGTGCCCCAAGGGCTGTGTTCCCTCTCTTGTCCTCTCCTCTAACTCTCCCAGCTTGGTGTCTCTTTTCACTCGCTTTGCTCCCATGCTGATTTTTCAATTTTTGAAGATTTTGGGCTTTGACCATCAGGGTGATGAACGGGCAAATGCATCTGACATCAAAAGGCTCCAGCTGAGCTGCTGTGCTGCGGGACTGGGAGGGGATGAGCACAGTGTGTTTCTCTGCGTGTGGGTTTGCCAGGCTGCAGCTGCAGGGTGACCTTCTCGTGGTGGGTCAGGGCCACCAACCACATGAGACTGCATGTCACAGAGGAGCAGTCACCCTTGGTCAGACCAAATGTCCATCTGACCCCATGGCTTGTCCCTACCAGCAGCAGGTGCCATCAGAGGAGAGCGAGGACAGCATGAACCCATCGCAGCACCACCCCACTTTCTCCTCCCCACCTCTGGGGACCCAAGGGACCTCCTGGGCCAGAGTTAATGTCTCTGTAGGCAATGGCCTTTAAATGGATTTCCTTTCATGATTTTTTCCTGCCCTATTTTGAAGCTGTGGCCAGCTCTGGCAGCCTCCCGTGGCAGAGCTCCATCGTGTAACGACACGCTGTGTGAAAGCACCTCTCTGATTCCAAGCCGCTGCCTCCTGCTTTCACTTGGTATGTCCAAGGCATTGACCTGGAAGAGGCAGTGAGTGGTTGTTCCGCTCATCTTTTTGTCCCCATCATCTTTTTTTCCTGATATTGCAACCGCTCTGTACCTTTGACTACCTCCTGCACCCCCCTGCCCCTTCTCCTCCTTGCCAAGGGGAGCAGAGCATCCCACAGCAGCCCCACTGCAGGCACACCATGGCTCTCCGTAGTGCTGCGACGGGCATCGGGGAGGAAAATCATCCCCGAGGGACTTCCCCGCTAGTACGGCATGGCACTGCAAACCCAGGCGCTGAGTGAGCCGGGGGGGTCCCTGGTGCCACTTGCCCAGAGTGCGGGACAACGCGCACACCAGATCCCAAAGCCTTTTGTGCAGTCGCTGTCAATGCTGTGATGCCTTTTTTTTTCAGTGCCCTTTTCTTCTCCGTCCAGCCAGTATCTTAGAAGCACACAAAATATTTTTAGACCTAACTTTGAAGTGCTTCAGGTCTGCAATCGGATGATTCAGCTGCCAGTGCTATTTACTTTAGTTTTACATTTAAACTGGGCAATTACAGCCCCAAATGGCTATTTAGAGACCATATTTCCTTGTCGTGCTGTCATATAGTTTGCACGCGGCATTTTGTGTAAAGAAGTGCTTTGCGCAACCAGGTACATGTCTAAAGATTTTCCAAAGCAGGTGGAGAATAAAGCTGTGGGCTGTCACACCTCTTTCCTCTGGCTGCTTGTAAACTCCCCTTCCTGCGCCCTTCGTAACATCGCCTTATTTCAAGATGATCCGGCACGCTCTGCCGGGGATGCTCCCCAAGATGACAGCTCGCAAAGGATTGCTGCAGGATTCGGGTCAGGGCCAGAGCATAAGGTGGTATTTTCTCCCTAATGAATGTCTCTCTCACAGCTTCATCCTTTCAGAGAAAGAAATCTCTGCAGCTCACGGAGCCATTTGTACTGGTTTAATGATGCTCAAGACATTTATCCCAGGGAAGGGTTCTGTCTGAGCTCCCTGTTTACTTCAAGCCCATTTATTTATAACATCCTTTCCTCCAGTTCTTGAATCCTTCACCTGCACGAACATCTCCTTTAGATCATCTTTATTGAATACAGTTAAGTGTAGCTCATGGGGTTATTGAATTACGGGCATGAACTTAACAAAATGAGATAAATCACTCACATATTAGCCTCTCTCTATTAAACACACTTCACCCTGAGGCATTTTTCCATAGAACAGATACTATATATCAAACGTTTAGAATACTCCAAGTAGCTAACGCGGGCTTCTCCCCGTGAGAAGGCACGCGACGGGAATGCAGCAGCCCTGTCTGAAGGAAGCTTTACTGCCTTAAATATTTATTAGAAATAACATCCTCTGTGTGAGGCTTGAAGGGTAAGCGTTTGAGATGGAGCTTGAGCTACATTTGCTCATATTGGATTCTCTTTGACGCGGTGCAGTATTAAACGGTGATGCGCGCTGGCCATCGCGAGGTACCGCGCCGCAGGGAGTCACACCGGTCCCTGACACCAGCCTGTGCCCAGCCCCTGGCACCGGAGGGCAATGCCCTCCCTGCGGTCATCACTGACGTGTCTCTGCCAGCCACCAGCTTTGCCCCCACAAACCACCAGCTGCGAGAGAGATGGTTTTTGTCTTTGTGAGATACTTGAGCTTGATTCGGGGCGGGGGCAGCACTGAGAAACATTGATGCCATTTGGCGATGAGAAGGGGACTCCGCTGCGTACTCAGCCCCCGGCACGGTGGGGAGCAGCGGGTCCTGGTGCTGCCCAGCCCCAAACCACGGCACCGCCTCGCCCACCCTGAGGCACCCTCGGACTCATGCACCTCCAGAGCATCTCCAGACCACTGGTTTACCTTTTCCTCTAGTTACTTTTCATTCTGGCAATCCTTTTAACTTCTCTTACCACACCTTTGGTATTTCCACAGTCAACATCATATCCACGTATTTCCCTCCCTGCCTCGTGGTTCCACAGCTCTCAGGTTTTCGGTGGATTTTTTTTCCCTCTTGCAGTCACCCTGAGCTGGAAGCCTGAGGGGGTTTGGTGATGGTTTATTTGGGGGATCCTGATCCCAACCAGCGTCTGCTGACTCCAAACAATTGATGCTGAAAGGTCACTGGCAGAGCGTCAGCCTGAGGTCCTTGAAATGAAGGCACAAAATCTCTCCCTGTGACTTCGCCGGTGGTGTGCACAATCTCTCCTGCAGGTGTTGATCTTCCTCAGGGAAAGCGATGCGAAACCCCCTCCCCTTTTGTGCATTTCTGTCCAGGTACGGAACTCAACAGGAACCATCCGCGGCCTCTGGCTTCACTCCTGCAATTAGAGAAGAGGGCTGATGCTTTTAGCTTGTTGTTCAGCCCACTGAAAAAAGGCCAAAAATCTCTGCAGAAATCCTGTTTTGCTAAATCCTTCTACCTTCTATTATTTTCAGTAGAGCCAAAGTTTGAATTCTTTTCAGCTAAAAAGATTCATTGAAATACAAAGAAGGGGGAAAAATATATATACATATATACAGTAATCTGCCCTGATACATCACCATGAAGATTAGTAACCTTTCAGGAACAGACACATTCACATAGCTCTTGGATATTAATTAAAACTGTATAAATAATTAGCATAATCAATATTTTAAATTCTAGCATTGTTAAGGATTACACAAGGATGGTTAAGGATCTTTGTGTAATCCTGGTGTTAAGGATCCAAAAACACAGGTGTATCTGTAACCTCAAGGAGCATAAGCTACGGTATTTAAATATTACTATTTAAGTAAGCTGCCTCTCTCAAGGAAAATAATTTTTACAATCAATTCATTAGGTTTCCAGCCAGTGGAAATGAGTTTCAGTATGGATGTTTAATTTTTTTCTCTGGGAATGCCTTTAATAAAGGAATAAACTGTAAATCTGATAACGGTGATGACATCTGTATGTTATATTTAGTGTCCTCTGTCCGTGAAAGGGGCTTTCCTGCCCTGCTTTGCAGTGTTCTGCAAAAGACTACGATGGAAACAAAAGCTGCACCACCCCTTCTCCTGCCTGAGCCCCTGCACCCTTCAGGACCCCCCTCGAACCCACCGAACCCCACGAGTGGCACATCTGGCTGAGCACCCCTGGGCCACACACAACAGGATCCGCACACCATCTTGAAAACAAACCAGGGAGGGAGCTCCCCATTCACGGCCATGTTGTTCAAACTGCAGGTTTATGACATGTTACACCCACTTTGCCTTCCAAACCCAGAGTCCACTTTGGATTTTTCCCCCTTCCTTTCATGTATGCGCATGTTGCCAGTTTACAGACACCACACGGTGCAGCACGGGTTACTTCATTAAAACACAAACCTCTGTGATACCGTTTCTTCTTGTTCCAACTACACTGGATTTCATACTTTCAAATATCTGTTAAGAAAAACCAAAAAGACAAATATGACAAACTTTCACACTTGTGTTTTATGAGTGACCTGGACAGGCCTGTGCAAACCTCATGAAGTTCAACCAGGCCAAGTGCAAG
>RSEF01000001.1:202962627-202976320 GCA_003993805.1 Himantopus leucocephalus | reverse complement strand
GATCCAGCCTGTCCAGATCCCTCTGTAGAGCCTTCCTATCCTCGAGGAGATCAACACTTCTGCCCATCTTGGTGCCATCTGCAAACTTACTGAAGGGTGCTGCGAATCCCGTTGATGCTGAAGAGCAAGTCACAGGCTTTTGTAGCAACTGAATAACGGCCATGTCTGGAGGAGCCATAATCTGCCTGAAGCTCATGTTTACTTGTTTAGCTGTAACAGCTAGTGTCTAACAACAAAGTGACCATTGCCATCGTTGTCTGAGCTTTGGCTTCGCTTTGTACAAATGAGTGTAACATCTAGTATTGTCCAACATGTGATCGCTAACACCAAGTTGTTACTCTGGGCCAAGTGAACTCCCTATGACTGTAGATGATGCTGGTTTGCCATACAGCTGTTTTACTCTACGTATGTGCAGGGTGTTTGTCTCCATAGCAAATGTCATGCAGAATTGGTCCCTAAAAGAGAGTTCAGGTCAGTGACAGAAAAGTTTTTATTTAAATGTCCTTGTAGACAAAGATGAACCAAGAAGACTCTCTGGAGTCCGTTAATTAACTACATTATGTCATTTATAAGACTGCAATAGATAAGTACTGTCCAAGTTTTCTCAGCATTACAGCCTCAGAGCACTGGAACTGCTTTGGTTAAGAAAAAGCTGTCTTTCTAGTGTTGCTCTCTGTTAATAAGGCTTCTGCTACTGCACAAAATTGGGTGATCTAATTATTCATGCCTTTTGTTTGAAAGTTTATGTAACTAGCAAGTCAGAGTTTCTTTTCAGAGGGTTTGAATGGTATCTTTTCAAGAGGTCAAGGGAGGAAACTTGAGATAATAGAGCAAAAAACAAATCCAAATCAGCTGCTTTCAAGTGCATCCAGGGGTTACAGTAGCTTGAGCGTGATTTGGGAACCAAGGAATTTCTCAGTAGCCTGAAACTGATGCAGTAAAAGAGGCAAAGATACAGGAGGGAGCTTATGAATAGAAACAATACGTGCTGCAGTGGCTGCTGATAATATCTTTGCAGAATTAGGACTTTATTCTTCCTGGTGCTCAAAGCTGTTTTTTGCTGGAGAAGCTATTCTGTGTATTTATTCACTTAAGGGTACAGCCTTGCTGAGGGACCGGGCTTTCTGGTATCCCTCTAGCTGCATCAAGGAGTATAACATACTATGTAGCCTGTGTCGCCTCTTTCTTTATCTAACATAAGGGCAAACATGTGAGTGCTTTTAAATTGCAGATGCAGTGTTCAAACTAAGAGCTGGGAGGGAATTTCACAGCCATTAACCAGCCTACGGAAACCAAAGCAGTAAAACCTACCCAGGCACTCAGAGCCTGTAATTCTTCGAGCGGCATGTTATACAAGGGAATTTATAAACATTTACCAAGGAGGTGTCAGTCAGGAAATTTATTGTGTCTTTTAAAACCAGCCTTTTCAAAGCATGATTATTCCTCTCTGCCGGCTGTGCAGAGAACTGGGGCGCAGTCGGATGGTGCTGCAGGAGCTCAACATCACTGCACCAACGCTCTGCTCTCTTTCTGCCTCCTCCCCGCTGTCCCCTCTTCCCAAAGGGTGGCTGTCTCCTTCCTTCTCTCCCGCAGGTTCCAGCACTCCCCTGTGCCCTCCAACAGCCTGTTAACCCCACTGGGTCAGCAGGAAAACATTCCCTGCTTGCTTTGCCTGAAGACTGACTTTGGAGCCTGGAAAACAGGGGGAGCCGAGGCCTGAATGTCTGACCCATTTCATACCGTCATTTTCAGCCAAAGTGACCTAGAGATTTCACCCTGAGGTGTTAGCCAAAGCTGACCCTTGTTTATTCAACTGGGTTAATTCTCCTCCCTAGCAATGCTTTCTAGCCACAGCCCATTGACATTATTTAGGCTGCTTCATGCTATCACAGAAAAACAAGACCTTCAGAAGCTCTGCTGCGCTGATTGTGACATTTGCTGGAGGGAGCAGTATGGAAATAAGGCAATATTTAAATGGGCACCTGAGCTGCAAATATGCAGCAAACCACATGAGCTTCACAATTTTTTTTCTGTGATGAATTACAGGTAAAGTATATAACAACAACGTATTATGTTATCTCCTCTGGAGACCAGAGGAAAGACAGTCTGTAGATATTTAAGGTGGTTTTCATTTCCAGTCTGACTCCTAAATATTCTCCTCGGCATTTGCCTTTATACCTCTGACTCCAGTCCTAAGTCCTACAAACCATCTCCATGCTGGGGAAGAGACCTCTGCTTCTGGACAGCAGAGGAGGACACTCTGATATGGGGGTGGTGCCTTCAGCTCTTTCTTCTGAGAGTGGAGATGTGTCCTAGGTAAGAGAGCCTAAGCAAACAGACACATTGTGTTGCAGGGCTGAGATTAAAACTGTATTTATGCTTTGCTGGCAATTTAGTTTGGAATCTTCTAACAGAAACCTGACCTTATCTCTTGGTGGGTAAATGGGGCTTTGTCTTACTGGCAGTATCTGTGTTTACTCTTGAGGTGGGCTCGGATGAGGCTGGCAACGTGAAGGTGAGGTGCTAATCTGCAGGTATTGCAAACAAAGAGAGGAGAGATGTGAGGGAGCCTTCAACCTGAGATACGTTTGGGTCCCTAAGGACTGACAAAATATCTGCAAAAGGCTATTCTTAGGGTGGGTATCTCTTAATGCTGAGTTCTGGTGGAAATTTGTCCTCAGCAAGCAGGAGCAACATCCTCCCCAGCCTCCCTTCTCTTCTAGGAGATACTGGCTGAAATGTCTCCTGCTGTTAATAGCAAACCTGAAGTATCACCCTCTCTGATCACGTCATGTCACATTCACAGTCATGCTCCCGCAAGTCAGCAGCCCTGTGAGGCAAGGTCTTCTGAAACCTCTCCCACGTGCAGCCCAATCTCAGAAATATGCACAGTGCCATTCTGAGGGTCAGTCTGTGTTCCACCAAGAGCTCGTGTTGCATCCCAGAGCTGCAACCTTCGTTCAGACAGGAGATGGAAATCACAGCTTGCTGGTGGTCACCAGAAGGAGACTGCATGTGGCCGGTCATCCAAAGAGGAAACTAAGGACTAATTATTCTGTGTTTTCTGCATTGTTCATGCAGGTTCCATGATGTCTTCTTGTGTTCCCTGCTGCTACTGAGCTCTTTCCTAACTGAGGAAAGATGGGCAATAGCCCATAAGGGTTGCCAAGACAGACCTTGCTTCCCAAAGATGCCTCATACCTACATGGCTCTATGTGCTACAAATACCTGAAAAATGCATGCAACATTCCCTGAAGAAACTAAAGTAAAAGTTCTATTTTAGGATATGTTAGAAGTACAGCAAAGCATATTATGAAATGACTTTAAGATGTAAATATTAATAATAAAAAGGGAAAAAAAAATCACACAGAGGACACTTCTTACTTCTGCTACATTGCAATGGGATAGGGCCTGGGTAACACTTCTGCTAGATTTACTCTTGACCAATCACATAAATATTACTGGCAGAGGCTACAGATTTCTTTAAGAAGAAATCAGAAAGCAAAGCAAGCATTTTCAGTAGATTTTTAAGCACTCTCACAAAGCACAGTCTTGTAGCAGTTTCTCTCTTTTGTGCAGTTGAACTTCTTGCCTTGGCAAAACAAGACGGCAATGCATTTTGAAAAAAAATTCAGCCAAAAAACTGCTCCGAAAATATGACTTTTTCTCAACCAACCTTAGCTATTTTTTTTTTTTTAAATTATTTAAAATTACATACAATGATCTATCCACCAAAGCATTTGGAGAATTTTATAATATTGATTAACTATGAACTACCTTCTAATTATATCACCTCTATATTTAACATTATTAGGGTCACATTAACTTTACAAAACCTTACCAAAATTGTTCTTGAAAAATAAATCCAAATTCACAAATGCCATATCGACTTGACTGCCTAGGCTAAGTTCATTCCACTTAAAGAAATTATCAGATCACAAGCCTTTATTGACCTGGTGTTCAATTAAATATAGCTAATGATTGGTATGAAAAAGGTAGATCATTTGTACTCCTGTTTCTCTTTTACCAGTTGAAGCACAGTCTACCATGGTGGACTCCCAGAAGCCCTGTTCCTTTTGATATATATTACCAGAAAACCTTTTATCTGCCGAACAAAGGCCACGTTTAAGAGTACAACTCATTAGCTACCAGTTTGGGTCAGTTGTCCATGAAGTAGATGAGCAATTTATCCTGCATGGATCCCTCTTTCCCATCATACTAAGGTGAGAAGAAAGACATGGCATATAAGGCAGTGGAGTTTGGGCTACAGTATAAAATGAGTTTATAAAACCAGAGGATAAAATCATATTTTAGGGTAAAACAGACACTCTTCAAAAAGGAAGCAGTGTATTTCCACAGCACAAGAAAGTTTTGAGGCACTGAATATTATTTCTCTAGAGGAAGGGTGCGTCCCAGCTGGGGAAAAGAGACAAGCATACTGGAACACAGAAGAGGAAAAGCTTAATCATTTAAATATTACACTCCAGAGGACGCGTTGGGTACTGGTGCAATCCAGAAGTACAGGAATAATCTGGGAGCCAAGTACAGTGTCACAGATCCTGAGCAATTGCATGTGGTCTGTGAATAATAGCTCTGCAGCAGAGCTGAGTGCTCCCCCTTCCTCAGGAGACCCTCGGTGACATGAAATAATGTTTCTGGAAGGAGTCATTGATGAGAAAGCTCAACAAGACCAACATCACAAATCAAAATAAATTTTAAAAAAACAAACAAACCCCTTGGATTTCACAAATCTAAATCCTATTTGGATTTGACCGGTATCATAATTAGAAGCAGACCTCAGCCTTTAGCTGAAAGAAACAGCAAAACTGTCTGATTTGAATCCTGCCTGCGTGATTCTGCACAGCTATTCTCTGTGCACACCCCCATGCCTCCTTAGAGGTAAGAGATGATGCATATCTTGCCTGGGAAAGCAGTAAAGTGCAAATTCTGTAGCAGAGAAATGGCCTATTGTTGGGCGTGGGTACACTTTCCCAGTCCATTCAGTGCTGACACAGATTATACACTCTCAGCTGAGCCTCAGACTGCTTTGGGTAAAGCCCATCCATTTAATCCAAATCAACTTCAGATGGTTTTATCAGGAAAAAGCTCAGAGTTCTGGGATGGAAAAGTACCTTTTGAAACAATAAATTGCAGGTCTCCGTTTTGCTTGCTAAAGCTATTTATATCTTTACTTGAAAGATGGCATACAACAGGTTTGAGTCATTGCTGAACATCTGAATTATAAAATTACTAATCTAAGGACTAATTGCACTGAGGGTTTATCGTGTCAAATTGTATTAGACATGTGGGGTTTATTTGTTGCCTGACACAAACAAGAATGATTTTTCCTGGCACCACCCGCTCATACCTTGTACTTACCGCCAGTAGGGACTTAAAAAAAATAGCTGCAGTAATAAAATTTTAAATATTCTTACTGTAATCTCTTGCTTGAGGGGCTAATGCTGCTCAACACAGAAGGCTTTGTAAAGCGTTGTGTGTAATGAAGGATGAGCTACAAGAACAGAATTGAAGGAACAATACCATTATCACAAATTGCAAACTTCTTCAGAGTGATGTTTGGCAGGAAATTACAGGCTGTCTGTGACTTCCTTTCTGCAGCTGTGAGATGTTTACCATCAGAACATGCAACCTTAAATTAGAGGGCAGAGAGAAAGTTGGGAAACGCAAGGAAAATGCCTGCACATCGTAAAGGCATGTACACTGTGCACAGGGGCTTGCTCTCCTGTTCCCAGCAACTGTCCTTTCCTCACTCAAATTCCTCTTTAATTCACTTCTTCTCCAAAGGATTTAGGTGCTAATCTGCCAATGAAAGCTTTTTTTTTTACATATTCATAATTACGCTTTTTTTTTTTTTCAAAAGCAACCTAAAAAATCTATACAGCAGCCAGATTGGCCATCCTCTTCCCCAGGGGATAGCACGTCTCTCAGAGAGTTATTCTTCCATTTCATACCCCAATATCCTCTCCAGTTTGTCTGTAGCCTGTTTTTTTTTTTCCTTGCTGGACTTTCAGAGGCACTGAATTCCCACTGGAACTCCTGATATTGAGTGAGACTTGCAGGCAGCAGCTTTGGAAATTCAGTGGATTATCTCGATGATTATAGAAGGAAAAGCTGGCATTTCTTCTCCTAAATTCATCCATTTCAGCAGAGATCTGGTACTTTCTGAGCAAATGTTGGAAGTGCTGAAACAACCAGGGGAAAAGCAACTCCAAGTAGTCAAGAGTAGAGGGAGGAGTATCCCGAGGAGTGTGGGGTCGCTTCAGCGAGGCTGTACTTCCACTTAGATGCTCAAATCCCTTTGAAACTCCCGCTCACTGGCCTCATTTCTTGGTGATTCTGCACCTGCTTTAAATAGCTCTCCTCAGGCAAAATGTCCATAAACCCAGGATAGTTAAGAGCTGACTCTGCCTCTGTGGGCAAGAAGCTGGTATAATGGATCCTACGCGTCCGATATCAGCTGGGGCTTTCTTCTGCTCTGCAATGCTTGGCTGCAGACTGTCTTAACAGAGTGCTGCAGCCCCTTCACCACAGTGCAGAAGCAAAGATGCTGGGGACGATCTCACAATTTTCCCGGACCTCGTTCTGTCATACTCAGAAAAGCGGGGAGAGTGCATTAAAACACACAGCATAGAGCTGCTAGGAGGTGGTGGGAATTTTCTGCATGCACTGCAGAGTCACGTGAAAGAGTGATGTTTCTTACAGGAATTAGAAACCCTTTATACTAGGGCGGCTATGTGGGGCCTCAGTGAAGCTGCTGCTCTGGCTGAGTGGCTGTAATGGATGCTCTGCGACTGCTGAGCGTCTCTTTCCTGCTCTTACTCACATTGCTCTGGGAGAATGGTGAGAATGTTAGTGCCTTCAGGTGTCTGGTGTGCCGAGCTGTTAACAGAGAGAGAAATCAGCAATGCCTCAGTCCCCAAAGCATCAGGGATTTATTGAATGTGTTAAGCTCAAAATCTTGTTATGGACAAAAAGGAAACACACTTCATATGTAAAGCTAAGAATCCGCTGTTAGCATAATTGAAATCTAAACGATCTCATCAAAGAATTCTTATTAATCCAGATCTAATTATTATAGGAAGAGAAAGAGAAAACTTCAAAGAATACTACTATAGAAAAAGTTTCAATAATAACAATACAGCTAAGATTGTTATATCCAGTCCTAGTGTCTGGTCCCTTTCCCAGTGTTTTGCAACCCCTTCCACTGCCCTTCTGAGTGCTCAGATTGATGGCTTCAGACCAGGGGGATGGAGGGGAAGCATCAGCACCCCTGAGTCCCTTGCCAGGTTGATGATTTCTTCTTCCTTCCTGTAGAAGCCAACTAGGATAATTTCTATAAGTTTGCTAATTTGGTTCACACCCTGATTTGCCGCTCTCCATTGCAACCAAATTTACATATATGGTACCTTTTACCTCTGTTCGATACTTGTTCTTTGCTCTGTTTGCTATCCCCAAAACATGCTTTTTCCAGCTCCCAGGTCTTCGTTTCTTTAACTGACCACTGGTGAGTTGTCTACAGGCCCGGGGTCTGCCACGTTAGCCTCTGCCCTTTTTCTTATCACCCCATGCCTGTACGCCGTGTCCTGCGTCCCGATGTTCAAGGCCCCCGCTCTCCCGCCCAGCCTGCCTCCCTCTGCACCACAGCACTGTATTAGGCGTGAAGGTTTCATTCTGCATGGAAGAGCTGGTTGTTGCTGCTGCCAATGTAAACATTATGGTTATAGCATGCGAAAATAAGCAAAAGGAAAACAAATCAAGCATAGCCGCCTGGTCATTAGAAAAAAAAAAAGCAGATACAGCTAACCAGGCTTAAAACAAAGCTCTAGGCAGGTTAAGACAAGTTCAGACAAAAAATGCCTGATGAACCTCAATCCTGAGACCTTGCGAACTCAGCACTGCACACAACAGCCCGTTACGAGCAGTGGCAGTGCTGTATGTACAGGGCTAGAGGGCTATGGGTGCTGGTATTTGAAATGTTTAAGCCTCTCAGGAAAGCTTAGTGCTTGTGTCTCATTCTTCATCCTCAGCTTCATCGTGCTTTGTGACAAACAGGCAAGCTATTAACTCCTCAGCACGTGGACACTTGCTTTCTGCCACGATCTGCTGCCTCCAGCCTTACCATAAAAGCAATTTTCCCCTTGGTAATACGAGGCTCATTTCCTTGGCTGTTCCCCTTTTCACCCAGCTGGCTGGCTCACCTGTGTCTCCTTGCAGACACCAGCCTCTGCTCTCTGTGGTGGCCCTGGATTCCCAAAATATGTGCTGTGATGATTGTAGACATTTCCACTTGAACTGCACCCATGGTCAGCCCAAACCCAGGCTCCTTGGAGGGGCAAGCAAAGAAAAGAGCTCAGATCACACGTGGAATTGAAAGACCACCCTGCTCCTTGCAGGTATATGGGATGGGGACTGGGAGGGGGGGCTACAACTTCAGAAAGGCCCTTGCAAATTTTGGCTATGAAAAGTCAGAAAGGAAAATAAAAACAGATGTTGAGGTACTTGACATCATTACTCTCACGCTGTATTGAGCTCTCCCCAGCAAAAGCTGACCACCAGAACCAGTTAGGTGCACAAACAGTTGTATCCCACATATATATATATATATATATATAATAAAAGCCAGCTAACAATAACATATTAATAAGGAAGAATCTCCTGGTTAGACACTGAAGAACCTGGGAAATCTTTCTAAGATAAAAATGTGTTTGCAATACATAAAAAAATCCGAAGAGAAAGAATTGAGAAGTAAACTAATCATTCAAGCGCTGAAGGTATAGAAAAGATAAGGAAAAAAAAGCAGATTTTTTACTAGTACTAGTACCACTACTTAACTACTAAAGTAGTTAAGGAACACAAATGAGAAAAGATTATTATCCATCCACTGATTAGCATTTCTGAAGCAGGTAGCTCAATAATTTCTCAGTGCTTGGATGTAGGAGTGAGGATAGCATCACTGGAGATCTTGAAGTGGAAATACAAGTGCCCAGGAGGTCTAGACACCAGTTAATAAAGAAGTAAAGGTCTTTAGGACAGTCTCGGAGAGCTCAGACCAGACTAGCTCTTCTGCAATGTGCACAGGAATGGCAGCGGAGGAGGTTAGAAAAATTCTGATCCAAATACAGCATTTAAAAACTCATGGGATCTTCAGCACCGGCTGAGAATAGACATTATGCAGGTGAAAAAGGGCTTTTGGGAAACTCTGGGAAATTGTGTAGAGCTTAGGCTATGATCTTTTATTCAAGTTACTTGCAGAAACCTGTCTCAGTAAAACCCAACACTCAGAGGGGCTGGCTGAAACACAAATATTTCCTCTTCTCAGCTGGTCATGTAATCCTTGGTGACAGAATACGTTAAGCTTCACGAGAGTCGTGTTGGCAAAGCAAAAATTGCCAAATACTGTGGGATCGCTCCAGGTTTCAGGAGCTGGCAGTCAGCTGCGCTGTGCCCGAGCGCTGGACTTTCTCCCTAATACTTCTTGCTGGGAACTTTGGAAATATTTTTGGGCACAGCTGGGTAAGTGCACCTTGTGCTTCTGCCCATGGCAATCTGTGGCACAGTTGGGTCACGTCCACGGGGTGGGAAGGGAAGCTCTATTCAGCCCTTTCTGAAGGATGCTGGCAGTGAGAGGGGGATTGGGCGGCGGGGAGGGAGGCACTCAGCTGAAGACAAAAATAAGTATTGAAAGGGAAGGCAATTATGAAGCTAAACCGGTAGGAGTGATCTGGGCCTGTGTTGTGCTGTCTTGGAAAATTTTCAAAGCCTTTTTAAGCAATTGGCATGAAGCTTTCTGCTGGCTATAAAAATGCCTTTTGAGAATCATCTCCCATTTGTACTTTTACAATTCATGCTTTTAATAGGAATATTGTACCCGTTGAAAGTGCAGGCTTGCTTGACAGCCTGAGAGAATGGAGTTCAGACGAGGCAACATCAGTAGGTGCTTCAGCATTATTCCTGCCCTGTGTGTGTCAACCCTGCCTCAAAGAGAAGTGTCTTGGGGTGAAAAAGCAGGTCTCTTCATAAGGCCGTTCCCATCCTTTGCCTTGCTGCTGACCAGGTGTGAAATGAATCTGGGTTGTCGTAGTGGCTCTGATCCTGACATCTGTTCAGAAGGACCTGCCCATGGCCAATAAACGAATTTCACACCAATACAGTAAGGTTAGATGAGTATCGTTCTTGGCTGGGATGAAGCCAGCAGCCATGACCATGAGGCCGGGAGGCATTCTCACTGTGAAAGCACTTGTGTGTATGGTACACTTTACACAAGTCTCTGCTCCACTGAAGCAGATGGGATTTCAGTATGTAAATGAGAGCTCCTCTGAATAAAGATGTATTTCAGTTTGTAGTTAGGTACTACTTCTGAAAACAGAATTCTAGTTATGAAAGGCTGTATTGGAAGTCATATTCTAGTCATGGAAGACTTCATCCTCTATTTCTTTCTTGATGCTCTGCACAACATTGAATTTGGAAAGTCATCATCATGAGTCACCACTAGAACTACATACATCTTGGAACTGAGGAACGCAGTCATGCTCCAGCACCCTCCAGGCTGGCACCGCAGCACAAGCACGGGGCTTCCCCGTGCTGCAGCAGTCCCAGGGTGTCAACCTGACTCTTCAGACAGCTGAGAATGCATCAGAGTAGGCTTGAGTCTGCTCTGCTCAACTTCAGTGATCATTTTAGGTAGCTGGGCTCCTTCTGTACTCAATGGAGAAATACTAGGATGGTAAGTTAGACTTCAGAGCTCTGGCTCAGTTAAAGGAGATGCTGGTGATTCTCCATTCATAATAGCAGGACTAATCAGGTATGCTAACTAACTGAGTTGCCTAAAATTGTGGTGTGAGCATCCCTCCTGTGCTCCCAGATGTGCTCTTGTGCCAAGCCCAGCTCGAATAATCTGGACCTCTATATTCCATTAGCAGTCCTTTAAGCTCTTCAGTCTTCTCTTTTGAATGTAACATATTTTTTATGCTGCAAACATGAGTGTGTAATTCAATGCATATGTTTTGGGAGTGGGGAGTCTATGAGAACGCCAAGGAAATCAATACAGGTTTAGCACATCATTATTCATTGTTGCAATGCCATGAGGCATTTATGTATACCCTTCAGTAGGGAGGAAAAAGAAAAGAGGAATTCTGTTATATATGTGTAGTAAAATTTGATTCGAGAGGAAGAGTTTGCATCTGAATTCCACGAAGTCTATTAAAATTTTGGTCTTCTTTAGACTAATAGGATTATGCCATTCCCAAACTGATTGTTTCCAAGCAACGATGCAGATCCTAGTATGTGTTTGCTTATCTCTTTAGTTTGCTGCTAAACCAATGAAGCTTCCAAAGATAGCTGCAAAACTGATGATATCAGGTGTTATACATAATTTCAAGACATTGTTTCAAAAAGATGTTCCATTTATCCTCTCTTTGGAAGCTGATTTAAAGAGTGCATCGGGGCTTACATAAGGCTACTGGCAAGTGATTTTTATTATTATTTTTTCCTAATAAAGGAAATGACCTGCACTGCCACCAGCACGGCATGCCCCAATATGTCATTTTCATTTGGACATAAACACTTTACTGTGGTTAGGGGGAATTGCTCTCTCTGAGGAACAAATCCTAAGTGGTAGCTATGAATAGCAGCGCAGGTCTTCAGAAACTGCGGTTCAGCCAGGCTTTTCAAACGTCCTCAAGCGTGGCTGTCTAAAGGGCCAAGTCTTCCCTGCTTTACTAATTGAAAGCTCCCTTCATGTATTATAAAGGAACGCACAGCTATATAGCCCTGTATACTAAATAATAAATAGCCAGTTGCAAATGACATTGCTGTATTATAGTCAGAACCGTCCAAATTGTGGCGAGATTTTGAAAGGTGCATTAAGAGGAGATTAGAGTATTTTCTCTCTTTCCTGGCTGCTTTTGGATTTGATGACATCATGGGATAGATATGATTTAGGAGTCAGTGTTTACTATTTTGGCATTCAAAAAGGCTGCCTAAAGAGCTTTGTTGCTAGATGTCATTAATGCATTTTCTTTAGAGTAAGAAAATTGTGCATTTATACATAATTTAATATGAAGGAAGAGCTTTATAGAGNGTAAGAAAATTGTGCATTTATACATAATTTAATATGAAGGAAGAGCTTCTCTGACAGCTACAGGAAGAATATAGTGCAGTTCTGTGTACATCTGAATTTCCATAGAAGGCAATTGATCACCTCAGAAGAGAAATACATCAGCTATTTAGTGGTGTAAAGCAACAAAGCACAAAGTTTAGGACTGGAAGTGAAAAATACTGTTATTGGTAGAAATTTTAGAGGGAATTTATTGTGGCAGAATGTAATTACCCGACTGGATGGAGTGCTGTGATTTATGTTTGTGCCTGTGTAAAATGCTTTGAGATGATTAATAACTGGCTCAATCCTTTATACTCATAACAACACTTCTGGCACAATAGCACTGTAATGATCTGTCACTCCAGCTATTGTGTTATTGGATATATAAGATCCCCTGCATTAGGCAAGTGTGGAGTCTTGGGGCCAGTGAGCAGGCAGATGCAGCTCCCTTACTGTTTGCATTGCAGTATTACCAGAGATCTAATAAGGGCTCAGAGCCCTGGTGGGCTAGATGCTGATCAGGACTTGAAATGAAAGATGGCTTTCCCTTTCTGAGTTCACAATTTAATTATGTGATGGGAATCAATAGACAGATAGAGCAGAGAGGGAGGGCTGCATCATAGGAGTTGTTGCACTTCAAATAATAAACACCAGCAGAGTCCATCATCTGTCTGCATCTCTTATAAGACCACTATTTGATGGAAAATGAAATTATCTTGTGTACAAGTTGAAGACAGATAATTTCTTCTCATTTGTACTTCAGCTGCAGCCAAAGATCAACTGAGATGGTACTGTTCAGAGTCTGATTGCCCAATGAGTTGCAGTCAAGGTAAGTAAAACATAAGAGAGATTCCCCTGGACACATCACGTAGGATGTGATGGTATCCACCTTAGTTTGGGTCCCTGGCTTTTTGAGGGAAGTGGGGCAGTGAGGAAAAGGCAGTGAGGCTTGAACATTTTCTGTTCCTTGACTGGTTTAATGGGGGTGCACAATGAATAAACAGACAAACAAAGTGAGAGAGATGATGCACACAAGTGAGGATAGGGTGGAGGAGAGGGAGGCAGAGATTGATGTAAGGAGAGTGAGGCTGAGATGAAGACTTTGGAGGGGTTTGTGAGAAGCCTATGTAGATGGAGAGTGTCCCAAGGGAAATTAGCAGTGTAATGACACTCAGTGTCTGATAGTCTTTGGATACTATTTCTTGTACTTGTTTAAGCCAGCCTGGCTACCTTGGCCCTGAGGCTGGCACTTCCCATGACGAACAATGGGACTTGACATTTAAAAGCAAAATTACATGGTTTCTGAAAGAAGTGATACCGTGTTCAGGATTTCCACCAGGCCAGTGAAAGAAACCAATATTTGCCAGATAAAGGAACAATAGAAGAAGCAGGAAAAAATTCGCTATAAAATTTAAATGTTTTTATATAAAATCACCAGGGTCAAACTTGACCTCTCTGGCACTGGAAAGCAAAATCAGTGATATTGAAAGAGGCACCTGGATTTACACCAGTGTCACTGAGAAAAATTTGACTGACAAGGCCAAGTGCCGGGTCCTGCACTTGGGTCACAACAAC
>RSEF01000001.1:202919985-202956733 GCA_003993805.1 Himantopus leucocephalus | reverse complement strand
GCACATAGAGAAGTTGATTCCTCCGAGGCAGGCACTGAGGTCAGTAATTAAGACGTTCCCGTGACAGTTTTATTCTGATGAGTTATGCATACTTGTAGGGTTGAAAGACTGGGATGTTTTCATATTTTTTATATTTGTATTCATTTTTGACTGTACTCCCCATGTTTGTTTGCTATATAATATGCCTCCTAACAATTCCAGGAGCATATTTTTTAGTGGCACCCACTATGATATTTATAGTTGAATAAAATAGATGGAAAATCATTTAACGTAACTAACCCTTTCATCACAACCATCTCCTTCATTATTCTTCCCTTCGCCTCCCTTACACCCTAGACCACAGCTAACATCTGTCCAAAGAGCTGGGATGCTGCTGGGACATTCCAAGACCTTGAACAAGGTTGGGTTTGGCTCTGAAGTTTTGCACATCCGTGTGTCATTCCAAGTATCTTCATACCTAAGGCAAACCACAGAGGTTCAAATATAAGCCAAAGCCACATGATGGTCAGCTGATCTTCATGCTCTGGTTATGTCTAACTGTCCCCTGACTTTCCCAAAGATGTTTGTGGAATACAACACTGTTGCACTCACTCTTTTGTGTGCTTCTATGGATGAGAAGAGAGATTTCTAAAAGCACATAGGGGGGCTAGGTGATTAACTTCTTGCTGAAAGTCAGTGGGAAGTGGATGATTGCAGATACTACAAGAGAGACAGACAAATCAGATGGAGTGAGGCTACCAATAACTATTGGACGTGAGGCTGGAAGGAATCAAACATAGTTATCACGAATCTTTTAATATCCATGTCTGTTTATGGGCTCAGTAGAGTGAGAAAGCAGCTAGGATTTCCCAGAACTCAGCTGCATAAATCCTCTGACACTGAGCAACACGTTGCTATTCCTTACCCTTTTGTTTTTTTGTTTTTACCCAGGAGTGACTATTTTTATCTAGTAAGAGATTTTCTCCCCCTCTCCGCCCCCCCCCCCCCCCCCCCCCCCCCCCCCCCCGACATCATACCTCCGTTATGATTGGTGGTCATAATACAACAAGGCACAGAAGTTTAGGAAAGGACTGGTAGGTCTGTAAAAAGCATATGTCTATAGTGAATCCAAACTGGAGAAATAAAATTTAGCTCATCCTTAGCTGATGGAAAAGTGTTTGGTACAGCACACTTTGAAACATTTCAGACAGTCCTGTTTGTAGGCCCCCAACTATCATCGTGAGCTGACCTTCTCTTCTTTCAGACTAGGTATTCACCCCATGGTTCTTGTTTCTTAGCTTCATCCCATTAGTCCTAGCTGTGCCCTGCATTGTACAGCTGCTAAATAAACAGTCTATTAATATTTACAACTTTCTGTATATCTTTTTTTAATCTCCTCAAGAACTTGGATTCATGTTTTTCATGTGTTTATGTTTAAAAAGGGAGATTCTTCAACTGATGACGCCATAAAACCATTAAGCGACTACGTCCACTCCTGCTGTAGATCACCAGTCCCTGCTTCGTAGGATATCCTACTACACTGCCCTGCCACAGTGTCAGAGCCAGCAAAGAAAAATGAGTGCTTTGCATAGCAAATAGCTTTTATGACTTACAGTTAATGGACCTTACTATTAATTGGCAGAATTACAACTCTTGTTGAGTTGATGAAAGTAGCTGTCTTGAAAAGTTATTAGACTTCCTTTTGTTCTTGTTTGCCTGCATTTTTTTCTCAAGATTGATTACAAAGTGCCTCTTTGAACTTATATTGAATGTTTCCTTTGAGGATCTACTTGCATCTTGGTTTTCATATACTTTGCTAGTTTTTCGGTATTCCAGTGATCCAGGGATATTAAAAGGAAAACAACAACAACAACAAAAAGCAAAATAGCTAATAGTGTCAGAAAAATATTCCTGAAAAATATGAATTGCATGGAAATATCAATAATGTTGAAAATATGAAGAGTATAAGAAATACATATGCAGACTTATAAAGGCTAAATAGTTTTGCGTTAATGGAAAACAAACTCCATTAACAGAGATGTAGTAATTCATAAAGCATCTTATATTGTGCACTGCATGTATCTGCTAGCTGTCCTAAATCAATTACCTCAGTCAAGGCATGGTTTCCCTTTCTCTGGGGTGCGGCTGTGGCTGGAGGGAAAGCAATTTATTTCAAAAGCTGATTCAGCAAGAGACTCTTCAAGGGCCCATCAATGTCCCATTAATAATCAGAGATGCTGCAATGATTATCAGTGGCATTGTAAATCATTTGCGTAACTATTTATTTTAACATTATTCAGCAATTTTGTGTTTCCCGAAAGACAAAAAGATTTCTGTATCATGAAATATGCTCTTCAGTAGGAAGCAACAAGCCATATAACAGACTTTTAAAATATTGTTTCTTCTTATGCTGTGCCTTTTTGTATGAAATTAACTATTCAAGAAAAGGAGGTCCTTATAAATTTGATCTAAGTCAGATAAGCAGATATTAAGAAAATGTCATGCTCACTTCTGCTAACTCATCTTGGCTTCAGTCTCTAATAACCCTCCCTTTTCATTACCCTCTGAAGCATGATTCTGTCTTCAAGTGAAATTAATAGGAGAAAGATCAATCCTGGACATCTTTTGGTGTGTCAGTCCAAACCTGAACCTACTGCCTTCAGAGGATTTTTGTAAAGCCTGATTTCACATAAAAATAATAATGGTTAGGACAAAAGCTGATTGAGTTATTCCTTGCAGATAATTTAACCACCTTTTTTTGTCTCTTTATGAAAACTCAGCACAGATTAAATGCAAACTGTTTGGCAGATTTGCCTTATTTGCAAATTTGCCAAAGTCAAACCAGCCGTAATAAAGCTCTGCCTGAGTTCCTTTTTTACAAGATGTAGATATTATTAAAAATAGCATTAAAAATGTCCTGAATACAGAGGAGAAAAATGAAAGCTGAGAAGGAATCCAAGAGCCTGGAAAGCAGCTGGAACGAAATAAGTGTTCATTAATACTTTGCATCACACAGACTACTTACTTCTATTGATGGAACAGAAAAAAATCACTGGTAGTGTTAAGTCTGTTTGAAATTAATATTTTTCAAACCTCAAGATCTCATTTCAGTATGAAAAAAGCATCACTGAATGAGCATGAATGCAGCTGTGTTTTAACAATGCCAGGTCATTTTCCTCCGTTTTATTTTGCAATGTCTGAAGAGTTTCCTCTTTCTTGCTGCATACGTGTTTTAGGGAAAATACTCTCCTTTTGAAAGAAACTACTTTTTCTCAAAACCTAGAGACTATTTTCCTCTTAGGATTTTTGTCTTAGTGAGCCCTTATGCTGGGTAAAAAGACTGTTGCTTCCTTTTTTTAGGGTTATGTTACTTAATGACTTCTTTTCTGTTTGCTTTGCTAGTGATCATAAAACTGTCACCATCTGCACTTCAAAGCTGGCTTGCAGCTTTTTGCTGTGTAACCTTGAGTGATTACAGCAGTGACTCTCAGCTGCTGGGTCTTACCACGACTGGTATTGATATCTTAAAAACAAGTAATTTTTCTAAAATTAATAGCAATACTGCATATTATTTTTCGGGAAAAGGAGGTGCTTGTACGCCTGTGGCTTTGCCGTAAGGTAAAGTGTGGATAGCTGAACCCAGTGGTACAATTAGGTTTGAGTTCAGTAAACTTTCAGTTGCCAAAGATGATCGACTCGAGATGGCGTTCAATAACCTCTACTTTCAGCCGTGATTATTTATTGAAGTGCCCTGGGCCATTAAAGTTCGTTTGGTGGTTGTTCAACACCCCCCTCAAAATCGCATTCACATGATAAAGTCCAACTTATTTTTTTCTAAAGGCTTTGCAGAGAGCAACAAAAGCCCCCGTTACCAGGCTAACCACAAAGGACGGCATCTCAGGCAAAGCAGGAAAGGGGGACATTGTTGGGGCTGGGTCAGCAGCTGCCACCCTCACAATGCAGCAGGGCAATGGCCCCCGCCGCCCTCCCAGAAACAAGCCCCACCGACCCTGTCAGCGTGAGGCTGCCTGTTGGTACAACCGTGAATCTCTTCGAGGCCTGTTGGTATGAATGCAAACCTTTTTGGTGCCTGTCAGGATGAACGCAAATCTCTTTGATGCCTGTCGGTATGAACACAAATATCTTTGGTGCCTGTAGGTACGAACACGAATCTCTTTGGTGCCTGTAGGTACGAACACGAACCTCTTTGGTGCCTGTTGGTACGAATGCGAATCTCTTTGGTGCCTGTCGGTACGAACACGAACCTCTGGTGCCTGTCAGGAGGAATGCAAATCTCTTTGGTGCCTGTTGGTACAAACACGAAGCTCTTTGGTGCCCATCGGTACGAATGCCAATCTCTTTGGGGCATGTCAGTACAAACGTGAATCTCTGGGGCCTGGAAGACCCAAAGTTGGATGCAGAAGGAATCGGGTGGGAAGGGCAGGCGAAGGGCAGGGGCGGTGGGTACCTCTGGCAGCCAGGAACGAGGGCAGAGGCCTCGGGCAGGCAGAAAAGGGGCCGTGGCGGTGGGTGGGTGAGAGCACAGGCCCCATGAGCAACAAGGAACGCGGGGGAGACCCAAGATGGCCCTTGTCGCTGTGACGGACTGGTCCTGGGTGCCCTGAAGCCGGGGCGCTGGGTGGGGAAGGAGCGGCCGGAGCTGGGCAGGGGAGGGAGAGGCATGACAGGGCCAAGGCAGCCCACACCACGGCCATGCCTGTGAGGGGAGAGTGGCCCTGAGGGAAGGGGGATCCCCGCCCCGGAGCCACGCTGCTAAGCCGCCTGTGGGGGAGCGGGGGTGAGGCCGGCCCCGCGGCGGGGCAGGGAGCGGGGGGGCGGCGTGGCGCCGGGGGAAGAGGCGGCTGCTCCTGAGGGGCACGGAGATGTTGGGGGCAGGCGGCGGCCGGGCGGCGGGAGCCCCAGGGCAGCCTCCACAGCCCGGAGGTTTCGGCGGCCGCACCGAGAAGCGGAATGGAGGCCCAGGGCGGCGGCGGGGGAGGGGAGAGGAGGGGGCGGCCGCGCCGGTCAGCGGGAGGAAACTCCCCTCCCCCGCGCCCGGCCTCTTGCGAACCCCAGGTAGGGTCCGCTGATTGACAGCTCTCCCCGCCCTCCTGGCGTTTTCATTGGGTGCTTTCCACGCCGATCAGCAATGTGTGTGGCGAAGCGCTAGCTCCCATTGGCGCGCCTTGCCCCGCCCCTCCCGGGCAGAGCCAAAAGGCAGGCGAGGGGGCGGAGCTTGAGGCTGAAGGGGCGGGGCGGCGGCGGGGGGCGCGGAGGCTAAGCCCGCGAAGGCGGTCGGCGGCGGCGGTGGCGGCTGGAGCGGTCGAGCGGCGGCGGCGCGGGATGGGACCGAGCGCGGCGCCAGGTGGGTGCGGGGCTGCTCTCCCGCCTCCCTCAGCCGCGGCGGANCCGGGAGGGGCGCTGAGGGGGAGCAGCCGCTTTTTAACGGTCTCTGGCGGCCCGCGGGGATAATCCCGCCGTTGCCCTGTGGGAGCCCCCTCAGCGCGGCGGCGGCGCCTTTCTTTCTCCTCACGGCCGCGGTGAGGGCAGCGACGGGTCGCGACGGGGCCGGGCTGAGCAACCCGTCCTGGGGCCCTTCTGCCTCAGCCTGGCGGGGGGGGGGCGAGCTTTGTTTCAAGCCCCTCTGCCGGCCTCGGCCCCTCGCCGGTCCCCAGAGCCGCGGGTCTCGGTCGGGAGAGAGGACCCCGGAGGCGGCGGTCGCTCCGACCGGGCTGCGGGGAACACGGCGCCCAGCCCCGAGAACCGCCGCCTCCGGCCGCCTCTTCCCCACTCGCGTCCCCTCCACGAGTGGCCCCCGCACCGGCGGCGTGACACCGGCCGGTCTCTTCTGATGTCCAGCGGTCTTCAAGTACTTAGAAATAATCGGCTTTGGCTTTCAAGGGCGCTGGGAGTCCTTGCCAGCTCAGGAACTTTTAAACCCCCCCCCCTCCCTCCCCCCCCCCCTTTTTTTTTTTTCTACTCGTGTTTTTTGCAGCTTAATTGTTTTTTTTCCGCTTATTTCTTAAGTGAACGCGTCGCTGAGAAGAAGCAGGGAGTCTCAGCGGGTGCAGGCGTGTGAAGACAGGGATTTATTGCAACTGCTGAGTGTCCTAACGCTATCTGAAAAGTGTTTAAGAAATGCTTATTTATTCTTGTTGCTTCTGATCCAGTTCAGTAATCGCTGCAGATAACTAACAGGAGAAGGATAGTCTTAGACTGAGCAACAATCTGTGAAGTGGGGCCAGTACTTGAGTGATGGGTTATTGGATGCAGTTGTGAGATTCCTTGATAGAAAATACTTCAAAGCACAAATGGTTTAGTTTGTGCGCTGTTTGTGCAGCAATAGGAAAAAGCTGTCTAGCTGCGTTTTTTTGTGCTTCTTTTGTAACTCCAGGGAATGAGGGGAAAGTATTCCTATTAGAAAAAGATGGGGGCAAATAATGAAAGCAGCCAGGAACTTTAAGAGACTTGAAATCTGAAGGTGAGAAGGAGGAGGTAGTTTTGCCTTGGGTATCAGGCAAGACTGTTTTGCTGTTGTTGCTGTTCAAAACCACAGTCTGTCTCATATAAACGTAATACTTTTTTATTACATTTATATGAGACAGACTTGTTTTGAATTTGTCTGATACAGTGTTTTCCACAGTAGTTAATAGCGTGTGTGCTTGAAGAAGGGAATGAAGTAATGGAATAAGGCTGCAGTTCTTATTCTCCAGTGTGCTCTCCCACACTACAGCGATCTGTAGCTCAGATGCTAAGTTGTGTGGTCTCTAATATATGGTGGCTGACATGATACAGAATAGTTATTTGGATTAATACCCAAGTTGGAAACCTGTTAGATTAAAGTTGCAATACTTGTAAACTTAAAGTTTCAAGATTAAACCCTGTATTTGAGCCATGGAACTGAGCTTTGTTAGGTGTTATGTTCAGTTACAGCTTACTATTGCCTTTAAGTTCTCATGAGAAGAAAATAAACTGAGATGGCAGGACAGTTATCTGCCTACACTGAAATAAAGGCCCAANCGGAACTGAGCTTTGTTAGGTGTTACGTTCAGTTACAGCTTACTTTTGCCTTTAAGTTCTCATCAGAAGAAAATAAACTAAGATGGCAGGACAGTTATCTGCCTACACTGAAATAAAGGCCCAAAGTCATTCTTAGTAAGAATGTGGCTTTCAGTAAGTCCTGTAAGAAGGATGTTTTATCTGCAGCTCTTCAGTTGAGACGAGGACCAGACCATGTTCACTTGGAGTAATGTGGAAGCTTGGTTTATTTTCAGCTGAATTTGGGGATGAGTTGTGCAAAGGAAACTTTTCCTGTTGCTTGCTGGAAGATTAGTTTTGTGTTTGTATTGCTAGNGGAGTAATGTGGAAGCTTGGTTTATTTTCAGCTGAATTTTGGGGATGAGTTGTGCAAAGGAAACTTCTCCTGTTGCTTGCTGGAAGATTAGTTTTGTGTTTGTATTGCTAGCATCAGTGTGAATATAGTTATTAGGTGGTGAACACAGAGGTTTTGTGGTATGTGAAATACTATATGTGAGCCAGTCCCCTTCTCCTTTTCCATGGCTGTTTTCTTCAAATCAAGAAAAACTAGAAAACATTTTTCTAATCAGATAGACACTGAAACAATAGTTTTGATTATACACAATAGTTATGGTCTTTGCTAATCTTCCTATTTGTCCATGGAANTGTACATGAAATACTATATGTGAGCCCAGTCCCCTTCTCCTTTTCCATAGCTGTTTTCTTCAAATCAAGAAAAACTAAAAACATTTTTCTAATCAGATAGACACTGAAACAATAGTTTTGATTATACACAATAGTTATGGTCTTTGCTAATCTTCCTATTTGTCCATGGAAGTAATAAAAGATGACTTTATATGTCAGAAATAGAATTGCTTATGCTTTAAAAAGGGACATTCATAGCAGGAATAAGTTATTGAGGCTTCATGTTTGATTTATATGGTACAACACATATGACATTTCATAGCTAATAGCAGCATAAACCTGCTTTGTTTTCAGTACATGCCTTGTCTGTACGACATGCTTCAAAGGATTATGATTTTACGAGTAGTAATATAAAGTTCTTGCAGACCAGCTGCGATTTGGTGTGACTACTTTAGCTCAGTTTTATTTACTTTATTCTTCAGTGAGAAGGTACATGCCATATATTTCTGTGAAATAAGAATAACAGTGTCTGCAGGCAATGTTCCTGTGTGGAGGAAAGAGGAAGAAAAGCCATCGTGTGACAGATGATAGGAATATTATTTTGAAGTTTCTTATATACAGTGATTAGCAGGACAGGATTTCTAAAAACCAAATCAGAGCAGATACTTCGGTGAAGAATTCCAGAAGAGCTAATGGTAGCCGAGTGTTTAAATCACTGTGTCGGTGTCACCTGGACAGTGAATTAGGTTTGATGCCTTTGCAAGTCTTCCCTTTTTGATTACACTTCCTGCATGGATAATTACATCTTGGTGTAATTTGTAGTAATTGGAGTGGAAAAGAGCCTTTAGAGAACTATATGGAGGACTCATGATGCAAAAAGATATGCAGTTAAATTTTTGTTCTTTTGAGCCCTCCCATAGCACCATCTTCCAGAGCTCTCTTGACTGCTTTTAGTGAGGAATGAGCAAAAAATGTTGTTGCAGTTAATTGCAGTCTGCTCTTGCAGGCCTGTCTTTAGTTGGTGTCTACTTGATACGGTCTTGTAACTGAGCTTTAATCTGATATAGGTTGTATAATACATCACTTGTTAGCTTTTTTTAATTCAAAGGTGATGTATTGGTATCTTCCCTATTCGTGTGTGACTCCAGTTAAAATTTTTGGACTTCTTGCAGTCGTTACTGTGACTACTTTTTATTTTATTTTTGCTTGCGTAGGATATTGAGCTACAGGCTGTGTATCAGGTGAATGGCACTACTAGTGCAAGTTACTAACCCAGGCTATGGGTGTGCAGTGGGTTATAATACTAAGTTTTGTTAATTACCTCAGTATCAGAAAGATACTAATTTACACTACTGATGGGGAGAAGTTGTTTTTATCGGGATCACTTAGTTCTCTAATCTTACAGCTATTCAGTATATGAAGATCATTAATAGGATCAGATTACAAATGCATGTCTTCCAGCATTACATAGAGCTGTATATTGCCTTCAGAAGCTTCCTTGTACAAGGAATACTACAGGTCACAGACTGTAACTGCTTATTCTCTGAAAAGAACAGATAGAGAAAAGAGGTAAAGGGTGAGTATGAACAACTTCTCCATATGGAGGACTCACATAGAGAATACCTGTAATGTGAGAAAATTGGTGACTAGACTAAGAATTAAATTGAGGCATCTTGAGCCTTAGCTCTGTAGCAGAACAGCTATAGCACTTTCATTCTCTCCTGAGAACTTAGTCTACCTTTAGAGGTAATAATGGAAATAACCTGAAGTTACACCAGATTTATTTGTTCAACTTTAACCTGTGAGTGCTTTCCTTCACACTTACTGTTATTTAGATCTAACTGTTCAAAAGCCATCCTGTTGTAAAAGCTGTTGAAATGTTGCACTGGGGTGGTTTTTTTTTTTTTTTTTTTTTTTTTGTAAAAAATCTGTTTTTTTTTNTGGAAAAGCACTGTTGTTTTTCACCCCTCTTTTGAAAACTTGGATAACTGAAATGTTTTTAGCTGCTGATAGATGTCACTTCTTTTTCCTCTGCCAAGAGGGGAAACAAAACATTTGGGAAGAAATTAAGAAATTTGTGTGTAGAAACAGCTGGAAATCAAAATAGAAGTCTTTGTGCTCATTTAGGTTGTAAACTAGGAGCTTATCTTGTTTGATTTCTTTATTTTTGGCAGGTGAGATAGCTGGAAAATTTTTGTTGAAGTCTTGTTAAACATTTGTTGGATTTACTTGTTTGGCTTTTTAAAAAAAAAAATCCAAATTTATTTGTGTTAGGGATTTATAGGTGTTCTGAATTTAAACACACTGCGAATTAGTTTTTCCTTTCACATACTTAAACATTCTGCCATTAAACTAATGGTGTTTTCTGGGTCTAGAATTGATCACTGTGTGTTTATGATTTTTTTTTTTTGGTGGACCTCTCCATTTAGCGGGATTTTAGTTGCTCTTTTTTTGGAGCTCCTTCCTACCTGTTGGTTACAAATATCATCTCTTTATTCTTAGAGGGATTTGGTAGCCTAATACAGTCGTAGGAGACAATCTGTGTTTCTGTTAAGTGTATAACATCTTTATGCCAAATTTATTTAATATTTTATTTTTGAATATTCATTATACTCGTGCCACTTGAAGGCGTGCTTCAACAATCTTTTGTGTTTTAAAATATATATTTTAGAAGCAGAAAAATTGAGCATTATTCACGTTGAACTTGATTGATATTTGTATTAAACACAGATGTCAGAGTACAATAAAACCAATAGAGCAGAATATTTCCCCATCACTTGTACACTATCAAACAGATTGTACTTAATGTGTAGGTTTTCTTCTAAACATTCGTAACTGCAAACCTCCTTGTGTTTTGGTAAGAAGTACTGGAAAGAACTGACACAGACTATTGAGCGCCGAGTTAGAGTTGGCTAAGCATTAATGAACATAGTACCGTAGCTAAAATAAATCTTGGACATGGCTAGCATGCAGATATTTTTCCTCTAGTTTTTTGAGTTAATCTTACATTCTGTAGACACTTAGGTTTTATAATAGTCTTCAAAATATGATGCAACCTTTAAAATGCTGCTAAGTGACATAGATAAAGTATGTATAAAGATCAGTGGTAATTTGAATCTGTTCTGTGTTCATATTTTACAGTCATCATAATTGATATAAATAGAAGTAGTTTACGCGAAAGCAGTTCTAACTTCCATTAATCTGTCAAAACCAGAATTTTTGGTTGACTTAAATGTGTATTTCTCCAGGACAAGGAAAAATGAGACTTTCAAATGTTGTGCACAGAATTACAGCCTGACTTGTTTTCTCTCTAGTTCCATAAATCAAAACTCTATTTCACTGCTTCTTTGGCTCGAGCTTTTATTGCACATCCCTGTGATGGAAATCTGCCCAATATAAAAACTATAGAATAATTTCTTGTGGTAAAACTCTGTCGAGAACAGTTAATTTACACAGCACTATGCACAGATAAATTCACATTGCTGAAAAATACTTATCATTATTAATTTTGAATGAGACAGACTTTTTGGAGGCTTATGCAGTGGTTGTGTTTCTTCCTTTGCTGGTGTAAAAGCATAGTTACAGTTTGTTTGGCTGTTGTAACTATGCATTAATGTGTTTTTGATGATGTTTTTTGGTACCTGAATGTGCACTTGCTTTAGAGTTCTATATGTATTATCGTGATTCTCAAGTCCTCTGTCAGCCTTGTGTTTGCTGATAGAACATCAAAACTGGAAAGGAAAGTTTAAATTATAAATAGTGAAAATGCTGTTTAATGCATAATCTAAATGAAATTGATAGATAAAAATCATCTTCAACTTTGTAGCAAGTGCTGCGAGCAGTTACAATTTTTCAGGCGTTTGAAATTTTATATAAGCCTGTTGTTTGATATTTTTAATTAGGTAAAGAATGCTGAAATACTTTCCTGTCATTCAGCCTTTTCTAACTATTTTTCTTTGAGATTTTCTTGAAATTGGGTCCTCCAGCCTTTCTAAGGTAATGTTGTGTTTTCAGGTGCCTGGCTTGGCTATGAGCGCATGCAACTGTATATTTAAGCTGTTTTCTGAACAGTTAAATATTAAAACAGGGTGCTGTTCGGGCTGGAGCTACGGTAGTAAGGTGTAGAGGTGACATACAGCATTTTGTTGAGTTGAAGTGCTCTGTTTGGATGGCCATGCTCAGAGGGTGCTGCATGTATTTTCTTGTTGGGTTGCCTGAGTGGAAGCCCTATTTTTTTAGGGGCATGTCTCTTAATACTGAACACCGTTCTGTCTTACGGTTAATATGTTAGAAATTCCTCATTCAGGAAACACTTGCATCTCCTTGCTGGGAACTGGGGTGATGTTATGTTTTTCTTGGAATGCTGTAATTTGCTACTTCTGCTCGTATTTGTCTATGTTCTTCTCTAATGTCTTGTCCTCTAGGTTGCTGGGTGATTAGTTGGATCTTAGCATACAGTAATATTCTGGATTAAATTAGGGTGCTTTCTTTATGACTTACAGAGCCTGTTTAATGTTCTTAATGTATTGGTAGATTATGAAGGCAGAGGTCATTGATGGAATAAAGTATACCAGCAGTTTGGGGCTCTGCAATATAAGAAGGACAGAAAAATACTAGAGTGTGTCCAAAGGAGGGCAACAAAGATGGTGAAAGGACTAGAGGGCGTGACTGGTGAGGATACTAGATAGGGCGGCTGAGGTTTCTTCAGCTTGGAGAAGAGGGTACTGAGGGGTGACCTCATCATTGTCTACAACTTCCTCATGAAGGGGAGCGGAAAGGGAGGTGTGCGGTGATGGGACACAAGGGACTGGCTTAAAGTTGCATCAGGGGAAATTCAGGTTGGATATTAGGAAAAAGCTCTTCACTGAGAGTGGTGGTCAACCCCTGGAACAAGCTTTCCAGGGAAGTGGTTGTGGCCCCCAAGCAAGCTGGGGTTTGAGAAACGTTTGGACGATGCTCTTGGGTATCTGGTTTAACTTTTAGGTTTCCCTTTGTGGAGTCAGAAGTTGGACTTGATGATTCTCATGGGTCCCTTCCAACTCAGGATGTTCTATGATAACATGAAAGGTATAATGCAGTAGTATTTTAGAGGCCTTAGAGGAATTGAGTTTCACCGACTGTTTAGAAGATAGTTTGTGCAAAAACATTTCCTTTTATTGTTGATATATTCAGAGAAACTAAAAGTGGACAAAGCACCTCATCAGTGAAGACTGAAAAACATGTATAATCTCATAAAAAAAAATATGTTCTGTTCAAGTCTGGTTGTCAGTGCAAACAGAACATAATGTTAAGGCTGTGTGTAGAGGGCAATGAGTATTAGTTGGGAGGTACTGGAGATCTGCCATATCTGTTGTTGGAGAACATTATATAAAATGTGACCATCCAGACTCTTCCATGGAGTGGTTAACCAGTTATCTGCTTGTCACTTGCTGAGGAGTGGAATACCATTGACAAGGCTGTTAGTAAAGGCTGGGGTTCAGATTGATGAATGTATGGGCAGCTGAGTTTGAGTATTCCCTTCTTTGAGGTTTTATAGTTAATATACGTAGTCATAGCTGATGTATGCAGCTGTTGCCCACTTGTCCCTCTCCAGAAGCTTTTCCTTGCAGCCTGCTGTTCTTGTCGCGATCGTCTCCTTTGAAGGTTATAGAGGGCTAACCTATCTTTTCTGTTTTGTGCTTCTGATGCCCTGTAAGGTAGGGACAGTGGTGGTTGGGTCACTGTTGTGAGCGGAGAGGCCTGTTAGAGCAAGTGAATGGTATATAAAACCCTTGGATCCATAACTCACTTCATCAAAAAAGGCTGGTAAAGGTGTAAACATATTCTCTTCTGCACTCCTGTGACTTGGAAAATTAAATGGCATTAGGACACGTACTTTCCTCATAGCCAGAGACCTTAGTTCTTCAGCTGATGGATCACAGGTTTCTTGTGCATCTTCATAGTGGCAACCACTTTGCTCGTAACAAGTAATAGTTGGAGAGCTTGTGTATGTAATGGGTGACAGATATAATATATCAAAACCTGTTAACAGTATTCCAGTGAATGCTGGAATTGATTTCTTGATGTTTGTTTTGAAATCTTATAGTGGGATAGGTCGTTTATCCATGATGCCGAGGAAAACCATTCATCTACTGTGGCCTTGGTTTTATCCTAACGGAGCAACAGGCAGCTGTGGGGACTAGTGTGCTACAACACAAGGCCTGGGAAGCTTATTTTATTTTGAAACTTCAAACAGCCTTTGGAGATACTTCTTTGAGAAGTTCTTCTGCCTCATTACATGTGAATGGAGAAATGAAGACTTTGAACTTCTGAATTAGACGGGGGGCTGTAGTGAAAATGTGGCTTTTTAGTTCTTTCTTCTACAGCAGTTAGAGCTTGCTGCTGAGTTTTCTATAGAACATTGAAATTCTCTGGAACTCATATCAGCACAGGTTTATTGTAGAGTTATTTCCTGGGAAAGCACTGTTTTTCTTTTTAAAGCTTGGCTGCTGCTCTGAATGCTTAAACAGATGCAAACATGGAGGAGATAACACATCACTTCAAATGAAGGCTACGTTTGATTTTATGCTGAATTTGAAGACACTTTCATATATATATTACTGGTTTTTTGCACACGGTTTGAATATTGAAGTTTCTTCTAACCACTGCATGCCAACTCAGGAGCTGGAGTGGGGCTGTGGTTGACTTGAAGTGATGTTTACGGAGGATGTCTTGGCACAGTTATACAAGTGGTGTGGTTACAGTTTCAGGTTATCTAACTGTGTAATAGGAGAAGGGTATTTGCCAGGCTATGCCAGACAAGCAGATGTGCAAGCCACATGCTTTCTATCCACCCTTCTTTTGGCAGAAAGAACCAGGAACTAGCATTTTAGCAGCTTCATTTTTTTCTACATGGAGGGCATCCTGTCTCCTTCAGCTCAGTCAGCATGCTTCTCTGGAAGTTCTCCATTCTTCAAATCCTACAGGTCTTGTACATCTTCACTGTAGCAATCACTTTATATTTATAGCAAGTAAAGAGTTGGAGAGCTTGCACATGGCAAGCATGAAATACCTGAATGTTGAAGTGATGAGGTACAAATGCCTTTAAGAGGAGTGTCTGAGAACACACTGGGGTATAGTCTTCCAGCCCTCAAATGAAATGTAGCTATTGTAGCATTTGCCTCTGTCATCAAACACTGCTCATACTCTTGTAGACTATCTTGAAATTTCAAGCATCCTTTGATGGAGGGTGGGTAATTCTACACAAGCATGTAGATAAGATTAGGAGCAACATGTAGTTATAGGTCAAGCTAATAATGTTGTAAAGACAGACCATGTCTAGTTGCTGAATTTGTGTTGGATTTGCACTGCTAATGACAGAAAAAGCTTCCATGTTGGTGGACTAATAAGTGGTTTGTTTTTTAACCTTATGGATTTTTATTAGCTTGGAACAGCTGCATCTGAAATAATACTGTAAGATCATTGGGATTCTGACCTTATTTTTCTAAAATATTTGCTATTCTACTGGAGAAGGTACATGCTTTGCAATAATGTTATTCTGGTTGCCATACTAACAATTCTGAGGGCCTCTAAGCTTGCGTGGATCTGCAGCTCGCTGTTGTGTAGGAGATTATATTCTTCTTGGTCACGCAGCTGGCTGAACTGTTGTCTGACTAGTTGGCTTGATGTTGGAGCAGGTTTAGCAGCCTTCAGGAATTTCTATGTCTTGGAGAGTGATGGCAAGGTTCTGTTCAATGGGATTTATAACTCTATTTGCAAAAACTGCTGGGAAGCTGTAATTAAAATTTCATGAATGGGGAAAATTCCAGAACTTCTGTTGTCTTAGATGCTTCAAGTTGACTAAATATTTTAAATCACTTAGTAAACTGGTCCAGTTACTATTTCTGTGAATGAATTGATGTCTAGTAAAATGAACAAAGGATGAAGTCAAATATTGTAGCAGATTGAACCCTTGTTTTAAAATTGTGGCTTTCTGAAATGTGCAGAAATAGTAGCCTTATGGAGTATATAGTCCAGTTTGCATGTTTCTGTTACCAGTTCAATCTCTTAATCTGAGACTATTGAGGAAGCAGTGAAATAACCACCTTTAGTGGGCAAGTAGTATTTTTGCTGCCTGTGACAACAGGCAACACCAGCTGAAACACCAAATCCATCTCCTTCTCTCCCTGACCTACATTTTTAGATGAAGCTGTTAATGTTCTTTGTTGTGTGCTACTTCCTCATTTGGATTTTCTGTTCCACTTCCTCCTGCTGCACACTCTCTCCTATGCATTTCTTCTGAAGTCTTCTTTTACTTCCCTTTCAAACTCTCTCTTTTCTATCCTAGTATTCCCTGTAAGAAAGAAATGCGTTGTGATGAACTTCTGCTTTGTGTCATTTCTGGTAAAACCCACAGATGCCTTTTTTTTTTTTTTTTTTTTTTTTTTTTTTTTTTAGGCAGCTTTNGATGTAAAAAAACCCCAAAGCCCAAGAAACCACAACAAAACCCCTCCCCGCTGCCACATTCACCCCTAAAGAAACTTAAAATGGAGGGAAGTAGATGCAAGACATGAAATGTAAACCCTTCTTCCCTCAACTGAGTGAACTGCCTACTATCAGATTTCTTTAAACCACAGAATGTTATTTTTGGCAGGAACATCAGAAAGAGTGTTCTTTCTTTTCAACAGTTGTTGTTTGGAAAACAAGCATATGTCTGGCATCATCATAGATTTCTAAAAGAGGAAAAAGTGATTTTATTTTCAAAACATGTAGTAAAACTGTATTTTCAGCAGAATCAAACGTTAAATGCTTTTGGAAGCTTAAATTTAATGGTGTGTCCTTACAGTTGATTGTCAAGGTTGAAACAACAAGCACAGTTAGCCCTTAAGCTGCTAAATGCTAATCATAGCTTGGCAAGGGTTTTCCTCAGCCAACTTACTGGGCTCCAGAGAAGCACACAGGCAGCCTGTAATAATTTTTTTTTAAGTTTTTCAAAGCCAAACTTAAATGTTGAGGTTCAGATGTAAATAAATAAGGCTTCATTTTATGCTTATGGTAACTGTGATGTTAGGTGTAAGACCCATGGCTATAAATCTGTAGTTTGAGTATCCCCACTCTTGTTCATCATGGTAGAATTATGGCTGTTAATGCCTTTGAATATGAAGCATTAGAGAACAGATTGAAATAAGTTTTGTGAACCTAAGGGATGACAGGCTAAATGGTGAATAGCTTTGATTTGTTGGTCAAAGATAACTTTTTTTGTGCCTCAGTACAGAACAATAAATACAGCATAGAACAGTCCCAGTTACCCAAAGAAGTTAATCTAGGTTCACTCAATTACAGGGATAGGATAAGAATGGAGAAGAATCATGTGCTTTAGCACTGAGTGGGAAACATTAGGGAGATTTAACTGTAAGGGTAGGAAGTAGGGGGTGTTGAATCTAGAGGAATAAAATCAGTGAATTTAATTGAGGGTTACTGAAAGTTATTATATTCTCTTTAAGATATTCAACCTGATATTTTAGAACTAAAATATATGGAGGAAACCTTGAAACAAAAGCTTGTCTGAAATGCGAAGCTTGAGGGACAAATGTTCTTTTGTCAGAAGTCTCTTTTTGAGTCTTTTAAATCCACTTTGAACAAAACACTAAAATAAATGTAACTATAGGAAAGATAAGACTGTAGAAATAATTAAATTCCACTGTGGATTAGTTAATTTGCATGATATTGCTAGTGTTCTATAAAATACGCCTTGTATGCTTTTTTGCTCGTTTCTGCAGGTGTGTAATGAAGTGCTGATCTTCTTTCCTGGTTCAAAGCGTGCAGGACTTGCTGATTTAAATCAAATTCTTATTGGGTGTTAAAAGAAGAATAAACTTGGCCAAAGTGGGAAGCTTGAGTATTACTTCTTTCTGTAGGCTTGAAACAACTTTTGGTAATTCTGACTAGAAAAGAATGTGACCTGTGGAACGGCTGGCCCATAAGGATGCAGTAGCTGCAGGTACCCTGCCCTCCCCTTCCCCCTCAAACAAAGAATGTTAGTTGTTAACTGTTTTGTGTAAGATTGGGATTTACAGCAGTTTTATCCGGCAACAGATGCTGATACTCTAAAGGCTTAGGAGAAAGTGAAGTTCTCTTCCATTTTAATGAGTAGTCTCTGCCAGATAGATTCTTGGTAGCCAAGAAGAGGCTTTATAAATCACTCAACTGATCTAGTAATAGTTTTCACCTGCTCTTTTATTTTTAATACCTTTTGTTTTTAATGCACAGATAAATTGCTTTAGAGCTGGTTGTGCTTGAGGATGAAAATTATTTACTGTTGATAGCATAATATCACTTCCAGCCATTGAATCAGTGTTCCCCTGTTCTGCAGAGATGGCAGAGAATGTAAGTTGCAAAGGGCCATGAAATCTGGAGATACATCTCTTGTGTGTTCTCATGTGCTTTTGTTTGTATTCTGGCTAATCCCTTTCATTTTGCTATTTATTTCTTCAGAATCGCATCTGGTACAAGATCTAATGTTAAACTTTTTTTCTCATAAGTCTGTTTACTATTTAATAAAAAACTAGAATGTAGTAGAGAAATATTTATCAGCTGTATTGTAACTGTACAAGCACTTGGAATGTTTAGTCTTAGTTTAGGCCTAATTAGCTGTATCTTAGTTTACTGGGCTTGGTTTTAAAAAAAGTGCCATAATCCCTCTAGAGGGAAAGGAGGCTTGTGCTAGGGAGGAGAGGTCTTGTGTTTGTGGGAATAGGTGTTGTGTGGGTTCCCATTGCCAGTGCAGTATCACTCTGGAATAGTCTGTTTGTATTTCAGTTTCCCCAGAACAAGTCCTAACTCTCCTTCAGGCAAGTTCATTTTTCAAAGAGCAAAAAGCTGGTAGGGGAAGAGAGAGTTCTGCTGATACCTGAAATCCCATTGACCTGTTGTCCAAATTTTTGTGTTACTGTATTTTTGTTATTGCTCAAATGATATTGTCCATTACTAGTTGTTAATTACTTGAATAAAAGCAGAAAAAGTGACTGACCTGAAGTGATCAGATGCAGGGAGTCTGATGGAGAAGGGGTTTTGAGATTAAAATTCCACTTAATCACAATCCAAATGAATGTATTTTTTGCAGAAAACCTGTGATCTATTTGCCTGAAAAATGCAGCAAAACATTACCAGTGTAGGATTGGTGCTGGTGCGTGGTTGGACTTTTTATTCTACTTTTGTTTGTTTTGCTTTATTTTTCGGGGAGGACATCACTATTTTTGTAGCAGTAAGGTTGTATCTAGAAAGCTGTCTTTGATCCAAGTTGTAAAATAGTAAACCTCAGTCTTTCAGTGGGCCACATGAGTGCAAAGTTCATTGTGTGGATACCAATTATTGTTACTGTGACATTTTATTGGGGAAAATGCCCTCTCCCCATGACTGCCTACTTGGTCCTGATGGCTGATTATTTGTTTATTTTTTAAGCACTTGAACATGGGCTTGTTGTAATAATAGCTTAAGTTGTCCACTTAAGTTGCAAGATTCCCTTTTAAAGTAGCAGTTTTGGTGCAGAACATTGTTATTTACATGTTAACCTGATAATAGGCTAGTCCTAAATAAAAGCCTTTCTCAAGGGCAGGGCATCTTTGTACTGTTGTCATGCTAGAAAATGAGGTAGGTGGAAGGTTTTGTTCCCTTTGGTTTTCTTCTGTGTGTGCCAGCAGCATGGCTAAATCTCACTTTCTGGGTATCTTGACTTCAAAAAAGGAAAAAAAAAAGGCATCAAGAGTATAGTTAGTTGATTAGTGAAACTTAGGCATATTTAAATGCCAGTTTTACATTTCCATTGGTCTGAAAGTCACAAACATGTAAGGGTAACGAAGTTAAAGCTTACTGAATATCTACAGTTCTGAGATATGAGCTTGGATCTTCAATGTGTGTCAAAAGAGGAGAGAAAATCATTAATGAAACCTGGTTTGAAATGTTTTGATTTTTCTGAAGTAGGCCTTCATGGCAGGAGTGACATTGGTGAGACAGGAGGCATGTTGCCAGTAGTTTATGGAAATACCAGTTTATGCTGCTAGTTAATGGAAAATGCCATTATTTCTGTAGCCAGTAAGTTGTAAAAATGTAGGGGGCAATAACCTTTTTAAAAAAACAAAATGTGATTCCCATGGTGAGTTGCTAAAATAAGAAAGCCAGTATGCATCTGTACTGTGCTGAAAGAAAAAATATATTATGTGGGATCAGGTGATACTTTTAAGTGGTTCCTCATAAAGAAGGCTTTGGAAAAAAAAAACACCACAACAAACCCAACCAAACCCCTAAACCCCCAAATAACAGCAACAACAACAAAAAAAAAAAACCCCAAACCCCCAAACAAACAAGGTTCTGTGCCTTCTTGGGTGATCTGTTTTAGTTCACTGTACTTGATGTGGAATTTGCCTGGAATTTGGTAACCTGTAATAACATGAGTGGTCAGTTCAGATGGTTGTGGTGCTTATACCTCACCACATGTTGGCCATAGAGGTCACCTATGAAGAACTACATGACCATTTCAAACCAAGGTCACTTGTGGTAGAAGAATAAAGGTAAGGCATGAAGTTCTCATTCTGATGTGGCTTTACTTGCTAGCTTCCACACATCTGCAATGCACTGAACATCAGTAGTTCTCAAACTTTGAATTGAACCTCCCTTTTTGGTAACAGTTTGTTCATCTACTGCTCTTTTGCCAACGAAGAGGGAAAGAGGAAGCAATGTGTCACAGCTGTGTGGCTCTGGCCCCATCCTCTGGGAAGTGGAACTGGAGCCCCAAAGCATTGCGTGGTTTCTGCTTTCCTATATGGAGCTGGGAAGAGGTGGATTTGAAGCTGTGCCAGGTTCCCTGCTGTCCCTTCTCTCCTTCCCATCTCAGAGCGGAGTGGTCAGTAATAACCAAAATACGTGGTTGCTTCCATTCCCAAGCGTAAATCACATGTTGCTTTGGAGCTGTCAGCTGTGGCATGGGTAGGCATGGTATTGCCTTGGGACATGGCATGCTTTCTTTCCTGTGATACGTTCTGTGCCTCCATTCCTCTCTACATAGTGTTAAAGAGAGTAGCTTTTGCTCTTCAAATAAAAAAAACTACTGTGTATTTCTTGGCAGCCTATGCCTTTCGGCAACCAGTTGCCACTGTTTCAAAACACTTAAGGTTTGGGGTTTTTTTTCCAAAGTCAGGATATTTTGCATCATACATGATATAAGTCTATTTAATTCTTGAAAATAATCTATGGTATTTGAAGTTTTCAAAATGTTCAGTAGAGGAAGGCAAGGGGAGCAGTACTTGAAAATGTAGTTGAAGTGAGTATTTTATGATTGTTGGAACACTGAGGAAGGGACACAGGCAAGAAACTGAGAGAGAATAGGATTGCATACCTGCAATCACATTATTGTGAACTGTTAAGAGAGGTCTGGGATGTATATATATATATACAGTATTGTATGTGTTAGGAAATTTAGGTTTTCTTAGACTTGGTTATCAGATCAAGATTTTCTTTCATTGTTTCAAAATCTCTTCATGGAAATTACTTTTGTAAGATGATGCATTTGTGGGAGCTGCCTGCCCCCCCCCCCGAAAATACTAAACATGTCTGTGAAAATGATACTGAAGTAATGTGAGGAATAGGATTTATTGAATTTGTGGAAATATTTAGTGGGAACCGGCAAATCTGATCTCTTGAGTTAGTATCAACTGCTTGGTGTTGAGTCTGGTGGTAAAGCAGTAGATAACCTGGATGGGTTATGCGATTAGGATAATGAAGTTCATACTTTTTCTTACCCATATTAAGCAGTAGGAAATAGTAGTAGTTTTAAAATTCCCTTTTATGTAAACAGGTCTTAATTAAAACCGTAAAAATCTCATGGTAGTGGCAGGCATGATGGCTTTAAGCCACTTCAACCTTATTTTTGAAAGAAAAAGTGGACTTTATTTCAAATACTTCTGGATTTCTGTGATTTGTTTGATCTTCCTAAACTGCTAAGCTCCTCTACATTGAATGAGATTTGAGGTTACAGATCCATGCAAAACTGCTTTAGTTTAACTGGCTTATATGTAAAAATGTAAATAAAAAGGACCTCCAAACCCCAAACAAAACCGCCTGTCTTGTGTGGCCCTTTAAAAACAGGAGGGAGGGGAGACCTTGAGAAACCGGGATAAGCTTGAACCATGTAGTTAATACTAGAGTATGTTAATCTCTTTCAAGAGTAGCTCTCCAGCTAGACTGTAAAATGGAATAATTAAATACATAAGTTTCACCTGTTAAATGCTTTCACTTTTCTCCTCCCTTCTCAAACCTCCTTATTTCTTTACATAGGAATGTCCTTAATTGAACCCCATAGATGAACTGTAAGGAGTCACTAACCATTTAATTCCACTGAGTTTTAATTTTATAAATGGTATCTCTGATTAATCTGTGTAATACCTATGTCTGTCTAAACACAATTTAAATGCTTTTTGAGACTTTCACATTTGGGGAAACCCCACATTTTTTACAAACATCTTCCAGTCTGTGTCGTACTGAACCTGTATAAAGGTTTTGTGTGTGTGTGTATATATATATATAGATGTATCTATAGGTATATCTCTCTATCTATATCTCTAGATACAGAAAGGCTTTATAAATAGTGAGAACTAAACTGCAATAATATATATATCTATATGCATACCTAACTATGTACAAATGAGAGAGAACTGTTCATAAGAACAGAACATTTCAGTTGCAAGAGACCTGCAATGATCATCTAGTCCAACTGCCTAATTCAGGGCTGACCAAAGTTAAAGCATGTTGTTAAGGGCGTTGTCCAAATGCCTCTTCAACACTGACAGGCCTGGGGCATTGACCACCTCTCTAGGAAGCCTGTTCCAGTGTTTGACCACCCTTTCAGTAAAGAAATACTTGTAATGTCAAGTCTAAACCTCCCACAGTGCAGCTTTGAACCATTCCCACGCATCCTGTCACTGGATACCAGGGAGAAGAGCTCAGCAGCTCCCTCTCCACTCTCGTCCTCAGGAAGCTGTGGAGAGCAATGAGGTCACCCCTCAGCCTCCTTTTCTCCAAACTAGACAAGCCCAAAGTCCTTAGTCACTCCGTACAGGACATGCCTTACAACCCTTTCACCAGCTTTGTTGCCCTCCTCAGGATGCATTCAAGGACATTCACGTTGTTCTTAAATTGTGGGGCCCAGGACTGCACACAGTACTCAAGGCCACACCAGTGCTGAATACAGTGGGATAATCACCTCTTTTGACCAGCTGGTTATCCTGTGTTTGATGCACCCCCGGATGTGTTTTGCTCTCTTGCCTGCCAACACACACTGCTGACTCCTATTGAGCCTGCTGTCAGCCAGCACCCCCAGATCCTGTTCTGCAGGGCTGCTCTCCAGCCACTCCTCTCCCAATTTATACTTGTGCCTGGCATTACTCTGTCTGAGGTGCAGGATGCAGCATTTGGCCTTGTTAAATTTCATCCCATTAATCATGGCCCCATGCTCCAATCCATCTAGATCCTACTGTCCCTTGAGAGAGTCAACAGCACCTCCCTATTTAGTATCATCAGCAAACTTGCTAATGGTGCATTCAACTCCTGCATCCAGATTGTTGATAAATACATTGAACAGAACTGGCCCTGGAATTGAACCCTCAGGAACACCACTAGCGACTGCTTGCCAGCCAGATGTAGTCATTCACTACAGCTCTTTGAGCTCTGTCCTTCTACCAGTTCTTCATCCAGTGCACTGTGAACCCACTCATCCGACAGCTGGACTACTTGTCCAGAAGGATGCTGCGAGGGACAGTATCAAAAGCCTTATAAAATCCAGATAAAGCATATCTGCTGCCTTCCTGCACCCATTTTTAAAAAGGGTGGAAAGGAGGACCCTGAGAACTACTGACCTGTCAGCCTCATCTCTGTGTCTGGGAAGATCATGGAACAGCTCCTTCTAGAAGGGCAAGTCCTGCCTGACCAACCTAGTGGGCTTCTAGGATGAAGTGACTACATCAGTGGACAAGGGAAGAGCTAAGGATGTTATCTATCTGGATTTCTATAAGGCCTTTGACACAGTCCCCCACAACATCCTGCTCTCTAAACTGGAGAGAGATGGATTTGATGTGTGGACTGTTTGGTGGATGAGGAGTTTGTTGGCTGGTCGCATCCAGAGGGTAGTGTAGTTCCCTGGGTCTTCCCTCACATCCTTCCTGTAAATTTGAATAACACTGGCTGGCTACCAGTCAGCAGGGACCTCCCCAGACTCCTAAGGCTGGAGTAGATGATGGAGAGGGATCCTGCCATAACATCCTCTAGCTCCAGTACTCTGGTTTGAATCCCATGAGGCTCCGTGGACTTGTGAACATTCAGCTGATACATCTAGCCCCTTACCATTTCATTGGCCACAAATGGAAAGTCACTGTTCCCACTCTTGTGGTCATTCTGACTCAGGGGACTGGGTGGCCCAAGGTCTATCAGTAGTATTAAAGACTGAGACCAAAAAAAAAAGCATTGAATGCATCTGCTTTTTATTCATCCTTATTAGTCAGGTGACTATCTTCAACAAGTATTGGTCCAATGTTTTCTTTAGACCTCCCCTTGCTATTAATGTACTTAAAAAGCCTTTTGGGGGATCTTAGAGCAGTTTACAAAGGAAGCAAGCTTTGTATTTCAGGTGGGTTTTTGGACAAAGGACGTGGCCTCTGAGGAGAACATAATTACAGGGAAGGTGAGATTTTTCCATGAGCCTGTACCACAAAACATCATTCCATCCGCTAGGGTGAAGGATATGCTTTCTGTTCTCCAAATGGTGAATCTGAATGCTCTTCTGTTTTTCCATTTCTCTTTCACTTCCAAGCTGTAGGGGAATTAGTTATAGAGTGATGTGAGTGGTTACTTCCAGCTAGATCCAGATGTAAATATATGTCTTGCCCTTGGATGGGGTGTGCTAGGGAGAGCAGCTGCTTTCTTGATCCAGCCTGCGACCATCTGCGTAATTCTGATTCCGTGGAATTGAAGCTGTCTGTCAGCTATGGCAGTGCTGAGTAAGATACTGTTAAGTACAACCTTCTGACTCCTTCCCTGTTGCACTTCTTTATAGATGTGATATTTTTTTCCCTTTTTAAAAAATACATTTGTTCTGTTTAGTTTGCCTTTTTTTTTAGGCATTCTGAAGCCTACTAAATTTCATTTATCAATTTTAGTAGTTAGGTGTCTCATTTTAGTGGTGTATATGTGATATTTCTGACTAACACTTTTCAGTGGGGTTCCGTGTTGTTTGCTGATTCGTGCTTCCCTTATTCTGCCACTTCTCTCTAATGTTATGAAGCAGTAGGGTACAAACTGCATGACCCTCTACTACTTATGGAGAAGTCTGAGCCAAATAAAATCTTAAGTTTTCTTCAGTACAGGGTGAAGTCTGCTATTTGCTTTGAATGTTGACTGTTAGCTATTTGACAAATATTTTTGTGTTGCTCACGTCAGCATGTCCACGTTTTTTAGTGAAGCATTTAACTTGAAAGCCTGTACGTCTGTTCTGTCCCATCTAGCATTGGACTAACCCCTTTAAAGAGCCCACAGGTTTTCTTTCTGTCTGGGGTACTTATTTATACAAAGCATCTGTCTAGATGTTCATGCTTTGTAGCAGTATCTGCTAACCACAAGAAATAAGGTTGAATGCTCCAGAAAGCAGAATTTAAGGGACCTTTTTATTTTAAGAAGCACGTTCTTAAATCTGACAAACTATGCTCTATAATGGTACCCCTGGCTGGGTGAGCAACGGCTGAAATTACAGAGGCTGTGTCTGCTAAGGAAGGTCCATTTTTAGTACTGTTACTCAAGTGGATCTCCACTCTAATGTAAAGCCAGCATTATTCCTTTAAGTAAAGCACTAGGGAGGCATCTGGGTACTGGGAGCAGAGCTACAAGGGAGCTCTTTGCCTTTCTGTAAAGGTGTGTGCACCAAACTTCTGGAGAATAGTGTGGAGCTGTATTGAGAGAAGGAGCAGGCTGATAGTACAGAAGATTTGTACTGTGAGATTAGGATTGTTACCTGTGAAGATTTAGGGATGGTAAATGCTGCCAACAAACCTTTTCAAGTGTTTGAAAACATTTTAATATTGACATCCCAGCTGAAATTTGTTTCTTCTCAGATATATTAGACTTATTTCTTTGTTAGTGATTGGAGAATATTTTCTTTTTAGATCAAAGGTGAGAGAGTGAAAGAGCTACTTCCTGCCTGTTGTGGTTCATACTATTCGTTTGTGATATAGCCTTATCTTTACACTTGACTTTCTTTGCAGTAAAGAATTTTTGCTGACCATTAAGGAAGAGTGTTGTCCTGGGTAAGCCTCTTACTGTTGAGGTACCAAAGAGGTGAGACGTGGGGGCTGGTCAATGCTAGCATGCTTCTTATCAGTCAAGAATGTCTGACAAATCGGTGCTGTTACTGGCTGGCTCGTAGCCTTGATGGGCTGCCTGTTGTAGACTGCAGAATCTCTGAAGATCAGGTGTTTAACCTCAGGTAAATTCCACAAGATGTTTAGGATTTTGCCAGCCTCTAGTTCAGATAGATCTCCTCTGTCCAATACTGAAGGACTGCTACACTCGGTCAAGCAGTGAATATTTGTACCATAATCTAGTGAGTGAAAATGAATAAAAGAGATACCATGTACTCCACAACAGGTTGGATGTTTTTACTTTGTTGTCTGCCTGTGCTTTAAAGAAAAAAATCCAAAAGCTTAAACTTGTTTGGAAGGAATTGGTGGCAGAGGACACGCTGGGTGCTGTGACCAAGTCTGACCATCAAAGCAGTTCTCAGGAAGATACGGAGTAGGAAATTGTCCCTTGAGGGCTTGGCAGAGGGCAAACTGCTCTCCACACTCCAAGGACAATGTATGTCCGAAGTCTGCGTTTCTAGATGTTTGTGGAGTGTCAGTGTTTGGGCTAGACAACAGCAATTGAATCTTAAGGTAAAGATCAGTTGGAAAACATAAGGTACTGTGTCTTCCTTTATGCTATGAGAGGTCCCTTAGTTCTAAGTAAATGATTGTTTGGTCTTTTACTGAAAAGCCCCGCATCCCGCTGTAGAAATACTGAGTGGGATGTAACCACTAACTGATACATGGTTCTTCTCTTTGAAGACTCCAGAACCTGTCTGGGTTTTCCAAATGTCTGCTGTAGAGTTAAAGTAGTTTCCAAGAGTTTAGTTTCATGCTTTTAAGATTGAATACACGCAGGAAGTTAACAAGGCAAATCAGTATGGAAGATTTAAACCACTTCCTTTTTTGTGTGTATGCATTGATAAAACAAGTTACTTTGTTATTCAACTACAGTAGTAAGCTTTGGATCTCCATATATGAAACCATGTTTTAAAACCCCTGCCCCCACCCCAGAAGCAGACTTTAAAATAAAATCCTTTTTTCACCATTTTGATGATGACCTACCATTTGGATACTTTTAATCCTCAATCTGTATAAAAGTTATGTCTTGCATTAAATCCCTTTTTTTTTCTCCTGTGGATTTCTGAAGTAATCCTCTGTGTGCCACATAGCTTGTTCTTCAAATTGCTTGTGTACAATCTCCTAATTTCTAGGAGTCCTGTTTAGAAAGTTTTAAATCATTGATTTTAAACAAAATTCAGCTGGATATGCATTTCTAACCAGAAGTCGGTGTTACACATTCAGCATCTCTAAAATTTTACCCTGTTGAAACTGTTCAGTAATTTCTGTAATTTAGTCAGTGATTATGAGTCAAATGAGGCACTTGGCAGAGGAGTCAGTGATATACTTGGTAATGAGTAAGAATGTTTTTATGATAGCTTTCGTTGGGATTTCTTTCCTCTTGAAGATTTTATGGGAAGGAAAGAATCTATTCAAAAGGGAGTGTGTATACTCACCGTTATGCCAGTAGATAGATATTGCTGGACTGTTAATGGTGTACTGAAATTACTTTCCTTTCTAGATCTCATGTTGCATGATCTGCAATATTTTTTTCATCATAACTATGTATCTTAAATGTAGAACATGTAGTGACAGAGTCCAGCCTTTCTTCTCTGGCTTATCCTGGGTCTTTTTAAAATATTTTACTTCAAAAAAACCCCAAACAAACAAAACCACAAACCCAAAACAAAAATCTGATTTTAAAAAAGATATAAAACTGCTTGACATTACCCATGCCTTGATGTCTTTATTTAACCATGTAAGGATTTATACTAACCCCTGGAATATATGTCAGGATAGCTGATCTCATTTCACTGTGAAAACTGTGCAAGAGTCTCATCCTCACAGCTCATGTGGTAATTCTCTGCTTCCTTCCCATCCCTGTATAGGTCATGCACATTGGTGACCTGAGTGGAGAGTTCTTTCATCACCGGATAGATTCAGTGACCCCGTTTATGTAGTGCAGCACTACAGACGTGTTGATGTAACTGACAGAAGCGGTGAACTGCAATGTGTGGACAGGAACAAGTAGCTAATGTGGGGAACTGAGAGCCTCATGAGGTGCCTTTGCTGCGGAGGCTGATGTAATGTGCAAATACATCCTCAGCCACACTGATAGTACTAGAGGATTTGAGCTCTGTCACTCACCTTGTACTAGGCTAGTGCTCTCTGACATATGTTTTGTTGTGTTTTTCAATCTAGGGCTAATAGCTCTAAAGCAGATTTGCTGTTTCTTGAACCACAGGTATACTTGAATAAATCACTGTTGGTTCGAATCACTTAGGTTAATAGGATCCTGTCTGACATAATCTTAGTCTGGACTGTGAAGCTGCGTTTGGAAGGCACCTTCTTCCCCATATACCATGCCTATCCTGGTGATAAGGAGAGCTCTGAATATGAATGGACTATATGTATCTGAGCATTTTGTAATGTGTAACTTCAGAGCAGGCCCTTCTGTAAGCATGTAAACACTTAAATGAGGACCAAGGCATTAGCCAACTGGTAGATCTTGGTAGCAAGCTAACTAGAGGGGAATATTATGTTTGGAATAGGTGGCCAATGCACCAATGCTTACTGGAATTGAGGTGGGGGCACCGTGATGTTAAAGTTCTGGTATTTTGAGGGATTCTGAAGGAAACTTAGGGCGGTGACAGTGAACAAGAGGTGTTGTCTGGGACACTGACGTCTTGCCTTTGGGAAATCTGTGTACAGTGACTAACAGTGTTTTGCTCTTCTAGATACTTTTACTTTGTTATAAATCATGTTTTACAAAAATGTCCTTGAAATAGAAGTAGTTTGTTTTATTGCTTTTGAAAATTTTTGTTGTCTACAATGTCTAATCAAGTTCCATCAAGGAATATAGCAGCAGTCTTTGAAAATATGGCTATGGTATTAGTCTCTTAGAATCAAATGATCTAGTTTAGAGATCATCTTTGTACAGTTCTTGCAGAAAGGGCAGCTATGTCTTAACCACAAAAGCTTTATAAAAATTTAGGTTATGACTAAATATTCAACTGACTTGTGTCAGAATATTCTCTTGATGTTAGGATCTGTAATGTTTTTCATGGCAACTCCTCAATACTTGATTTTTGCAAGAGATTCTCACTGCTTTTTTTAGTGTGTTTGTTTTGGTTTAGTGGGTTTGTGTTTAGTAATACTTAATTTACTGTGAAGTGTGTAAGAGGGACTCAGATCTGATGTTTTATTATGCTTTACTATAGGCTGTTACCTTACATTTTTCTATCCCCACAGTATTTAGGTGGGTGTTACCTTCTCTGCAGATATTTCTAGTTTAAAAAAATGGGCATTGATTATAAAATAACACAAGCTATTTTCTTACCTTGAAAAAAATTTAAGCTGTAATATGAAATAATGTTTAGCTCAAAACAGTTAAAAGTATGTCTAGATTCTACTCATGCATGTTTTAGTAAGTTTTTGTAACCGATCACTGACATGGATTTTTTTAATGCATATTTTTAATTATTCTGTTATTGAAAAGCTAAGTTGAAATTTGTCTTTGTTTGCAGATAAAGCCACCTGAGTGTGCTAGCAAGTTACAGAACAGCTGTGTTCTCAAACGTGTAAACGGAAAGGATATTCTCTACTCCCTTGTTTTTTAAATGGTAAGTTGCTCAGAGGAGCTCTTACTGAACATACCTTGTCACTTACTTTGCATTTGTGTGAATTTATTACAGATAGCTTTGAAAACTGTGGTAAGTCCTTAAACTGAAGACCAATGATGAAGTTTGGAAATTGTCCAAGAGGTTTTGCATTAGCATTGGGAAGGAGGTTTATATTTTTGTGATGTTGAAGCTATGCTGTATTAGGCCCTGAAACAAATGTCAAAAGCACTGCTGGCCCAGGAGACTAGCATAATTTAAACACTAATCTTATTGTGTAGAAAACAGAAATAAACTTACTTTATTCATGGATGTTCATGAGATACTGGATTTCTAAATTTGCATCTGTTAATTACTTTTACCCTGTATAATCTGTACTTTGCTGATGTGTCGTCTTAGAGATTTAAACTAAATCTGCTGAGGTTAAATGTTTGACTGTTTGCCTCAAAGTGCAACGGATAATAAATGACTTATATTTATTGATATTAAACTAGCTTTGTGGGGAAAAATCCCCCAGCCCCCCCAGTCTGTCTCAGCTGCAACACGTACACCACAGACTTAGATGAGGAATATCTGTTGGGTTGATGGAAGAGTATGAAAACAGCTGTGTTGCACTTCCTTCACTGCGCTGCGTAAGATGTGGGCTACACACTGGGTGGTGTAAATGAAGGGCTGCTGTCAAAGTGCAGACAATTTTGTTAAAATCTGAGTAAAGCTGATTATTAATTTTTCTTTTTTTAGGGGGCTGCAGCTTGTCTGCTTCTGAAGTTGGAAAGAGAAACCTTTTGAGCAGGAGAAGAAGCTGGAGAACAGGTTTGTTGTTCTTCCTTCTGGGAGTATAAGGAGGTTAAAAGTAGTATTAGCTACTCATAGGAGAGACTGCTTTCATCCTGCATTGCATACCACAGTGTTGCCTTTGGCAGAAACTGCAGCCAGCCTTGCTTCAAGGTCGCTGAAAAAAGTAAAGTACGCAGCAATGCTTTAGGGTGCTGTTGTTGACTTTGCCTATGTCCTAAAGCTGACCCTGGCTATGGTCCTTTGGCACACTTTGTCTGTTCAGCTGAAATTCACATATGCTTATTTTAATTTTGAGTTTTGATTATATGCTTGATGATATTCAAGGTGCTTAACAGTACCTATGTTGTGAAAGAGATTGCACCTTAAATTAGGAAAAACTCAAAGGAGTTCTGGAAAACTCTCCTATGCATGCCTGCAGTCACAGTATCAACTAAGAAACTATTGTGAGGGATGAAGGGATGAGGAAGCAATATGGTGCACACAGAAATATGAAAGATATGGCAACAACTTGGAAGGAGAAAGATGAAAGAAAACCCATTCTTTCCCCCGCCTGTCCCTCCCACCATTCATATTAGATGGTAAGGTAACTTGATGATTATATACTGAAATTGTTTGGAAAAAAGGTCACTTGTAAATTTTAAAGGTGGAGGAAGTGTTTCAGGGAAGGTAAATAATCTGCAAACAATTTGGTAAACCAAACAGACATATCAAAGACTGAAACTATGCTTCACTACTAGATTATTCGATTAGTATATTCTTATTATTTAATGAAACAGTGAGATTTAATCCTCTTTATGTTTAGTGTCATCAGGTGTCAATGTTTGCATACACATAAACATGTGTGCAAAGGTGTCTCCAGTAGCTAATCCATACCTATGGTCACTCCAGCAGCTGACTTTAAGACCCCTGATGTCTCCAGTATCTGGCCCCCAGACTTATGGTCTCTCTAGTAGGTGGCTTTACAGACCTCTTCTGCTCTTGGAATTAGAAGACTGCTGTCATGTTTTAATTTCCAGTGTTCCTTTTTTAAAATATTTTAATATTATAAGCTTAACAATTGTTATAGCATTGTTGTATTTCAGTTGCATTTCATGCTGCACGGAAACATCATTACTTGCTTTTATTCAAGGGAAGTTGTAGAGATTAGTTGTTGCAGGACTAAGAACCTAGGTTGTATTCATAAAACTTCAAAAATAATTGAGATATTTGCTGTTCATACTCAGTGTAGTATTATCAAATATTTTCTATTTCTTTGTGCAGGTTAAGCACAGCTTTCATGTAGAGTTTAATTGAAATGTATTTAGTGTTTTAGTCTGGAGTTTAATGTAGTTGAAAGCTGTTTAAATACAGAATGCTGAACATACTTGAAAATAATCAGCCTTTGATTTTTTAAAAACATATTAAAACCTAACTTCAGTAAACATAATAAATTCTAATTTTTGGTTGAACACTGATCATTCATGTATCACAGGCTTTCTAATAGGACATATGGTTTGGAAACTCTACCTGGTCAATAAAATGACAAACTTGTCTTTTAAAATAATGATTGACTGTAATGTCTTGATTGAATGTAATATTTTTCTTTTTAAATTTCTGCTTCAAAGAATTTAACTTACAGTTCATAATTAAAAACGTAAATGGCTTAATTTGCCTATTTTGCATGCATAGTAAGGCATTCTCATTTTAAATCAAGTCATTCATTTTGTCACTTGGGTTATAATTGTGCCTTGTCTTTTTTTGCTTCTCTGGATTTCCTAGTGTGTTTTGCTAATCTAAACGCCCCCAAAAGTTGTCAAGTTGCTCAAAATAAAATACAACTCTTAGATGTTTGTGAAAGCTGCCAATTAGTTAACATGCCATCCTGTGTTAAGTAGCATGCACTGGCTTTTCTAAACTTCCATTGTAATCCTACAACACTACACTACAAAAGTGTTTCCCACAAAGAAAATTAGAGCGTGTAGTCAGGAAGGCAGTACCAAATGCAGGGCTTGAAAAGGACCCTGATGCTTACCAGCCCCAAATGTCAATTCACCAGACCAGCTGAAGAACTTTTAGAATTGCTTGTATGTGATGATGAGAACTATGTGTTTATAGTTGGGCATATAAAAATGTTGCATATTCACTTTTGAAGAAAGTGTTTTGAAGAAAGATGTTAAAATTATGCTTGTGATTGCTGTGTGGATAAGACAGTTCCAGTCTTTAGAAATAGTTCTATTGTGAAAGCAACTTAGATATTTTTAGTCAGGGTTAAACAAAATTTATTTGCAAAGACTTCAGCCTGTGCTGACTCTTCAGTCACATGACCTATATCCTTTGTGGTTGGCAAATTATTTAGTAACTTAAATTCTTGATTTAAAACAAACTATTAAGAAAAGTGTCCTCCAAATTTTCTTCAGAAGACTACAGCTTGCATTTTTGCTGAAGGAAAGCAGCTTTTCAGAATAGGAGAGAATGAGTGCAAAAGGTAGGTTGGTCAGGAGAGAGAATTAGTCTTCTGGAGAATGGTGGAAGGTTTTTGGACTACTCAGCCAGCCAAAAGCTAAAGATTGCTAATTACATAGCTGTGGACAGGGCAAAAGTAGGACAATGTTTCCCAAATGGTCGTCTGGGGAAAAAAATGCCTATGAGAGAGGAGAGGGAGAAAGTATGTTAGAATCCTTGCATTACAAATGGTAAGGCCAAAATGAGGTGGAACTGGTTTGGAGAGAGACTGACTTAAGACATGATAGAGAAGTCTGATCACAGATTCTCTCATCTTAAGAGATACATACATTTACCATGAGCTTTTCTTGTTTTCTGTCTGATTTTGATATTAGAACAGGCTGAATACTTGGGCTCAACTCTTGCCTGTCTGGGGTTAAACTCTATTCAGTATGCATTTGTTTGGTTTGGACGTGACTGCATGGAGTTGAGGGACTTTATGTTTTTAAATTGCAGCCTGGCAAAATGGGTTTAATGTTAACACACAAGGAGGAGTAATTTGGTAAAACTGGCATCTGTGCGGTGAGAGCCTTTGGTGTGCCCATCATGTTTTCCAAGGTAGTGATATAAACGCATACAGAAATATTCTTCATTATCACTGTTGAGACTGTGGGAAATTCAGTGCTACTTCAATACTGCAAATAAATGCAGTCAGTGGCCTCTTTTATGAACTTTTTCTGTGATTGGCATCATAGTAGCCTCCCTTCTGAATTATGCAGCTAGTGTGTAGAGATCTGCTTGAAGATGAGGTTTAAATCTTGGTTGCCTGTGCAATGATTAGCTAAATCAGTTTCTAAATTTAACTGATGTAGTTAAATTGCTTCTTGAACTGTGTGTAGATTAGTCTCTAATGGCTTTTTTGATTTTTTTAATGGATTTTTTTCCCATACATGCAGCCTGTAGTCTCTGTAGATTACGTTACTATTTTAAAGTGTAGTTAAGAGCAATGCAAGTATTGATGGGTTTGTTACATAATTTGGTGGGGTGTATGGAAGATCCATGTAATCACAGATAACTTTAAATGACATTCTTTGAGAATCAGACTCAACATGTTTGTACGTTGTGTTACTCTATGAGTCCACAAAAACTCTGGTCTCCAGTGCAGTTGCACAAGTCTTGCTCAGTTTGATGTGATTCTCAAAGAGCCTCAGGCAGGATGCCAACAACTGCAGTTTTACCTCCTGGAGCCTCATCACAGAGGTGGCAATAGCAGTCCTCTTTTTGCTCAGCAGCCAGCTAGTTAGAGCCGTAGTCAAGAAATCGGTTCCTCTTGGATTGTGAGATGTTGTGAGCTCAATGGCATTTAAATTAATAACTGCCTTTCACAGGAGAGTATCTTATTACCATGATAACAGCATCAGCAGTGCTGGGATGGAGGCAAGTTTACAGTAAGCTCAGTTCAGAATTCTGCATCTTTTGTTGTTTCTGTTTAAAGAAAAACAAAAACATCCTGGACATCAACATTCTAGCATTTAATTTTTTCCCATTGTTTTCACTTCAGCATGTTTAGGTTCAAAATCTACTTCCTGGTGTTAAGAATGAACATCTACTTCTAGGAAATTTTGTTGTTCCAAACAATATAATGACAGATCAATGTTGAAAGTATTTTAGTCCAATATGCAAAATATTTTGAAGCAAACTCAGGGCAGACTTCAGGACTAACCATTGTGGAACCAGAGTAGGGAAACTAGTCAAATTTTTTTTGGAAATAGGTGTTGAAATTAAGTTCAAACTGCTTTCTTTAGGTTCAGGAGAGGTGCAGTGATCATCAGGATCTAGATGGTTGCCCTTTCCTCTTTAACTTCATGAGTAAAATTAAAGCATGTTTTATCAGTACTCATTGCAGTCATACGTCCTTTCTTGTAAATAAAACATTACCTTGTAAAGCTTCCTCATTTTTTATGTGCAGTTTGTATATTTATAGGATTGAACAGCCTGCCCTTAGACTCTGTTCTTCTGGTTGCAGCTCCATAGCTTCTTTCTGCCTCATGCATTAAAACAGTTTAAAAATAGGTATTAATGGCTTCTTATACTTAAAAAAAAAAAAAGGCACTGAGAATCTTTGCATGCCACTGCCTGATCTGAAGCCTCCAAGCTTTTAGTTAGCTGAGTACATTTTCCCCATGATTTGGGGAGAAGCTGCATCTAGTCTTGAGGTTTTGTAGAAGGAGTTGACATGTGTTACGGGGCCTGTCTGTGGAGTTTTCTTATTCAAATAAGAACACAGTATTTGAATAAGATATTTTACCCTGAGAGTGGGAAGGGACTTTGGGAAGTCTGTGGGGAGTGGATAGGAAACAGGGAGGAGCAACTACCCTGCCCCGTTTTGTTACTGGACTCTTTTTTTGAGAGTAAGAAACAGTCTTTAGAATCTGCATAGGACTAGTAACAGTCCTAATAGAATCATAGACTGATTTGGATTGGAAGGGACCTTAAAGATCATCTAGTTCCAACCCATTTGCTGTGGGCAGGGACACTTTCCACTAGACCAGGTTACTCAAAGCCCCATCCAGCCTGGCCTTGAACACTTCCAGGGATGGGGCATCCACAACTTCTCTGGGCAACCTGTTCCAGTGCCTTACCACCCTAACAGTAAAGAATTTCTTCCTAATATCTAATTTGAATCTACCCTCTTTCGGTTTAAAAGTGAAATGGGAAACAAGTAATGTTCTGTTCTCTATGAATTGTAAGAATTAAGACTTTTTAAATCCAAAACATATATAAAATAGGTTCCTTTGATTTTTTTTTTAAACGGTTTGTGCTTGTTTCGATCTTAGTCTCTTGGATAAGAAAGAAGGGACCTTCAATATTTACCAGGAGCTAAGAGCAACTGCTTTTCTTGAGGTGTGGTGGTATCTTTCATTAGATTGGTGACTTCTTCCTGAGAAGTGGATACCAATTTTTTGCTGAGTTTCTATCCACCTTCTTCTTTCAGAGTACTATATATTTATTAAAAAATTACCCTTTAATACTTCATGCTTTTAAAATTAACTTGGTCTTAAATATTTATGGGTATATGCTGTGTTTTTTCATTTTGTAAACAAACCACAGAAATCAATGTATACCAAGTTAGCATTCACAAAAAAAGATGGAAATGATGTAGGCATAAACTACTTATGTGGCTAACAAGGTAAACAGAATTTGTAATGCATATGTGAGATGTCATGTAATGTAGTCCTTGCAACATGACAAATGCCTCTGTGAGCCTGAAGAATAAACATATAAGAAGTGTCTATTTTCTTCAGTAAGATTTTTGTAGGCCTTCTCATTTTGCTGGGATTCGTAGGTCATTTTGGGAAGTGTGGCACCAGAGGGTGACAGAAAATTGCAACAGCTCTGAGCTCTTTAGTATCATAGGTCTGTATTCCTGCCACTAAGATGGACTAGGACTAGAAGGCATGACTTACAAGGAACAGCTGAAAATACTAGGTTTGTTCAGCTTGGACAGGAGGGTACTGCGGGTGACCTCATCGCTGTCTACAGCTTCCTCATGAGGGGGAGCGGAAAGGGAGGTGCTGATGTCTTCTCTCTGGTGTCCGGTGACAGGACACGAGGGAATGACTTAAAGCTGCATCAGGGGAAGTTCAGATTGGGTGTTAGGAAAAAATTCTTCACTGAGAGAGTGGTCAAGCACTGGAACAAGCTCTGTAGGGATGTGATTGTGACCCCAAGCCGGTTGGGGTTCAAGAAGCGTTTCGATGATGCTCTTGGGTACCTGGCTTAACTTTTAGGTTCCCCTGTGTGGAGTCAGGAATCACAGAATCATAGAATTGTTAAGGTTGGAAGGGACCT
>RSEF01000001.1:202871344-202919975 GCA_003993805.1 Himantopus leucocephalus | reverse complement strand
TAGTTGCCCTACACTGGACTCTCTCCAGCAGTTCCCTGTCCCTGTGTAGATGTGTAGAAAAAGATCCCAGTTTCATGAACAACAAGCTGAGAAAAACAAGGTTTGGTTATTCACCTGTATACCAAAGGAATAGAAAAAAAAGGCAAAGAGTTTAGAACCCAAAACTTTTCTTAGCTGGAAGGAAATAAAAAAATGCCAATTAGCATTTCTCCCCAAACAGAAAATAGTCCTAGCAGAGTAGTCAGCAGATTGTTAAAATGTCCAAGCTACAAATGTATTTACTTGGTTTCATAATTATAGGTAAAAGGATCTGGGACATGAAAGACAATTTATGATACGTGTGCAGCTTGTGTCAAGCAGCAGGATTTACTCAGAGGATTTTGCTGAAGCCAGGGTTAGTTTAAAATAAATGACCCGAGAGGATCTGGAGAAAACAGGAAAATTAAGATCTGCTGTCTTGAGGAGACTTTTTGGAAGGTTGCATTTCACAAGAATGCTGATGAATATATAAATTTATGCATTGTGTCAACTACATTCAACTGCATTAACATTTTTGAAATTAGTTGTTAGAGAATCTGCTGACAAGGAGCACTGTAAGGACATGACAAATCACAATGAAATAAATTTCTAATGTCAGAGAGGAAAATTACAACATGCAGAACTTACAAAAAACAAGATGCTACACTAACAACACTAACAATAAAATATGCTATTAGTAATTCAGTATATATTCAGTGGGGATTACACAGAGAGAACCAGATTTTGACTTGCGTTGGTTTGAAATGAGGATTGGGTGCCTAAAGTAGTTTTGTATTCTGGCCTGTGGTGTTTAATGACCATATGATGACAACAACAGAAGAAATATACAGAGAATACAATATATAGTAAATTTGAAGACTGCTTTCTATTTTTGGAAGTCAGTATATAACATTTCATAGTTTACTGTCACAGACATTACTTTTAGACAAGACGAATCCTAGAACTGTAAAGTCTGATCTCACAAACCAAGACAGAGCACATTACTGATAAAAATCTCTGACCACTACATGAGTTTCCTTTTTTCTTTATTAAATCAACATATTTATACATTTTTTAAACAAATATATATATATTGGAGCTGTTTGTTTTATAATTTGAGCTGCCAAATAGTGCATTTTTCAGTAGCCAACTTGTAAAGTTTTCTTTGTGTCAAACATTATTCATGTCAATGAACTTCCATCCTTTTCAAAATTTCTTTTCATTCAACCTGAAACATTTTGTTATTATCAAAATACATACCATTTAACAGTTGTAAAACTCTCTTAAAAAATACAAATAGGCTTTTGTTTTAAATTTGTTTCACAAGAGAAGCTTGAAGAGAGAAAGGACATTTTTGACAACTTCAAATTCCATTTTCCCACTCTGCTTGTAGTTGGAACTGCTCGCTGAATTTGAACTCTCATCATTTCAATCCCTCCAAAATACTGTTTCTCAGCAATTTCATTTTGAACACTCCATTCTCCATCACAGACTGTAATACTCACTTGTTTAAGAAACCCTTCCTTAGAATAAGGCAAGTGAAAATCACCAAGGCTGTCATTCTACATTTTATAGAATTGTACCAATTAATTCAGAGACAACTGAAATGATCAGTGTACCTAGTCACAAGCATACAAAGAAGTACAATTTTTGCTACATAATCCTTACCTTCTCTCTTTTGTGTTCTATTTTCCACCAACTTTTACTTTTGTATCTTTTCTTACTGCCACTAAGTGCATTTTCAGTACAGTCTGCTACATGTCCCTAGGTTTCCACCTAGCAGGTCATGGAATAGACTATTCTTCCATCTGTGGAAGAGCTTACAGCTTCCTCTCTGTGTTTTGTACAGTTATCAATGGTTTAGAGCCTTTGATGGTTAATGTTTTACATGTTATTTGATTCCCATGCCTTTTATCTCCTGTAATATTTTGTTACCTTCTGATTTCATAATTATCTCTTGGTTTCCATATGCATTTGTAAACTGCATGTGGTACTTCTAATGCCAGAAAATATCACATTAAATTAAACAATTTTGAAAGTCACAAGTCCATATTTAGCACCCTTTTCCTGGTTAAGGACTAACAAAAAGGTAAGTAAATGCCACTTGGTGGAGTCCCTGACCTTTTTGCTGGGAATACAACCCTCTGATTTGACAATGTCTTAACCATGCACCCTGATTAACATGTAGAAAACAGGTTACGCGTGCCTGGTATGAGATAACACATATGCAGAAAAGCTACAATGGTGGGCTCTATATCAACTCTTGTCACTCAGAAAAGATGTTTGAGACTCACCATGGAGAGTTCTCTGAAAAGATCAGCACAGTATGTATCACTGGTCAGAAAGACTAATAAAGTTAGGAATTGTCAGGGCAAACAGCAAAGAAGATACATTATCTGTTACTATGCTAGTGTGAAACCTGTGGTATACTAGAAAAGAAGAGTAATTAGAATAATCAAAGATAAGGAGTAATTTTAATAGGAAAAGAGGTTAAATAGAATGTAACTCTTCAGACTGGAAAACAGATGACCGAGGTATGTTGTAAGCACTGGGCGTCTGTAAAGTCATAAAGAGCGTAAAGTCAGGGGGAGAAGAATTATATTCACTGTTTCATAAAACACAGGCAGCTAGTGAAGTTATGAGGAATTAGCAGTGCGCTGGTTTCCTTTGATGTCATTTGGATTGACCTGCTAGGCTATTGCGGCTGAAGGTAACAGTTTTAAACAACATGAAATACATTTTCCAGTCATGGCTGCAAACAACTTGTGAACAGCGTCACAGGGGCAAAATCATGATGGGGTCTCCAAGTGCAATTATACAGATTCAGAGACAACCATGTGGAGTAGTGGCTATTAACCACGAGACCCAACAGCAACCTGCCACTCAAAAAGTCCCTATGTCACTGACAGCTGGATACTGATAGGTTGCAGAAATCTGTTCTTTCCCTGTCTTCACAAGAAGGTTCTGCTAGCTGCTATCAAAGATAACCTCCTCATGTAGAGACACTTTCGGCTTCATCTAGGGTGGTGATCCTCATGACAAACAGTGTACTTTCCTCACAGATAATGTCCAGCAGTAATGTGTTAAGCCAATATTGCAAAATTTATATATATATACAGTAGAAAAGAGAAAAAAAAATGGCAGTATCTCACTCATGTTAATTCTAGTATGTCAATTAAGAACTTTTTGGATTGGTTGTTTTTCAAAATGAGCACAAAATAAATGGCATATTTCATGTTTTTCTTCATGATTAGATAAGGACCAAAACCAACAGCAAAAAAAGAAAAAACCCACTTGCCTAAAAGAGAAATCTACTAAAAACATCAGTCAGTGCATTGATGTAATCCATACACTACCATACTTGTGAGTTACGTGTTTCCTAGGTTTCGTTTAGAAATGTGTGTGTTTTCATTGTTCTCACTGATGAGATTGATTTTTTTTTTCTGATTCCTCTTCATGGAGTTAGATATTTCTGTTCTGAAGGGACAACAGTGATTATTTGCATGATCAGTCTCTACATAACACAGAGCAGAAAACGGCTTTCACTTTTTTGTATTGAGTCTGTGACTTTTTTTTTTTAATGTATTCATTTCTCTGGAAAGAAGGAGAAAATTTGGCTAATTACATGCCCCAAACTACGATGTTGCTAAATCCATTTTATTTATTATTTCAGTTGTGCTGAAACCTGTGTGTCACTTCACATCGCATATGTTTTGCAAAGCACTTCCTCACTGATCTGTGAAAATGATTGTGCCTGTCAGTTTACCACCGAGATCCAGCAGCATATACAGTGCTCAGCAAAGCTTGCCTCTAATTTATTTTTGTGACAGATTTGGGTTATGTACAATGTCTGTCTTCTTAGAGTCTGTATTGCATGTCATATGGTTTCATCAGAATCAAGACGATTTTAATTGCAGGTGCCGGCATGTAGCATCCAAAGCTACAAACATTAGATCCCATCCTCTGTTTTGTGAAGCCAACAGAATTTAAATTGTGACCCATTCAGTAGGAATCTGATTTGGTCTTGGAAGCAAATATAGTTATTGAGATCTCTGAAAAGCTCAGATCACAGCATTCTTAGCTCAGTAAACTATTCTTCTGAAATACCATTTTCTCCTCTGCTGCATACGTACATCAGGCATCTGAAGAATGGCTTTTTTGGAAGAATTGTTTTTGAAAACCTGAAAAGCATATTCAGCCACAGATAGCAGTATGGCTAGTATTTAATAGCCATAAGGCAGAGTCTGTCTATCTCCACACATCAGTAACTACAAACTGAGGGAGATGTGAGGATGTTGTATTTTATTGCTATGTCCTCTTTTAAGCACTACATCAGAGAAGCAGGACTTCAGGGCAACTGTGAACTACACACCTCTCCCTTCTTTCCCTGAAGATTCTTTTGCATTCTCAGCTGACAGAAACTGAGCAACAGAATAAATTTCCCAACCTTTCCCGGTCTGTTTTCTCATGAGGAGGGAAGCATTGTTCTCACTGCTTTCCTTCAGTGCAACTGCAGCCATGAAGCAGCTTTAGAGCTATGCTGCAGTTGACAGCTGAGGGAACTTCTCTGTGCAAAATCTGGCTGGCAGGATTTGGCCAGAAAGAAGGATGTTCCCTTCCCTGTTAGCATAGAATTGCTAAAAATAAAAATTGCCAAAGAGTAGCTGAAATTAAAACAAACAAACAGACAAACCCTCACAAAACCCCAAAGCAACAACAACAACAACAAAAACAACAACAACAACAAAATTCAAACCACCACATAACTTTATATATAGAAGTGTTTTGGCTGTAGTTTGCCTTGGCATATATAAACCACATAATCTGACTTCTTAAATCTACATCTGCAGACTTTTAGGGTACTTAATGCACATGTGTGATTAATGAATGTGCATGAGAAAGTGACCTGTTATAATGGATACTGTAATGCAGCAGTTCAGAACTCCAGAGGTGCAAAAGTCCTCTATATGTACACTGCCTCGCTCTATGTATGTACACACAGACGTGTGCAGGCACACAGACACACATAGACACAGATACACAGACACACAGATTTCATGAAAATCAGATCAAAAGAAACATCTCCAAAATTCTAGTTAAAGTCCAATAGTCAGTCCACTGTAAGTTTAAAGTTATTTCAGAAAATTGCATCAGTTTTGGCCAGTGGCTGTCTCTGTCCTTCACAAGAACAATAGGCCCTTTGTCGGGGGCCTTTGCGGGCATCTTTTGTTCATATACTGAACTCTGATCTAAAACCTGTGAAACTGCCCTTAACGCACTGCTGTGCCCTCGGGTATTTTACATGTTCCACACACCTCACTGTGCTGTTGCCACTGCACAATTACATGGCTTTTGGGTTGGTTCTGTCTCCTGTGAGACAGGTTCATAGCACAGTCTGATGAGCACAGATTCTCTTGCAAAAGAAACTGTAGGGGCATGGTCAGATAACTTCGTACTTAGCCTTAACACTAATGTTTTCAGGTGATGTTTAGAAGTCTAAATTCCTTTTTTGAGAGCGAATGAGACTCTTGTGCACTTAAGAAATATCATGAATGATGTTCAAGTCACTCAAGGTAAGAAACGAAAAGGAACATGTATCCTAACTCCCACCACATTTAAAATAAGATTTAACTCTTTTGTTTTGTAGAACTGAATGGAATACTTGTCAAAATTTCACCTTAAGCTTTTGGAGCCAATGAGATTTGACCTTCAACATTTTGTCTCCCTATATTACCATTTTCCACCCATTTCATGAATAAATTACATATGTGTAGGAATCTATATCTATGCATTCTATATCAGATATTAATGATTTTCATTGTGTTTGACCACCATATCGGCTAAATTAAGACATTCTAATGTACCAATTTTGCAGAGATAATTAATCCTTGCAAAAACAAAAACAAAAGCAAGGAAAAAACAAACAACAAAACAAACAAGCAAAACCCCAGAACACGTTTATTTATCTATTCTGAAAAAAATCATATTTTAAAGATAAGATTTCTTTAGGACAGCAGGTGTAAATCCCAGTTGCTTCTCTGCAAGTGCTTGTGTTTTATCTGTGATTAGGATTTATTTTTAACACAGTGTGTAAACTACCCATTTTCTTCAGAGTTTAAGACTGAGTTTGAACCATGGTTTAGCCTGAATAATAAGGGGCGTAATTACATGTATGTAATGAATCATCTAACATAAGTGCAGTAGAAGTATGCAGAATAACACTTCTTATGTTTACATTTCCCTGTTTTGTACTGATTATGATAAACTCCTGGAGGCAAAACCAAGTAAAGAAAATATTCACTTCTTTTACTCCATTGACACATCTAAATGTACAAGCATTTTTTAAGATATGATTGAGATTTTAGTGTATAGTAGCTTTTGATAATTTAAATAGTTCCACACATTTATAGTCTCTCCATTTCCTTTTTCATTGCCCACTTAAAAAACCATTATTTTTATCTGCTCTCACAGTACACTAAAAGTGCTGTTCGTTGATGAGGACACTGAACAGGATATTGATTCAGTTGGACAGAAGAGGGAATTAATCTTTCAGCACTCTGTACCTTTTCTGTGATTGAGACACTAATTTTTAAAGGAAGTGAAGTACCAGTTTAGTTCTTCCCATCGGAGAAGTTGAGCTAAAATTCCTAAAACAATTGTAATTTTTTTCCATGTCTGCTAAAATTTCCCAAAGGGGTTTACAACTGCCATAATAAGCGTTTAACAAACAGCTTGGCATTGTATTTAATGACTGACTTTATTAACTCCCTCTGCCTGGATTCCTTGCCAGCTGGGACTACCTCTATACTGCTAAAGTAAACAAAGCCAGTGCATGGCATGGCACAGACTTAGGCACTTCCCCAAACTGGTTGGATTTTTAACATTTTTCCTGGCATGATATTAGTCCATGCCAGTGAGTACTCACCCAGGAATAACTCAGGAATTAGTAAGGATTAAGAAATGCTCCTGACATCCAATTTGGATATGACCACTCTGTTTTGGAAGGTTTATGGACGCAAGCCATGGTTTGCCAGCTGGCCTTAAAGTCAGAAAATTGTCCATTGCACGTTTCAGTTGCTAATATTTTCATAAACAACCAAATTGGAAATAGCTCAAGTCCTTATCATTACTGTGTCTTTTTGTATTAGACATAGAAACTACAGCTTTTTATTTCAAACATTTTAAGACATACACCTACCTTGGTACGTGGCACAGGTAACTCATGGATACTTCACAGGACTGTAGCCAGAAAGGCTTTTTTTCTCTTTAAGTTTTATTCGCAGAATGATAATGGCGAGAGCCAGACAGGGTCTCTTATGTAGAATAGTACAGATAAGGTAGACGGGAGGCAGCAGAAGAGTGCTGAGCCTTACACAGTGCATTAGGGGTGGAGTAGACGCACACTAAAGATACTGGAATGTCCACCAGTGCTGACAGGATATGGTCTCACTGAAGATCTTTTTGAACAGCCTGAAAGAAAAATATAAAAAAGGTCATCAAGTGCAATAACCCTCATTGTCATTACTACAGTTTCTGAAAAGTATTTTGAGAACTCCAAAGTTACAGCATAAATATGTATTTTGAAATTAGTCAATCCATTCAGTTTTCATAGCAGAGCCTGTTTTCACATCCTGAATCTGCACGTGTGCATGAGCAATTACACTGGAGCTAATTGTGAGCACATTTTGGCTGGGAGTATGAGGTATTTTTTACCGTGATTTAGAAAAAATAGCAACCTAAAAACCTTTCCTTCACTATATTCTAATTTGGTAAAGTAAAGTTAGTTTTAAAAGAAGCACTTCTAATTTAAAGTATCAACAATTATGATTACATATTCCTAGAATATATGCTGTCTCAAACTGGCATTTTTATTTATGCAATGTTTTGATTAAATTGAAAAAAAATTTTTTATCAAATAATCAGAACATGCACAAGAGAGCTCATGATGAGTGTTCTATAACTATATTTAGTAAACAGTAGAGCAGTGTGTAAGAAATAATAATTTATGTTAGATCCTGCAAACTGATGGATGAAGGTCATCCTTGAAGTAATGCCACTGAAGTCAGTGGCATTACACCCAGGTTAGATACAGACTTTAACATCTTAGCTTGAGTAATTTATTAGCCCACTCCGATTCCATCCTTGGTAATGTGATTATTCACTGAGATTGCACTAATTAAAACTGACAAAAAAAGCCGTATGTGGAGTGGAGTGGATCAACCTAACCACTGAATGCATTGTGAAAATTATTATGAAGAGCCGTGTAATCAGACAGACATTTTATATGGTTACCTGTAGTGGGATAATAAGCTATGATAAAGAGCCAAGAATCGCAGAATATAGTTGAGCAGCATGGTCTATTGGCCTCAGTAGGCAGCGAGAAGGCAGAGATTCCCAAGTGTGACTTGCAGCTGTGGGTTCTCAGATCTGTCACCAGCTGCCACTGGGACTGTGCCAGTCACTGCTGGGGCTCAGAGCTGGGAATGACTGAAGTTTTGGGGCTGAATTGACAGAAACTGAATACTGGGGAGAAGTCCTCTGTTTCAGAGTGACAGGGTGTCTGTGACCTTCTTGCTATAACAGTCTGGGAGGGAAGGTCTGGCTGCTCTCCTTAGAGAAAGTGCAAGCCCACCTCACCTTATGTTTATGGGACACTTTCTGAAACGTGATTAGGATAACTCTTTCTCACAGTTACAATATTTTGGGAAGCACTTATTTTAGAGGAACAATATCATTAGAGTAACCTATAGGCTGTTAAACTTTGATATAAACTCGCAATTTGTCAGCTGGAGCTGGTATTCTTTCTATAGCTGGATGCCTACTTTCTCAACATAGATGCTAGTTGTAAACTGGTGTGGAGAAAATTTCAATCCAGGAAGTGGGGTGTTGGAGGGAGCTTTACACGTAGTAGCACCTTCATCAATTTGCTGATTCGTGTACTAACAGAAGAAAGGATACAGTGCAACGAGCTTTGACTAACAGTCAAAGTACTTAGCCAAATTGGCTCAAATCTCAATTAATCAAGTGCATTTTTCTTGCTATTATGCCTCACATGCGTAACTTACATGTACTGCAATCACTGTCAGGTTTTGGTTCCAAAGCATAAACATGCAACTCGCTTTAAGTAACAAATGTTACCGGTTTTTTTTCCAGAGACTTCATAAGCCAAATAACATAGAGGAATAATCAATTCAGTTGTTAAATTTATTCCAGAACAATTCCAGAAAACAATTCTTAATATCTCTAAGTTACCTTTCCAGCACCGAATTTTCTAACTGGCAGTCTGCTTCTCCTAAGCTTTTCAAATAAACCAGCAAAATGTGGAACACACATGCACAAACAAGCAACGAGAATAACAGCACTTAAACTGCAGCTTTGGTGACAAATGGTTCCACATTTTTGTATGCCAGCATATCTAGAGATATTATGGCGCCGTTGCAATCCAAATTCAAGGTTGCCTATGAGAGTCAGCATCACCTGCATTTGACTTGAAATAAATCCCTAGTGTTAACAACTAGACAATAGCTGTCCAAGTAATGGAATGCAACTAAAGGTGTGAGTCTAAATCCATGCAGTTCTCAGGATTATGAACATATAAGAAACAATTGGATTCCATCATGTTATATTACACAGGGAAGTAATAGTATTGCTCCATTCACCACTACAGAAACTTCCATTTTTTTTCTCCAGATGGTACTAACCATGATGCTGGAAACATTATGTGAAACTGATCTCAATCATTCACAAAAAAAGCTCAATTATAATCAGCCTTAACTTATATAGTCGCTGGAACAGGCTGTCCAGAGAGGTTGTGGAGTCTCCTTCTCTGGAAGTATTCAAAACCCATCTGTGCAACCTGCTGTAGGTGACCCTGCTCTGGCAGGGGGCTTGGACTATATGATGTCCGAAGATCCCTTCCAACCGCAACCATTCGGTGATTCTGAGATCCTTATTCCCTATTGGTTATCTGAAATACAAAGTCACTTGATACAAGCTGCATTTTTTTTTTTTTAAATAAAGCTACTGTTAAATGTATAACAATAAATAAAAAATTTTGGTTTGAAAGAAATGATGTATCCAAATATGGGCAATGGTAGTTGTGTTTTGAATGAAGTGTTACTTTGTCTGGAAAACCAGAAAAATCTTAAATATTTTTTCATTGACCTACAAATCATTCCACGTTAGTATATGTAAGCCCAGCAATTTAATCACGTTTTACCCTTGATAACAAGGCCTTATCTAATGCTGGCTTTATGGATATAATTTGAAAGGAAGAGTTTCATTAACATTTAGGCTCACTGAACTCATAAAGAAATGCATTAAGTTTTGATAAATATTCATTTTTTTTCCCTAAATGACTTATTCTGTTGTTGATTACTATCTATCTGTATATAAAAAGCATAGACTGGAAGCTGGGGAAAACTACAGAGAAATAATTGCAATTTATTATTCTTACACAATATATTTCATTTCCTATCTACTTAAAAAATATTTTCAAGCAACTTCATCTTAAATAAATAAGGTTTTCCAAAAGCTTAATAGTGTTGGCAAAATAACATATATAACTCCTTTCCAAGAATGCTACTAGGATTGAAAAGTGATTATACAGTCAGGAAATTCCAGAATTAAAATTACCTGAGGAACTCAGATGCAATTTCCCTGTGCATTTTCATTATGTCACATTACATCAATACAGACGAAGTATTATTTTTCTTACAGGGCCCCTTTCCTCTCTGGTGCACAGGAAAAATAATCAGGAGGGGTGTTGTTTTGTTCTTGCTGGTTAACGAGTGATATGTTTTTTCTTACATCGTAGTGCTCTCTGAAGACAGAGTTCTTTGCTTCCTCGTAAACTTGTTGGTGGCACTCATCATCTTTGTGACCTTATGCTTACAAGTGTGGAAATATTTGACACCCTTAAGATTTTGTGAAATTATAAGGTTCTGTAACAATTTAATGGGTGAAGACCAGATGCGGAGATTATAGACAGACTGTCCTGTTCTGACTGTCCAAAAGGTGGCAGGTGAAGGTATTTTTCAGGATTTTGCATGTTCCCCTTTCTGCCTCCTCCCTCCCAAAAATTTCCATTGTATATTTACAACTGGTGGTGTGAACGTACTGTATTTTTGCAATTCAGATACCAGGGAGTAGTATAACGTGTTTCCACAAAATGAGCAGCACTGCACTCGTGAACATGTGTGACATTCTTGATTGAAGTGTTATTCCCAACTCAGGAACTGAACTAAGACAGTAAGGGCAATCTGTTGGCAAAACATCCACTGGCTTTTGTCAAGATAAGCTCCTTTCTTGCCTTGTAACTCCTTTCTCATGCACATTTCACATTCTACAGCGGAAGTAGGACTGTAGAAGGAACAGCCTCCTTAATGACGTAACTTGTTTGTTCCCAATACAGATCTGCTCGATACAATAGATGAAGTTAATAGTGTCTAACTACATGTTTTGATAGCTGTTATATCATAAGTATAGAAGGAGGGGTGAATTAAGATTATACAAGACATTTACACCTCATTTTTTTCAGTTAGGGATTTGAGGGTCACTTCCAGTCTGCAGAGAGGAACATGGTCAGGTTGATGTAATATTTTCTTTCTATTCTGCCTCCTATTTCAACTCTTTCTGTTTCTGCCTTTCAATAATTTTTGGTCCCACTCCTTCCTTTTTGTCTTCTGTTACTGTGTCCTCACTTTTGTCCACTCTGACTTTCTAGTTTGTTTGACAACTCCTCAGACATTTTATTTCGATTGGCTGGTCTAGAAAATTCTTTTTTTAATGCTGAATTATCCCCATATCCTGGCATTTGCTGTTCCATTCCCTGCACAACAGATTCAGTTCCCTTTCTTTTCCTTCAGATTTGAACAATTTCTCCCAATATTTTATTATCCAGCTGACTCTTTCACACAAGGCTTTTTGTTCTTATTTGGTCTCCGCCTCCAGTTGCTCTTTCTGAATCATCTCCTAACCTCAGTGTCCAGCTGTTCACATCTCTCTACTTCTTTTCTCAGTCTCTATCATGAAACTTTAATTGATTCTATCTTCATGCTTCTTTTTTTTTTCCCTTGACAATAATTAACAATCTCCTTGTCCCGTCAGTCCAAAATTCCAGACCTCTTATCTTCAGATAAAGATAAAAGGCTGTATCTTTTCTCACAGCCTCTCCATAATTCTGGTCCAGAGTATAGTAATACCAATTCTGCTCACAGCCTGAAGCAGGCAGCTCTTCAAAAAGTTCTTTAAATCCTACGTGGTTCTGTGGCAGATGCACCCACTCTGATACAGACCCAACAAAACCCCCAGAAACTTACTGCCGCAGCTCCTGTCACACGCTCGAGGTGGCGGTCAGCACGTATGAGTTTCGGTCAAAAGATGATGAAGTTGGGGGTCTTTAGCCAATGCAGGGGGGCCTACATGGACACTTATGACCATGGTTCAGATTCAGCTAGGGTATAAAGGAAGCCTGCCGGAGAATTATCTTGAGTCGGTCCCCCTCTGAGTGCAGGTGTGTGGTTGAGGGCACTCCCTTTGGTGTGAGATGCTGCCCAGGGAAACTCCTCATGGTTAAGAGCCCTCCCTTACTAGGTGACCGTGTGCATTTTGCATCATCAGCCATTAAACCTTAAGAATTCCCAAGTCAGTTTTGTGTTATTAACTCCTGAGAGACGTTCTGAACCCATGGACTGTTAATGTTGGTCAGAGTCTCAAAGCAGTTTCGGTTCAGGTAAAACTTAGTTTGATTTTGTTACTATCTGGTAAAAATAAACCCCATTTTCAGTTTGTTAGTCAGTCTGGCTTGGTTTTGTGAGGTTCTGTGGCAGGTTACTATGAGGTATTCAATGACATAATGTGACAAAAAGCTCCCTGATGTCAGACCCAGAGAACATGTACACATGACCCAGGAACATGTACACAGAAAACTTCATAATTCAGCCAAGTACTAGCAGATTTTTCTGGACGGAATAGAAGGCACAGCTTTCTTATGCAGGCACTGCACATTTCAGATTCTGTACTTCTCATTTTGGGCATGCAGCTCTTTAAAAGAAAAAGTCACCAGCATGTTTTAACACAATGGTAAAACAAAGCCCTTTTTTCCTCACACTTGTTCAGGGAACCAGTTTAAGTGTTTTTAGCTGATATTTTCCATGACTCTTCCACCTTAGGCAGTGACTCAGTGTAGAACCTGCTTTCCCAAGATACTGAGTTTCATACATTTGCAAAATCTTAAGAAAATGCAGAAATGTTACAAGGCTTTCTACAGTACTGTAATGTATTTTCAGAATTTTGTGCTGTCAGCAGAATTTACTGTATCACATGGAATCAAACCCTTACTGATCTTCCTTCTCCAACCATATTTATGATACCAACTTCTGTTTACTCTTAAATTTTGTATATTCAAATTTGTACGTTGCTTCTGGCTTTCTTCTCACTCAGTGAGAAAACACCCAAACAGTCTTCAATTTGCTCTGTGAATTTTAAGTTAAATTAATATTTGAGCAATTGTGAAGCAGAATATGTGACTGAAAAGCAATATTAATATAAAAATATATTTTTCAAGGTCTAGGAAGTTATGTTGTAAATTAATATAGTTCTCTACAGAATAGCAAAGAACAGAAAGTGCATTAATCCCATGGAAAAGATGAAAGCCACCTCTGAGAAGGGAACAGATGGCTAACCAGGCTATTCCTGCTTTATAGACATAACATTGCTGCAAAATCTCCAGTAGCTCAAAATTCACTAAGAACTCAAGCTGTACATCTGCACAAGGGTTAGAAGGAAACTAGAGTGGAAAGCCAAAAGTCTAAACTTTTCCACAAAATAAATAAATAAATATTTTGTTGTAAAGGCATCAGAGAAACCTATGAAAGAAGCAACAAGACTGGATTGCCTGGTAGCCATTATGCATGTCCTGCTTTACAATGGCAACAAAACTTATGGAGCTATTTTTTGCTTCAGTGGTTAGCCATTGAAATTGCAATTAATTTCATTACAAAATTAAAACAAAATATGGAAATATTTTCAGTTCTGGTAATGTCCAAACATTTATTATATTAGATTCATTTTTAAAAAATCTGTTTTATTTAGTTTGAAACATTTTAGTTTATTTGTCACATTAAAAAAAAATTAAAAATGTCTCAGTGGGTAAAATGCAACCAGTTCTGCTGAAAACACTGATATTTTCTTTAAGATATACTGTTTTTTTCAGTGTATATTTCCTTTCTATGAATGTTTTTCTGACAGGACAGCAATTTTTATTTAGCTTTCACTTTGAAGCGTATCACTTAGAAATATTACCAGGTCTCATGATACACAATTTCTCAGTAAAAGACTTTTATCAATAAAAAAAACATTTCATACAGTATTGTTACTCCTGTTAACGGAGAGAAGAAAGCTGATATGAGATGCACAGAAATGCATCTATTTTGTTCAGTGGGAAAGTAAGTGACCTGATGTATTGGAAGTGCTTTTCCGTGGGAATTAACTTTCTGAACATCTAGATCTTGTTTACCTTGCTCTCTTTTACTGCTATGTGCAGGAAATTAATAATTTGCTGTAGAATATTAGATACCACAAGCCTTCAGCTACTTTGCAGGTATGTGCTTAGATGAATTCATGGTGAGACAGTGTTGTGCGTTAACCTCAGCAGGCAGCTAAGCACCACACAGCTGCCTGCTCACTCCCCCTCAGGGTGGGGAAAAAGTCAGAAGATGAAAACTGAGAAAATTCATGAGTTGAGATAAAGAGAGTTTAATAGGTAAAACAAAAGCTGCATGCACAAGGAAAGCAAAGTAAGGAATTCACTCACGACTTCCCATTGGCAGGCAGGTGTTCAGCCATGTCCAGGAAAACAAGGCTTCACCAGGTATAGTGGTTCCTTGGGAAGACAAACGTCATAACTCTGAATGTCCCCCACTTCCTCTTTCTTTCCCCCATCTTTATTGCTCAGCATGATGTCATATGATATGGGATATCCCTTTGGTCGGTTGGGGCCAGCTGCGTCCCTTCCCATATTCTTGCACACCCCCAGCCTTCTCGCTGGCAGGGTAGCGCAAGAAGCAGAAAAGGCCTTGATGCTGTGTAACGACGGTTCAGCAATAGCTTAAACATCCATGTGTTTTCAACACTGTTTCCATCACAAATCCAAATCATACAAGCACCATACAAGCTACTATAAAGAAAAGTTAATTCTATCTCAGCCAAAACCAGCTCAGGCTATAGGTGGTGGTGGCGTTGAGCGGAAATGTCTAGGTAATATAGACACTTACGCTAAATTCTAGCTTGTATCTGGCTCTTCACTGAAAAAAATGAGTAAGATTTCCATCTAGAATGACCAAGTATGGTTACCTGGGTCAAGCTGAGGGTATTATGCAGCTGTAACATATACTGACTGTTCAAGACACATGATAGCTGTATCTTGATCTTATCTGCACGTGTAAACCAGGCCCATCTGGAAAGTTATTTTTGGCGTAACACATTCCAACAGTGGTGAATGGGCAGAACAGTCTTGTTTCAGTCTAAAATGATGGTGAGTCTCAGGTTGTGAGCAAGCGGGACAGGAAACAGCAGGAGAGTGGGTCAGGATTTGGGGCTGTTTTTAAAGATTGGAAACTCACAGTTACTTTATCTATTACTGACATAAATTTACAACACAAACCATTGATTCAAAAAGTCCTCTGTTAACTTGACATTCCTTGTTTTCTTCAGTTTCCAAGAACTGATCTACAACTCCAAAGTGACCACAGACTACATGATGTTTGGGGTGAGGATGAGGGCAAGGAAGCAGAGGAGACCATGGATGAGCTATGGCCCAACACAGAGAGCCTGACCTCAGCTTCACGGTCTGCTACAGCCAGTATATCTCAATTTCCAAAAAAAAAGAGCCCATACAAGGTCTAGGTGTGGAATTCAGAGTTAGGCTTCCAAAACTAAAAGCTGCAGAATTTTTGTTTACACCTAGGAGGCTTGGGAGCCTGTGGATCTCATGTCATTTTCCTATGGAGGAATTTTGGGTGAGCCTGGAACAGCTGCACATTAGTCCATTGTGCCAGGGGACCAGGCTTTTCTGCACCCGTTACCCTTTGGGGACATCTTTGCATTCAAGAGCTGCCACTGGCTCAAACAGAGAGGAGATCCTAGCCCATGCTCCACTTTTGCTCTGCATGGTCACTTTTGTGCTGCAAAACAGAGGGGAGCATCTGGCCTTTGCTAAACAAAGAAATGCAGTTTCTGTATTAGCTTTGAGGCCAGCTGTCTCATTTTAAACTCATTGCAAAAGATGCAGTATTGGAAACACTCTCAGGAGAGGATCGTCTGATTTGAACTGCCAGAGCGTTGCCTAATTTTCGGTATTGGATGATTCTCTTCTTGTAGTTTGCCAAATTTAGAAGTGATCCCAGTGCATATTTTAATTTATTTCTCCTGAATATTTTTAAACTTTTTCTAATTGGCATGAAAATGAAACTAAATTACATATTCAAAGGAGTGCTTGGCTCTTGGACTTTCAGCTACTGCCACTGCAAAAAGCCTGTATTTGCTATCTGCCATAGTCCCAGGCTGTGCTAGAAAAAAATATCTTCTCCTCAGAGCTCATTGATGTACTAGTGGGTTTTAGAAGTGGATCTTTTTGGATTTGCTGGATTAAAGAAATGAATTAATGATTTGTGTATGAGCCCTGCTCTACTGTGAGTTTGGCCTGAAATAGTAACTACCATAGCAGGACCACTGCCTGCCTGTGCCACTCTGGCTCTGCTCTGCCTGACTGTTGGCTTTGTTATGCAGTTCCTGCTCATCCAGGCTGCCTTGTTTGACTGTTTAATAAGTGTCTGATTTACTCACTATTTACTGGATAAAAATACTGCACCACCTTTACTTTTACCAGCTGGAGGGCTAAGAGAAACACAGAAGCAGTGAATAAGCAAGAAGCTAACAGTTTTTATAAATAAATGATAGGATCTGTGCTTGTATGGACCAGAAGGTAGTCTGAAAAGCATGCCTGTTAAATGACTCATAAAATTAAATGTACTTTATCAGAAGGTCATGGTTTCAAGGTTTTCCCCTATATCATCATGCATATAAGAACTCAACAAAGAGTTTAATTAGGAAAATAGAAGTCATAATGAAAAGCAGTGTATACAATTTAGCATATATTCATGGACATTATTATAGTTACTTGTAGCTGGTGAATATATGGCTACAATTCAGGTATTAATGCAGTAATTATAAAGCCTAGAGACTGGATAGCATTGGATTTTCCATTATAAGATAATTTTATAATAAGAAAACTTATTTTAAGTCAGGAAATGCACTTTTCATCCCTTGCATTAAGTACTCTGTCTTTTAAAAAGCAATATTAATTACCCACAAAACAGAAAAGTCATTCTGTTTAAAATGCTCAATGCATTTAATTTACAAAAAAATTTTGCTGACCTAGGGGGCTGCACAAGGTTTTGACAACCTCTATTAAAAAAAAATTCATCTTCCCCCCAAAGCAGTTTCTTCTTTATACCACAAACGTCCACTTTATACCACAAACGTCCAGATGGAAATTTCCTTCCAAATTACATGAGCATTGTAGGGAAAATGGACATTAATCACATTAAACTAGATACTAACTAATTTGCAACCCACAAGAACTGCAATATGATGAAATGTGGGAATATCACTTGTCAAAAATATCTACGTCTGGTCCTGGGAGGTCTTGGTTAATTGGAACTTGAAGTTACAAAACACAGTGATGTTCATGCATATTATAAGCTAAATGTAATGGTATTTTAAAATATATTAGTGTGAATTTTTTTATTTTCTTTTAGTAAACATACTTCTGGGGTATGTGATTTTGAGGAATGCTTCTTATGTTATCCAAAGAAATCCTTATTAAGAGATTTAAAGGCTTCTAGAGTATGTCTCTCCAAATATTTCTGAACTCAACTTTTTCTATTAGAAGGTACTTACTATATTTTGGTGGTCTTCGATAGGCATCTCACGGTGCATTTCTGACAATAACTTACCTTTTGGCCCCGGAAACACCAGAGGTACATGTGGATGGACAAGTTACTAAATAAAAAACCGTGGTCCCTGATTAGGGAAACCAAGTGTACATGGGGGTATGCATAGAATCATAGAATATCTTGAGTTGGAAAGGACCCATAATGATCATGGAGTCCAACTTCCTGCTCACAGGACTACCTAAAAATAAATCATATGACTAAGAGCATCGTCCAGATGCTACTTGAACTTTGACAGGGCTGGTGCCATGACCACTTCCCTGGAGAGGCTGTTCCAGTGGCCGAACACAGTCTCAGTGAAGAACCTTTTCATAATGTTCCATCCATCATTTACAGAATATAATGTACTAGTGAGGAGACTTGTAATATAGGAAAGAGATAAAGTACTAGGATTACATTGGCTGAGAACAAATCACAGGTAAAATCCTTGCTCAAACAAACTCAATGAATTTCTTAATGATATCAGCTTTTTTAGACATTCACCCCAAACTGCAACATTTTTAGGCTAATTCTTCAAGTTTTGGCTTCACTGACTTTGTGGGAACGTTACCTCAGTGAAACATGCAGCAAGGTCAGCCTTCCTGTGACAAGCAGAGGGTTTGTACAGTATTGACTACATCTAACCTTCCAGCTTTATCATTCTCTAAATTACCTCATGTTTTGGTAACTTTCTTAACCAATTCCACAGATTAATTACAAATTCTAAGACAGTGAATGATAATCACCCTAAATCATGAAGACTACTTAATGAGTTTCCATTGTAGATAAGTCTTAAATTACATGATCTTTCCACAATGCATCATATTACCTTGAGAAAGATGTTTGCCTTTTGATTTAAGGAGCTAGCGGCTCACTTGTTGCAGTACAAGGTGCCAGTTTGCTTAATTTAACAGCAAACAGAAAAAAGATTTTTATTTTTTGGCTTGTGCTGCTCTCCTCTATCACACAGAACCAGGAAAGAAAAGATAAAATATATATTGCTTTCCAAGTCAGTCCTATAATTTAAGAGAAGTTTATGATTTAAAAAAATCAGTACAGCAACTGAGATGGAGGCCAACTACCTCTGGAAAATTCTTTCAGTGCTGCAGGTGTTACAGGATATTTACAAGCAAACATTCCAGTCTGAACTTCCAATGAAGTATGCTTAAACAATAAAATCTATTGCATTCTTTTTCTAGTCGATCCTGATACTCTGTCATCTCTACCTGAGAAGGTTTCAGCTGAATAGGAATGTTGTTTTCTCTTTTAAAATCTAGATTCCATTATGAAAGACCCCACTCCAATTCGTACATTCTATTTTTGTTACTAACAAGACATTCTTCAAGTAAAAAGTAATCATGAGGCTATTTGGATTATCTCAGAATCTCTCTCCATAAAGAATATTTAAAACAAGGTTATCCAAAGGTTTTCTTAAACAAAATTTAAAAAATTGTGGAAGTTCCCTTAAGACTTCACTACCAGACTTCCAAGAAGTCACTTAAAACTGTTGCATAGTAACCTAGTCAAAATCATTGACCTAAGTAAAGATTTAGAGTGAATATTTATGCATATTTAAAATATTTCATTTTCATGATGACTGTAAACTACCCAATAGATATGAACATTCAAGACAAAAGGTAGAAATCGATGCTTTGATGATACCACATTCAAAGATCATAATGAGATTATAATAAAGATTAAAAAGAAAGCCATGCTGATACTTGTCAACTTGTAAATAACATACCATTTTTGATTATTGTATTTTTCCCAGTGTGACATAAGACTCTTTAGAGGACAGAAGCAAAAAGACTGCTTTATTCAAAAGACAGTTACAAAGAATACAAGGGGATTCAAGGGACAAGGGTATTTGTCATGGCAGGTTGATATTTCCTGAGGCAGAAATTATGCAAAGACTGCATAATTCTTGGAAGTTTTATTCCTGACTTTTTTTTTTTTTTTTTTAAATAGTACAATGTATTTGACAAGTTAGGTGTGCAGGAGAGTTTTCTTTTATTTATGAAAGCACAATTAGTTCACATTTGAGGAAACAGCAAACACCTGAGGCCAAGGAGCATGTATGGAATACTCCCTCTTCACTACAAAGTCTGTGCAAGAATACCTTGATGTAGGCGTTTGTAAAATTATCCTACAGACTAAATGAGAACTCAAATTCATAAAAATAAATCTCGAAAAAGCTTGACAGGCTAGCAATATTGTCCTGTTACCAGTTATTATCTATTTTTTTTTATGGAGTTTTATCTAAACTTAGGCAAATTTGTCTCTTTATATACCTGTTCTCATAGCACAAAGATCACAGTGATAAGTTTTCAGTACCTTTTCCTGAGTCAACAATTTATTCACGCAAATACAGTTTTACAAAATAACATGAAATTCTAAAACATAAAAGGTTCACAAGGCTCCCAGACCATCTTCTTCAAACCAGTTCAGAGGAAGTCTCCTATAGCTATTTAGAAATAAAGCCACCAAACCTTTTGAATCCCATACCTCAATGTCAGTGAGCCAGAAGATGTTATTATACTTCTCAGACTTCTTTCATCCCTTTGGTGGTTGTATAAGGTGGAGTTTTCTGCCTATATCCAGTTGTGTCTTCCTTCTGCTAAACTTCCAGACAATAAGACGAGCAGAGTGATTCACCATCCTGGTTACCAGGCTTCTCTACCTAGTATCTCTCCACTTTTGAACTAGAAACTCAGAAAATAGTCTTAATTTGTATTTATTTTATTGTAACAATTAGGAAAGGCTTTGGAGAACTGACATTTAATGTCTACAAAAATAATGTATTCTGAGAATTTGATATGATGGAGATATCCTTTTTATTGCTATTGCTCACTTTGTTCAGCATATTAAAGATGTTAGATCTAATACAATCCTAGTACAGAGTATACTGACTAAAGCAGAGCTTCCCAGTATGCAGACTGGAAATGTGGGCAGATGTTTAGATGTTTAGATGCTTTGTTCAGAGATTCTTTTTCTGTGAAGTAAAGCTGAAAAGCTCTCGGATGATATCTTTTCATTCTTGCTTTGATGTTCCATGTTTCACCACTTGTTGGTTCTGTCCATTTCACATCATTCTGGCTTGGAGAAGAAAGAAATCAGGAACTTGCAGACGGAAAAAAAGCTTGGGCATATGGTGACTTTCACATTGTGCTCCAGTTCATAATTTACCACGTAAGTTGGGGGCTGTTTGATCTGTAATGCAATAGTTATCTGCTTAGATGGTCTTCATTTTAAAACTGTCGTATTTTTATGTCATGGTGTAACTATTTCTCATGAATTAACAGAGTGATTCAAAGAAGAATTTAAAGAGAAAAAAGCAAATATGGAAAAATTCTAAAACTTGTTTTCTAAAATATTTATGACAGGCATTTAGTGATCACAAGGGAAAATAAAGTATTTAAATGCTAGGGATTGACACTGATTCCTCACATTCTAAAATGTCACCTTTTATTCCAAGTCTGTAATTTGAATAATATGGTCATCCTACAGTAATTGCAAAGTAGATATCACCTCTGTAAAACTTCATTTGCTCAATTAACAGGAGGAATGGAAATTTGAAGGGACAAGCAATAAAAAACTCTTGCTGCAATCCTCTACTTGAATGAATAATAGTTTCTAACCAAAGAAAATCTCAACACTTGTCCAATGCCAACCAGTTATGAAAAGTAAGTAACATTTGGTAGATGATTCCAAAGCTACTGTGAAGCCTTACAAAACTCTCTGACACCTTTCCTATATTAGCTAGGAGATTAGACTTAGACTAAGAAAAAAAGCGTAGATGAGATACAAGATATGGAGATTTTAAAAGTACCCAAACCAGCAAATATCTGCAAGAGTCAAGGGGAAGAAAAAAAAAAGCTACTGTGGAATTCAGTAAGACATGAAAATGAGTTTTTGAATAATAAGATAGAATAAAATAGAATAGAAAAAGATAAATATTGACTAAAACAAAGTATGAAGGAAGTAAATGCCAAAATCTTTAGGCATGATGATGATATTATCAGAATAAATTAAAATAAGATTAGAAGTATAAGTAAAAAACCTGTAAATGTATTCTAAAATAACAACAATGAAGACTAAGATCAAATAAGGAAGTAAAGAAAGTAGGTAGATGTATAAGCAAAATTATTTAAATGATAATCAGCACAATAATAATCAAAGAAAACAGTACATTTCTATTTTTTAGGATTAGAATATAAAGTCCTGAAGAAGGAAGTTCAAAGCATTCACACAAAAAAAACTATTTTCTTTGAGCTGAAACATTTTTATTTAAAAAATTTCTCAGAGATATTTTAAAATTAAATACCTGGATGTGACAGAACAAACAATAAACTTCATTCTTTTGTAAATGTAAATGGCTATGAAATAAGTTTTAATTCAACAAAAGAAACATCTCAAATTTGCCAGACCTTACAGAAAAATCGACATTAAAGAGACACAAAAACTTCCTTTTTCTAGGGTAGCCACTTTAGCTATTTTGAAAATACAAAAATAAGGAGAATATCCCCAAAGATGTTGTATTGATCCAGAATTTCCTGGAAGTTCAGAAAAGTTGTTCATGATGAGACTAGTCTAATAAACTTTTTATATATCTAGTACTTACATCTTTGGGCCAAGACCAGAAGTCAAAACACTGAAATGTTAATGAAACACAAAGAGCAGCTGTACTTATACTATTTGTAACTTCGCAGAGGCCATAAATATACAGTCTTAAAGGACAACTTATGTCAGTTCGTTCCTGCACCAGACCGCAGAGGATTTGATGCTTATCCAAAAAAAAGTTATGAAACTTCCCTATATTTCTTAATCAGAAGTACAAAGTTTAGCTTTTGCTCATAATATGCTGCTTACCTGTCTGGAGTTACACATGATCCAAAGTGAAAGAGGCCAGGTCCGTGGCCTTGCTTTACTTCTGTATCACCTGATGGGTCAAACGTAGCTTGCTAGGAAGAACAGCTTGCATTGTACAACAAATTTTCCCACCCTGCTCTATCATTCCAGGATGCATAGTCTACACCACAGTTTCCATGGGGCATGTTGTTCTCTGCTAGAGTGTATCATAAAAAAAGGAGGTGGGGGCAGGGAAGCAGTACCTTCTAAGAACTGAGTCAGATTATGACCTTCCTGTGTTCACAGGTGCATATACTGAGCTACTGGCTCACAGTGAAGCTCAAATAGCTTGTCTTCGCTGTTCTTCCTGTCCTTGACGCAAAACTGAAACGACCTGAGCAGAGTTGATCAAAAGCTGACAAAAGTTTACAGAAATTCAAAATCTTTGCAATAAAGTCTAAACCACATGAATACCCCATGGCTCCAGGACTTCTTTGGAAGTTTTTGGATAAAAGAAGAGAACATCTCCCTTGTCTTGTTTAATGTATGAACCAGAAAGTGTTGTCTGAACATAAAATGAAAAATAAGACTACCTGCAAGACCATAGTAGACCATAATGGTTTAACCTCAGCCAGCAACTAGGACCATGCAGCCATTCACTCTCTCCCCTCCCCACTGCCGCCCCCAGTAGGGTAGGGAGAAGAAGGAGAAAAAGGAGGAAAAAAACCTCATGCGTTGAGATAAAGACAGATAAACACAGTAATGGAAGAGGAAATAATAATAATAATAATAATAATAATAATAATAATAATAATAATGGTAAAAGAATATACAAAATAAAGGGATGCAATGCAATTGCTTTCACTGCCCAATGACGGATTGCCCAGCCCATCCCGAGCAGCAATCATTGATTACTGTATCCCTGGCCAACCCCTATTTATATACTGAGCATGACATCTTTTGGTATGGAATATTCCTTCAGCCAGCTTGTCTTGTTTATTCTTCCTCTCAGCTTCTATGGGAAGCTGAAAAAGTCCTTGACTTAATATAAATATTACTTAGCAACAACTAAAACAATATGTTTTGTCAACATTATTCTCATACTAAATCCAAAACACAGCAGCTACTAGGAAGAAAATTAACTCCATCCAAGCTGAAACCAGGACAGTATCCACCCCTTATTCTATGCCATCTACATCATGCCCAGGTCTTAACACTTTTCAATAAATCACCACCACTTTTTCTGTCTCTGAGTTAGATAAATAGACAGATAGGTAGATAGATAGATACACACACAGAGACATCATTCCCTTAGTCTATGGGCCATACCTCTAAAATATCCCTTGAACTCATTAAGTTCATGGCTTTAGGCTCCATCTGTCATAACAGTCTTTCAGGGCAGGAGAGATGGTATGTGTAGTGTGGAATTGCTGCATGCTGCACCTGGAGCTCACAGCTGGTGTATCTGGCACGGTCCATGCCCACAGTCTGTGTGTTGAAGATGTTGATCTTGAGAAAGTTGCTGCGCACCAGTTGCTGAAGCCAGTTATGGTTCTACCACTGCTGCACTTCGCTCAGTTTCATCAAAGTTCATTCTTCATTAATTTAGGCAATTGTTACTGTAATAGCACTGATACAGCATATAGCAACTGTAGTAGTGATGACATGTAGTGGCAATTTAGCAATTAACATCATACAATTTAATTCATTGGCTCTTCTCATCCAAAATCAAATCCCCTTGGGGTACACATCGGACTTCTCATTCTTCTGCATTGCCCACCAAGTCCACCCAGGTCCTTGAGCAAAATCAATCCCATGGATGGGTTTGCCTTTGCCCATGCCAGGAATAATCCAGACTGGTTTTCCTAACATACTTTTCATGCGCACTAAGGGCACTTTATATCCTTTCACAGTACATGGAAGTTTTGATTGGGCAGGCCCAGCTCAATTAGCAGATCTTCTAGTGTTAACTAACCAGATGGCCTTTGCTAAAGGTGTATCCCAGTGTTTGAAAGTCCTACCACCCATTACTGTCTGTGTAGTATTTAACAATCCATTGTATCGTTCAGTCTTCCCAGAGGCTGGTGTACAATAGGGGATGTGATATACCTACTCAATGACACGCTCTTTGGCCCAGGTGTCTATGAGGTTATTTCTGACTCAATTGTCTCTGGCATGCCATGTCACCATAAGACTTGTTTTTCAAGGCCCAGGATAGCATTCTGGGTGGTGGCATGGGGTACAGGATATGTTTCCAGTCACCCAGTGGTTGCTTCCACCATTGTGAGCACATGGTGCTTGCCTTGGTGGGTTTGTGGTAGTGTAATATAATCAATCTGCCAGGCCTCCCCATATTTATATTTCAGACATTGTCCTGCATACCAAAGAGTTTTCAACTGCTTGGCTCGCTTGATTGCAGTGCATGTTTCACATTCATGGATAACTTGTGTGATAGAGTCCATGGTGAAGTCCACCGCTCAACCACAAGCCTATCTATGTGTTGCATCTCTTCCTTGATGGCCTGAGGTGTCATGAGCCCACTGAGCTATGAATAATTCACCCTTATGTTGCCAGTCCAGATCCACCTGAGCCACTTCAATCTTAGCTGCCCAATCCACATTCTGGTTGTTTTGATGTTCTTCAGTGACCCAACTCACGCACATGGACATCTGTGTGACATAATTTTACAACCAGATTCTCTACCCGGGCAGCAAGATCTTGTCACAATGGGGCAGGCCAGATGGGTTTGCCTGTGTGCTCCCAGTTGCTTTGCTTCCACTGCTGTAACCACCCCCACAGAACATTTACATTTTCTCCCTTTTTTCCATATGGTAATTCTAATTTAACTTTGTCCTTAAAAGCATTTTACTTTCACCTTCAATCCCAAAATACTTCACAAGGTAAGACAGATATCAGAAGCAGAAAAAAACAATAAACCAAGACAGTCAAGTTCAAACGATATTTTAAATGACCCAGTTTACAGATTGAAATGAAAAGAAGAACTGGGAGGTGCCTGTCCAAACAAGTAACTGGAATAAATACAAGCTTGATAATTTATTCACGTTTAGTATTTTCATTACTACAAACAAACTAAAGGAAGGCAAAAGAAAGGTGCCTCACTATCTTCACTCTCACATTGCAAAGTATTTTTCACACGCAATAAATCTGTGAAAACTTAATATTGTAATGATTCTTGGTGACCAGGGGAAAGCAATGACTATTTCTCTTACTTATACGTTAAAAGTCCTCATCCAAAACATCTGAACACCTCCCAGAGATTTCAAATGATATCCATACTGATTTCCTTGTCTTCCTAAGAGGAAATTTGGTGCAGAAAACCAGGACAAACGAGTAAGAAAAACATGACATCAATATCCTGAGATGAATCACTATTCTTGTGGATTTTTTGGTAAATGAGTTTAGACCTGAAAAAATATGAGTCACCAGTAATCATATTCCTTAATGATAATCACTCTTCCTTCCTTTTCTTAAGCAGATTTTCCCATCAGATCTCTCTGTCCTACCTCTCTGCGAAGAAAATAAGAAATCCTCTGTTCAGATTACTTACATATACTTACATATATGTAAGTAATGGGAGCAAGTCACATACCTTTCCTTTTTAGTCTACATTTTATAAAATTCTTTTCCTCTGAAAAACTTTTCCAAGTTTACGAAGCACTACTTCCTTTGTTTTGAGGGTTGGTTTTTTGTTTGTTTAACTGCTTTGTATGGTTGTCACTGTAACTGCGTGACTTAAGATGTGATGTGACATGTATACCACTTATTCTTTCACTGGCCCTAAAGTTTTGGGTCTATAAAGGACTTGGAAAGTCTAAGATCAAATTTTACACAAAATAATTACTCTCAAACTTCTAATGAACTTCTTTTCTGTAATCTACAGGATGTATACACTGTGCAAACCCATGAGAGCCTTAACTTCAACAGCGCAGTGAGTCACAGTAATCTCCTGAACATTTACTGCCACTTCATTCAGAGATATTTTCTCAGTCTAAACTATTATTAAGCACAAGCAAATTAAGAAAAAAAACCACCCTAAATCTAATTAAAGTAAAAAGGAAGCGTTTGGAATGTTTGAGTTGATATTAATAAATCAGTAACTGGCAAGCACCATCCTGAGCAACTGTATGTACCCTTCATTAACCTTTTGGCATCCGTAAACATGGGCAACATTGTGCATTCCAGATATTTTTTGTCAATATGATTGTTAGGTACAATAAAAAATTGTCACAGCAGGTCATACCACTGGTTGTTATCCAATCTGCTGTAACCACAAGAGACAGCAAACTGAGAACAACAAAGTTTCTTCAAACACAGGTCTCCGTTCATAGGGTCTGAAATGTAAATAGTCATGTAAATATTCTCCTGCCTAACATTTTAAACATATCTTTTAAATCACTTTGATTAGGAAGGTATGTATTTTGGAAGAGCTAATACTGGATTATATGATATATAATGATAGCATTGAAAATTACTTAAAGAAAGCATTGTCATGATGTATTTACTTAATTTGAGGATAATCTGGAAAAACAAGAAGCCAAACCAGAGCTATAAATCATTAGGCTTTCCAGCTGGTTTTGTAACACAGAGTTGCAAAATAATTTAATAAAACTGAAAAGTTGAAGTTTGATTTATCTGTAATTTAAGTGTTACATTTACAAGCTAAGACAAAAGAGAATAATTTTTTTCTAGAGAGCGTGCAGTATTTTTCCTTGCCACGGAAAGAACAAATTGCATTATCATGAATGAGGTAAATAAGAGACAGATTTTTTTTACATAGATGGTTCTCAGTGATACACTATCTAAAAATTAAGATAGGAAAGACAAACAAAAAGAAACTGTACTTATGGTAACAAGACATTACTACCTTGCACCATCTTTGCCTTGGCACAGCAGCACAAAGGGGATGAATGTCAAGCATGAAGGACCAGCAAATCTCTCTACATTTCTTCTGACTCATGATATAAAAAGGGAGATACCATGTTTCACATATAAACACTTTATGTTATAGCACAGAGAGAATGTTGTCACTAGGTTCAGAGTTATCTTTCACATTCAGGAAGCAAAACCATTCATCTGTGTGGAATTAACAGGGTAGAATATACACAGTTTACTAAAATTATGAAGATTTTGTTCTTTTTTCTCCTTGAAAGTTACACTCTTGCTTTTCTATACCATTTCTTCACACATCATCTCCTTGATATATCATTTCCTTTTTCTCTAGTTCCTTCTCCTTTTCTTTCCAAGTCTGTTCTTGTCTTATATTTCCACCTTTTCTTTTCTGATTTTGTAATACTTGCTTAAGATTGGTCTCTCCTCAGCATTTTACTGCAGTAAGAATGTATGAAAAACACTGTAATATTATTCAAACACAGAAATAAACACTGTAAGAATCAAAATCCATAGAACTTTGAGTGAATAGAAATGGAACTAAAAAGGAGAACCATAGAAAGCTTCACCAAATGGTTCCATTTGTCAAGCTTAGGTTTGTATAAAAAAATAAATTAAAAAGAGTAGTGAACACAGAAGATGTTTTTTTTTTTTTACAATGGTGGAGAAATTTCATTCCACAGCCTGGCCATTACACTACTATGCAATTGACAGATTTTTAGTTTGTAGTCCACAAATCCATGAACACACAAAAATTATCTTTAAAAAGTTCATATGGACCATACAGAAAGATAAGTATGTAGAATTTCTCAATTAGTTTTCATTTGTTCTCAAAAATATATGGATATAAAATTAGAAAAGGTTTTAATTCATGATTCCTATGGAATGATTTCATTGGGGGGGTGGGGACAAAAACAAAACAACCCAGAACAAAACCCAAAACCTTACAGCACAAGGTAAATCACAGAAATTGGCCACGCTGTAACCATGAAGTTGTCAGAAGATGAAACCCATCTGTGTTCCTTGGTAGGTTATTTACCTCACACAGGAAACAAAATAAATTCCCATGCTTGAGTAATTAAAATGTATTTAAAACTTAATTCTCTGTCTTCCTAAGCATATATGGCTACCTGCCACAAAATCCTCTGAAATCAAAGTGCAGTTGTAACACCACTAAGATAATGGCCCTGTCAATATTTCTACTGTGTTTCAGTTGTATAAATTGGGGATTTAACTATTCTGCTTGAAGCGAGTGCATTGATTACAAAAGAAGATGGGCATTACACTGTTTACATACTAAGCACCAATAACATTTGTCACTGTTACTTTCAGTGTAAGGCTTTTGAAAACAAGTTTGTGTGTTTCTTAATGAAAGGAGACAAAGAAATAGAACATTTTGGTGTGAAACTGGTTTTGTAATTCTGCATGTCTTTCCCAACCTGATTTTCATTTTCAGTTAGAGAACCAAAATACTGGTTCATCTTGACATACTCGTTTGTATTGTTTATACCTGAAGCTCTGAAAAATGCTGGAAACTATCTCATCAAGGTAATAAGCTGATGTCAATAAAAACATAACTAAAAAGTTTTCCAGTGTATTTGGATCAGTGATTCAGTCTGATGATGCCTTTTGTACAAGAAGACTGGGTCAGTTTTAATTTAGAGTACTTTCAATGTTAGAGCCCATCTTTTGTGTTTTCACAGAAATACTGAATATTTATTTATTTATAACTGAAGATGGTGGTCTAATGCATTTGTATGACATCATCTTCAGGATCTACATAGGTTCAAATACTAACAAAGTATAAAAACCAAAGAAGCCAACCAGTTATCTTTTTCTGCCCTTCCCCAAAACTGTAAAATAGTGTCTGTTTTCTAGCTTCTTCTGGGTTAGTCATAAGCAAATATCAGAAAATAGCTGTGTTGTAACTCTTAAAAAAAACCACTGCAATTTCCAACTAACATAATGTGAAGCAACAAAAATTACATACAAAAGTCATTGTAATAGGAATCCTGAGAAACAGGATCCATATAGAGAGGTGGCAATGATGAAACTATTTAGAGCTAAGAATAATAAATCCAGTAGCAGCTAGAGAGTCATTATTTTAAGAGAAAACTTTTCCCTATTCTTCAATTTTTTTTCTCAAACTCTAGACATGGACATTATGGGGGTTTGTTCGTGGCCATCATTCTGAGCAGCCAGTCTTGAGAGTGGATTTATTTTTTTTCAACTAGGTGTGTTCACAATGAGTGCGACAATGAATTAGGAAAACAAAACCCACATCTCAAGAGTGAATCCATAGGAATATACCTCACTGGAAAAGAAGATTTTGTTCCTTCTGGCTTCCCTTCACACTGGTGTCCAACAGGAAAACCTTCCCTCTAGTTCTTCTCAGCACTCTATCATGTCTCCAGAGGAAAGCATGTCCCTTCTGCCTTTGACTTCTTCCTTTTTCAAGAGATCAGGATTCCCACAACTTTAAAGAATGGCTCTCTGAAGTTCTGCTTCCACTGACAATGCCTCCACTGTAGGGAGCTAGCTACCTGCCTAGATATATAGAAAAAATCAGGGAGAGGAAAAGCTTGTGAAAGGCCTGGTGCAGTAACATTTTGTTTTGTTTTGTTTTGTTTTGTTTTACCAGGTCCAATTAAAAATTGTTCTTCAGGATGAAGGTATAACCACCTTCATGTGCAGGAACCAGTAGGATATAAAATGATGTTAGCTGGTGAACCGGTGCAGCCAGTTCCGAGCTAAAGTTAGCGTATTAGTGTGAGGATTCACATAACTGTATTTTGGAAGGCTAGTTCAGATTAATTCATTAATTCATTTTGTCCGGCTGTAGACATCAGTGGAGAGATTCAGCTCACTTACACATAGATACATAAACATAAGATGTCTAAACTAGAGTACTTGTCTAGGCATCTGGTATAATCAGGGAAGGAAAGAGGAACGTCTAAGTACTGATTCGTTCCTTCTCAGACACATGTTAAGACAAGATAAATTAATGTGAGAAGGCATCTGTCTCTGCCTGCTATCTATAAAGGCAGCCTAGACAACCAATTCGGTCTACATGTCATTTAGATTGCTAAAATTACGGAAAATGAATTTTTATTCTTTTTCAGGCATTGCAGACATTATTTAAAATTATTATATTCAACAATAGCAACAGATTTTAACTATAAAAATGAATAATGTTCACTGCTACAGATGAGCAAGCAATGAAGCTGTGAATTAAAATGGTTGAAAACAGATCAATCAAAAAAGTGACAAGGAAATGCTAAATACAAAAGTTTATATTGTTCTGATCCTTAGAAAACACAAGGAGTAGTGGGGCCAAGTCAACAATCACAAAAAAAAAAAATTACTGCAATTATTTGCTTTTCCAGCCTATAACAAATACATTTCTTAAGTTACATTTCTTAGGAGATGCTCTTTTCTGAAAGCATGTTATGTTCTTTGCAGGCAAGGAAACAATCTGTGGTGTTTTCCATCTTAAAAGGGAAAAATATGACAGACGAAACATAAAGAATCAGACAGAACAATCCCTGCTGGGGGATCTGTAGAGCTTTAATTAAAATTAAACACTGCAGTAGTCACAAACTATCAGATTGGAGTAATGACAAACTATGATAATGTAATTCTATTTCAGTATTTCTTGTGAGACTTTAGTAACTGGTTCCAGGTTTTTCAAGCCATATTATCAATGTAGAGCCAAATGGAAAAGATTAGTTCAAACAACGATTCTAAACAATACCATGTTTTGGAAAACTTTTTGTTTTTTTAATCAGAGGTGGATCTGTGCTTTAGAGATTCTAAGGACATTTTAGAAATCTGATTAGGAAAAATCTCCACATGTCATTTATTTATTTAGAAACTTATGGTAATGCATTGCTGTAGTACCTGAGTAAATTACATTAAAGCATTTTTGTAATGGTTGTAATGTAACAAATCACTATTATTTTAATTTTACAGGAAGAAGATTGAGGCATATCACGTTGGCTGTGATTTACCCCCACTAACTATAGCCATCTCAGAGTTAAGCATTCCAATGTGCTCTCACAGTTTAGCCTGCTGTCTAATCCACAGCGACAGGGCGATTTCCCTTCCCACGAGAGGGAAATTCATCCTACCTGAGACACTTATCTGAGGACAGGATGAAATTAATATCTGTTTCCCTCCCATGACTGAGCCAAGCTGACTAGTTTAGGGTCAGTTGTAGTGCTGAGATGAAGGAAGTTATGAGAGAAATACTATTTTATGTGACTTGCTGGTATCAGATGGGAAGTTAATATCAAGCTGAGGTTTGAAATACAAGCATGTCTTTTCAGTTTTCAGATTATGTGTCTCAAACTAGAAACTGCTTCTCAAAGGCTCTTGATATGACATTTACTTGTATTAATGGCCAAGACCAAGTAACTTATGGACCTGTGGCCTGGCACTTTCAACCTTCTGATGTGGGCTTTGCAGAACAACTGGCAGCTTTTCAGTTGTGATTATTTTGAAACACTTTTGCTTTGTCGTTTTGTTTTTTATAATGAAAAACTTCAGAAAATTTGTGGTATGCCTTGAAGAATACTCTGTTTATGAGGATGAGAAGAAGGGTCAGAAAAATATACAAGGAACAATAAAATATGCTAAGTACAAAGTTTTCACATAACCTACCCCCAGGCCACAGATACCATCACCACTTCAGGATAATTTTACTTCTCTTGTACGTACCAGTGACACAATGATTAAAAAAAAAAAAAAGAGAGAGAAAGAGAAAGAAACTGAATTGTGTGTTTCATGTCCTAAACAGAATAAAGCAACTGCAGAGAAACACCATGAGACTACAGCTCTGCTATGCAGACAGTTCACAGTATTTCAGCTACCCACAGGCACCCTTAGTAGCATCCATGTCAGTTTTCGCATGAATCAAACACTTCTGCCTCCGCGTACAGCATTGTCACTGAGTTTATTCTTTAAGCATTAAAAAATGTAAGACACAGAGGTCAATATACATAAATTCAGCTACAGTCATCTGACCTTCCTTCTTTTTCCTTCTTTCTTCTCTGACACATAAGGTAATGTTAAAATTAACCAAATCCCTGTACAATGTGGCTGAGACAACACAGCTTAAGTAATGACCTTATTCCAGGATTACACGAATTGTGTACTCCAGCTGGACAGCATGTAGACTTGTCAATATAAGAAAATACTTCAGCCATACGTAACATTTACTTCTTAGACATGATATGAGCTAGACTGCATCGCTGCTGAGGGTCCAGAGGTTCAATCACTTCTGAATTTGTTATGGTGTTACGTATAGTAGTTATTCTAATCTTTTCTGCAGAGACCTGTTTTTTTCTGATTCCTTTGTTTGTTGAAATAAGATGGTGATGCCTGTAAAGGGATCAGCAATGAGATAAGTGATGTTCTGTATAAATGCACCTAAATTCCTGCTAGATTAGAATTTATTTATTTTGTATGCAGGTACGTGAATTCGATGGATGGGGTCTAACACTCTTCTCAATTACAGAGATGAAACATTGTACTTTCTACAGGGTGTTATCATTCTAGGAATGCAAAGCCTCATAATCATTACTGCAATTATAAAGCAGAGCTGTGCTTGTGCATTAGCTGCTACCACAAAAAGCAAGATATGGGTAAGGATCACGGTGATCAGTCAGGAATTATAGTGCACAGAATGACATCATGACTCCAACTTTACCATTTCAATTCCTGGCATTTTCAACTGAATTGTGGTCTTCAGACCCATTAATTAGAAATGTGTTTCCATAGCTTGACATGCCAGACAAGTCTAAAAAGCAGTATCTAAACCCTTGACTTGTAAATCGGGTAAAGGTCAGTACTCATTCTCAAAGCAGTGCTTCTCTCAGCTAAACTAATGGTGTTCACTTTAGAAATGTTAGAAACAGAATGAAAACAGGGAAAAACTGAGGAAAATGAAGTGTAAAAATGAAATTTAGCTTGGTTATTTCTATTAATTTTCACTGAACTAGTTCTCCAAAATACAGCTACAGGGATCCACAGCTAAATATGCTGGGTTTTAGCTAGGGTGAAACCAACCTTGCCTACCAGATAACTCTACTTTATACTAGTACACAGCATTCCAATTGCATTATATTTTAATAAAGCAATAGAGTACCTGATGTTATTCACTTTTGCTTGGTAAGATTTTCGTTTTTTTCTTTATGTTAATCTGGAGAAAGCATCACTAGAATTTGGGGAAAAAACATTATTTCAGTAGGCTGATAACTCTGAAGCAATTTCACAGCAATACAGCTGTGGAAGCAGGCCTTGTTAGGCCTAAAATTTGGTCAAGGACACAGCAGAGTCACAAACAAGAGGCAGATGAGATGAGCACACATATGTTGAGGTCACAGGGATGCAGATCCTGAGCTAAGATCCTTTCTAGGTCCTCTGCACCTGCAGAGGCGACCTGCTAGAACAAAGTTCCCTTGTATGCAGATGCTGCTCTGCCATATTAAGCCCCTTCACAGACCAGTTGGTACATGCTCTAAATGTATCTAAGCCCTAGGACCTTTGCTTTAAGTCAGAGTTCATACTGATAGAGGGCCAAACCTCTGTCACTCTGTACTCTCTCTTGTAGCTGTAGAAATAACCCTTCTGCCAGACCCAAATCTGCAAAATAAATTGTGTGTTTCTTCCACAATACAGCAAACCTTTGCATTTTATAGAGGCATATTTAAAAGACTCTGAGAACCCTTCTCTTGCTCGTCAAGGAGAAAGTAGAGAAAAAAGTTTTAAATTAAGGCTTTAATAACTAATTGAAAAATAATCTAGCTATACATTTTTCTCAGATTCTGTTACTAGTAGGATGGTCCTTGTTATTAGCTTATCCAATTACATACCTAGTTTATTGATGACAAATACCATGAAATGTACGTTCTCCTCATTCTAAAAGTTTGGCAAAATATTGGAGAATATGAAAGACTAAGCAGTCATGCTAAGTCTATTTTCAGAGAGATTCAGTGCACAGTTGTTCACATGTATACACACATACGAAAGTACATTTTTACAAACTACATACTTAGTAAGATTTTACCAACAGGTTGTTAAATGTGTTCATAAACTACCTGTATATCCTGATTACTGTGGGTGTATATAGCTGACTGATATGTATACTTGATGTAACTATGCACTACTTAGGATTCAAATCATGTTTTCATTCTGGATGCACATTCCTTTTTCTAACTTTTTCAAAAATTGAATGTTAAAATATATGAAAAAGATTTAATAAAAGGATCAATGTAGCTGAATGAATGGGCTAAATTACTGTAATGTCTTATGAGTAGGAAAGTAGTAATAATATAACCCAGACAGAAGATTTGTAAATATTCGTCATTAAATGCAGAGCTAAAGTGCTGCCAAAATTCTAGCACCATATTCTGAAATGTCGAATACTTAAACACGCAGTCTTCCTCTGTTTTCAGAAGAATGAGATCCATTTTCCAAATAAAAATAGGTCAAGATAAATTAAAGAAGCTCATCTGCAGGAATAAATCAATAAATGGAGGAATGTCAAAGTGTACAATTTCTCATATAAGATTTTCATGCAAAAGCAGAAACACATTACAAAAAGAAAGAAATCAGGGTTGACAAGAAATGTCATGAAACTGGATATACGTTGCATGTACCATAGTAGTAACTAACTAGCCCTGTAGTCCCTTGAACCTCATGAGAACAAATCTCTCCCTATTATCTTACTGTGCAACTGAGAAAAAATCTTCCCTAACCTTTAAGCATCATGTTTATGTGTTTTATTGTTGGTAGGAAACAAATTTGATTGCATTCCTTTAATAGTAATGCTTGCTGAGTTATGGTAAGGCTTGATGTAATGTTTGTGAGGAGTGTACATACAGTTATATTAAGTACATTAAGTATCTCCAAATGATTTTTAAATACGTAGAAGAAATTAATATATTAACAAACTACTTAGCAAAGTTGTTTGTAACCATGATGACCTAAACAACACAAAATATGTTTACATGTGTATCTCTAATGTCTTTTACCAGCACAATTTATACAATGGATAAAGCCAGATAGACTTTTGTCCACATAACTCCTCTGGGTCCAAATGCAGAACAAGCAAGTCTCAAAGCTATGTATTAAAATGTTTTGGAAGGAATTAGGGAAAGCTGCGGAACAGATAATCAATGGAAGTTATGGATGGTGCTTCAGAGACAGGCCAGACGGTCCCTAAACGAACATATGGCTGAAAATGAAAGGTTTACTTTGTATATTCACTTCTTCATTTCTGCCACTGGCCACAGCTGGGTATGGGATAATCAACCTGAGGTGTAAATGCCTGTGGCAGAACAGCTGGTCTCCATCATTTTGAGGCTTGCTTGTTCTGCACTTAGACCCAGAGAAGTGATCCACTAGAGAAGGTGGATATATCTTGTTTGTTTTAACACATCTGCCTTGTAAGTTCACGATGTGATCTAACCTTTGAAAAGATAGAAATTTATTCATATTAGTGGACTACAGAGGCCTCTGTACAGTGCCTATTCCCAAGTAAATAGTCCCAATCTACTTGTTTTTTATTCTCATTATATAAACGATTCCACAACTCTGATCATCCTTTCCATGCTTTCCCAGTTCTGTTTTGCCATTTTAAGATGACTGACACAAACAAGACATTTATATGAAACAATTTATACAGTAGCTTAATTAGGTTTTCCTGTTTTGTTGCTATTTTTTTCTAATAAATCATAATGGTCTACTTACTTTTTCAACTGCTTAAGTATTAAGCTGATGTTCTCAAATAGCTATACACAGTGGCAATTGAAGGTTTTTTCCTGAATGGGAATCCCATTTACAGTAAATTAATGTTTATGTATAGTTAGGATTGTTTCCTTGCCACTGAGTTTATTACTTTGAATTTTCTAACACTGACTAACCTTTGACATTTTTCACCTAGTACCAAAATATCTTTCACAACTCCTTCCAGTCACTTTTAGATTTTCCTGTTTTGGTTAATTTGATACCATCTTCAAACTTTGTTTCATCATTCATCTGCTACTGCAGATAATTTTTTGAATGTGTTGAATACAATGAATTGTGCTTAGTCTTAACATTAATATAGGGTGATAAAGATCTTTCATTACGATGTATTTGAACTTCACTCCTTTCTTTGTTAAACAGTGCAAGATATTCTTGATAAATCTCAACTTAGTACAGGGAATGCAGCATTCTTTCTGTTTATGACAGAAAAAAAAAAGCAGTGTTTTCAGGAAAAGTGCCTTCAATACCCTGGCTTTAACAAAACTTTTATGTATACAAAGGAATTGATAAAAACCAAGGCAAATTCTTCCAGTTTCGAATATCCCCTACAAAACAGACTAATGTCTCCAAAACCTGTTCAGGCTGACATATTGGCAGACATAACTTCTCAGATTAATTAATCTTATTAGCAAAGAATATTTCTCAATTGTTCATACAATTGAGTGTGAAAAAAAACCAACAAAGTGTTCCTATAGGAAAAATAAATGTTCTATTTTGTGCAGTAAATACAATTTGTTTTCACTGTGTTCATTATAATCTAGAAATTATTTCATACAGAAATCTTTCAGAACTAAACATTTGCTTCATAAAAGTGCTAGCTAGATAATAAGATAGGAAAAAATGCTGTTTTTCAGAAAATGTACTAAGTGTTTCAACTTCAGGTGTTTATATTGCAGTTGAGTGTTGGTCACAGTTGCAGTTCAGTAGAAATTAAATATGAATAGGCTTGCCAGTAAAAATAAAGCACTGAATATATTTTTTTACATTTTTAAGCCTGAAACAAGAAAGTTCAGAAAAGTCCAAACTAATTCCAAAAGTCCAGGACGTTCAGATAAGGAACGAGAATGCTTGTACATACATTTCCCAAAACATCACTTGTTAAATTGGAAAAGGAACAGTCCATTACATTGAATCTGGCGGCATATGGGGCCAGCATAGAGTGTGCATCATTCTGCTGCTATTATGTGTCTGGTAAACTGTTAAAACACTGTGCCTAAATTCATACCGACTTGCTTCAGGGGACTCTGCATGTGTATGTGTGTGTGTGCACACGCGCATGTATGTGGAGGAGTGTACATGCCTTATAAAACATACAAAATCTGCGAGCAAACTGCTTCCTAAAAACATCGTGTGCATTTCCCAGACTACTTTCAAAGCACTGTGAAATCTTGAGGCCACATAAGAAGTGATTTTTTCCACTACAAAGCATGAGATTAGCAATTTAAAATGGATATAGTTTTCTATAGCCAAGCTCAGTTTTATCTGATATAAAAATAGAAATCCAGCCAAGAGCTGTACTGAAAGCTGTTTGAAAGGCAGATGATCAGCTTTCTTTGTAAACAATAGTATTCAAACAATAGCCTGTTTATTTATGGTTCCAAAGCACTGATACATTTATATGCCTCTCAAAGCAATCACTATCAAGTACTTCTGCAACCTTATTTTTGATTTTGGTTTGGTTTGGCTTGTCTGTTTATTTGGGTTTTTTCTTTTTGTTACATTCATTACACAATAATTATGTCAGTGATTTTTGTCTATGGGTAAAATGATTTCGGACTATTAATTCAATGCTTTAATGGAGTCAGGTAAGAGGGACTTTTTATCAAGTATTGCCAAGAGATTATAATGCTATTTCAGGAATTTTGTGTGTCACTCTTACAAAATAAAATAAAAAATACAAGAAAAACAAAAATTTCAAGGGACGTAGTAAAGTCTGTACTTGCTGAATTCCTAAAATAACTGGACTCCTTTTCAGAAATTTTATCTGCTTCCAGACTGGCACATACTTTTTTCCAAAAGCTAGTTTAAAACCTCCTCATACTTCTAATGAGCTTGTGGAATTTCTCATATAAAGCAGAAAAAATCTTAACTATTAACTTTAATTTTGTACTAAAACAATAGGCATTTGTAGTCTTACAATTTCAGTCATTAATTCCCTTGGTGTTTTAAATAATGATTTGGAAAGTGAATATCTAGGGAATCCAATTTAAAGTAAATTTTCTATTAGTATCGCATAACATATACCTTTCTATGCCTAGCCTCCTGAGACCCATATTTTCATCTTGGAGACACAATGTGTTGATGACTTTCCAACAAAAACATAAAAAAATACTGAATTACTGAAAAGAATTTTAAAAAATATTAAAAAACTTAGTTCCTTATAGCACAAGGAAAAATCACAACACACCTTAATGTCTAGTGGAGAACAAGTGCCTAAGTATTTCTATTGAAATTGTTGAAAAAAAATTGTATTACTTTCAGGTATGCAGTTTGAGGATTTACTCTTTGATCTTTTTCCAAGTATTTTGATTTATTATTATCAAATAGAAAGGAAAAAATGGAAAAAAAAGAATGGAGAAGTTGCTCCAAGTAAAGAAAAATGGTGAAATAGATACTTTACTATTTTCTAAGCTAATAAATCTATTTAAGTTTCTTCCAGCAGGAGAGTCATTTTAACAGCTAGTTCCAAAATGGCCCACTACCCCACTGGTTTCCACTGAGATCTGGGAGATGTTCACCTGACAATAGAAATCATCAGGTCTGTGTCTCAACAGTTGTGCTGAAAATACAACAAGATGTACAATGTTTCAAGCTGGCTTTAGAACTTAACAAACCAGACTATGCCTCATATTTTTAATTGCTTATTTAATTTTATCACTGTTTAACAAGAATACAGTTTTCATGTTTTTCACTTTGCTGGTGTTAAGACAAGCAAGAAAAGTTGAACTTCAGAAGCCATTCTTCCTATAAAATAGGATGATTTATTTGCATGCTTCACATGCTAAACATTTGTACAGAAAATGCAGGAACTTGGTCTTGAATTTGTGTCTCAAAATGCAGAGAAAGACATCAGTACATACAGATTGTCACATGAATCAGAAAACAGGTCCATGTAAATCCATATTTTGTCTCTGCTCAGTGGCAGATGCTTGGGGAGATGATAAGAATCAGGAAATGTATTGTAATCTCTTAATGTACAATTTCCAGGACAGCTCAAATCAGCAGATTTGGGACAACATAACCTTGAGACTGCATCCAAACAATGGAGTTTAACAGCCATTAGAAGAACCTGTTCTTCATAAAATTTCCTTTTTTGAATTCACTAATAATGTTGTAACCCCCCACATCCAGCGGAGTGAACTTCATTATGGGCTATATGATATGTCCATCCTGTTTTCTGGTTTACTTGGTTCTTCCTTACTGTTACTGGTTTGAGAGAAATAAAGTTTTCCCTACATACAGCTTCTGCCCGTACAGTTTTGTGACTGTTTCACCCTCAGATATTTTTTTTCCAAGATGATGATTCTTCAGTGTGTCCTCATGTGTGAACAATTCCATATATTCTGGCTTTCCCTGTAACATCTCTACTTCCACTATTCATTTTTTTGAGGAGAGACCAAGACTGCACTCAGTTTTCTTTATTGTCTTCCTTATAATGACTAATATTTAAATTGCCATTTAGTTGATGTTAGCAGAGAACCATGACTCCAGTGATTTGGATACCTTTTTGCTGAGTGGTGACAATTAATGTGGACGTCATCTTACTAGGTGTTGATAGTTAGACAAATCAGTGGGCAGGAAGTATAAAAACATGAAACAGAAAAGATAGAGCACATTCTAAAGACCGAATGTATATTCCAGAAACTCAAAACCCAATGTTGTTATTACTTGACACATCTTCCTGCAGGTAACATATTACCTTTGTGGTTCACAAACCAAGTATCATTCGAGTGCCACAATTCCGTACTAAGCCCCCTGATCCCCTGTCTCGTCTGGTCCCAGAAGCAGGGCCGCTGCCTTCCCATTATTTGCCAAGCTGGGACATGTCTGGCAGAACTCACTGGACTGCTGGGAATCACTGGCTAGGTTTTGGGGAAGAAACAGTGAATATCTGAGTGCTTAAACATACATATCTACTGCTTTAAAAGCAAAACAACTAAAAGAGTTAGTGATGGTTAGGGATTTATATGTCTGGTATTATTATAGTGATTTCTTCCTCTTTTTCTGAGGTCTTTACACACCAATATCAATAGATAATTTTATGCATCCACATATACTGAATCAGTCCAAGATGACACAGTAGCAAGCAAAAACAAAATCAAAGCACTTACCCCAAACTAATTAAATGCCTTAGACATTCAAACGTTTCCCTCCAACCTTGGTGCAAACAAACTGCAGAACTGGATCCAGATCTCTCTGATGCTCACATTACCAACCTTGAAAACAAGTTTTTAAAATACTTGTTTTTTCATGGTGGATGGACTTCAGCTTTTTCTCATGTTTTTGAAGTATCTAAACCAATATAAAATGAAGTTATTGCAATAATATAAATTCATCTTCTGATATTTTCTAAACATAATCTTTTCAAGATTTTGAATTCACTGATCAGCTAAGATTAAGCTTAAGCTCTTGTTTTCTAATCTCAGCTATTTTGTTCTGATACTGAATCTAGCAGTTACTGCCTTATTATACATACAAATCTTAGATAATTACATCCTGAAGTGAAATATGCACTTTTACGTTATATGACACATGGTAAATCAAACTTTGGAGACTCATCTTGGCATCAGTAGATGTTGACAAGACATAACAAAGAATTATCCTTAAGCTATTCAATTTCTATCAAGAAAGTGCTTAAATTTGTTATAGAGATACAATTTTCTTTCTAGACAGCAGAAGAGTTACAGAAAGAATCCCACTCCTTTTACCAAGTGGATACAATGAACAGATGAACAAGTATTTAATTACACTACTTACTAAGATTGGACTTTCACTGCATTCCAAAGACTGTCTTGATAGAGTACTTTGTGTGGCTTCAACCTTACCATAAAATTATGTCCTCTTTTTGACATTTACTTTCTACTAAAGCTTACTCTCCTAACTTGTTAAGAATGGTTAAATAATGACAGGCATGCAGTCAAGCTACTATTTAGTTGATATTAACATTTTGACTTAACCTGAACATAAATAATGCTATTAATTGTAGTGAAGTTTTTACATTAGCTATTATTATAATTGCAGATATCACCACCGTACTTTATTGTGGGGCAAAGAAGACTATTTAGTCTTCATGATCATCAGAAGCATTAGTAAACAACAGTCAGGTAGTGCTTATAATTAGTCTGAAATGCAGACATTTTAAAAGAGTGAACCAGACAGTAATAGTTATTTTGATTTAATCTACCAACTGGGAATCTCTTCTCCATCAGGAGTAAGGCACTCACCTCTTATAGAAAAAAGTTGGAAAAGCAATGTGTTCTTTCACCTGTGGTATTATGATTCCAGATGAAACAGGTCATGGTATAAGCATCACAAACTGTTGAATTCAAGTGTCTTCTCTGAAATCATCTAGCACAGACTTCAGTTCCCGGAGCTATAAAATGTCTTGATTATATATTACTTTTTAAATATGGTTGAAAAGAAAATATAACCTAGTAAAATGTTATATTTTGTTAAAAACCCTTGGCAAAAAATTAGGATTTTTCATGTGCATCAAGAACAGGTTGCAAACTAACCTGCTAACAGAGTATCTTATAAAAATATGATTAAAATTAACATCTATGTGTGTTCCCAACAACAGAAAGGAATTCTCCTTCGTTAAATTACACCTAACCAACCATGAATCAAGTTAAAAGTGATCTCTTTACAATAGAAAATCTACTTTGGGGTTCCTATAAAGTTTAGTCAGTCCTCTGTGATGTATTGATCAAATTAACATCGTTACTACATTCTATATATTGCTCTTCTGCTGGCAGGAAATAATCTGATACAGATTTTGATGGTATTTGTTAGAAACCTCAAAAGATAATTTTCTCTGCCATAAACAATTGATAAGCATTTAACCAACTACATTACTACAATACTTCATTCTCATTAGTTAAAATTCCAGTAATTAGGTATTGATAAATCTGTTGGAAATGTAGTAATTATAAATGCAATATCATTTGTTCATGTAGTTGAATTCACACAAATGTGAATACACATATTTTAGCCAACAAAGTATCACCAAGTAAAGAAACACCTTAGGAAGCTGACAGTTGTGCACACAATCTGTTTCCATGCAGAAATATGCTCTAGCTCCAAGTGAACTCCAATATGGGAATGGAAAGATGGGAGAGAGACAAGACATAACTTACAGAAATAAGATGGCTCTTTACTAATTTGGGGCATTATGATGCAGCTCCTATCCAACCAGTTATTCATCTGGTCCCCAAGCAACCCAGATTTGCCAGACAATTGGATAAAGCTCTGCTTTATCAGGCAATGGGGAGTCTTAACAGCTATACAACATGTATTAAGGGAAGCACTGTTGTGTACCTTTATTTAGGTGACAAGCTAGCCTTGCATGTAATATTTCATCAGCATTAAAGATTCTTAAAATCTCTTAAGTCCAGGAAGTACTGTGAAAGCAATTTGGGTACTTCCATTTAACGTCAGGAAGATGGCTAAGCAAGCTGCATAAGTAATCCTACAAGTGTGTAGTTCTTCATTTCAGATGAACGAATTCAGGTATAGTGAGTGACACAGGTATACTAGTTCACAGCAATACATTGCAAGATCCTGTTTTTCTTTCTAGTACCTCAAATACACGAGTTTGCTATATTTACTGTTCTGCAGTTGATATTAAGCACGGCATTCGCTCCTGTCTTCTTTCCTGAGGATTCCAGTTGTAATACTGGACCTTATTATGATATCAAAGAAAGATAAATTATTCATTAATTTGGAACCTGGGGGCTGCTCAGGATTCAGTGATCATGAAATGGTCAAGTTCAATATGAGCAAACAGAGGACAATCACAACCAACTACATACCCCTGGTTCTTCAAAAGAGCTGAAAACAAAAAGCAGAAAAATATAGAGAAAATCTGAATGAAGAAGGGGAGTAGTTTGCAATTTAAGAGTTCTGATTTACCATGATTTACCAGAATCATGAGAGAAGATAGCTTTGGTTAAATGTCCATCCTGATTCAGGGTTAAATTAAGGTAGCCACTACATATGGGAAAACAGAAAATCCCGATATATTGCAAGAAGAATGTTAGATGGTATTCAGTTAGGAGCTGTGAAAGACAGAAAAAGTAAAGACATTGCTAAAGATATCAGGGCTATTAAAAATAAAGGACCACCAGAAAATCAAAACAATACTTCAGATTTGTTTTTCAGCTGGGATGATAAAATCATCTATGCCAGTCTAGAGAGACACGAGGCAATATACTTATGATATGTAAACACAATAAGACACTATACCATTTCTTTATAATCTATGAAGGATATAAATTGCACTTAAGAGTTCCTAAAAACATGGATGAACAAATCTGCACAACTCCTGTTCATTTTTATTACATTTTTAATATTGGAGAGCGCTTTTAGTTTATCAAAAAGACAACCTCGGAGTGAATTAATCCCATAAAAATAAAGAAATTTTCATGATAGAAAATAATTGTTATTTGTAGAAACTAGAGGAAATAAAATTATTTCATAGAATCATAGAATGTTTTAATTTGGAAGGGACCTTAAAAATCATCTAGTTCCAACCCCCCTGCCATGGACAGGGACATCTCCCTCTAGACCAGGTTTCTCAAAGCCCCATCCAGCTTGGCTTTGGACACGTTCAGGCATGGGGCATCCACAACTTCTCTGAGAAACCTGTTCCAGTGCCTCACCACCCTCAGAGTTCTTCCTAATATATTTGGAATTGGAAAGAAAATTTACTGTTTAGTTCTCTTCAGCAGCTCAAGAAGCCAATGGAAACACTCTCACTTTGGATGGATAGGTTCTCACCGACTTGAACAACACCAACAATTTTAGGTGACTTACCAGGCTTGCACAATGAGCCTTACTTGCATCCACATAGAAGAACCTATAAGGAACTTCAGTACCATGACTAGGAGTTAAGTATGATGAAAAGATACATTCCTAAGGACTCTGCTTTATATAAAGAATCTTAATTGTTATTCTTAATAATGTTAATATTAAATCTTTCAAAAATATGCTTGTAGGAGCTACTGTTCACCTGAGGCACATTTGGAGATCATTAAAAAAACAGAATTCTTCAGCCATCTGTATTATATCACTAATAAAACTGACAAGTTAGAGGTGCAGTAAAAACCTGTGCATGTGCAGAAAAAATAAAACTTAATTTTTTATTGTTAGAAATTTCTTTCAGCTATCTGTTAAAGGGTAATTTGAATGGAGTTTATTCCCCAGTACATAAAAAAAAAAAAAAGAAAAAAGAAAAAAAAGGCCAAGTGTGTTGTATGAAAGATTTACAAGTATGTAAAATAAAAATAAAAAAAATTTTTTAGACATCACTGGCTTTCAGCTGTCTCATACTTTGACTTGCTATATATTCTAACTTCACACTGCCTCCTACGCAGTTATTCCACAGAACACAAAAAAGAGTCACTATTGAAGCTTTTCTCATTCTTCACTAATAATACTTACATACTCTCAAAATCATTTGCTAACAGTGTAGCGTCAGCCTTCCAGAAACCATGTATTGGGACATTGTTTTCTTTTTTCATTGTTTTTTTCTTCTGTACAGATTGATCACCTGGAAGGATAGAAACTGTCAGTATACCATACTTAGGAAAATATAGTGTTAGAGAGTACTCTAACACAAAAGTGAAAAATGTCACCCTTTGTGCAAAAAAGAAAACTACTAAAACTACACGAAATACATGAAGGTCTGATTTAGTCTCCTTTTTTCCTGCAATAAAATGAGTAGAACAGGGAAGACATCTGGGGTTTAGCAGCATGTTTTACACGTTGCTTCTGGGAGAGAATATGGCAATTGCCCTAAAATGGGTAAGATTAGCAAGGGAAAAGAAAGATAACAGTGTAATCACATATCTTCTACAGGAGGCACAGATGCATAAGTGGTGTAGAGATGTGGCCAAAATATGAAATCAAAATACCATTTCAATGAAATTTTTTGTTTTGTTAAGATTGGTTGTGCCAAATAGGGGAGAGACAATCTTGTAGTTTAAAAATATAGCCAAGGATCTGAGAGTACTGCAACAAGTTCCTGAGTCTGAAGTGGAAGATTTTTAGGAGAAAAGTAGGCAAATAATTTCATTTTTTGCTTGCATGCAAATGGTATTTTCTAACAAACACCTATTTTGTGCCAAGTTAGAGCAACTTCTGGATGAAATGTAAGCTTGAGTGTTTGTTGGAAACATTCACTCAAAACTGTGATGTTACGCTCTTAGTCTGAGGTTAGCTGTTCCCCATAGTCACAAGTAAACTAGGAGGTGAGAATAACATAAGAAAGAACTGTGTCTTTCATTGGATGAAGGATCTACATCAGAGCCTTAAACAAAAGTAGGCCTGTACTCTCCCTAACTATGCCTGAATCCTTTTACCAGCTTTTTAGAACTCCTTTCAGCCCAGTGAACCACATTTTAATGATAAGAAATAGAACTGATTTCAATTCTATGATCCTGTGTGAATCTCTCCTCTAGCTGTCTCTCCATGACAGAATCATCAATCTTATAATACTTTAACCATTTTGTCATGATGCTCTACCCTCCCGTCCTCCTATATGAGCAAATGCATATATTTTTTAGTGTTTTGTCTAAATTAAAATGTAGTTTAAAAGTTTCAGGTGTTCTCTGTGGCTTCATAGTTTGTCTTGTTGGGTAAGGTCTCGAGGTGATTACAAACCAGACTGTATTAGAAATGTCACAAATGGAAACAGTAATGAAATGGTCTGCTGGAAAATCATCATGACTTGGATTATAGCAGCCAAGTTGTAAATAATGTTATAAATTATGATTTTAAACTCTGAAAAATGCTTGAGCAACAGAACAAAATAAAAACCTAAAAAGTGTCATTTAGGATAAGATGAAGTAACTGCTCCTAGGAGACAGACAAATTTTCTTTACAACAGTATAATAATTCTCAGTTTTTGTCACTCACATAGTAATAGACTGCTAATGAATTAGAAGATTATAGCGTCCTATACTTACTCAGGTAACATTTTCCTGAAAAAAAAAGGAACAGTCATGTTTTAGTCTGAATACAATTTTCATTATATGGTAAGGTCTCAAATTGCCACTGCCCTTTATCCTGGACTTAGAAAAAAAAAGCTGAAGCAGAGAGTTCTTTCAGGTCTGGAGCAAAGGAATTATTCAGCTCTTTATAGCAACAAAGCAAGGCATATATTCACTCTGCTATCTATAAAGCACAATAGATACTACAAGAATCCATGTCATTCTGAAGCAAAAAAAAATACAGAAATCCAATGATCTCTGGGGGTATTTTTCCAGGTATTTTTAATAAAGCTCCATAAATTCTGTATAAGTCTGAGATGCAGAAAAACGCTGTTCTGTCAAAAGCTTAATGCAATAGCAACAGCTTAATGCATAATGAAAATGAAAAGAGTCTTAATCTATATCTTCATAGAAACTTTGATTTTCAGCAAGAAGTCTGATAATAATAATAATAATTTAAAATTATTTAAAATTCACTTGCGGTACATTATGAGTGGCAATTGGACTCATTTCTTGTTTCTTTTATATAGATTCTGCTTTCTTGTCTAGTCTTTCTATATGTTCTATGAAGAATGTGAACTCACTTCTTAAGAAGTATATTATGGGAGCTCTATTAAATTCTGAAGATTACCTCCCATACATATCTTCTCCACTTGTTTTCAGTTAGCCATTAGACATCTGAAATTGTTACATCCCAGTTAATCTGGTTCACGTTGATGGAGTTTTGTTGACTTTCATCTGTGAAAGATCTGCCCCAATATTCCAGAAAATCATTGACTGAAGACCCAGACCAAAATCAGTGGTTAGCTCAGTATATTAAAAATAATCTAAATGTCCTCTTAAAAAGGGAATTCAAAACTCTTGGGTTGAAAAGAAAACATTAAACACCAACAAAGTATTTGGGCTCATCAGCATTCTCTGGAAAATAGTTTGAAGGAAGAGAGAAGAACAATTCTGATTTTTGTTTTTCTTTAGGCCTCATGGGTATTTTATAAACTTGATGGCTACACATAATTTTAAAATTTTGTGGTTTTAAGTGAATATATGATTGGATTTTGTTTTTATAGTGCTCTGAAAGAACATTTTACCCCATAGGTGTCCAGGCTTTGTATTAACCCCCAGGATAGTAGAAAAGGGGCTTGTAATTAGCTGTGGTGTTTTTTAAATTGCACAATCTAAAGAAAATCTGTTCCTGTCAAGCTGAACTTTCAATAAAAGTCAACATACATTTGTAAAACTAAACCAGTTGCTGTGGTGACTATTTTCCACTGTCGTCTAAAACTCACAAATAATGAAAAATACAAACACATAAACTAAAGCAGCTTTTTGATACATTGAAAGGTGTTTTTTTAAAACGGCATTGCAGAGGAAGTCATTCAAGCAAACACATTACTTTGAGTGATGTTAAACAATAGATAAAAGAATAAATAAAAAATAGAGTAGAATGATTATTTGGTCTAAGCTGTCAGTTCCAAACACTACCTCAGTTTTACTTAAACTCAAAATCTTTTGCAAATATGTCCTGGTTTGAGGTAAAACAGGATCAATTTTATTCAGTACCTTTGCTTCTTAGCTAGGCCTCTTCTAACTCCTGAAATTAACAGCATATTGTGCAGACAATGTTCACTCTCTCAGAGTGATAAGACCAATGTTTATAGTTGCTGCCCAGGCATGGTATGCAGAGAGGCTCTTGCTTATATTTATTGCTATAACATCCAAGGCCAACCAACTTTGTTATGTGCCCTGTTGGAGGGTCGGAAGCGGAAAATCGCAGTGGGTTCCCACCTGTGGGGAGGAGCGGACAGGACAGGTGACCCAACACTGACCCACAGGGTATTCCAT
>RSEF01000001.1:202783509-202850212 GCA_003993805.1 Himantopus leucocephalus | reverse complement strand
TTGGGAATAGGAGCAAAAAGAAGTTGTTACTCAGTTTTACAACACAGAGGTTAAGGATGATTTACCAAATACCAATGTGTTTAATACAGTGACAGAGTATCACAACGAACATCTTGTCTAGTAATAAGCTGGGGCTGAAGTGTGACTCGAAACAGGTGGAAGATGAATTGGGAAGGCAGTGGAACTGCCATTGCCAAAGCTTATTTTTTTTCTGCACCTGGTAACGTACTGCTCCCCAGCCTGGTTGAGCCTGATGAAGCCCCTGTAATTCAAAGGCTTATTTTGTCTGGATTTCTTCTTTAACCTCCTGTTACATATTTTTGGAAAAGATTTTAGCCTCACTTCTCCTGAATTTTCTTTGAGAGATTAAGTTCATCTAGTTGTGTGTGGTGAAGAAGAGGGTGGTGGTGCTTTAGTGGCAAGGACACATAGTAATGGGAGCTTTTTCACTTACTAATGGTTATATGTTACCTTGCTTTTATTGAATATGATAAATAAATATAAAGAACAGATGTGTTTCTAATAGGCAAAGAGAAAATTTTGCAACGCAGTGATAACCGGCACCATTGCTATCTGGTAGTTAAGTCAGAAGGTTAAAGAAATACTGTGTGTGGTTTAAGACTGAATAGGTGTGTGTTTGATATTTGAGTCAGATAGTTGAAGGTTNGTGTGTGTTTGATATTTGAGTCAGATAGTTGAAGGTTTAAATTAGAAGAAACTTATAATTGCAATTACAGCCCCCCCCCCGATCAGGAGCAGTTAATGCATTGCTTAATCTGTGGCATATATTTACTCATCAGGGTTCAGTTTACCTTTTGGAATTAAACTTCACACTGAAATGAGGTGGATACATAATAATTGAAATCAGGTATTAACAAATTAAAGTTGTTGTCCGTCCGTCACCCCCCCCCCCCCCCCCCCCCCNCCCCCCCCCCCCCCCCCGCTCTCAGCACTGCTGTATGTTTTAGCCTGCTCTTTAAAGAAATGGGATGTCTTGGGTCGGTCTGTCTCACCCCTGCTAGCTCCTGAATGCATTGGAGCATTTCATAAAGAATTGATGAGAAAAGGAAAAACTCAAACTGCAGTTGTGTATTTTCTTCAAATTAGCTTTTATAGGCAAGGAGGAACATGATGTGGAGAAGGGACTTAAATTAGTACTCCTGGTGAAAGGTGTTTTGATTATATTCAGTGTGGTGGGTGTTTCAAGAGGTAGCAGGCAATTAGCTGGGCAGCGTGCAGCCAGCTTCCGACTGGCCCCAGCCCTTGCGTGGGGTGGTGGGGAAAAGTCGGGTAAACTGCAGAAGGTAAGGTGGGGGGGGAGCAGCTCTGAGAATGCTAGACAGAAAACCATGGGAAACCAGGCTTTATTCTGCTAGTCTTCTGGTCTTTTCATATAAGAATTTAAGTAATATCAGTTAAAAAAGAAATTGAGTATGAACATGTGTAGTAAAACACCTTCCCAGTAATTCTCTTAAAGCAAACAAACCAACCCCCACAACCCCCAAATCGAGTAGAATGGTTGCCTTGTTCACCAGCATGTTTTACTGGGGAATTGCACATAAAAATTAGTTCTAAGAAAAGACAATTTTGAGTTGTCTACTCACCCACCAGTATTTCAGGAATTCTGTTGTAGGGAGTCTCTTTAGTTTGTACGACAGTGTTGTTAATGTTACAGAGAAAAATAAAAATTGTAGCTTGTGTGTTGGAGTAATACTAAGATTTGGAATTGGCTGCTTCAGCATTGATTTATGCTCCTATTAGTTTACTTCTTACTAATTATCTTTGTGAGCGTTTTACTGCACAGTGAAATAATTCTTCAAATGACTTTTATTTCATAGATGCAATGTGCTAGTCTGTTTGCAGTGTGATGTTGCTAGATGTTGCTCTTCAAGAATTGTGGATTTCCAGTTTTTACCTATTTTTGATCAAGTTCAGAAAACTGACTGCATTGGATATTAAGTAATATTTTAAAATGCATCTATTTGTAGAGGAATACAAAAATATAGAAGAGAAACAAGAAGCTTTTTGGTCTAACATGAAATAAAATTGTTCCGCTCTTACATCTGATATATTGTTTAAAATTTAGCAAACTCAGCTGCCCTTAGTCTGACATATTTGAATAAATTGTCTTATATTAAGAAAGATGTAAGATGAAATTCAAGACTACTACTTAGAAGTCATGAGTCTATTTCTTCCTGTCTGGTTCTGGAATAATCTTAATTAGCAAAAAGCAAATTATTTACTTAAAAGTTGTTAATTTTTAGAAATGTTCTTGAGAAGAAAATGTTTTAAACCTTTGGGGGGAAAGTCATTACAGAGATTACTATGCAACATTTGAAAAGCAAAAAGGTCTTTTTAATTTAACTAATGTGAATTTAATGAGAGAAATTGAAAGGTTACTTGAATTGCTTTAGTGCAATAAAAAAGAACTTTTCAGTTAAGTCTTTAACAAATGAACTTATGTCCTTGGTAACACTGTAACTTCTCATTCCAGAAAATTTCAATGCCGTGCGATCTGTTTAACAGTATTATTATTCATAAGTAGTGCATGGACATTGAATTGTCAGTGTTTAAAAAAAGCTAATCAAATTGACTTATAATTGTGTTAATGCAATTTTAAAGAAAACTGCTTAAGAACTTTTTGTATTATATGCTCTCATTTCCCTTTTGGGGGAATTCTGTCCCACTTGGGTATCCTTGCTCTCAACGCTGCTCTCTGCAAGATAGTGTTTTCTATGCCGTTGTGCCCTTTTGTGACACTTTGAGATCTCTCTTTGTATTTGTTTTCCCCATCCTAGTTTCTTCTATTTTTCCAAGAAAACCAGTTCTGACAGCCTTTTTTTTTTTTTCTCTGACAAATGTCTTCCCGCATCTGCCATGCTCCCAAAATCTGTTCAGTATGTGCTCTTACCTCATTCAGATTGTCATTCAGCACCACCTGTGGAAAACCATCTTCTTCCTCACATTGCAGCTTCTTCCTTATTCTCACCCAGCCTATTTCTGGGCGGCCCTTGCCCTTATCTGTCAGATGAGTTTATCATTTTGACTGAAAACCTGTCGGAGCAAGGGTAGGTCAGTGTCTGATGTAGTCAGGGGGCTGTAATGCACGGACAGTCCATCGGTGGCCAGCTTGCCAAGGCAGCAAGCCAGCTTGTTCCAGACAGCGATTTTCCTGGCACTCCTGTGGGGACAGCCAGCTTTTTATAAATGCAAATGTGCACTAAAGTTCAGTGACTCTGGTACTGAAGCACAGGTCTGTGTAGACAGGAAATCTTACAGTTTTTGCCTTGGATTTGGTGTACATTATCTACACGAACTGTATCTTCTGGGCTTATCTGCAGTGCTCTTGTCATGTTCTGGCTTGAGCGCACAACTCCAGTGCCTCGGTAGGAATTGTACAGTATCTTATGGCAGGAATGCTGAAGCAAATGCTTTAAAAGAATAAAGGTGAAGTGTATTTTGTAGGAAAAAAATAAAATTGATGTGTCCTAGACAGATTCATAGCTCTTAATTTCATTTTTGTAAATATAATACGTATTTTTCTGTAAATTCCAGGTTGTGAGCCATGCCTTTGGTGAAAAGGAACATTGAACCGCGGCATCTCTGCCGAGGAGCTCTGCCAGAGGGAATTACTAGTGAACTGGAATGTGTAACGAATAGTACCCTTGCTGCTATCATACGCCAGCTAAGCAGCTTAAGTAAGTATCTGTAACTTCCTGCAAGTATTTGATTCCTGATGAAAAACTGAATAAATGAAAAGCTTTAAGATGGCTTGTTTTAAATAGCAAAATTATGATACAAGACATTGCCACTTATGTAACATAGTAATACAATGGTACTTCATTGTTTTTATGCTCCTTGTATTTTGAAGTTTGTACAATAGCCTCTCTAAGATTTACAAGTGTAACAAAAAAACCCAAAACAAACAAAAAAACAACACCCAAACCAAAAACAAACCCAACCCCCCAAACCCAGACAAAACCCAACAAAGAAACAACCAATGAAAAAACTGTCATAGAAAACCAGGAATTTTTCTAAGATGAGAGAAATTGGTGCAAGAAATAAGACTAGCACTTGAGTTATTCTTGGCTTTCAGTTGTACAGGATGAAGCCTCTTGGCATCAAGTGACACATTTGACTGAAATTTCAGGTTTTTTGAATGTGCTAATATTTCTTAAGCCTTTCCTTTATATATGTGTATGATCAATTCATATAAATGCAATTAAGCACATACATCAAAAGAATGGCATTCACTGAACAGACCTGTAGGCTTCTGTTGAGGCAAGCTTGTGCCGGCTCCATACAGAGCTGACAGTGCAGTACACCTGTTAGTTGACACCACAACTAGCAGTTCTAGGAGCATGCCTGGAGTGCTTCCAAGAATAATAATATTTGTTAATGAATGAGAAAAGAGATTTCTTCAGAGAGTGTTTAACAATCATCAGCTGTTGTTTGTGCTGATAACTCTGGTCCTAGAAAAGAAATTTTTGCTTCATTGGTTTCTTCACTTTGTAAATGGAAATGGTTTAAAAATGTAAGAAAGACTGTATGGAGTTTAGACTATGAGTCCTACGAAGTCTGGTGTTCAATTTGTGATGGTAGGAAATAGCCTATGCTTAGGTAGAGAGTACAAGAAACACAGCATGGTCCCTTTTCCAGTAGTCAGTGATTCAGGGATTTTCTGAGCTGGAGGTCCATCTGAATCATCTTGTGTAACGAGCATTTGTAAACCTATCATCTGCAGAATGGCTTAGATGTGTTCAAATAAGGATTGCACTGTTTTCTTGCCCAATGACCTGTGGCAGAATGTCCCATAATAGAAGTTGACCTATTTCTTCGTTTTGATACTTTCTGGTTCTTGAGTTATGAAAAAGAATGAAAGATGTTTTCGTCTTGTGTATCTCTGTAATCATCTGTGACTTTATTAAGTTTTTATTATGTTCTCCTAGTGATATCTTTTCCAGGTTGGAGTGTCCTGATCTATTAGTACTCTTTTTGGATAGAAACCCTTTTGTATTTCTGATCATTGTTATTTCTGCTTTGAACATGTAAGTTAGAGTATGTTGGGTGGGATTTTTTTTCACGTGGAGTGTTGAGGACTTCAGATTGTAATCAAAACAGACTTTTTCTGTTTTATCATTAGTTCCCTAGGAATTTATAAAATTTTTATTGCTGCTAAACATTGAGTTTATATTTTCAGAGAAGTTTCCAAGTGATTCTCTGATCTTTCTTGAGCAGTAGCTGCTGATTTAGTGTCTAATATTATTTATAGTTAATTTGTGTTTGTACTGTCATTGGGTTTCACTTACTGTTTTATCAGGCAGTTGCTCAGTATTGACATCTTTAAGTTTCAGAAAATTGAGAAGAATAGCTAATGTCTCCTAATTACATTCAAGTATATCTGATAAGACCTCATTTTGGTGTTGTACAGTGATTGCCAAAGTGTGGATAATACCCTTTTCACTTGTCTGACTTGCTAGGAATGTCTAGCTTTCATTTCTCCAGATTTGGTCTTGGGGCTAATCTGCCTGTTACATGGCGTATGCAGATCCTCTTATGATTGTTGCTGAGGAACTGGTTACTTACACAATCCATATCCTGCAGTTTTCTCTTAGCCGATTTCTTGGGTCATCAGAAGTCTCTGTACACAGCCCTAAAGTACTTTATTAGTGTCAAGTTAAAGATCTATGCAAATAAATGATGTGTCCTTTGTTTTAACAGATGAATACATGGTATTTAATGAGTGAAGTCTACCACCGGGCTTGTCCACAGTCTAAAATCTGTCATGTTTGCAGAGGGTTTTTTCTGCAGACAGTGTTCGTTTTGCCTGTGTTTCAAGCCAACCGGGAGCAAGGAAATGATCACAGAAAAATGCTGTGCTGGAGCTAATGTAGTATGTCCTGCTGACAGCATCAGAGCTTGTTGGTGTTCCCACAGCTTGAAGCATAGAGAGAGCAAGTACAGGTCTATCTTGCAGTCACACTGTTTTTTAATGTTGTACTGCGAGTTCGGTGTGGATTTTAAAAACTGGCAGATCTGTGCTGTTGCATACAAATTTGGCTTGCTTCTGCCTCTGCTCTTTTCAGGAGACATGAACAAGTTCCTATCCAAAAGGAATGTGCTCTCAGTGGAGCTTTTTTCTATTATGTCTTCAGATTTGGGTTTGTTTGCAGCCAGCTGGCTTGGAGCACAGGCAGAGCGAGCAGGGTTCTGTATGAAACTCTGCACTTTTATATAAGGTAAAAGCTTGACTAGAGGATTCCACTTCACTTGGGAGGAGAGAATCTAGTGGGGGGAGGACTGGGAGCGTTTGCATCCTGTACCTGTAAGTACTGTGATGCTTTACCTCGTAAACACAGTGATGGAGGAAAGGCTTTGAAGAAAGCTTTGGCAAAATACTCCCTTACTTTTGGCAGTGGGGTTTGGTCTGATGGCTGCAGGACTCTAGCCAGTGAAAAAAAGCTGCTCTCTGCAACAGGATCTGTTGCACCATGGTTTTGTTCTGGAGTTTTGCATATGTGCATATATGGGGAAGAAATAATAAATTACATCGGATTGTTGTTGAAGACTATTTAAAACTGTATACGTAGTCCTTTATCGAGCTTTTCTTAATTAGATTTCAGTCTGTACATTAACATACTCATGTTTCAAGTTGGATTACCACTTCTTATTTCATTTGAATATTTTGTATTTTTGTATCTTTGGTTTCTCCATTCATTCAGATACTACCTGTTAGGCTAAAATTTTATTCCTACATGGGTATAAACCGTCTGCACGTAGGTACAGAGCTACTTTCTTTGACCCATATGCAAGTGATACCAAACTTCTTTTGCTGTACAACGTAAAAGAGAGGAAGTGTGATCTGTGGGGACTTAGGAGACTTTGACACAGAAGGCAGTGTCCACCAACTTGCCTCCTAGTATTTTTTTGGGTAGCTTGGCCATTGGCTTAGAGTTTCACAAGTTTTCATGCAGACCTGAGCACACTGTCTCCAGCTTTGTGTGACTCTGCTCTTTACCACGGCTGAATCAGGTTGAGTTGGGAAGTTAGCTTTTTTGGCGTTAGGTATCGTGCTGGAGGTACTATGATGAGGCAGATAAGAACCAAGACATGGTCAGTAACAGCCTGCCACTTTTGCTTTTTTTTTTTTTTTTTTTAAAAAAAAAGGTGGTCGGGGGGGGGAAGAGCATGATTCTAATGCTAATTAATCCAGTTACAAATGGGTGCATGGAATCGCGGTCTTGTGCTCCATGTTGTGATAAAATGGTCATGTCCTGGGTGAATTCCAGTTCACAAAACACCACTTAGTTCTGTAGGCCGTTTCAGTCCTTACCTAGGACCCTGAGGAGAGCATTAGTGCGGCGCTGGCTCCCTTTGGGGCAGCCCTAGTGTCATCTTTCTTCCAGTATCTTGCAGAACTGACATCTGAATGCCAGGTGATGACACTGCTCTACCTTTTTTCTTTGATAATGCGTGTTCATGGTGTGAAAACTTGTAACCCTTTTAATGCACTGTAAATCTTTCCATTAGCTTCAATGTCTTCTTCCATGTACTTGTGCTGTGGGACAAAGAATGCAAAAGCAAAGCTGTACATTTTAAACTCAAATACGTGAAAGGAAACTAGCCAAAGTAATAAACACTGTTGGGTTTCCAATCTTCAGGCAAGCCAGCACCATTGTTGAATATCCTCCTCTGTTACAGCACAGAGCATTTTGACTGCTGACAAAAGATACCTTTGGGTCAATGTATTCAATGTGTTAATGCACACCTTTTTATGCAGTATGTGAAAAGCAATTGTAATTACTTCACGTGGTGTCTAGTCTCTGCTAGAGATGTTATAAACTGATGTGACAAGATGACGTTTCATGTAATTAATGTAGAACTTGGGTAGAAGTATTATTTCAATTATTTGTGAAATACTGATAAGGTATTTTGTGAGCAACTGAATATACAGCTCTATGAAGATGACCTGTGGAAATGCTAGAAGGAGGCATTTCTCTTAATTGACATTAAAACCTGTTGAGAGCGGGGATGTGGTGAGGCAGCATCATGACTCAATTTCTCCTCAACTACTTCTGTGGTTGGAGGGAGACTTGGAAGGAAAGGCTGTGTAATTCCTCTGGTGTTTTTTTTTTTTAAAATACTATTTAGGTTGCCTGTATGTTGGGAAGCACCTTATGTTTTTAAATGACTGTCTTATAGTACCAAAATCAGCTCTTAAGTTGAAAGGTACATGCTTGTAACTTCAGATGTTTTTTTTTCTGCTTGTTTATTGTTGAAAATCTAATAAAAATGGTAACATCAAAACCACTAGAGAAGTATTACTTTATTTCTAAAACTTACTGTATCATGTTAATTAGAATAGCATGTTCCAATATTGCTTTACTGTGTCACTATTTTTACTGACAGAAGATTGACAACCTGTCTTTCACTTGTTTTAGAGTAGCAAGTGTTTAAAAATTAAAAAAATAAAAATTCAATATTAAAAGAAGTATGTTCCCACAAACCAACTTTATGACTTATTTTGCCTCCTGAAAGATAACTGACAAGCACCTGTCTGCTTGACTTCTCTAGGAGTGATGTGCTTAATGTTAGAATGCAGCAGTCCTCCCTCAGCAGGCTGATTTCAATATATTAACATAAACTAACATCCATTAAAATTTATTGAAGTTTTGAGCTCTGAATACTGGTGGCTGAAGAACGTAATGCTTGCTTTACTTAGCTGAAGAGTTGAAAAGATTATTTGCTCCGTAGCTTAGAATGTCTTCATTTGCAGCAACTAAATGAAATGGGGATTATAATTGAATCTCAACTAGCTGCTGGGAAGCACTTAGAGAACACTTTTAGTGTGAAGGTGGTTGAAAACACTGGCATGGCTTGCCGCGGAGAAGTTGTTGAGCCTCCATCCTTGGAAGTACTCAAAACTGAACTGGACACAGTGGTGGGCAACCTGCTCTGCTTACCGTGCGTTGAGCAGGGAGTTGGACTAGATGATTTTCAACCTCAACTGTTCTGTGGTTGTGTGACTTCTGTTTTGGAGGGGGAGGACATTAGGGTAGGCAGCACACCTTGCCTATCCGCCTTCCACATACGTACGAAGCAGAGCTCGGATACACCGNGCAGGGAGTTGGACTAGATGATTTTCAACCTCAACTGTTCTGTGTTTTTGTGACTTCTGTTTTGGAGGGGGAGGACATTAGGCGTGGGTAGGCAGCACACCTTGCCTATCCGCCTTCCACATACATACGAAGCAGAGCTCGGATACACCANTCGGATACACCGGAATATCTAACATTTTGCATTAGCTGTTGGCAGATCTTATGTTTAGTGAGAAAAATCTATTACTGGTAAAGTCCTCTACACAAAACAAAGCAATCAAATTATTTTTTTTTTCTATCTCTAATCCACGAACAGTACTTTCAGATACTGTTTTAGTGGTGGTGTTGTTCTCTTCCCCCCAAGTAAATGATGCAAGAAAAGAACAGACCCTGTTGACTTTTTAAGTGTGGCTATTTTTTACTTTGAATTATGGTCTCCAGATGTTCACAGGATGGGATCTTGACTGAAATTTTAATTACATCTGTACTTTCCTTTGTAAAATGCTAAGCTTGGTTATAGGACCCAACTTAAAATGTCAACAATTGCTGTTCTTTTGGAAGTCACTGTCATTTAGGTGGTTAATACATATTCCATAACGTTCCAACTATTAGACAAAATTTCACTTTCTCTCTCTTCTTCATTTCTGGTCTTGAGATATATCTTGGTACAGGTCAGAAAAAGAGGAGTTTAACTCAGAAGTAAGGCTTTAAAATTTATTTTTGTTTAAAAAGCATGGAGGGAGGATTTTGCTTTTTGCACGAAGAACTGATGGAGTGTGGACGTCTTGAGAGGGGTGTTGGCTGCAGAAATTGCAGAGGGAGAGATCTTAAATGAAGCAGCGTATCTGGGTAGGAGGGACTGAGATACAAGTAGGTGCAGTACTGTCGGTTGAGTGAGCAGGAGCAATTAACTTGGGTGGAATCTGAAATTTGTAGGGGACGTTCTGGGACAGAATTTACCACAGAAGTGGTAAATTGGGGATTCCGGTCTGGAGTGGTTGAGAGGTTTGGACTGGGACAGGAGTAGAGTCAAACTATGGATGAGCACACCCAGTACTTTGGGAGGTGGGAGGTCTAGGAAAGGAGTCAGCATGCAGAAGGATCTGTGGACCGAGAGGGGATTGGGTTTGTCATGCGGCACTCTTGTCTGCTGTAGCACCTTGAGAGTAGGACTTGAGGCTGCAGATCTGAACTGGACTATCCATTCTCATAGTGACTGAGAAAATAAGGCAGCTGAAAGGGAGGCTGAAAAGGTCATAGGCTCCTCTTTTGTGCTATATCAAGTCCAGACTGGCCATGGGTAAATGTGGTCAGTGCTGTCTCAGTCACTCAGATGACTCCAGTGACAGAGCACCAGGTATACAGCGAGCGTTTGTAGAGGTAAGTGGGCTGCCTTGCATGAGGATCCTGGTTTTTATGTGTTTCACTTTGCCTTCATTTTGATGTTGGCTTTTGCTCATGCTTATAACTAAATCTTAATGACTACGGATTGCAAGATTTTAGATTTCAAAATTTACTTCAGAAGCTTTTATGGACAGCAGTAACTTTGGGCCTTTATTTTCATCAGAGGCAAGTTTTAATGATCAGTGGTGTGTCTGTTGGCAGTAGTTCAGCTACATATGGATTAAAATTTGAAAGTCTCCCTGTTGAAGTAGAAGACTAACCAGAATGTCCAGGAGAACAGACTTTAGGCAGCATTTATGGTATATTTTGAGATTTTGTCCAAATCTATTGCCCATAATTTTGCTGAATGACAAACTGAGCTGTTATAATCCTACAGCTACTGTGTTTTATTATAACTTCATGATATTGAAGCCATTTGTCTTGTGTTTTGTAAGCCCTTAGCAAAGGGATTTCCCTGTATATTTTCTTACACAGGCAAACATGCTGAAGACATATTTGGTGAATTGTTTAATGAGGCCAACAGCTTCTACATCAGAGCAAATTCCCTTCAAGACAGAATTGATCGTCTTGCTGTCAAAGTTACCCAGCTGGATTCGACAGTAGAAGAGGGTAGGTAATTGCATGAAAGCATTGAGCCAGAAGTGATGTTGACAAGACCACAGTATTCAATTACACAACAGTCTCTGTCTTTTCAAAGTAATCCTGATATTTCATCTTGTTTTTTCAGTAAGGCAAGCTGGGAAAAAATCATGTTAGCAGAGTGAGAAAAAATATTCTTGAGTCGTATAGCTGTCTTCATTTTTGACTTAGTGTTACTTCAAGAAGCCCCTGTAGTGATGGAGCCATTGTGCTGCCTTTTTCACAGGGAAAACTTTTAGTTCATGAGTGTAATAAATCAGAAGTGAATATATCTAGACCTTACTGGAAATAAACCAGAATATTGGAAAAAGTTTGAGACAGTAGGTCTATGTATTTATTTCAGGATAGGGTGTTAACAAACTATATTAGTAGAATCTGTTCTGCAGTGATCTAAGGTCTTATAATACTCTTTACCTAAATGAGGTACTGTGTTTGCATCAACTAGGTGAAATTCTCCAGGGGCTTCTAGTCACTAGAAACAGTATTTCCTTTAAAATGCTGTTACATCCTCACTTGCTTACGTATTTGGTCATTCAATTTGTAAATACATGGTAAAAACAAAGGACTTAAGTAACATCATTACATTGTTCAAAAGGACTTATTTGGGTTAAGTAAAACATGTTTCTCTGTCTAGCTCTAAAAGCTGTAACATGCCTGTTTGCTTCCATATTCAGTTGCATGTCTGAGCCAGCCATTGCGTATATTCCTTGTTTAGATGATTCCTGACATTTAGTAAAATGTAAAAGCTTGTTACATCAGAACAGTAGTGTAATATTTACTCAGTAGTAGTTAATGCTACTTGTGATATCATAGAATCATAGAATGGTTTGGGTTGGAAGGGACCTTAAAGATCATCTAGTTCCAACCCCCCATGCCACGGGCAGGGACACCTACCACTAGACCAGTTCACTATATTTAATAGTAGTATTTATATATTTTATATAATATAATCTATTTTATATTTGTATAATTTATTCTATTTAATAATACTATTAATGCCAATATTAAATTTTACTGTTGACGTTTAATAGTGTAATATTTAGCCTTCCATTTTTAGCTTGTTACTGTCTGAAAATTACTACGGCTGATTTTTTTTTTCTGGTTTTGGAACACGCTAACTGGTGGAGTATCACAGTTGACACTAGCCCCTTTGTTTTGCTGTCTTAGAGGTCAGGACCTATATGGGAACATAAACCAAGCTATTATAATTACTATTCAGCTTAGTTTTTGAGGCATGTTGTGGTGGTAATATGAGCAAACTAGAAGATACTCATACACTGTCCTTGCTCCGTGCTGAGGTGGATGGTGTCAGTCGTCATGACTTTAAAGTCCAACATTTTTGGAAATGCAGTCCTCATCAGAGGTTGTTTTTGCTTTTGTTTCTTTTTCTAAATGTCTCATTTGTATTATGCAATACCTCCTGGCTAGTTTCCAGAGTTCGGAGAGTAATTAAAAGCAGCCTGTTGGAAGGGGAAACTAGTGTATGGGCTGAGAATTTGGTCAGTTTTTATTTTAAACAAGCAGCATACTCTTGCATTGCTAATCGTCTTTCCCATTAATAAGCTATGTATACAAACTGCTGTCACTATAGTGTCAGTAGGAAATTTTATTGGCTATTTAGCTGTAGAAGTTGAAATCTTTATAATAATTCATTGTACTGTCATTAATAACTAAATGTATTTCTGGGTAGCTTAGGCATTTAAGTAAAACATCAGTTGCTAGGTTGATTTAAAAAACCCTTTAGATTTAATTGCATCAGTGATTTTTTTACATTCTTAGATATAACTAAGATGTAGTGTATATATAAAATATTTTTATATATAAACTAAGACTAGAGTTGGGAAAAAAAAATTTTAAAATAGAGATTGTTTTCAAAAGCATATAAATAACTTACACTCAAAAGCCCCATAAAAATGGGATTTGTGCTCTTTTGAATGTCTTCCTTCAACAAGAAGGTAACAATTCAGATACATACCTCTGAAAAAACTGCCTGAAATACCTTACTGGTTTACTTAAAGGCATGTTTAAATAGAAAGTAGTTTCTCAGAAATGACGTTTTGATACTTCAGATAATGTGAATGGGGGAAGGGCGATTTGGAATGAAATATTCTATTTCTAATTTTTTGCTATTTTAAAAGCTACTGGAGAATCTAAGTGGTCTTGGAGTGAGAGGCAAGACCTCACCACAGATAACAAAAATAGCTGGGTAGAGAAGTCTGAGTGGGATTTACTTTCCATCATGACAAAGGATAACAGTGTACCTTACGGGGTCTGTGTCAAACTTCATGCCTTTCTGGTTTTGCAGGTTATCAATATATTAAACTTCTTTTGCTGAGTGTTGCCCAGTTACTGTGTGAAATTCTCACAGTTTGTTCTTGACTCGATAAATTAGATGGATGGACAAGAAATACTGGATGAAATGTCAAGGGGGATGAAAACAACCCAGTGCGTTTTGTTTGTACTTCTACGTCTTACACTGTTGTAAAACAGTTGGATCAATTTGAGAAGTGGTTAGTGCTGTTGTAGACAAGCCAGTGAAGAATTTGGTATTCTGTTTAACTGCAGCCAAAACCCTGTATTTCAGGTTGCCTAAGAATGGAATATAAGGTGGAGAGCCTACTGCTGCTTTTCAGTTGTGATTGGCATTATCTGGATCTTTTTAGCAATAGTCACTCCATCTCAGGAAAATTTATATTGAGAATGAAACAAAGTCTTGCTAAAAGTGACAGGGACAATTAAAAGCAACTTAAATATTTCATTTGAAAAGAAAGAATGAAAAGGCTAGTATTGTTTCCCCCAGAATTGTGCACATGGAAAGATAAAATGGAAGTATGTTACTGGACTGTATAAAGAAGGTAAGTATTTATCTCTAGAGAGATAAGGAAAACTTAAGATCAAGGGATGTTCAACTGTATGGAAAGATTTTGGAGTTGAAAGATGGTAAAAGATGTGGAACTTTCTCACAGGAGGTTCTGGAGGCTATAATTTAATTAAACTTAGAATGGGGTTGAATGTGTATGGATACCACATCTAATGATAAAACATGCTCTGTCAGGAATACCAGATCCTGTGTTTCAGGCTTGAAGCCAGTCTTTCTGCTATTAGAAGTCCAGGTTAAACCTCGTAAAAAGGGGAGATCACTGGACATCTGCATGTGGCAGGACCTCACCTTCTGAGACAGTCCATGGTCCCGTTACTTTAAATGAGGTTCTGGACCAAGTGGGACTTAAATCTGATTTATTATGGTAATTCTTACATGCCTTTGTGCTTAAATGTCATCTTCCAGTTTTCCTTCTGTATTTTGCTAAAAATATTTTAAATCGTTAGTGTAAAATAGACTTTGTTTATGCACTTATGTTAATTTCAGACCTGTGATAAATGTATTTTTGTTTCTAACAGTATCATTACAGGATATCAACATGAAAAAAGCATTCAAGAGCTCGACAATTCAAGATCAGCAGGTAGTTTCAAAGAACAGCATTCCTAACCCAGTGGCTGATATTTATAATCAGAGTGACAAACCACCACCTCTGAATATTCTTTCACCTTATAGGTATGGAAAAATTCATTGTTTATGTTCTTGTACTTTGCCCTTTATCTCCTAGTTGTATGCAGAGAATAATTACAGCAGAAGGGCTAAGCTGTATTGGTTACTGAGATTTGTTTTTTCAGGGACTTCTCTGTTCATGGAAACAAAAATTGCTATTACCACTCTTAAAATACTAAGTTGTACCTGACAAAAATCATCTTATTTCAGCATGTGTTACATGGCAGCACAGGATCAGAGAGCAAGGGCCACTGATTATGTAAAAAGTCAAAGCAAAATTAATAATATACTAAACTGCTTTGGTTCATTTATGTGGAAAGCTGGATTTGTTGCTTTTGCCTTCCCTCTATTGTCCCTCTTCCCCACAGCATATACTTATATGCACACACACACACAATCTTTGCCTTTTCTTTTCCTGGCTACTTACTGGTGAATATCAGAGCAGCAAGTGGGACTTACTTTAGATTTTTCTTTTCCTGTTTCCTTTAAGTTTATTGTTGCTCATGAAATGAGTATAATTTGTCTGTCTGAAGGGTCGTGGACATGTTTTTACTGTGTCCTTCCAACTTTTGAGAGGTACTAGATTGTGAGCTATCTGTGTAAAGCAGGCACTCAATCTGCAGTGAATTATTTGAAATTTTTTTAGGAATGCATAGCAGAGCATTTGCAGTGGATTTTATTTTTAAAAGCTTTTACTTGAAAGATAAAAATTTCAGATTTATAGCTGAAGGCCATTTTTTTTGGCCACTACTATAGACAATAGTGGTGTTTGATTGTTTGTAGGCAGCCAGTTAGTAAGAGTTGTTATCGATCAGCTGTTCTGCACAGCTATGTCCTAATATATATCTGGATGACAGGGTCAGTGATCTTTATTGTTATTCCTGTTTTATTAGGGACACTTCAGTGAAATTTACTTAAATTATACTGTTGGTTAAGTCTTTTATATCTACTGAATTTAAATTATTTGTATTTGCCTTGGACAAAGCTTAAGCAAATTTAAAATTGTAGTCTGACCAAAGCTGGAGGTGTGGAAGAGTGGCCCCAGTGCACCCATCAGTAGGTTAGACGTTCGTAGCAAGGAGATCTAGCACACATAAAGTAAGGGGTTTATGGCTGTATGACCGGAGAGTATGCTGTACTCTGTACTGTGCTCCAGGTTGTAAGGTTTCCATGTGCTGGATCTCCATTGCTCTTGATCTTGCTGGTAGAAATTAGTATTCAGCTGCCATCAAAATTTGCCTGGGAAGAAATTAGGATCCACAGCCAAAAGGCACTCTGAAGCACACCAGTTTAGCAAGCTAGACTGGGATCACCATCATATGCTATTTGGACCATGCCAGCTGCCCTGCCATGTTGACTTCCCCTACACGCACTGCTTTCCAGGAGTTTAGGATATTAGAAGATTCCCTATTTCCAGGCCGTGGGGTCAAATTAGGATTTGAGAACGTACCTTTTTTGTGGCTTCTTAGTCTGGGTGTCCCTGGCTCCTGATGCCAATTGGAGCTGGCAAGCCCAGGTCCAGCTCTGTCTCAAATCCTCCTAGAATAGTCTGGTAGGATTCAGCCTTTCAGTTGCCATCCCTTTCCTAGCCCTTCCCCTAGCTGGAAGAGTCCCACTGAGAATAGTGACTGTCTAGTGCTTCCTGTCATAAGGGCAAAGGTACTCAGACCTACCTTGTTCCTAAATCCAGATCTTAAGACCCATCTGGATTGAGCCAAATACTCCTTTTCCAGTTCTTTTGAGACAGTTAAGTTCCATTCTTACACTGCTCTGTCCCCTACACACCCTGTCTTGGCACTGATCATCTTGCAGCACCAGTGAATTTCACTCCGGTGAGCCAGCCGATGCAGGAGCCTGATCAGCTCCTGCTCAGCTCTGGTGAGGCATAGCCTGGGAGCATGCCTCCCAAAATACTGGGTATTTCACCCCTTTCCTCTGAAATTCTTGGCATGAATCAAGCCAATTGTAAGCTGTAACTATCAAGAGTGGCATTTAATGAATGCACTTGGCATGCTGTCATCTTATAATGCAAAAACAGGGAGCTTGGATGATCGTCAAAGGTGAGTTTTGCTGGTTTGAAAAATACTAATTCATATTTTCTTAGCTTTTCTTCTACTGTATTTCCAGGGATGATAAGAAAGATGGATTGAAGTTCTATACTGATCCTTCCTATTTTTTTGACCTTTGGAAAGAAAAAATGTTACAAGATACTGAAGATAAGCGAAAAGAAAAGAGGAGGCAAAAGGTAAAAGCAGAAACCTAATAGCAAATGTATGTGTTATTTTTGCGTATGGTTGTCCAGGCATAAAAACTGCTAGATCATACTTAGATTGTGTGCATGGAAAGACTATTCCTCTTTATACGTGGCTGTAGATTCAGTTGGTTCAGTTTTTATAGCTCATACTGTCTATTTTAAGAAGTTGGTAAATTGAATTTTAGGAGTACTGTAGTTATCTTCCAAGATACTTTCTTTAATTCTTTGCCAGCATCTGCTTATTAGTACTCAGCAAAATGTCCCTGTTGTGCTTCGGAAAAAGACACTGTGATTTAGGGGAATAAAAAAAAAAAAAAAAAAAGAATTTGAATTGTTTTCCTTTATTTTCATAGTTCTTCATGCAGCAGCATCAACTCCCATAGCAAAACATGAGCTTATCCAGAAATAAATATTTTTGTTGGGAGTTTTTAACTCCTTGATAGTAACTCTTCACTTTTCTACACCTGTTACAAGTTAGTAAGATGATAATACACAGCAGAATTATTCTGTGGTTCAGCAACAAGAGAAGATTAATTTTAAGAGTAATATTCTTTGCTTCCTAGAAGTTTAAAACCAATAAAAAAAGGCTTTTTCATAGAAAAGTGTCTTCAGTCCTTCTGGAATATCTTGATGTGTGTTCTGATGCAATCAAGATTTTCTTAATGGATTTTAGTTTTGAATGAAGAAGTTAGTTGCTACATCTGCAGCTTCTTTGCGGTCAATTTTTTTTATCAAATCTGAGGGCTTTAAGATTTTTGAAGATAACTGAAAAAAAGTGAAGAAGGAGAGTTTGAAGCAATGACTGCCTATCTTATCTGGCAGAAGGTGCCCTTTTGGATAGGTTCAGTGAGAGATAAGGGATTTAAAATAAAAGGAATCCAAACAAGATGCACAGGCTGCTCAGAGGAAATAGAAGGAAGCTACTTAATTTTCAGTACACGTACGTACACATACACGTGTGTATATATGCATGCACATATATATTAAAATATCTACACATATGTATAGATAAGCAGGTATCATACTATATCAACATGTATATACATGTATTATACACATGTGTATGTACATAATGTCTAATATGTGAGCATACATGCTCATGTACTTGTGTATATACATTGTGTGTATAATACATGTGTATATATGTGCTAATATATATGGTACCCGATTAGAAATCAAATTGTAGGGCATGACTGGGAAGCTTTACTATTCAGTTTTTATAAAATTCTACTAATTCCTTGTTCTTGTTGGTAGGCAAAAATTTCTGACTACAACATTTTTATACAAAACATGGAAACTCCGTTTAACTAGAACATCGTTTTGTGAATTCATGATTTTAAAAGTTCTGGAAGAACTAAATCAGGTCTTCCTGTTAGGAATATGAGACAAAAATGTTTTCTGTTTTGGCAGGTATCTCAGTATTGAAGTATTAAATAGAATTAAAGTTGAGTAAACATTTTCAGTGGAAGTTACTGTCTAAAGCAAAGTATTAGAAAATAATCACTTGGTTATTTGTATATGTATTGGCATATACAAATGTATATGCAAGGTTATAATCTCACTATGTTCTCAGTATGATAAGTCACAGAGCTGATTAAAAGACTGGGAATAATTAAAGCAGCTTTAATTCTCTAGTTTCATTGGTTTTTTTTAAATTTCATTCAGTGTTTCTTTATGAAAAATATATAGGGATAATTGCACCCTTTGGATTTTTTTCCTCCCACCTTTTTCCCTTCAAATTTAAATCTTTTCACTAGAAAGAGGGATAAAAAGAAACTATCAACTGCTAATTTTTTCATTCTGATTTAATATTAAAAAGGAAAAAATACAAAAGCTTTAAAAAAATTTATAACAGAATATCACTTGAAAATTTTTTGATAGCTTTAGAGAGATTTTTGACAAAACCACTTTATAGTATAAACTTGCTTTCAGACTGTATTTTAGGCAACACATCTGAGGTATTTCCATCCATGGTATATTTTTTTAATAGATTTTAATTAGAGTCTACAAACCAGATGTAAAATGTGATCAATTCCAGTCATGTGGGATTACAGCCATACTTCACAGAAATACCCCTTGATAAGTTCTACCTGAAGTGCTATTTAATTTGATTAAATACATAACAAGACCTAGTAAGAAAAGAGCAGCATAGATTTGAGTTTGCATGGATAGGTGTCACTTTGACAGGAGGAAATCTGGTTTTTAGCTTTCCAGAAGCTGGTGTGCAAACTCCTTTTTTATCATCTGGAACCTTTAGAGAGCTGGAGTGTTTGGGTGAGATGCCTCACAGGCACCATTTGTTCCACAGATTTCTTAAGACTGTCATATCCTTTTGTTCTTGTCCTTACGATAGCAGTGACCAGGAATGAATCCAGAGCATCTATTAACAATTTTGTGGCTGAAGTTGTATTTTGAATCTACTAAGTGAGAATTCCTTCTGCAATTTGTACTCTACAGAAACACAAAATATGAAAGTTGTTGAGAAACTGTGCAGGTGAAATAGATGTGTATTGTTTAGCAAATTATAAACTAGACATCCAAATGCAGTCCTGCTCAGCTGACCAAGTATAGCTGGTTTTTGGCTTCAAATTTTCAGGTGGTCCGTGAAGTCTTGAGAGTACTCCTTGCACCAGAGAATCAGTTTTCCAATATTATTTTGGTAATTTGCCTTTTGCACTTAAACCTGCTGCTGCAACAGCTGAAGCGTTATGAGGAGTTTCGTTTCCTGCTTTCAAGTATCATACTTATTTATTGTTTCTGTATTCAGTTTAAGTGAAGAAATCTAACACAGGCTTTCTCTGATTTGGCTCTTTCAGGTGAACTTTTTCTTTGAAGAAAACTGTAATTTTAATTCTTCAAGTTTAAAATCTGTGGTGTAGTCTGTTTTTTTGGTTTTGGTTTTTTTTTTACTGTCAAACTCTCAGTAGATTGGTGCCTAAGAGTTCAATGAAGTTAGTTTTGAGTCTTGCATATATTAGTAGTATTCTCAATTGAATGACCATAGTAGACCAGCTGCTAACCATTGGTTAACCAAAGCAAAGTTGTTCTACTTTGCTTTTTATTGTTCCCCCTTTATTTTCTGAGGAATGATTAATTATTTAATAAGTAGAAATCTTTAAATTTAGAGGGCGTGTATTTCTTGAGGACTTGTGAGTGATAGGATCTTGTAAATTTGTAAAGTCAGGAAAATACTCCTAGGCTCATGCTCCCAGTTTTTTAAAAGTATTGCAAATACTTGCTGAAGCTACTTTCTGTTACTAGCTCTACTTCTTAAGACGCTTGAAATATCATTTGCTAACTCCCGATGTGAATATCAAACTTAAAATTAACTTAACCCTGTTTGAGGGCTCTAATGTTTGTTGTATTTGCTGAAATTGCTTCCTGCCAACAGCTGAATGATGTGCTTGTTTTCTGGCTTAACCTACGGCATCCACTTGTCTGCCACAGCTTCTATTACACTTGGTTAAAGGAAGTAACTCTTCTTAATATCGCTTATCTTTCCTAAGAAATATTTCTAACTGCAGTTATTTTGAAAGGCTTCAGCTCCCCTAGAACTCTGTCATTGCCCTAGGTACTAGAACTAGAGCTGTCACCGTTGTTTATCAAGGTAATTGAAAGTATTACTGGAACAATTTAAAACTACTCTATTACGGGTATATGTAGTTAAAGGTTTAAATATAGTTTTGTCAGCTGCTAGTAATTGGCCTGTCCCACTGTTTTGGAAGAAATTAAATGTTTTAGAGATGTATTTATACAATATTTAATCCTAAAATAAATACAAGTAGGATTTAGTATGGCTTGAGTAGAAAGGGTTCCAGCATATTTATTCTTTAGCACAGTTACAGATGCTGGTCTGGAACAACCTATCCAACTGAAATCTGATCCAATAAAACCAAACTAAGTTTTGTGGGTTTATGTTGTTTATTTATACATGCATATGTATTTACCTTTTTCATAGAAAACATAGAGATCTCTCTAAACCCAAACTGTTAAATAGGTGATTTTACGTAAGCAGTCATGTAAACACTCCTTATTGTACAGGAATTGTATCAAAATGATTGTCTTCCGAGCAGCATCATACATTGGTCAAAAGGTGGATATTCATCTAGAAACTTGCACGAACTATGTAGTTGTGACCCTTAGAAGATGGAGTTACTATTCTGAGAAAAGAAAACTAAAGCATATTTCCCATTAACCAAAAGGCTTACTTGTACTTTCCTCTCCAATCTAGCATGATTTAGTAACAAAATCTTAATAAATGAACGAGGATAAAAGTCACAAATTAAAACAAATTAAATTTTGCAGCAATCAAATGAAGAAGACAGATGTAAAGCCTTTAGCAAGCATATATTCAACCATGGCAATTAGCAAAACTATATATTTAAAATGAAGCATGACTGAATCTGTCTCTCTTCTGCTCCAATTCCTGTATTGGGGAATTTTGATGTGAAGAAGTGGCATTGAAGGAGAAAGTAAAGCCTTGCATAACCTGGATAAAGAAGGGTGTAATTCTAAAAAGTTTGGGCAGGAAAAAGATTTTATAGGAGGCAATTAAGAACCAAGGTGTTGATCTTTACTTAACATGATTCGGATCAAAAATCGCCTCGCTGCAGGGGCCAGGAATGAGCAAGTGTTGTCACAACGTTTGGATGTTGAACTTCAAAAAGACTTTTCTCTGTCATTCTTAATGTTAGCAGGTGTGGATCAGCAGGTCCTTCCTATGGACATGCGTGAACAACCAAGAGATCCAAAACATGGGCAGGCAAGCCATGTGATAGATTATTGTTAGTTATATAAAGTCAAATACATTATTTCAAAATTATTTAGTCAGTGCTGTTTGACAGTTGGAGTAAAATACCTATGTTCTTCTGTGACGTGCTTTTTTTCTTTTTGATGAGACGGGCTTTCCAACTATTATCTGTTACTTTGAAGGCAGAGTTTCCACAATAAAATGCTTGCTTAGCAGCATTTTACTGAACTCTTCTCTAAATACAATTGAATATGATTGCGTTCTCAGAATACCAATATAATTATTTCCTGGGAAACTATTTTTCTAGCAGCCAAAAGCTGAATACTGACTTAGTAATAGATAAAACATGTTTAATGTATTTATGAATTACTACTCTGAGATGTGGGCTCTAGAGCGGATTAAAAAAAAATTAAATCTAGTGCCCTCATAAATTTTGAGAAAGAGTAGCACATAAATACCCTTCTCAGTTTGGATTGAGCAAACTTGTTTATTTTTCTACTGAAGCGCCAATATGTTTTTTATATTCATACTGAGTAGTCAGAAGTAGGTGAGGACAACATTTCAGAGGTGTGAAAGCATCGAGTCCTACTATTAGGAGATCTTACTAATGGATAAACACTGATTTAAGAAACTAAACAGACTGATTTGTCATGAAGCTGTCAAGCTGTAATATATTATTACTGGCCTGAACATTACTGACACATTGCAGAGAGGATTAGTGTCATTCATTTTTATACAAGATAATAGGAAACAACGATGAGGAAAAACTCGGAGGAATTTTGGTAGTTAATCAGATCTAAGAAGGGAGAGGAAGTTAAAAAAAATAATTTCACATAGACTATGAAATAGGAAAGTGTTTCTAATTTTTCCATATTCCTCAAGGTCTCAGGTGATTGCGACCCTAACGAATAACCAAAATAACCCTGAGCGTGTTTAACATATTCTCACAAGATTGATTTGCAGGAGAAGGAAATTGCAAGTTCTTCAGAACAGTCTAAATAAATGACATTTGATGTTAGAAGAAGTTAGACTTTCTGGCTTTTAAAATCAGCCACATTTCTGTATTGGGAAAAACAGTAGGTCAGTATCACACGAGCATGTGCGTCCTACAGAAGAAGGGCAAAGAAGCAGTCTTAGTACTAATGAGGTTCATAGCGTAAGGGGATATTCTCATTTTCAGTGCAGAGTAATTTTATGAAGACTTGGCTTCATCTGTAAATCTGGTCTTATTTTCATGCACTCTAACTGCATTTTAACCAGCTTTTTTCCTTTCCTTTTTTTCTCTCTTTGCATGCTTTATTTCTTTTGTTTGAACATTAGGAGCAAAAGCGTATAGATGGCACCACCCGTGAGGTGAAAAAGGTTAGAAAAGCCAGGAACAGACGCCAGGAGTGGAATATGATGGCATATGACAAAGAGCTTAGACCTGACAACAGGTTGTCTCAAAGTGTGTACCATGGAGCATCTTCCGAGGGATCACTGTCCCCAGATACTAGGTCTGTTTACAGCAAAGCTGTTTGTTATACCACAGTTGTATGTTTAGAAATACTGAGTAGAACTAGGTGTTTTTACAGGTTGGGAAGAGTTAGAAGAAACAAAACATACAAGGCATGTTTTAAAGTTCTTCTCAAAATTATTTTAACGTGTAAATAATGTAACAAATTCTGTAATGATTTTTTTTTTCTTCCTCAGCTTCAGATGAGCATTTTGTCGTCATAATGTTATACATTGTAGTGAAATAAGTATTTGCTGCATGCGTTATATTTGATCGTGAGTAGTTGTAGTTACAAAAGCATTTAAGTCTGCCTCTACTAGATGATGCAAAGGAAGAGGTACTGACATTTAGTTTGTCGTGTGTTACGCTGCTAATAGCTTAATAAATATTTTTCTGTGATCTGCTCAATCGAGTATACTGTTGCCTCTAACAGATTGCTTTAATGGGGAAACAGTTCGGCTTTATCGATGTTATATTTGTCTAAAAAGCAAGCTGCAAAACCAGATGCAACACTATTGCTTGAAACAGCAGAAATCTCTGCTTAGAGACACAGCAGAATTCATCTTTGTTGACTAAGCTTCCCCTTGAGCTCAGTGGGAGTTACCTTCTCCTGGTGTGCATGGAGGTCTGAGTTTTTTCACTAAGCTGGTCTCACTAGAGGATTTTCCCACTTATTTTATTTCCTCTGTCTGTCATGGTTAATTGCTAGCAGTAATGTTAGGAATAAATAGAATCCACTGGAAAAAAGTTCGTGACAATGTAGTGTTTAAATTGTTGAATGGCTAGGTTGAGGAAGCAGCCACCACTGCAGAAGTGTGGACCAATACCTTTAGTCTGCTGTCCAGTGGAGATTAATTTAAAAAAAAAAAAAAAATCTCTTCAGATCTTAATATATGTAATGTTTTGGTCTTTGTGAAGAGTAATCATCGTGTAATTGAAACAAAAAAAAAAATTTAAAAATTGCTACTGCTGTTTCAATAATATATTCAGACCCCTTCTCTCTGTCTAAAATCCTTTAATCACCAGTTTATTTTTTTTTTCACAGTTTCAAATGCAAAACGTCATCTCATGTTTGTCAGTCTGTAATGTTTCATTAAGATGTTGCGTTCCATAGGTTGATCTGATAAAATGGCACTGGGGTTCAGCTGTCAAGTGCAAGATGGGGATTTTTTCATCATGAGTTCTGTGTTTTGCACATTTGGAGTCTTTTTCTAGCCTTAACACCTTGCTTCCAGGATTCCCAAGTTTAAATAATCATATTGAAGTGATTTGCTTTTATTTCCCAGCAATGTCAGCATGTATTTGACTGTTTGGCAGATATACATAGTATTTGCAATCAGTAGGATTTTTTAAACAGAAATTGTAGAATGCATCGTTATGTTTGCTATAGATGGTATGTGGTATGACAGATGTCTTGTAATTTTATAATGTATGGAAAACTTTCAATCACTGATATTTGATTCACTGAGATTTAATCCTGAAATCTGTTTTACATGCATGAAGGGTTAATTTTCTGAGCGGTAGTGAGGTGGAAAGAAGGCTTTCTAGTTTTTATTTTGGGATAGTCTTAGCTGTAGGAACTAAGCTATAAAACCCCCCATATATATGGGAATAAGTACTGTTTTCAGAGACATTTTATGCTGACTGCTACTGTATGAGCAGTGTTTTATAAATAAGGTTCCAAAGAAGTGTATTTGGCTATATTGTAATTCTTTTTCAATGCTAAAGTTCAAAAAAGCTCATATTTCTTCTCGTTTGCTAATTGTAAGATTTACGCATTAAACATTGACATCCAAGTGTCCAGACTGTAGCAATTTACAATGTATTTGTTATACTTATTGTACTTTAGAGAGAGAAACACAAGCTGAATCCAAACAGAAACCAGCAAATTAATGTGAGAAAAGTAAGAACAAGAAAAGAAGAGTGGGAGAGAAGGAAAATGGGCATTGAGTTCATGAGTGACGCAAAGAAAATGGAACAGGCAGGAAGCATGAAAGAGGACAAAATGCCCAAAGGGTTTGTCATTTTGTTTTACTCAAAGCCCTGGCTTTTTGTTGCTTACCTTGCTTCCAGTCTTACAGATAAGTGCATCAGTTTATTGTGTTCACTAAAAGCCGGGCTGCACGATTGTTTGTTACTAAAACAACTATTTGCAGTAATGGGATGAAGAGATCCTTTTGCTCCCTCTCTTGGGCTTATTTGACAGAGCATCCTAGACTTTGTATCTTTATGAACTCTCTGCTCAACTAATATTTACATTTCCCAGTTTCTCTAAGCCTTTCCAGCAAAATTAATTGTGCAAACAAAATAAAAAGCATTTTCTAACTTTTGAAATTGGTTTTCTCTGCTTTGGTGAAATATATTCTTCTGCATAATTCTGAGTGCTTGCAATATTGCTTTTCTTTTTCTGCTGCCATTAACTTCAGGCAGGTCTGATAAGTATTATTTCAAGCAACGGACTGTCAAAATCATATGCCTCCTTGCGGCTACTAAAGAACTCTAAAATCTGGAGAAAGCTCTAAATTTTTTTTGCCTTTTTTAAAGTCTGCATTATAGGAGGACATTCTGCATGCGGCTAGTATGCTGAAATACTGAAAACACTCAATTTCAGTCCTTTTGTGCCGACTTGTCAGACTAATGTATTTTCAAGTTGTGTTAAGCTGAACCATGATTTTTCGTTGCACTTGTTCTTGTGGTTTCTGTGGACTTACAAGGGAAATGGTGCTTGATAATCAGGGAGTCCTGTTACAAGAAAAATAATTCTGTTTACATTCTTTTTCGCTTTTCTTGTGAGCTATTTAGGTAATACCCTGTTACACTCACATAATCTGTTCTTCTGCATCCATTTACTTTAATTTTAGGTCCCATGCATCTGATGTTACAGATTATTCTTATCCTGCTACTCCGAATCATTCCCTCCATCAGCAGATAGCAATGCCTTCATATGGAACAGGAGATGGTCCACAGTACATGGCAGCATCCCAAAGCCATGAGCATGAATACAGACCACCTTCCACCACTGTACGACATGCTACTTTAAACAGACCTCAGCAACCACCTCCACCTCCACCCCAGCCTTCAGATGCCCAACATAGTTCAGTACCTGTGGTACCAGCAGAATATGGGTAAAATTCCTGATTTATTCCAGTGGATTCTTGACAAAACTAGAGGGATGCATGTTTTTCATAACCATCATAACATATTATGCATACACGCAAAAAGACCCCAAATACATTAGTTATCTCCCTGGGGAGGACCGAAAAAAAATTGGTATAATTTTTACGTATGAACGGAATTTAAGTGAAGAAATAGTGAAAGCAGAAATAATGAACTGTGTATGGAATGTGGTGAAATCAATATGCTTGTAAATATTAAGGGTTCCCAACATAATATTAAAAAGGGGATAATTTTCCTTTAAAGTGGAAAATAGAGCAGAATTTAAATAGTATTTTAAACTTCAGGGAACGTGCAGAAAAAGTATTGCTGAATGTGATTAACATGGCAGTCTGCGTTGCATCCCTGAAATGACTTTTAAAGGAGCTTATGACAGAATTGGAAGGGATCTCCTCAGACACAGAATCAATTTCCCTACTGTCACAGACACCTCTGTAATTCAAGATACGAATTTTATCAAACTCCTATGTAGATATTTTGCCTGAATGCATTCTGAAGGAAGGCTTGCTCCAGAGTACTGGCTATCCAATAGCAAGAAAACACCTGTTTTCTAACCAGTGTGTGCCTGTTCATTCTTTTGTTTAAGTAGCTTAAGCTTTCAACTTGTAGCCCCAGGAAAGTTGTAATCATTCTTGCCTATGTTGTTTTAAACTAAGCAAGGCAAGGTTTTTCAGCCTCACTTGATGCATCCTGGGATAGCATTTACCTGATTCATGACTGTATCATGCTGTAGATGACTCAGTTAAGCTGTGATTGACTGCTTCAACCTGCATTTTCTCTGTTACTTCCAGTTTATAACACAAATACTCGTGCTTAGTCCCCAGGTACATGGCCATTGTCAGTGTATCATAGCTGTCATACATTGACATGTATCACCGAATATCATCAGTAACTTCCCTTCAACTCCTGTCTCCTATATCTAATTCTTTACCTACTTCATAACTCTTATATTAATTCCCCTTTTTTTCTGCTTAAGAATTCTTTTAATGACATTTTAAGAAGAAATGGCTCTTCCCTGTTCCTCCTCTTCAAAGTATCAATCAAATGTATCAATTTAATTAAATAATATTTAAATTGACAAACTTGACTAAAGAAGCACATGAGATGCATGATATACCTTTGGGTAAATCTTTCCATTCATACTTTCTGTTGTCCTCCATGCCTATGTCTTTTATCTATTAATATTTGCTCTAACACTTGGTCTTCTATGGAAGTGATACGCATAGTCTACAGTTTGCTTGGTCCCTTCTTCATCATAGGCATTGTACTTAATATTCTCACAGAGTAGATGTTTAGTAACAAATACAGCTTTATACTTAACTAGGCCAGGAGTATTAAGATAAAAATCTCACTTTGTGGAGTGCTGAAAGGACACTGCCTTTAACTTTGTCATCTGCCTAAATCTCAATGTGTTACCATTATTTCGTATGCTTATAATAACTTGCATATTTAACTCGCCAGTTTAAATTCCTTCTGATTTTTGTTTTAGCTGAGGTTGGATGAGAGCAGTTTAAGGGGTGATGATTCTATAAGTCCTAACTTTCAATGCATTAAATGTTCTTGTTCTGTTTTGTATAGGATGCTTCCAGCTCAGATGGTGGATTATTACAATCCTACAGGTCCTCCCCCTCCTCCTCCTCCCCCTATGATTCCTTCAGCACAAACTGCATTTGTTAGTCCCCTTCAGCTTCCTGTGCCACCTTCCCATTCTGGACTGGTGACTGGCTCTACATACGCAGCTACTCATCCTCCTCCTTCTAGTGGGCTTGTTGTCACTGCTCCTCCTCCTCCCGGCCCACCTCCTCCCCCTCCAGGCCCTCCTGCTGCAGGTTCATCCCTCTCTTCCTCCCCAATGCATGCTCCTCCGGCTGCAGAGGCAAAACGTCATGAGCCTGCACAGCCGCCAATAAGTGATGCACGGAGCGATCTTCTTGCTGCCATTCGAATGGGTAAGTGGACACTGGGTTTTGGGTATTGCTTTTTTTCAATGACAGCACTGTGTTTTCCAGGGGTGGGAGTTCATGGCTTCTGTTCCCAGCTGGGCAGAATGTCGTTGAGAGACTGGTTAACCACCGGTGCCATGCACCCATTCTAACATTTATCAGCCCTGACTTTGCATCTTTTTCTAATGCCTAAAGATGTACAGCTTTGTCAAACGTTCCAGTGTTTGTGTGGACATAATCACATGAATACAGTACTTGTGTTCATTATGTAAAGTAGCCAGTAGAGATACATGGATTTTTGCTTCTGTTCGGAAGAACTGAGTTATCCAACACCAGGCTTCAGCCCGCTGAGTTTTAACCAGTGACTAATGGCTGTTCCTGACTTTGCTTACAATATGGAGCTGGAGGTCTAATGGTATTTTCAAATACAATTATGAAAACCTTCATCTTCAGATCAAAGGGACCTGTACAGTCTTGAATATTTACTTTTAACGTATAGTTGACAGTTCTAAATGTCTAGTAGTATTCAGTCTCTGAGAATGGATTCCAATCGGCCTTTTTTGTCTTTCTCTCTTCCTTGCTCAGGGAAGCTCTCTAACTCAATGGTTTCTTTTCTTTTTTCTTTTTCTTCTTATTCCCGAATATATCGTTACAATAAAAAAACCCCTCACCAGTAACAATATGAAATTTAAAATCTCTTGTGCGGAAAACTTTGTCTGAGAGTAATTGTCTCTACAGGAATTCAGCTGAAAAAGGTGCAGGAGCAACGTGAGCAAGAAGCAAAGCGAGAGCCTGTTGGAAATGATGTGGCAACCATCCTCTCAAGACGCATTGCTGTGGAATACAGTGATTCCGATGATGATTCAGAGTTTGACGAGAACGACTGGTCAGATTGAACCTGGTCCAAGCCCGGTGGCCAGTTTATTAAATACTTGGCTTCAGCGATTACTTTCTTAGCAAGATGTAAAGCAGGACGTTGCCCTGTATTAAGGCTAGTGATCAAAGTGCTAAAATTGAACTGGTATTATTCAGAATGCTGTAGCTTAGCAACTCTGGTAATAATGATGTGATTATGCTTATGCAGATCAGAAACTTGTCTTACTTTCAGTATTTACCGCATAATACTTAAGTGCCACTAAATGTAGCAAATCATGTGCTGCGTGCAAAATATGCTGCAGCTGTTGCACTGTTACAGAACCAGCATTTTATTTTACTTTCCTGATCTTGAAGGGATAAAATATATTTTTTTGACTTTACATCTTATTCTTTTAATTATGTAAGCAACTTAGGTACTTGTGAATTGGTCTGGTTGTTAGTCTTTGAGGGCAGTTAACTATATGACTGAGTGAAGTGTTGAGTTCCGTGAATATGACTTTTAGCTTTTTTATTAGTTACTAATTATGCCCACCTTAGTCTATTTTTAATCACTTCTGGGCTTAGGTTTTTTTGCATACAGAATTGATTTTATATAATCTTTCTTTTAATCTTAAAAATGTAGCATATGATGAAATGTATGCTTTGAAGAATGAATCCACGTGATCAAAATAACCATTCTGTGAGCAGACTGGATAAGTCTGTAACAGTCCCAGCTCTAGGTTGTTGGGTAGAGTGCTGGGGAGTCTTGGGTAGGTAGCGGGTGCACGTCCGTGTTACAAATGGAAGGTAAAATACCTGTGGAGCTTTTCAGTTTTGTGATACAGATCAACTAGATGCAAAGATTTCAGGATAGACCTGATTGAAGCCATATGGTTATTGCAGTGTAGAAATGTCACTCTGCTATGACTAAAGATTGGAACAGTCCAGATCTAGCAAACAGATACATTTCACAAGTATTAAACTTGGTCTTTATGCCTGTAGGTATAAATGTTTGTAAATAAGTTTTGTTGTTGATTTGTACATGTATAGTCATGACAGATCGTTTTCTGTTTCCTGTAGCACGTTTACTCGAAACTACTATTTTTTTGAATGTATTTCTTTCCCAGTACATCCCATTGATAAAACATTGGCAGTTAAAGCAGTTTTAATGACTGTTTAGGTACTATGCCATATATATACACTTGTTTTCTCCTTCCCTAGAAACAGTTGCTGCCATACAGTCTGCTTTGGCTGTCTGTTTTCTTTAAAAATAATACCTTTTTTTGCAGTACAGTATTAAAATAAGGTTTTCTTGGTTTTTTTCTCTCTTCTGGACTGAGAGTCAGGCTGCTGCTTTGCCTAATGAGGCTTTTAAAAATGTATTCGTAGCAGGGGAAGAGTTCTTTCCTTGCCAGATCATAGTTTTAATCTCTGTAACTGAAGTCTGTGTAATTCCAGGTCTAACATTTGGTAAGGCTCCTTTGTTCCGTGAGGCCCCATCTGTTCTTAAAAAAAGAAAGTATGTAAAATAAAAAGAGAAATGGAAGATAATTATCTAACCTGTGTTTACACAATTAACAGTTTTAGTCCTGGGAATGTAACAGTCTAACACGATGTTTGCATGCAGACTGTTGGCTGCTGCGTTGCTGTTCAATCTGCGTATGATTTTTCAAACTGGTGGCTGTGTTAATGGAGGGGTGGTAACATCCTACTTCGGTGTTGGTGTTAAAATTTATGACATAAAGTATGACTGATCTCTGCATAATGGTGAGCAACTTCAACTCTTGGTAATTGGTGGCAGCTGAAAGTACTTCAGTTGGAGCTGGGTTTGTCTTTGCCTTAAAACACAGAGCTGAAGTCTGCTTTATTTTGTGTCGTGGAGTCTGAGGTCTGTGCGTCCGCCACGGAGGACAGAATTTAGGCCATAGCCCGATGGTTTTCATCACTGTATGAGAGATGGTTGTGCTTTGCACAGTGGCTTGCAAAATGAGAGGCTAAAATTGTAACTGGGACCGCATTGTTACATTGCTGCATAGGTGCGGAGAGTACTCTCGGTATTCTTTTAATACGTGCTGAAATGAAATATCTCAGCAGAAAATTATTTCCAATCTACTGAAATTTGATATGACAGAAGATATATTTTATGAGCACAGAAGTTGGATGTGTCTGAAATTTTGTAATTTGTGTTAAATAATAAGCATTAAACAAGCAATCAGTTGTGACCAGTTAAAATAGTGTAGATTTTTCAGTCACAGTAGCCAACCTGTTTTTCTGAACCTGCAATGTTGTCATTTTCCTTTTGGTATTTTATTAATAAAATGTGAATTGAATTTAGTGATGTAAACTAACATTATTCTAGGCTGTTTTTATCAGTTCTATCACACTTTGGGTTGTGAATAAGTAACAAATATGAATAAAATCTCGCTTTTGAGCCTGTGTTTCTTTCCTTAGATTAGTAAGATTGTGCTATTGATCTTTATCCCATATCGATAATAAGATAAATGAAAATGTAAGGCTCCCAAATGCTATCTGTGATCCCAGGAACCACAGTTTTACTGGGATGGAGGCTGGAGTTTACAAAATCAGACTCCTTTAAGGTGCTGCTGCACCTCCTAACATGCATACTTCTTTGTTCTTTTGCAATCTTGATTCAGGCTCCAAGTTGAGGTTCTTCGCTGGTGTAAACAGGTATTAATTTCCCTACAGGTAGCTTTAATGTTTTTTTTTCAGTGAAATGCATTAAACAACAGCTTTGCTTCCAGAAAGAACAGGGCAGAATGTATGAGTCGTATTAGCAAGTCACCTTCCCCACTTTTTTTTTTTAATAACAAAGAGTCTTTGTAGGTTAATGACACCAAGCACAGTACTACAAAATGCAAACCACTGTCTGCCTACTAGAAAAATATTTTTAATCTTTTAATTGTAATCAGGTTAAAACCTGCTATGGTAACAGGAAAGGCTTTTCATCAGACTGGGAAGAACTTACATAAACCAATTGTGTAATATAATAGCCTAATTGTAAATTAAACAGATTTGTTTATGCGTCTTAGACTTGGTTGTTTCCTGGGAAAATAAATGAATCTTTACTCTGTTCAACAGAAAATTCCAGTCCTTCTGACACTCATTTCTTATTTTGCTGAAATTTTCCATCATTGGTTTGAACTTAATTCAGGTAATTTAGAGCAAAGACACCAATTCTACATAGAAACTGAATATATGAGCTTGCAATTTGGTTCAAAGGCTATTTTAGTAAAGCATTTGTAACTGCTCATTTGTCAGTTAGGGTTGGAGTTAAAACTCAGCATCCTGCCTCTACAGCTTTTATGGTTGTCTTTTGGATGTTAAAAAATACTTCCATGTGACTAAACTGACATCAGTTGGACTTTTTGATATTTCAGATTTCTCTGTACTAAGGTGGACTGCATGAAGAAGAAAAAAAAAATCTTTATTGTAAGAGAGGTGCTTGCTGTTCAGGATAAGCTCAAAATTGAGCTCGTTTGCGGTATGCAAATGGAGTTGGGAGGAAGGGAAATATACTCTTTGGGAAATAGATTCTTGTGATGTATTTTGCAGGTATGTTATCTCTCATGTGCCAGGCGTTGTTTTAATAATGAAGAGGTGTTCACTTCCACTTGAAACAACACACACAAGGGTACAGCAAATGTGTAACTTCTGAAAATGTTTAAAATCTCACTGTAAACTGAACTAAGTATAAACCTGATGATAATGAAAATGTCATTAGAATCTTGTGGCTGGAAGCTGAAGTTGCAGGAATTCAATCTTGAGCTGAGATACCATTTCCTAGCAGCAGAGTAAAATAAATATTAGAACAGCTTATCCAAAGATGGCTTTGATGGTGATTTCTTTAATATTTTTTTTTAAGATGACATTACCTTATTTCCTCCTGAAAAAACAACCAAAGAAATCCAACCTGTCGTAGTCTGCTTTGAGGAAAGTTTCTTGCCCTGCCAATTAACAGCTTGAGCTGTTAATTCTGAATTTGAGGTGTTCGTGATACCAGCACATACATGGACACACATGGAAGTCCAGGGATTTTCAGCATCTTGAGACAGCTCTGCATTTGTGTACTTCAGCATTGTCAGTGTGCTCAGTGCTGTACAGTGAGTGAAAATAAATGATAATCCCTGCTAGAATCTCTCAGGCCCGGGCATCTGCCACAAAATATTCGGGAGTGACTTGAGCTTGGCACTGAATATCCTTCCCAGTTCCCTTGGACTTTAAGGAAGTGTGGAAACTCTGGGAGGACTGTAGTTTTCCAATCAACCATTGCCTTTCATTAGACGTGAATAGAAAGAATGGGAACACTGCAAGGGAAAAAAAAGTCCTTTAAGTACAAAAGAGGGAGAAGGAATATCATATTTTGATTTTTTTGTAGTAATGGGTGGAGGCGGAGAGGTGGGTTTTTTTGTGTGCTGTCAAATATCTGTAGGTTTCTACAGTGAAACATGGCCTCATTTAGGTGACAGAGGTGTGTGCTCCTATGTGTGGAACACAATCTCATACATTTGTGCTGGACTGGGCTTTTTTTCAGCTGCATAAGAAAACAAGTAGCCCTTAAGAGATTCTTAGCTAAATATAGTAGTCTCTTTGGAGATTAATTCTCACTGCCGCAGATAAGTTCTTATCTGATTAGCCAGGGCAGGGAGTACTCTGCGCTTTTCTCTTGGTGGGAGGTCACGTGCGTTAGAGATTAGAGCTGAGGGGGCAACTGTTTCTGAGATGTCTCAACAGCTTGTCTTAGATGCGTCGCCTTTCCGAGTCACTCAGCATTTTCAATCACTAACACGCTGTCATACCATGTGAAAACTAGCTGCCCTGTTCAGCAGTCGCTCACATTGCCAATGTTGTGTGGGACTGGCTGAATGGCCTGTGCCCGTTGCTTGTCACCCTCTACAAACTGGGTGCAGTCCCCAGCTGTTGTAAAAATGCCTTCACTCTTCTGAAGTCAATAGCCCAGCGCTGATTTTCACCCGCAGCCTCTCCCTCTGCATCCTTCTCTCTTGAGTCTCTTCCTTCTGGTTTTCAATAGGTAGTTTGCATGTTCCCGGCCAAGGATTTTGCCGTTCACTGCGTCAGCAGGACTTCCAGTTTGGTTGGTTGGCCGTGGTTTCTTTGCCTTGAATAGATTCTTCTTCTGTGACTGTGCTGGTAAGGGTGGGTGTTATGAGGGGTGTCGCTTCCATGTACGGGGCCTACCTCCATGGAGGGTGATGGTAGTAGCAGGATTGCTTATCATAGGCTTAGCTTAGTGACGAAGCTTGAGTAGTTCCAAAGTTACTGCTCATGCCAACCACGTGAAACCTCATGTTAACTTTGCTTGGGACATTGGGTATCCTGGCCTGTAGCAGGACCAGAGGAGTGATCATCCCCCTGTACTCGGCACTGGTGAGACCCCACCTTGAGTACTGTGTTCAGTTTTGGGCCCCTCACCACAAGAAGGACTGTTGAGGCACTGGACAATTGAGGCACTGGAGTGTGTCCAGAGAAGGGCAATGAAACTGTTGAGGGGTCTGGAGCACAAGTCTTATGAGGAGCAGCTGAGGGAACTGGGGCTGTTCAGCCTGGAGAAGAGGAGGCTGAGGGGAGACCTTATCACTCTACAGCTATTTTAGAGGAGGTTGTAGCGAGGCGGGGGTCAACCTGTTCTGTCAAGTAACAGGTGATAGAAGAAGAGGAAATAGCTTCAAGCTGTGCCAAGGGAAGTTTAGATTGGATATTAGGAAGAATTTCTTTACTGAAAGGGTCATCAGGCATTGGAACGCGTTACCCAGGGCAGTGGTGGAGTCCCCATCCCTGGAGGTATTTAAGGGTCGTGTAGATATAGTGCTGAGGGACATGGTTTAGTGGTGGGCTTGTCAGTGTTAGGTTAATGATCGGACTAGATGATCTTACAGGTCTTTTCCAGTCTGGGAGATTCTGTGATTCTTTCCGATTTGTGTGTATTCATTTTCTCTGGTCTTGTTTTGTGGTGTTCTCAGCTACACCTGGATTGGTTCATTTGTCTGTTCTGTTTGGGTTTCTNTTTGGGTTTTTTTTTTTTTTTTTTTTTTTGGGTGTCTTCAAGCAGCTGGCTAAACTGCTTCCGATTGCCATTGTGTTGTGAAAGTTATTTCTATATTTGAGGAAGAAAGATTTTATTTTGTTTCATATTCTTAGAATGACTACCACAGTAACACTTTCTAGAATGTCTGTAAATTTATTTCTATGTGGTTTCTGTTTATGGCATGTTTTCCTTTAATGAAAGTTTAGAAGTTTTTCTTACTGTAGTTAGTGAATTTTTGGGATTGCTGTGAGGATCTCGTGTGTTCATCAAAATATTTAATCTAATTGTGACAAGAGAACGTTAAGGTATGTAATGGGTGCAGCGCTATGTTTGTGTGTGCAATGAAATACTGACATATACCTGGATCTTCATTATTTATAAATGTCAGCAGTTCCTAGGGGTGCTTGGAGTTTACTTTAAAATGTATGGATCCTGCTGGCTCGTTGGTTCTCCCGGTCACCAGTCACTGATTTGCCATAACTGTTCAAAACCACTGTTGTGACATTTCACAAATCTTATAAGAAAGATAAGCACGACAGCCGCCTTGCACCCAACTGGCTTCCATCAGACAAATTCTTATCTGAAAAAAAAAAAAATAGTTATCTCATTTTTGTTCATCCTCTGTATTCTCTTCAAAACCCCAGTGACTTCCAAGCCACCCTTTGCTTTTTAAATTATTTAAGAGCCATCTTCATTCTTTAAGTTGACATGGTCTGTCTAGGAAACTGAATTTAGGTCTACCACATGCTTTAAGTGAAGGATGCTCAATGCCTCTCCTGTGGTGCCCCTCCTGACCTATATTCCTTCTTATGCTTCTAGAATTTATATGAATTATTTATATGGCATGATAGATTTACTTTGTACTTTGCCGAAAGAGGGAATAAATCCGCACTTTAGGGATTTTCAAACCTAGTTAAAATACACCAAATTCTGAGGCAGCTGCTAAGAACTAGAATTATTTGAGATAAGAAACGTGGGAGTTGTCTGGCTGTAACGATGCTTCTTACTTTACTATGTTACCAGAGAAAAAGCATTTAAGTATAGGATGCCTCACTTAAATGGGGAGAGTAAAACCACAGATCTGTGGCATTCTTCCATTTCTTAAATGGGAGGTAGAAAAATAGAGATTTTTAGGACAGAGATGGAGAAGAAGAGAAAGGCGAAGATTTTTCCTGTGCTAAACAATAGGAGAAGATATTCCGATGAATAATTGATGATACTTCTCTTTGTATTTGTTTTATTTTATCTCCATACAGAAACACCTCCTGAACGGTGAGGCTAAGATTTAACCTTCTCCCTGAAGATCGCCTTATCTATTTTATTCTCTTCACCTTATCAGTTGCCGTATGTAAAGACCTTTCTCTTCGATTCAGCCACCTGCCTGCTTCAGCTTTTATTTCCTTTGCTGATCAGATGAGACATGAGAGTACAAAGGGCACTGGCAGTGCCGCTGGCCTCACTACCTGATTAGGATAAATAGACTTAAGTTGACATTTAGGTAGGAAATAGGGCTTTTTAAAAATTCATTAATACAAGAGTTATTAAAGGAGTCTAGTGAACTGGGAATGTTTTCTACTCAGAAAGCAAAACCTGAATATTCAGGGTGGTGGGATATTTAAGGAATATGTGGGTAAAGCATGCTTCTAAAGTGTAGCTCTATTTTAAGGCTTCCAGGTGTGAGCTTTGCACAGTTGCTGTAATTACCAGCCTGCTGCAGGTATTGCTTCTCTCTGGGTTTTGGGCAGCAACCATTTATTCTCACCCATCTGTTCGAATGCTAACAGGGATCCCAGTGCTGTAGAAAGGATGTAGAAAAATTTGTTGGCTCAGGGCACATATGTGGAATGAAATGGAGAAGTAGTGGGATGGAAAGAGCAAACCTTCCCTCTGAGAACATCAGGGGTCTTGGCAGGATGGAACTGAAGTTATCGGAGGCACCATTAATTTGTTAGCGCAGAAGTTAAAATAATGTAGAACTTGAAAGTCACAGGTCTTGAGATACGTGGCATGGGGACTGTCTCACCTCATCAGACTTCAAGCCTCAGTTTTTCCATTTGGTGCCCAAACTGGAGAGAAGGAGGCAAGGAGAGTCCCTGATAACATTACTTTCCTTCCACGGGGGTTGCTTTGAGATGTGTGGATGACAGGTCCTCTACTGCAGATAGGAGGAACTGCTGCCTAACCAGCCATGGTGTCAACTGGTTGGGCAGACTGTGTCCATGTTACTCAGAAGTGGACCTCGAAGGGAGCGAGTCTGTAAACCAGAGAGCAGTGGGTGCTGGTCGGCACTAGCCAGGTGTCGGGAGTTCTGCTTCATGCAAACTAAATGCCCACTGCTGCAGTGAGAGCGGGTCTCGCGGTTAGCTGTGTCTGGGAGGAATCGAATCATGCGAATCAATTCCCGTGATGGGAATTAAAACATGGCAAGGGGGAATGAGCAGATTTGCTTCAAAAGTGCTTCTCATCCAAACTAAAATACCGGTATGGGCAGTGCCTGAACAGTGGCTGTGATCTATGCGTGACTGCTGAACAGCTCTGTTTTCATGGCTGTTTACCCTTCCCCCCTCCACTCTCTCCCTCCTGTCCACTGCTGTTGTCATCCCTCAGCATCATACGTTGCTCAGCCTGGGAGAGGCAAACACCCATATCTTTGATGCGCCGAACGTCTGGCAAAGTGTTGGCAGTTGCTGAAGAAGCTTTGCTAATGAGGGAGGGTTTCCGAAGGCAGCGTGGTGCAGCACATTTCCCACGCAGCGTGTGTAGCAGCCTAAACAGGCGCCTTCTCGGGAGCTCATCCTAGCAGACGGGCCAAGTAGGAGTTACTACATAGTAAAAATCTATCGGGTGGCAATTACACTTTAGTATTTGATTAAAATACAAGGCCAGATAATGCAGGAAGCGTGAAAATTATTGAACACGTTTCTTCATCAGTTAGGAATTCCCTGCCCAAGTAGATGCTCTTTTACCCTGGAGGGGCGCTGGGCATCTGGCTCCTGCGGCGGTGGCAGGAGAGCTGCGAGAGGGCCCTGGCAGCTTCTGCCCTGCTTGAACTGGCTTAATATCTGGGAAAACAGTAAACTGGAAGTTCCTTCAATTCTTTGTGTGCCCTTATTAAAATCTTAGCTTGATTGAGAAAGGGACGTGCGAGGAGAGGGCTTCCTTTGGCAACGATGGACCCGTACTAGGCTTCTGTCTTCTTCATCTTCTACCCGAAGCCTTAAAATCCCGTGGCAGGGAAATGAGGTGCTGTTGTAAGAGTTCTGTCCCCTGCAAACACACCGGCTAAGAGGGACTGTCTTTCTGCAGAAAGACACTGACCTCCAGTGGACAAATGGGGCAATCGTTAAAAGAGTTTATTCTAATTAACATTTGGCCGTATGAGAACCCAGACAGGAGATGAAGAAGTTCAAGATACGGAGATTCATGCACTTCGCTATTCCCCAAACTCTCAATGCCTTTAGTTTTCTATACAACCGCAGAGCAAATATTCCTATGTAGCTTGGTGAAATTTCATTGTCTTTAAAATTGCTGATCATTTTAATAAAACGATGTCTCTTCAACTTCTTTCCCCCTGAGGAACGCGTTTTCTGTGGAGGCACTGCCCCACGCAGACAAGCGTGCTGAAATAAGAGAAACCCAGATATTAAGACATGATCTAATGTGAGCTCCGCTCTACTAATTTGATAGCTCCAGGAGGACAAACACCCTGGGAAAGGGCCTCTGCAGATCTTTCAACTGTTTGTTCCTCTCCCAGTGACTGAGTGGTACTGTGGTAAAAGCGTGCGTACGGCAAAATCTCTGTACGTGTGCAGCTGCGCCAACTTCTGGAGCCTCAGAGTCCCCCAGTCCTCGATGAAGTTGGAACAAGGCAGAGACGCTCTGAAATGTAAAACTGCCATGAAGCTAAAAGCAGTGAAGTGACAAGATATGACAGCTGAGGAAGTTACCGCACATCTGCTGAGCTCCCTCCTGCCTATAAATGTCCTCACAAGTCCTCTGAGCCTGCCCTAGTTGTGAGGTGATGTGACACTGCACAAATGAAGAGACCTCCAGGGAAGCTGGGAGAGGGGAGTGCATTGCAGCAGCTTAGTGTTGGATGTTTTAAGCTTTTCATTCACAAAATCACAGTGTGGTTGAGGTGGGAAGGGACCTCTGGAGGTTATCTGGTCCAACCCACCTCCTCAAGCAAGGCCCTCTAGAGCTGGGTGCCCAGGACCGTGTCCAGATGGCTTTTGAATATCTCCAAGGATGGAGACTCCACAACCTCTTGGGCAACCTGTGCCAGTGCTTGGTCACTGCCACTGTGAAAAAGTGTTTCCTGATGTTCAGAGGGAACCTCCTGTGTTTCCAGTTGTGCTCACCATGTTCAGTTGCGTGCTTGAGCCCGAGGGATGCTGAGCGTCTCTGCTCACTGTGTTGCTGTAAACGTCATGCTTGAGTTAAAAATGGTGTAAGTCCCTCTTCCTGCAGGGGAGACTGAGTATGACTGGCAATGGCTGTGCTGTTCTGCTTCTCAGTTAAGCAGTAATAAAAGTCACTAAATAAAAAAAGTTAGTTGTGCAGACTGCATTTGCACAGCAGGTTTCATCGTCGGACTTCTGATGGCTGTAGCTGAGCCTAAGATGAAACTAGAAAACCTTCGTTGTTCCTCTCCAGCCTTGCTTGGGAGGTGCGCTTTGAGTTTTACTATGCTGAGGTGTTTTCTAATGCCCATCAGCAGCCTAATGAGAAAGAACCTGAGGACCTTGTTGGGTTTGATGAGTCTATTTTTCAAGGAGGAGGAGAGAGTTTTGTGGCTGCCTTTTAGATAAGGACTGCAAGCGCAGAGTGAGGTTTTGGCAGACCAGAGTTCTTCCCCTTTCTTGTGTGAGCAAGCGCAGGTTTGGATGGGGAGGTAATTGGGAACCCATCTCCTAGCCAAGAAGGGAAGCATGTTCAGCAGCAAGAGCTGGTGCCATTTCCTTGGGCTCCAGTGCCCGTTTGTGTGGTAGAAATGAGTCTTAGTAGAAAACCTTTCCTCTGCTCTTTCATGAGATCACAGGGTAATTCAGGCAGGAGCTGACCTCTGGAGGTCTCTGGTCCGATGTTCTGCTTGCAGCAGGGTCAGGTCTAAGGTCAGACCAATCTGCTCAGGGCTTGATGTGGTCCCTGGTGCCTCTGGTAAGATTATTATAATTTTTTCCCCCCCCATCGTGTGATAAGGACCTCCAAGATGGGGCTCAGCTTTCTCCTCCCAAAGTGCAATGACCGATGATGTGGGTCTGACCGCTGCCTCCACCATCACTCTGAAGAGGAGAAAGCAAATGTTTCTTGGTCACTACAGGAAACACCCTCGCTGCGGTACGGGGAGAACTGGGGCAGTGCCGACCCCCCCTACTTCCCAGGCGATCTGTCAGGGGAGAAGCCAGCTGGGGTGTTGTGTGGAAGACCTTAGTGTGTTTATGCTGCTGCTTTGCTGCTTCTGGTTCTCTCTTCTGGAACTTCTCCAAATATTTGGAGGATTTGAATAGTTAGTAGATGGAACATGTCAGAGTCTTCCCCTCTGGTGAAATGAAAGGGGGTAATTCCTCCCCTGGGACAATGACGGTGAACGATGCTTCTTGCAGCATTGCTGTGTACACCACTCCTTCTCTCATAGGGAATCCATCCCAAGTTTTCCTTAGGATGTTCGATGATGTGGCTGTAGATGCAGGTGTTAATGTGCCAAGGCCTAAGCAGTTTTCATTAGGTGCGTTACTGTCCGGAACTTGCCAATAAGTCAGCCTGCTGCTATGAGGATAGATCAATGCTTGAATGACAACTAATCTATATTGTGAAATATATTATAGAATCTTTAATTTACATAGAGATGAAGCCTGCTTACTGGGAGTGGAAATCAATGGTGGCTTTTATATCATCCTCTGGGTGGAATATTAAATCTGAAACTCCATAATATCTAAACTGTATCAAGAGAGATTACAAGCCAATAGTACTAATAGCATAAAAAGGATCATTTTTATCTTTCTTAATAAACTTGATATATCTGCAGTTTCCACTTGGGGTTTCTGTTCTTTCAGAACAAGAACTGTGTTTGCAGGCACAGTCGTTTTATTAGCGTTTGAGGTTATGGCCAGAAGCTTGTGGTGCATAAACACAGAAAGAAAAGGTGATGCCTGCAGTCTAACCCGAATTTGAGGGGCAGTTGATGGGCAGCTACGTTACCTGCACAGGAGCCTTGGCTTTTTCGTAATTCAAATCCCACTCGGGAGGAGAGAGATTTGCCATAGACCAAACTGTGCTCGATTTAGTGCTGGAATGATATCAAGCAGGGAGTGGATTCAAATTAAACCCAGCCATCTCAGCAAAGCCCGCGTTGCCAGCACATTCCTATAGCATATGGTGGGATTCCCAGGCCAGCTTGCTTCTGGTCTGGGTCTGCCCATAGGGTAACCGCAGCACCCGACTGCACCGTGTCTTGGAAAGGCATTGCTGCTGCTTGGTGGTGTTGTTCTTTCCTTCGAGCTGACAGGAGCCGTATCACAATCTGCTTCAGCCGTTCTGTTCTTCAGGCTCTATTTTTCTACAGTTTGCTTTGATCTTGAAAAGATGGGAAAGGTGACAATGAAAGAAAACACTTCCATCAGAACAATGTCTCTTTCCAAAGGCTTGTCACAACATGAAATACAATTAAAATTGACTGAACGCCCACAGTTGGAACATAAAATCTTATGCTCTGCAGTTCATGGTGATTCACAGTAGCAGAGCACAGTGAACATGGTGCGACGGAGTATTGATGCTCCCTGGCTGGATCTTTGCAGCTTCTGCAAGTCCAAGTTGCAGCACTGTTTATCCCCCCCATCTCCGCCCCCGCTGCTCTCTCTTCTGCTGCATGATGAATATAGTCATTAGTCCACGATTAGACTCTTCACATCACTTTTTCCTCTGCTGATTTTAATCAGCTTTGCACAACCAAGTTAGGTCTGCCTTAAAACTACTATACTTTAACTTACGAAGATGCAAGAAGAACCAGCAGGTGCGAGAGGACTGAAGTAAGGAAAGGAGGATGACAAAACTGTGGGAGCGGGAGAATAGGTGCGTGATGTGATGGGAGTAGGACTGGTTGCCCAAGAAGGGATGGGGAACAGGTAGGCAAGGGGGCTACAGCTGGGAATGGAGGGGTCTGGGGAGTTTGAAAGGGTGGAGCTGGGATTGCTGGTACCAACAGTAGAGAAACCTGGTACAAACAGCCAACTAAAGGACAAGCCGCAAGTGGGGCAAGCGTGGTTTGGAGAAGGTAGGCAAAGGAAAAGCGTGTGAGGAAACCAGCAGGGGTGTCTGTGCGTCCCAGACAACTCATTGCTGTGCCTTAAAGTGGAACCCCAGAGCCCTTCTACTGCCGGGAAAGGTCTTGGGAACTAGAAGCAGAGCCCATTTCTCCATGTCTTACTTGAAGACGGCCATGGGTTGTTGCGCATTGTCCATTAGTTCATGTTGTCCAGAATGTCAAAAGTCCAGCTGGGCTCGCCCTTGGGATGGTAGTGCTGGGTGCCTGATGAAATTTTGAAAGGCTTTTCAGGGAGGCTGTTGTAATAGCTTCAAAAATTACCTTTTTCAGACTACATTTAATGGTTTCCAAGTGAATTACTCAAAACAGTGGCTTTTCTAGACTAAGGTTTTCGCAGAATTTCTTGGAGAATCGAAATTAAGGTGTTGAGCCAGCTTGGTTAATCACCTTCTGTAATGCAGCTTTTGTGTGTGCAGCAGGGACATGTACAGACAGGCTATTTCTTCTATAAAACTGTGTCTCTACATCTGTACTGCAGCATTCAATGCCTATATCTACTTCGCATTCCTTATTTCTCAAGCTGTCGTGGGGAAGTCCTTTGATTTCTTTGGTTATGCCCTATCTAGGTAAATAAAATACAGGAGAAAGCTTTAGATAATGAAAATTCCATTAAACGGATTGATGTTTTATAGAAAAGAGCAGATTCTCATACTATTTTTTTTTAAAAAGATGCAGCCTATTTAATTAGTTATTTCAATAAATTATTTCTTTCGAAGCAATTTACTTCATTTTATCCCCAGATAACTCTATTGAAGTGCCTAGAGTCTGCGAATTGTACAATTATCGTATCTTCCTATCTCTGTAGATCTCCAGCCAAAACAAATTCCAGGGCTGACATTTTAATTTGTATTTGCATTTCAGCTCTGCCAGATGACGGCAGTTTCTTGAAGTGAACTAAAGAAACCTCATGTGAACAGGTGGCAAAAAACCCCCAGCAGACAGGCTTCTTTTCATCATCCTGTTCCTACGTTACCTTCCCAACAAAGAATCTCTTTGGGGATTTGATGTGTACATGCTTTGCTGCATTTTCATGCACTTCTAGTGAAGATCTGTTTTCTCTGATGAGAGGCTGCCCTGTGCTGGGCACCGGGTGAACCCGTGTACACGTGTACTGCAAAGGCTGTATTTGACACATCCATAGCAATGTACTGATTCTTCCTGGCCCACTAGTAATTTTAGTAATTGAGGATCAACTTAAAAATGGTCCTGAAGAAAAGCTCATGTACACCAAAAGTTGGAAATTTCACTTGTAACTACTGAAGGTTGGAAGTTTCAGCCATGGAAGCATGGCTCAAGGATAGGCATGGACAAAAGTGAAGTCAAGAGCAATCTGCAACGGTACAACATAATCTGTACTATTATAAAAAAAAATCTGAAAAGTTCATAGCCTCCAGCATCCACTGAGAAGGTAACTGTTCCTGAAAAATCTCACTTGCTTCATACACTATGGAAGTGTTTGTAATCATCTTCAACTTAGGACCTAACAGTTGCTGTATTATTAACTTGCTGGTAAGGGGCATTGCAAAGCTCACTGGTCTCTGAAAGCAGATGATGTGTTATGACATTGAGGATGCAAATACTCACCAAAGCCAAACAAGTGACTCAGCACTGGATCTGGTATGAGCTGTCGCTCTGGGTAGCAGCACTGGCGAAGTCTGATGACAAAGGAGCGCGGAAACCAAACCGCTGCCTCGCTGCTGCAAAGAGGAGGTGGGGACTCGAGAACCACGTTCTCTGTCAAGTGATATTTTGGGCACAGATGTAACTATGAACAAAGGATGTAGATGGCGCAACAGCAGTAAAATTCTTATTGCTCCGTGTTGGAGAGGGGTTCGGGGCTTTGGTTTGCTTTCTGTGTGCCATCTAGTCGCGATGCTCTCCGTGTCTGCACTGACCTTTGACAGCTCAGGCCTGCTGCGCCTTCAGTATTTTTCCTTTTGTGTTAATTTTTAACCATCCTGTAGACTTTCCAGGTGTTCCCTCAGCTGTTGGCTTTGGCTGTGCCACAGCTGCCGCTGCCAAGCCGTTCAGCACGATTCCCCGGGCTGCTCACTTCAGGCAGAAGATGTTCAACGAGGCCTGAGAATTGCCCGTGAAATGCAAATTACTCTGCCAGGCGGGAGAGCGAAAGCAAAGCAAACGAGGGTGTCTTCTAATTAAATGTAATGACAAGGAGGCCAAAAAGCATCCCCTGCTAATTCTTGAACTGTGCTGGCAGGAGGCAGAGAAGAAGTAGAAACAAGGGAGAAGAGGAGACCTGCCAGAATGGGGAAAGAAGAGAAAACCAGGACAAAAAGGGAGGTGGCACCACAGCTCATCCCACACAGGCCCCCCCGGGCTTTGGTAAGGGCACCTCTGCCCCACCGCTTGCGCCAGGACTGACTCGCAGTGTCCGTCAGCCCCCGGTGCTCGGCTTCTCCTCCTTGAGAGGGACAGGGTTAGACAAACAATATCTGTCTCTCATCGGCAGGCAAAGCTTTTAGATGAGACAGCGCTGTTGCTAGCTGCTCTGGTTTTAATCTTTTCCTAATTCTTGCAGGAATATGTATGTGCCTAAGATAATTTTAGTAATGTAGTTTCTGTAATTCCTTTTTATTGGTGCTACAGAGCTGAGGAAAAGCCCTACTGTCCTGGGAGCTGTACTCATAAAGACAAATCCTCTTCCTTCAGCTTATTTCAGTTTCTTTGTCTTTCACGTGAGAATATGGTCTGGTGCATCCTAAGACCGGGTTTCTTGGCAGGGTCAATTAGCTCAAGCGAGATTTCACGCTATCGCGGGGGTCGGTGGCAGGTACGCTACACCCAGCTGGTGTCCACACAGCTCTGCCAGGCGTACGTAAGCTATACTTCATTTTTTTTGCATAGACATCACTTGTGGGAACGCCAATGCTAAGCAGCCCCCCTCCAGGAACTCCTCCTCAGCTGCTCCACCTCCTGTTGGGGAGCAGAGTGCTGATGGATGGCCGTCACCTTATGGATGGATGCAAATGTGCGTGTGCTGCTACTTCTGGCACATCTGGATCTTCACGTTTTCTCTGTTGTTAGTCTCCATTGTGGAACACACCCCACATGGACGGGACTCTCCACACGCCTTCATTTCCATGAGTATGCAGGGGGTGACGTGAGCACACCCTCTCCAAGTCTCACTTTCTGCATCCTCCCAGGGAATTCTCTCCTACCCAAAGCAGAAGATGTTTGGTGGCCAGTAAAGCGACCCAGGTCAGAGAGTCCAGGTTCCAATGGCAGGGAGGGACATTTTTTTTTTTTTTTTTTACACTGTTTTGTGTGTGTGGTTTTTTCCTTTTCTACAGGAAAAGTTAGGGAAGAACGTTTTTCTTTTAAGGTAAAACTTGGCACAGTTTATAACACAAATTCCCCTTAGGACGAGCCTCCCCGCATCCTCCCTCACCCCCAGGCTGAGCGATGAACCTCACCGGCAGCATCACACCCCTCCACTGCTGAGTTTGGTGGAGGGCAACGTCTGTTGTGTTTCAGGGTGGACTAACATGTTGTTCGGGTGTCGGTACTCAGGGTTTCCAGTGACTGACTGCAAATGAACTGGGAAAATGTTTTTCTCCCAGTCTGACGGAGCTGGAAGCTGCCAGGTGAGCAGGCTTTGGCTGGGCAGGACGGGGGTGGGCCTGTGGTAATGAGTCCAGGCGGCTTACGTGGAGATTTCCATCAGGTATTTTTGAGTGTGAAATTTTTTTAAAAATGCGCGTAGTATAAAGTCAGGAACGGTTTCTTGTTGCAGATTCAAGGCTTTCAAAGAAACTTTTCAACAGGAAAAAAGCCTAAAATCAGATTCAAGAGCAGTTTGTGAACAGGGTTCCCGGCAAGTGGTTTATACAACCGTCTGGGACAGTGACAAACGAGCTGTTACTTCGCTTACTCAGGCAGTTTGATTCATTGTCAAGCTAGAGCAGGGAATTTCTATAAACTGTGGATGTGTAGTATTTTATTTTATTATTGCAGCAAAATTATATTGAGCGAGATAATGTCAGAGATAATATGGAAAATAGTATTAAGGAATATATATTAGTTTAGCAAAACACCAGCTGCCTTAGAAAATTTTCATTTCATAAACATTAGTACTTGATTGGTAATGCTGGCAGCGGCAGGACTTTTTCCTCCTTTTTTTTTTTTTTCCCTGTGAATTCAGTGTTTTTGACTATGTCGTGTTGGTAGTCCTGGAGACTGGAAGGCTCACTCCATCCAGAAATTGTGCAAGCTTCTCCGTGTGCCTCAGTCCTAGGGAGGACAGGACATCTTTAAGTTACTTACACGCTCTCGGTTCTTTTCCAGTCTGGCACTGTGAATAAAAGAGCCAAATGTCCGAGCAATTATGGGTCAGTCACTACCAACTAGACTGATACCCCCTAATTGTTTCAAGTACAGAAATAAATCATGGTGAACTGATTATTGTGATTGGTCTTTATATATTTTTTTAATTTGTTTTAAGCAGACGTTACCTACAATTCCAAGGTGAGGACCAGGGTATGTTGTGCCGGGTACCCTGCAGACACGGAGTCCTGCCTTAGATGATCTGGCCCTGATTACTTGAGATATGCCTACACCTTGGGCTGGAGCTCAGTGACTGTGAGCCATTCCGTTTCACAAAGGATATGCTTTTAATGGTATTGGGAAATTTTCCCCAGTACGCAGAATCTAAATGCTAATGGTGCCTTGTACCATAACTCTGGTCTTTCTGCTGTTCTGGGCTATCTATTGAGGACACCGACACACAAGTATGAACTTTTTCTTTTAAATACTATTTCTGCCTCTGATATGGCATATAAACACATTGTGGGCCAAGGAAGACCTTGGAATTTTAATTCATTTTATTTCCATAGCTAATGCCCCAAGGCAGATCTTTCTGCCACGGCAGAACTTTCTGTAATGTTCAAAATTTTAAAATGTTTCTGTTATCTTTTGTGTGCCACCCAGTGTTATGAATAATAGGGGAAATACTTAAACTCATGAAGGGCATCATGTAAAAAGTGAAAAAAATGGCTAGGGGCCCACCCTTTCTCTGCCCTCCTCCACAATGCAGGCACTGAAACCGTTTGTTAATGTTTAAGGCAGCTGATACCAAGAGGTAGAGGAGGATCCAGTACGTAACGTGTGGAGGCTGTGCCAATGGCTCTGCTGTTCCCATGGTCATCTGTCTGGAAAAGGAGTATCTGATCAGAGCAAAGCCTTGCAGCTGCCATGGGGCCCTTCATCTCTAAATGTGGCTTCAGTGTAAAAGCCTTTGGCTTTTCTCCTGCCCAGGGCTCATTTCTGCATCTTCACGCTTGCAGGGGAAGTTGGGTTCAAAGCACAGTGGGAAGAGCTGTGTCCGTCAGGCTCGTTATGCAGTGTGTCTGCTCCAGGGCTCGTGCTCTGCCGTGTGCGCAGGCGCCCCGCTGTTGTACGGGTGGCGCAGAAACTTGCTAGGTATTGGCATGGCATAAAATCTGGCACGCTGTGTCAAGCCACACCACTTATATTCATCTGCTTTGTCCTCATATTGACTCTGAGCTAGAGACTCCTTCAGTAAATTATTGCTAGGGTTGTCCAGAGGACAAACGCCCACACAACCAAAAAAACCCCACCCCAAAACCTGAAACCTCCTGTTTTACACCTCTGTCTGCCTGTCACAGATGATGGGTAAGATGGCTGGACACCCACAGGTGTGTCTCACTCACCATGAGGACTGTAGGATAATTCGGGTTGGAAGGGACCTCAGGAGGTCTGTAGTCCAACCTCTGGCTCCAAGCAGAGTCAGACCAGGTTGCTCAGGGCTTTATCCAGTTGGGTCTTGAAAACTGCACAGCCTCCCTGGCCAACCTGCGCACCGCCTGCCTGTCCTGATGGGGAAATAGTTCCTCCTTATACTCTGTCTCAGCCTCTCTTGTTTTGCTTATGCCTGTTGCCTCTCATCTTCTCACCATGCACCACTGTGAAGACCTTGGATCCATCTTCTCAATAACCTCCCTGTAGGCACAGTTAGGTCCCCTTAAGCCACCTCTTCTCCCGGCTGAGTGAGCAAAGCTTCCCCAGTGTCCCTCACTGGCTGTCGTGGAACCACCTATGACTTACCTGTACTGTTACCTTCTTGCATGGGTGTGTGTTTACAAAACAAATCCCTTAACATCAAAATGCAGTACAAGGCGATGTTGATTTGTTGAGCAGTCTGGTCTCAGTTATCTCGATGACAATTCAGGTATTATAAAGCCTGTGTAGGATAAAGCACAGATGTCTATATACTTTATATAAATGTTAAAGCTTCCCATCAGTTCCTCTCTATTAATCTCGTCTGCTAAATTTGATTTTATACACTGGTAAGATGTTGGCTTGGGCTACCAGTATGTCCAGGTCTGTGCCCCTCTCACCACCTGTCTGCCCTCCCTCCAGCTCAAAGCGCAGGCATCAAGACTAAAATCCTTCCCTCTGAGCTGGGTCCCTCTCGGCTGCCCTGCTGGCTTCCCATCTTCTTGCCTCACAGTTATCTGAAATGTTGTCTCCATACCTCACCAGCTACCCAGACTGTCGCTCCGATGGTGAACCAGAGGGAAAGCAGAGCTATCAAGAGGTTTCCAGGTTGCTTCCTGAATTCTTGTATAATGTTCACTGTAGAGAAGACAGGCTCTCACGTAAGCCACACTCCATCTTATTGCCCCATTTATTTCTGAAATACCATATCCTATCCATGACAGTGTGCATGAAAGGTACAGTCCTGCTCTTCTACTTACACATTTCCTCTGTTTTTACCATCAGCAACAAACCCGTAATTTCTCCTGGGCAGGATTTTGTTTCTAGTTCTGGTTCTTGTAGTCAGCTGCTGCAACCCAGGGGCAATTACAGTGCTTTAGACAGCTGCTAGGTGGTTTTTAGATGGAGTTTTAAGGACTGTTTTTGACTCAGAAAGCTGCAAATGGCCTGTGACCTTTCTGCAGGAAATAGTACCTCTGCTGCAGTTGAACCAATTGATGCTGGTTGCAAAATACCTCTTTGGCTCCGTCTTCACCAGGAAAAAATGAAGCCCTTCTTCATCTATCTGGCAAAACCCTACTGGAGACAAGGCTTTTTGTAACTTTTCATGGGTCAAGTAAACCGTAGGCTTCTTGTAGCCTTTAACCTGATCCACTGAACAAAACCTCCCAGTTGCTGTGTCTCCCCTTGGGCTTTCACTGCTTCAGACTGGAGACACATCTACAGTGCACAAGGGGAGGTGGCATGCAGTGCTCAAAGATTTGCAGAATCTCTGCAGTATCCGTACCTTTCCCCCACCCTATTACTGGAAGCCTTTCAAGTTACGGGCTCTTTTTTTACACTGGTATTTGCTTCTGCATCACCAGAAGGTTGGTGCCAGCCTGTTTTACACTGTAAGCTTGACAACACCGTAATTTTACGTTAAGCATTACAACTGCTATGTGGTGGTATGCTTTTCCAGATGATAGAAGCTATTGACAGGGAGACATACAGGTAATGATGTGACGGAACCCAGCTTTTTTTCAGGAATGGAAATTGTTCAAAACTTGAAAGTAGATGTTAAATTCACTGTAATAATTTCTTTTAATCCTGCAAATGCACAGTGACAGAGAGCACTAGTTTTATCATCTGCCACGTTCTCACAGCAAGCATTTAGGGAAGCAAGAAGGAAGAGCAGCAGGTATTTGAATGTGCTGCGTGCTTGATATGACCTCTTTCTGCTCACATTGCCATCTGCTGTGAAGCACTTTACATGTGTTTGCCAAGGCTTCTGTGTCTTTGAAAACAATACTGCTACTTTATCATAAATGGCCTGAATTATTCTATATATGGCCCTACCTTTCCCTGTATACCGGCATCTTTACAGGCACTTAGCTGCTGTTCAGGATTCTTGCTGCTGATTTCCACTGCGGCGGTCAGAGCCCTGCTGACTGTTGTCTCGGAACAGCTTTCCAAAAGGAAGCGCTCTGTAGAGTGATATAACATCACGCAAGCTATTCGCAGGGGAAACTTCACCTACGGCTGCAACACAGCTGTGTCTGATGTTAAATATGGAATCCACTGATATTTCGACACATGGGAAAGACCTGTGCTTGGGGAAGTCCTTTATCATACGATTAAGCTGTCATTTAAATGGTGTAAAAAATAACTTCTAAGCAGAGGAAAAAGCAACAGTCTTTTTGCAAATGACTGCTGAAGGTGAGATGATTGAAAGCAACACAGAGCAGCATTTTGTTCTGTTTTTAACTTGACTAAAACAAAGCGCTGCATTATTTTGTGAAGCAGCGGAAACGATGGAGATTCCGCTGCTTAGATCTCTGGAGAGAGCTGTGTGTGTTTAATGAGTGCTCATTAAAACAGCCTCTAATAGAATCAAGTAGAAGCAGAAAAACGCGAAAGAGAATAGGGGAAACAACTGGGCTCTGATGAATTCTTTCTCTCATCTCTGAAGAAGAATACAGCAGTCCTTGGTAAGACAAATCAAGTGTATATGCAACGAAAACACTGAATTGATACGAGCTGGAAACCAAAAAGCTGCTGTGGTCTGCTCCTGCCAGCACAGCCTTGCTGCACGTCCATGGGACAAGCCTGTCTTATGCCACATACCCTGACGGTTTCTGTAAAGGCTGTGCACAAGCTGTGGCTGGACAGAAGGCAAACACACGCTGTCCAAAAAAGGCATGATGGATGGAATGGACCAAGCATTAAGGTCATGACAGTCTTCTGTGACTTCTTCCTAGAAAGAGGGGAAAAAAACCAAAACAAACCCAACCTCACCACAGAGAACTCCAGGGACCCTAAAACAGGCTGTTTAATTAAAAAAGAACAACAACAAAACCCAGAGCTGCTTTATTGGTTCTCACAGAAAGCTGTCCGAAGGGATTGGGAATCCAGCATTGACAATAAATCCCGGAGTCCATTTCCACAAGAAACTAGGCTGCAGAAGGAGCCAAAGCATCAAGGGAGAGATGAGCTGTTGCTGCGTGGCCCCGGCTCAGCGTAGCACATGCTGCCTTGCCAGGCACTGAACTCAACCGTATCTGCAGAGCCAAGGGAGAGCCTGCAGGCTGCGCAGGGACCAGGTCCTCCTCCCCTGCATAGTCCCTGCCTCTTGGTCAGTGGGAGCGAAGTGGAAGCTTGCCCTCATTTCTCTCTTGAGAGTGGTGGGTCTATCTGACCTGCTTGGATGTCAGGAAGGAAATATTTTCCTGTTGGGTTAAACTGGCAAATAGCAAATGCGTCCTTCTCCTGCCTGATGTGCTTGGAAATGCGCTGTTTGGCTAACAGTAACTTCCATGGATGTCCTTGCACTGCACCGCCAGTGGCACCACTGAGAAAGGCCAGCTCTTGGAAAAAGCTCATCGGGAACTGGAGGCTGCAGTGATAGATGGCATGTGAGAGAGGGGGGGAACAGGAAGGCTTCCTGAACAGCAGCCCCCTCTTTATCACCCCTCTTGCAAAGGTGAAAGAGTAAGAATATTCAGGGGAGTGAGGGGAATCATTAGGTTAGTTTGAGATTTTGGAATCCACTCGCTCCCAATTAGACCTGCCTGATGCCTGAAACTGGAATTGTAAGGGCTCTCTCCCGCCATGGCTTGCCACATCCTCTGCATTCCCCTGGTAAGCTGAACGATTCGGAGTGTGATGATCCTTGTTCTGGAAATTGTAAATGAATGCTTTTGAGCCTGACAGCTCAAAATGATGATGATGGCAAAGGCGATGCAGCTTAAAAACGTATTTATATAGGCTCTCTGTCAAGCATCATTTAAACCCCATACATCATGATAAAAAATGAAGATGAAACCAGCTCTGCTAGGCCAATGGTGGGAAGACAGTGTCCTGGTACATTAAAATACCTTTTGTTGCCAGCTAAAGAATGTCCTGCATTGAAAGGCCATCATCTTTACAATCAGCATAAAATAAGTGGATGAAACACTTTGGCAGATATGAAAGAACAAAATCCCCCCAAAATATTTAGATCCATATGATCCTAGATCATTTCAAAATAACTTTGAAAGGTATATATGAATTGGAGCTTTCTAAAAGCCTGAGTACCTGCAAATGCAATTCTCTTTGTCATACATGCCAGATTGATGGTATTTCCTATGCAGTTTTCAGTGATGAATGTAAAATATCCATGCACTGCAGGGGCCTCGCACTTTGCATAGACATCACAGAGTCATGCTATAGGACAGTGGTGAGGTTGTAGACACGCTTTGATATCGTACTATAAATAAGACAATTCATGACAATTTAGTAAGAAGATAAGGTATGCTGCACTGTGTCCCAGCAGCTCATCTCTGACATGACCTATAGACACTTAAAAGAACGTAAGAACAAAGCATGTGCACCTGGAACACTGCAGCCAAGCCTCCTTGAACCAAAGAATAACACTGGACTACACTCTTTTAATTTCCACTTGTGGGCCTTGTATAAAGAAACTTTCTTTTGCTTACTGTAGCATGGAAATTATTTGATGTCCTGACAGCTTTCAATTATTTTATCCTTGTAAATACACTGACCATTTATTATTGGCCACAGAAGTTTTCTGTTGCATACCCATTATTAAAAATTCTGCTGTTACCCTCTGCTTAGTTGCAGATCTGATATCCAGCCATAAAGTGCTACACATTTGGCAGAGGGCATAAAGTAGTTGTTACTACTTAGACCACCCAGGTCTACGCACTGCCAATGCCTAAAGTTCCCAGTTAATCCAAAACACTGTTTTAGTAACAGCGCTATTTCCTGAGCTTGTGATACTGCTGGCTTGCGATACTGCTGGCTTGCTTCGTAAGCACAATGTTATCTGTACTAAACAAAAATGCAGCCAGGATACCTACCAGTTCTGTAACGCCATTAATACTTCCACCATTTTATTAGGAATTCCTTTACAATTCTGGCTGAGTACCATTAAGTTTTGGCAGGTTTTTCCTATTGTATTTATTGATTTGGTTAGCCATTTTGGCCTCTTAATGATATTGCCATCTGAGACCTCTAGGAAGCCTTTAGGCTGATGCTAATGCTGTCAGGTGTGGAAGGGGCACCTACACGGCAACTCCAAGATGCTTGAACCATCCGTCCCTGCTGTTCCCGGTCTTCCTAACTGCAGAAGCAGGTTAAACACGCATCATATTGTCAGAACAGGTTCAGTTTATTGTCCTACTTTAGGCTCCAGAAATTAAACCCAAAGAGATCCCCAAGCAGCCCTGGCCACATGATTTCAATATTGGCTTCTCCATGAGGTGAAACATTTATTTCCCTTCCTTCTCTATTATTTTTTCCCATTAGTTTTTATTCATTTTCCAGTTTAGTAGATTGGATGGCTACTAGTTCCTGAGGGTCTATACTGTACAATTGCAGTTCATCTTTAGTTAAGCAAAAACCATTTATCAGATACATCCTGATCACCATTGTGCTGTAGTCCTTTTGGCTGCAGTTTAACTGCAGAGAGACAAACTGGGATTCTAACCCTGTACCGACACCAATTTCTTCTTCTCTAGATAAAGTAGCTGGTGCCTGAATGTCTGATGTGAGAAGTGGGGAGGACAGCTGTATCTGGTAGAAGTATCACTAAGATCTCCTCCAGGATACATCTGAGCTGCAGGACTGTAGTCCTGCACAGTACAAAGGAAGCAGTTTCACTCTCCCTTACCTGGGTATCTGTCAGTCACTGGTAAATTTCTTTCGGAATTCATACCATACACAACAGTCACTTTTACAGTTGGAGATGTAGCTCATTCAGTCAATTTACATGCCTGGAAATTAAGTTGGGTATTCAAGAAAACCATTCAGACAAATTAAAATATACAATTTTTAAAAAATTTAATTTGGAAAATGAGACAGGCCACCATTTTCTTTTAGACTGTCTACAACAGTCAAATTGGAAAAACAGAACTCTGATCACACATCTGATTTTGCAGTTACTTAATTGGAGGATCAGGACTAAACTTCTAAAAAAAGAAAAAGATTTAGGGTAACATAGTTTCTTTCAACTCTTACCTCTCCCAGTTAATGAATGCTAACCCAAATATTAAGTATTTACATCCATTTAGCAAGAGCCAATGCAGAGCCTCTTGTACATCCATACTGAATTTTGTTCCCCAAAACTGAGCATATAAAATGATAATAATAAATGGCAGTGTGTCAGAAGAGAATTGCAGTAGAGGTGAATTAACTTGGATAAGGAAGGTAGACTTGGAAGGGCACCCTGGCTTTCATTTACAGCTCTACATTCAAGAATTCCTGTTAGCTCTTCTTTCAGAGTTTTTGTACAGAACTGTAGTGCCTGATATTTCCTTCTGCAGTGTTAGTGGATGGATGCAGGGGACCTACAGAAGTTCAACTGAAGTCTGCACATCTGAATTTAATCCCCCAAGTGTCGTTAGTGTCATCTGCCATATCTTTGCACTGGAACATATTTAATTTTGTATTTTTAGGAAGAATATTGTTTTGTTATTTGAAATAGAATGTGAAATTCAATTAAATGAAACAGACAACCATTCTTTTTTTTAGAAAGGAAAATTTATTTATGGTCACACATACCACATATAAAATTAACATTTAACTGAAACATGTAATTGTTTCAATCATTTATGACTAAACACAACGTTAACTACAAAACTGTACAGTTTATATTTAGTAACTGATTCTTACAGCATAGTGCAATTGTAACATCGTATAAACAAAATAACTTGTGCCTTTTTTTTTTTAAATAAAGTGCATTAAATGACTATCTTGTATACAACAAGAAGCTCTGTAGTTGCAATCCAAAGCTTTAATCTTAAGGGAAACTGAGGCAAAGATGTTTCACTTCTTTTCAAAATTACTTCATATACTGGCAAGCTATGGTTCAAACTTCAACCACATTTAAATGAAAAAAAACCTAAATTAGTATAAGAAATAACCACAGGCCTTTATGTGCTAAACCAGTAATTGGTTCTCATACGAAAAGCACAACATGCAGAACTTAAATTACTGGTTTAAAGCCGTTTGGCTCCTAATGAGATGTGTAGCTTGAGAGCTACCCCCATGCAGCTGCTTTTGCTAAAGCTTTTAGAATTCAGCATGGAACCACACTGCAGTCAGTAGTATCAGGAGTTTACAAGAATCGTACAATGTTTCCTAGGAAAAGTTCTCTCTGAGAATTTCATGAGATGAACATGGTAAATCACAGGTTATTTTTAATTGCATTTGGCAATAAAAAGAAAGTAGGGGTCTGGTTAGTAAGTCTAGAAAATTACAAGTGGTTCTACTAGCCCAGGGTATTCCAAATTTCATGGCCTGAAGTTAAATATAGAGTTTTACAGCTTTATTTCAGAGGCACAGTTATAACATTTTATTCTATGAAATTTGTTTTTATTTGTAAACACATTTACAATCAACTTTTGTAGGTTTTGGCTGTGACAGTGGAGCTGAGACCAAACAAAGGACAACATGACTGTAGATTTTAGCCCCAAAGAGTAAAAAGATGCAGACATACAAAACAGATGAAGGTCTAATGTGGCTCTTTCTAGAAATAATGACAAAAATAAGAATGCTCCTTTCCTTCCGTGGGCTCTGGCTGGGACCCAACAGAGAAGTCCATATTCTTCTCCTCCTCCATATGTACATTGGACTGCTATCAGCTTCAACAGAAAATACATTTGAGCACAGGCAAATAACCCTAGAGATTGCCCGAGTATTTTGCTGTATAAGTAATCTAGGCAATTTACCTGCCTCTTCAGCTGCAATACCCATTCCACACTTTTGGCACAAATCACACATACTGTTTCCACATTCTGGAAAACCACGTTTTCCTCCTATACATTTTAACCTGTGGGACCAGCCTGAGTTCACAAGCAGACTACTGTACATTCAGCCACTGTGCTTTGGGACATCTGCCATGTAAAAAGCTGCGTGCTGGAGTATGCTAACTCCCAGCAATGAGCTCCTCTCCTCCTCCTCGACCAAGCAAACTCTCTGCTTACATTGAAAGGGTAATACAAAAGAAAGGAGCGAAAATTTGTCTGGAATGTGGCTGAAGAAGGGTTGCTATTTTCTATCATGTCTTCAGAAAGCTCTCTGCTGAGAGCAGAACTCCCTTCCCATGGATGGGGCACCACTCTGTTAGCTCCATGGGGACACAACAGTATATCCCGTTCAGGATGTGGGTATCTCAGTTTTCGAAGGGCCAGGTCATGCTGCTTTCATTTGCATCCTATTAAATATCTCTTCCCTGGAAGCAGTGGAAGCTGAATTCCTGATTATTTTGGTGGGTTTCACCTTTGCAAACACTGTAGTAAGAGGAAAATTCTATAGGGGTCATAAGTAATCAATGCATTAAGAGCTCCATACCTTGGCCGTAAATCTTATAGGTCCTAATCCCTTTTCCTAGAATGCCCCTGAAGCATATGTGTATTTTGTGTGCCCTTTAAAAATAAATGTATAAGATTTTTCAGATACTGTAATATTCCCCAGCTTAGCATCAGCCAGTGCAAAATGTGCACCTGTGTTATATGACTGTATGGACTGCTACTCAGAGACACGATCTGTGCAGTCCTGTTACTAAAGCACCTATGAAAGACACAGAGAGAGAGAGAGTGAGGGAGAGAAAAAACAGAGAACAGTGTATGCAGGAACATATAACTGCTACATAGGCTCATGTTAGTGATAAATATGCCTTTTGTATTCTGTCCCAGATGTGGCCATGTAACACGTTCCTGTAATTCCAAAGCTGGCAGTGGGATTTGTCCAAATTAAAGACATGAGAATTCACCTCCCTTTCAAAACCCCTGGATTGTCTTTGTTTGTTGAAATATCGATGATTTGCCACTGAACCTTTCAGTGTTTGCAACATTCATACAAGTTTGGCTATGCTTTTCTTGAATCATACAATACTGCCTCAGCAAAGAGGTTACACTTTGACCATTATAACACTGAAGGTACAGAGCATGATATCTATCATATCATACATATAAAAAGTAAATTAAATAATCATAATAATTAGGTATATATATTACATTTAAGTATGTAATTACGTTATTTAAGCATGATAGCTCATAATACTTAATTAAGTTAATGGCATACCAAAATACTCTAAGAAACCACTTCTCCACTCAGCATGTAACATAACTAGTACTTAGTTCTTTAAGTTAAATCTGGACATAGCTACTGTCTTTTAAAAGCTATATATACTTTTTTCAAAAAACAAATCTATTTTGTTGGCACCTATTCCTTAAAAGTGGAAGGCCCCTCCATTTTCCAAGGTAAATCTTTGCAGGATGCAGCCTTCAGCATGTGCAGTTAGCATTGGCTTGCTTTTTCCTTGAGAAACTGAGACTAGGCCATCATGGTAGATCATACAGTTGCGATCAAATGGTTTGAGGAAAAAACCAGTATCACCAGTATAAAGAAAACAGTAGCAGTTCACTTGCTCACCCACCCTTTCCCCCACCCGCAGGCAAATCATAGATTTCCAGTGTAAGGCAAATGCTCAAAGCTGTTCAAAGAAAAAGTGCTGCTGATATATTTGAAAGGGTTTTAACAAACTATTGAAACATCGGTAAATAAGCTTTTACCTAAGAATGCAGCACTGTGCTTATGGGAAGCAGGTTCTCGGAATCATTTAGGTTGGAAAAGACCTTTAAGATCATCAAGTCCAACTGTAAACCGTTTGTCTTGAAACAAAAAGGACCGTGCCAAACATCTTACTACTGGAGGGGAAAAATAAAAAGGAACTCCTCCCCTCCCCCCCCCGGGTAATCCTATGGCCATCAGCTGAATTAGTCTACACTAGTAATTTAATGGAGCCCCTAAATGTGCAGTGAATGTCCTAAGTACTCTATGCTTTTTAAAAAGATGCATTTTACTTAAGAGATATCAGATAAATAAATCCATTCACTAGTTCTGGGACATAAAAGTCTTCCCTCCACCTGGGAGGGGGAAACCCATAATACTATCTCATCCAGTTAAATATTTAGCACGTCAGCAAGAGTTTGTAAAAACTGCCTTGGCATATGTAGAGTGCAAAGCAAAAGGTTTGGGGAGGTGAGGACAATTTCTTCAAAAGGCAATTCAAGGAGCTTGGAATGTAAGTTTGACTGACCTTTGTTTTAAAATGAGTTTTACTCTCTCAACCCATTTGCAAAAATCCTCCACTGGAAAATCTCCCCTTATCCTTTCAATGGCACTGAATTAGTTTTCATCACAGCAGTAACACACTAGTTAATTACGATATGGTTTCATCTAACCTACATTCAGGTTTGGGTTTTTTTCCTTCTCTTCTAGAAGAAATTTGTGTTACACAGTGAAATATGCAACTGTTTCTTCTTCTTGTCTGGCTTACAAGATCACAATAATTTTGCAAAGAACCTGCAGCATGGACTTTTTAGTTTTTTAGTGCAAGGGCATATTGTTTTCAAAGAAACAGTTACTGCAAAGTTACAGACTCAGCTGCTCCTCAGAAGAAACACAAATATGTAATGACTTACTCTAAAATAATCTGCTGTTGGTCCTATTTTTTATTTTCAATATTTTCCCACAAAAAAACTCTTCTGATTTCAAGTGGAGCCATGTAAGACTGTGCTAACAAGACAAGTTATAATCTGAATAAAACATACGATGTTAGTTTTCAAGGGAGGAGGGCCTCACTTCTGATCATTACTTCCTCCTTTGTGTTCTCTGGGCACCATTCAACAGGAACAGCAATACTGCCAGCCTCAAGGACACTACAGCCCAGAGCCCCTCTCAGGTGCTCCATGTACGTCGAGTAAGGTTCAAAACGGACAGTTCAAAATAACCTTCTCACCAGGGATGCATTTATTCAAGTATCCTTCCTCTCCCAGCTCAAGCACTGAGTGGCTGATTCACCAAGCCATAAAGATTACCATCCTCTCATCTTTCAGCATCCAACTAATATGAAAGCGGATATCCTTGCAGTTCATCCAGATTTCTGATCCATTAAAAGGAATTGCAAATTCTTGGTCTGAAGAAGCCAGTAGCACCCAGTTTTATGGGGTAATTTCCTTTTGTATCAGAAAAGTATTTCCAGATATGAGACTGTTCAAGTTTACTGGGAGTCCCATCACTCTTTTGCTGACTTTGCTGACAGATGGGGAAAGATATGCATGCTCAGTTTATCTTCCCTGTACTATAGCTTATTCATGACATATAAATCACACCCCTTCCTCTTTGTCCCCTCTCTATAAGCAAAGATTGAGAGATCTTATTTTTTCTCCACTGCACATCTCTGGACTACCACTAAGCCAAACTAAATGTGGCACTGAAAGAACGGGTAAACCTCCGCTTTATAGAACATTCAAAAACCAGAAAAAAAAAAATCAGGAAATTGAAATATTATTTAAAGTTGTGCTTCCCCTGATTATAGTAATGCACTGTTATCTACACTGGCCTTTTTTTTTTGTTAAGCACCAAATTTCATATGCTTTTGAGTAGCCCTGCTGCCTCATACCACTCAAGTTATAGAGCTTCTTGCTAACATGCAATATACTAAGTGTCCATGTGAAAATTTTGTTTTTCTAAGTTTACCACTGAAATTATCAAACTGTTTTTGTAAAGTAGCGTCCTGTGGTATCATTACAAAGATGTTGTCTAGTTGCAAACAACAATTCTGACTCCAAATAGCAATTTGTTCCTTTTGATAAATATGTAAAGAAGGACATATTATTTACTACATTTAATGTATGTACTGGAGGAACCTCTTGTTCTAGAATTAACTGCTCCAAAAGGCAGCCAAGTAAAACCTTAAAGTGATTCTCAGACCTTCTCCCAAAGATATGCGATGAGTCTACATGTAGATATTTAACATAATCCTTAATTATTTCTTTCACAGATCTAGCTGCATTCTTGATCCCTCTCAAAATGTACACCACCTTGATACCTTTTCCTGAATAGTTAGCCAGTAGCACTTTAAAATATTCTTGAATTCTTACAACATGGGATCCGTATCCAGTGGAGGTCTATCTAATATTACCTTCTTGCAGCAGTGTGATTTAAAGAAATGCTGTTCTCCTTTTTCTGGTGCTATTCCTATACACCTAGGGCTTGATCTGTCTACAGCTGGTGTGCAGGTGTGACCACGCTAGTCCTCCTACTTTTGCTACAAAGCTTCTACACCGATTTGTGCGTATTCAGGATTTTCTAGAAAGCTGCCAGAGTTGTTTTCTGTTTCAAGGACTAAGAACCATTCAGTATCTCAGATAAAGTGACAGAATAGCTGGTGGTTTTTTAAATAGTGACCACTCTGTCCAATTCTTATTTTTCTTTATTTATTGTACATACAAAACCCAAACCATACATACTTTCTCTCCGTAAAAGTCAGGGCCAACATTTTGAAAATATGGTCCTGAATGTTACAGAACAACATTTTTTTTTTTAAGTAATGAGTGGGTAGTTATGTTTCAGGGGCTTGACTTGCAGTGATGCTATTTTATCCCAACTTCTAGTCACACTGCAGAACGCTCAACACTTTTGAGAAATGAATCCACAAGTATCTTATTTTTAAAAGCTAAACAATCCCTAAGAAAACAAGGCAACAGAAAAATAACTCTTTGGGGAATAGCTGCTGACCTAAGCCAAAGCTCACTGCTGTCCACGGAGGAGTTTTAGTGACTCCAGGAAGCCTCAAGGCTGGCCCCTGAACATGAAGGATGGATGCAGTGCCTTATGTCACTGAGGGTCCATGGTAGGAAGATACAACAGCCATAGCATGCCTTTCAGCTTGCTTCCAAATACTCTGGGTATTGGTAGGGGTTTTCTTCAATGACACCATAACTTTGTTCTTTTAAAAGCCAAGCTGCCTTCAGAATGGGCTAGCACCATTTATCATATCCATCTTAAGGGGCATCACAAGTTCGGGTACGCTCAGTTTTTGTTTGGTGAAGAGTATTCTCAGTATCAAGTGACAACTGGAAATCCTGAATGCAATGAATTTATCCATAGAATGCTGTACAACTAAATGCCAAACAATGAAAATAATAAAAATTCCCACTGCAGTACGTAATTCTCTCTTGCAAACAGCATGAATTCAGGATCCAAGAACTAAGGTAAAAGGTTATTGCTGAGTAATTCCATTCAGAAACTCAGTAACTAACACAAACCAGCCAGAAATAATGTCCCACATCAGTCTGGTAGCAACTGCTTAACAAAGGAAGACTTCTGCTTACTTAAAGTCCTTATGCAAGTTACTATTTTTTGTCTAAAGAAGATATTGCTTCCTCTCTATTGCTCTGAGTTTACTCAGCAGTTTATAGTACCTGCAACATGATTTTATTGCTCTTGTGCTAAAAAATTATTTCCCCTTATTGCTGAAATCTTACTGTTAGGAGAAATGGTTAAAAAAACCCCAAACCCTCAATTAAAAAAAAAATCCTCTCCCAAGCTTTGAGGATGAATATATGAAAAAAAATGACTACAGTAAATTTTGCCCATCAAGATACAACCTGTTACTAACTTTGGGTCAAGCATGTTAATAAATAAAAATGAACTTCAATTCTTTAAACTAAATTACACATTAAGAAAAAAAGTCTTTTGTCATTACGATGGAGATTTGAACTTCACTGTACATAGAATGGTGAATCTAACACCCCAGTCTTGTGCACGGGTGTTGTTTAATGGGACATCAAAACGACAGAATCCTGCAAGCTAGCTGGATTTCTCCCAGTGTCAGAGGGATCTTGGATGGATACCGGCACCCCACCATACAGAAGTGGGGCCTACACTGTCACTCTGAGGTGACAGCAGAGAATTGTTTAATACTGCAGGGTCTGAAAAGCGGCTGTCTGTCAAGCATTTCTTTCGTGCAAGTGAGGTGGGCAGCTTTGTACCCTCAGCTCTGGCTATATAGCATGTATCCAGCACTGCCAACCATGTTAAAGCTTGCTCTGACAGCTGTGGGCAAACCTATGTCATTGACTTCCAGGAAGATTTTCTGGCATATGCTGCACAGTCTCAATTTAAGAACATATTTCTGAAAGAGACAACATCCTTACTGGAGGTCACAGCAGCAGACTGGGAGGCACAATCGTGTTTCTCATCTGTTTGTGGTGAAAGGTAACCGTGCACTACTCCTCAAATGAGGGCAAATCACATCCCTATGAGCTAGCTTTGTGGAACTTCTATAATTAATCCTTCTTTCCACTATTTGACTCGCGCTGCTCCTCAGGAGAGGAGCTTCCAATTACAAGTCTCTCTACTCTGGCACAAGGAAAAGGTCGGCTCCCCTGGCACTCCGGAGAGCCTCTGCGGATTTGAGCAGCCTGTGGAGTGAGGAAGATGACAAGGACACTAGGCGAACCAGCATGAGAAGAGGGGACGACATTATCTCCCTCTGTGCTGTTATTTTCTGGCTTCCCTACCACCCGGGTGCTACAGAGAAAAAGCCACTAGTGCCTGTGAGGTTATCCAAGATGATGAGAACAGGTCTGCGTAAGCAGCACAACAGTTGCCCTCAGGACTGAATTTTGGTCACAGTTGTAGCTGCTCATCCTCGTCACACTTTTAGCAATTTGATACAGAAGAACAACTGGGGAAAATAAAGGGAGTGGATGTAAACTTTGCATGACTTTAACTTATTTTTTGTTTTTAAAAGTGCTACTCTATTATTCAGCCTCTCTACATTATTCTGCTCATGACTCTTACTGCCATTTATTTCCAATACTTTGCATACTTGCAAAACTGCACGCATACATAGCACGGATATTCATGAAGTGATTATTTCTTATACAAAAATTCATAACAAAATAGGTACAAGGCAATGACTAGAGTTTCATTAGCATTCAGAAGTAGATAAAGAACACCGATATCCTACACTGAGCAGGGGTCATAGTCTAACTGTGCTGAGCATCTGTAAATTGCAGTGAAGCCAAGGGAGCTGCAAGTTCACAGCTCTACTGGACCATGCCATGCAATTATTAAACTAATCCGATTACAAAGTAAGAGCCAAATATCATGAAGATTGAACGAAGTAAATAATGGAATTTGAACCCAGCATTGCAACTAAAATTAATTATTGCTCATAAAAATCTCTACAGAGCCTTGTTTACAGACAACTCATTCACATTTGAGATTCAGCTTTGTGTATAGCGTATGATTCTTAACGTCACAGAAACTTTGCCACAAAAAGCTACAGTCACCCAAACATCCATGTGAAAAGGACAGATTCCATTTGGAAAAATCCAGACCAGCAACACGGTTGTCTCTACGATCTATACTATACAGGTATATTTTTTCATTGAACTGTAAATATTGCTATTTGTACAGGTGAGTTTGTTGGGTTTTTTTAAACTGTAACGGAAGATACTGAAGCTACAATACAGTATGCTGACTTTGACCTTCAAGGGAATATAACCTGCTACTGATGCCAGGGCATCAACACATTGAGCTCCCATCAACACTAATGGAAGTGGTTCTATGAACTCCCATCCACTGACATCAGGGTACACCTTAAGTTCCACGAACACATCTGCCAGGAAGATTTTCTCTCTGACAATCAAGTCTTCAAATTAGAAAACAATGTTTTATTTCCAGTGCATTCTAACTTGGCTTCAGTAAAAGGTCAGAAGCAGTTTGAAAAGTTCTGCTTTTTCAACCAGAGCTATCATCCTATAATGAAGTGAACTGACACATGTACAGTGCGAAGAATCACAATCTGTAATGGATGAAACTGCCAGAAAAGGAGAAAAATATTGTTTCATGTTGCAGTTCTGGTTGCATACAATTATGAACCAGATATGTTCTGAGCATTTATAAACTTCAATATTTTAAATTATATAGCAGAACAATGAAAACAAGTGGTAATAGTTTTGACTTGATAACAAGCTTAAGGGGAACCATTTCATGTTGATGCTAAAATCCATGTTGCAAGTAATTTGTAGGTTATTTTATTAGCTATTTTCTTATACACTTCTGAAAAGATAAACTTGTCTGAGAAACTTAGTCTTGCATCTATTACAAACGCATAGCCAAAAGAGGCCATATTGTTTCATCAATTTCAAAACTCCCCACTGAATTCTTTTTACAATTAATAATGAGCTCTGATGTCCCATATCTAAGTGAAAACATATGGCTGATTTTTGAAAAGGAAGGCAAAGTATATCTTCTGTTTTAACATCCTACCAGAACTCAGGAAAGAACAGGTAACCCTTTAAAACAATTATCAAGCTAATTCATGCTGAGACGTAAAATAAAAAGCTATACATAGTACCTCCTCTCTTAGAGCAAATTTGTTGCATTGAGATTATTACAATAAATATGACATAAATCAGTACAATTGGCCATTATTTTGAAGAGTATTCTGATGATATACAAATGGGGTAACAGGACATTTTTCCTGTATTAAAAATAATTAAAGAGAGAAAAAAATATCCTGACAACAGACTGTAACATGCAGTATGACTGAACTCAATCACATAAACAATTTCAAAGGAGGTATGCTGTTTCAGTCTAATTTTAATTAGCAAACTTAATGTAAAATCATGGCAAACATGGCAAAGTCTGGGTAGTATAACAAAAAGACCCTGAGCAACATTATAAATCTGTAACAGTGATTATTTTGATTTTGGAAATCTCCCTTAAACCACTCGATTCATTTTGGTCACTGGGGTTTTCTGTTTACAAAAAGGTCAGTGCATCCTGCGGTTTTTATGTGAACCCATTACACACCATTTAATGAATGCAACTAAACCAAAGACAGTGTCACAAGAATGTCTGGAAAGTAACATGTTAAGGAGCGTCCTCCTAGCTGCCAATCAGACATCACTGGGTGATCTTGCTCTCTGAGACAGGTTAGAAGGAATACAGCCACAACAGATGAGCCAAAGTGCTTTCTGTATCTCCTGGTTTCTAAAAGCGTATATTACAGGATTGATGATGGAATTGTAGGTAGCTGGCAGGAGGGTGGCATAGGTGTATATAGAAGGATAGGTGTAATCTGCTATTAAAGAATAGAGCGTAAAAGGCATCCAGCAAGCAGCAAAAGTCCCCAAAATAATGGCCAAAGTAGACACTCCTTTTCGGGTGGTCACATAGTGGGAAGTGGCCAGGAAATGGTGTTGCAAGGCAATCTGATGGGCATGGCGCATCACGATTTTACAGATTTGGATGTAGAGCTGCAGCATGAGGGCAAACATAAGCAAGAAAGAGACCGAAAGGACTGCTGCATTATTTTTAGTGAGCGGTCTGATAACACTGCAGGTGGATTCATCTCTGAGGCAGTTCCAGCCCATTACAGGCAGCAGTCCAATACAGATAGATGCTCCCCAGAGCAAAATAAGCATGACATAGGTAAAAGTGACAGTCCTCTCTGAATTGTAAGTCAAAGCGTAATACAGGGAGAGGTAACGATCAACAGTAATAGCCAGCAAGCTGCCAACAGATGCTGAGAAAGAGGCAACAATCAGTCCAATCGTAACCAGTTTCGTAGCTTCTGATTGCAGAAGGTATGCAAAAACGAAATTGATGATCAATCCAATGCCCGCTAAGAGATCTGCCAGCGCCAGGCTGCCTATCAGGAGGAACATGGGGGCACGAAGACTGGGATTATGGAAAATGATAAGAACCACAATGGCATTTTCGCAGGAGATAAGGGTCCCTGAAGTACACAAGACAATGTCCCAGGGGTTTACCAAAAGCTCTGGCTCTGGGTCTACGGCAGGAACCAGGGAGGAGCCTGCGGCTGAGGCATTCTCGGTAGAGCTGGCTTCTACATGATCCTGAGGCAGCCAGCTCAAATTAACCTTCAGATCTTCATTCATTTTAACCCCTGTCTTCTTCAACGGAAAGACATTTTTTTTAATGTTCAGACACAGCACTGAATACAGCACCCCCAGAGCATGCAACGCCCTAGACGGCAACACCAATGTAACACAGGCAGGCACTTGTTATGTAAATGTGGCAATAAAAAAAAAAAATTAAAATTAAAAACAGAGTTGGGGAAAAAAAAAATAATTTAAAACTGCAGGAGGGACAGACACACAGAGGCCGAGTGATCCGAAGGGTAATTCCCTTCACCTGCAGAGGGAAGAAGGCACGGGCAGGGGTGGGGGGAGCCCATAAAACAGCTAAACACCACCACCACCCCCCCTTAAGCGCTGCAATTTGGGGTGTGGGGCGGTTATTCAGCCGCCACGATTTCCAAGCGGGATTATTATTATTTTTTTTGGTCGCGGAGGGAGCGGCCAGAAT
>RSEF01000001.1:202760634-202782651 GCA_003993805.1 Himantopus leucocephalus | reverse complement strand
CACCTCCAGAGGTGCCTTAAACCCTCAACCATTCTGTGATTCTGTGGTGTCTAACCATATGAAAATGAAAACATAGTGTAAAAGATTTAAAGGAGTGATGCACAGTGTCAGGTCTAGAGCAGGTAGCGCCTGACAGTGTGCAGAGAGCCAGCTGAGGAAGCCTGGGCGTGGAGATGCCTGCAGGTTGACATTAGATCACAGAATACCAGGTTGGAAGGGACCTCAAAGACTATCTGGTCCAATGTGTCTTGGCAAAAGCACGGTCTAGACAAGATGGCCCAGCACCCTGTCCACCTGAATCTTGAATGAAGTGTCTGACATTGGGGAATCCACCACTTCCCTGGGGAGATTATTCCAATGGCTGATTGTTCTCATTGTGAATAATTTTCCTCTTCTGTCCAATTGGAATCTCCCCAGGAGTAACTTGTACTCGTTAACCCTCGTCTTTTCCATGTGACTCCTTGTAAAAAGGGAGTCTCCATCTTCTTTGTAGCCATCCTTTAAATACTGGAACAATGGGACAATTAGGGACACATGGCCAGCTTTGCAAAGCTGTTGCATATTGGATGGTGCAGGCAGGCCAGTGGGACTTCGGGGAGTTAGAAACTGAGCTTACATAAAAGCCACTGGGTCAGACGAACAACACCAAACACCTTTAGACACCAGATGTCGATGTTTGTGCACAGAAGATAGTCTCCCAAGGTCCCCTATAGTGTCAGTGGAGAGAAACGTGCCCTCCAGGGCGTGTCAGAATAGTGGGATGAGCTGGTCTTTTGAAAAGCCTGGGCAATTTTAAGAAAACCTGCTTTGTCCTCATTTGCACCACTATATACCTAAAGCACTTTGGAAAATCTGGCCCTGAGGGATGACTGGAATCTGGAGGGAAGAATTCCTTCTCCCTTGTTGAGTGATGCGCTCAGCAAGCGCGTGTGGTGCCATCCTTTGTTCAGGTCTACCTTGGTCATTGTGCTAAGCCTTGTGAAACCTTGCTGGATTACTCAAGATGATTCATTCATATTTCTGGCGACCCACGGACTTTATAACAAGGATTAAAAATGGATATCATGTTGCTGCTGATCTCTGTCTTCCTGATTTATCCACTGATTTCTTATGTGACAGTGTAACAAATACTTTCCTGTGATCTAGGCTGAGTATGTTTGGTGTGTTTCAGCGTCTGTCACTCCTACATTTAGAACAGTTGCATTAAAAAATGCAAAAGCTTTTCTTCATCTTGTTTTAACATTTGTTTCACAAATGGGGAAAACCAGCATTTCAATTAAATATTTTAATTTAGGGCTTTGGAGAGCTGTGTTTATTCACTCAGTTAATTTATGAATGATTTCCATTCCAATTACAACACATTATAAACAAGCTAATGTTTGTATCCTGTATTGCCAGTTTGTCACTTTTTAGTGAGACGGTGAACTGTTGTGGTCATTAGGGCAGATGGCATTGGCATGGATTGCACCCTGTAGTGCTACAGAACAGTTGTCATTTAGAGGAAAATCTCTTTTTAGCCACTGTGAAGATTAACAGATGCAAAAATTAGTGATGGGTCGTAGTTAAAGAGCTCTTGTACCACTGTCTTGCTGCCAATCTCTGTCTCTGTCGTGAGCACGCTGACACAGACGATGTTTGCTGACCCTCAAGCTAGCACAGAACAGCCGAGCGCTGGAACAGGAAGCAGAGGTCGGGCTGTGCTGGCTTTGGACCCGTGCTAGCATTCCTGTCTGACGCTGTGACTGCCATGGTGACGTACAAAGATACCCTGGCTTATCTCAGGTAACACAACATGACTTTGCATAATATTGACATATCCTGAGGCATCAGCTGTGAAGTCTAGTGCTGTTACCTCTCTCAGGGCATAGTTTGGATGTTAACTCACTCTTCAGGCAGTCTCTGGCCTGCCGTGTCCAGAAGGTCTGGATGAGTTCAGGCACGTGCACTTCTCCCCTTCAGGGAGCTGTGACTGATAATACATGGGAACTGCTCCTCCAGGTCCGTGCCCTAGCTGTGTCCTGCGTGGCAAGTCTGCTTCCAGGAACCTGTGCGCCATGGATGGGAAACCAAGACATGAAAAACATCACCTGGTCTGGTGACTTCCTGGTCTAAATAGTAGGAGCATCAGGTTTTGGGATGCATCCCGATTTACCCAGTGAGTAAGTATAGAGCTGTCCACAGAAACCAAAACCAGCCCCATTCGAAGAAGAAAAATTGATCCTTAGGTAGCACATTGACATATTCTTCACCTGGGGCCTTACCAGCTAACAGGCCTTCCTTCAGAAAATCCAACAGGGCCCCATGCCTCTCTCATTCCTTCCTAAGGACCCTCTCTTCTTAATCAGTCCTCAGTACGCTCTTACCTGGAGTTATTTTTCTTTTTTTTCTTTTCCCCCATAGGCAGTTCCATAGTAACTTAAATAAAAATATTAAGAAAGTTCATATTCTAGTAACGACTCTTCCAGGTAGTAATGGTTATATATATATATAAAGGAAGTGTGAAGAACCCAAATATATGACAGTGGCCTGTGTGCATTTTAGAAATGGCTTTTGTTAGAATTTTCTTTCAGAAGACTTTAAATCTTCTTTAAATATCTACAGTGGTGTTAAATATGAATTTTAAACTTCAGAAAAACATTAAAAGCTTTGAAAGATGAACTTATTAAGCATAAAATTTGTTGAAAGCCAAGTATCCAGTGAAGAAGCAAAGTAACATATAGATAGAATTCTATATGCAAATGTATAAAGAGTTATTATAATAATCTTTTCTGTCACACTGAGACAGTTATACACAGTGTTAAAGTACTTACAGCCCTGTTACCTTGTTCCTGAACTTTTCTCTGTAATTCCTCTACCACTGAGCATTAAATATTTTAGATAGCAATAAAAATATGGGTAAGTTTTTCTTTCAAATGTGCATCCATCTTCTCTATGAATGCTCTCTGCCTAGCTTGGGTCTGCCTGTACTTCAAGGATTTTCTCCTGCAAAGTGAGAAGTGACTTGAGGTTCTGCAAATGTGTTTGTCGCTTCTTTTTAGTTCCTTCCTCTTTGCCAATATTTTTTATTTTGACAGGGAGCTAGCTTCACATTGATTTAATCTTCAGTGTTAAATGAGTGTCATTTAAACACTCAGGCCATGTAATGAGCCAAACTCTCCCCGTGCACAAAACTGTGCATTTATTACTGACCTTTCAGAATCTTTTCAACTGGAATACCCTTGGCACTGCACAGCCCATTTTACCTTTGTTTTTCACTTTCTTTTTTTCCTCCCATTGGTGAACCAGGTGTTGAAGTCTTCACTCATTTTTTCTAAATCGCTAGGCAAGCTGAAAACAATTAGGAGCATAACTAAAATAAAGGTTATATAGAGAACGCTTTGGGTTTATTTCCTTACCCCAAATGAGTCCTTTGTCCATTTCTGAAAGAAAGAACGAAAACGGAGAATAAAAGAATACTTGCCAATCTATATCAATTTAATAGAAAATAAGTGTTGTCACACAGATGCAATGTTCTTAGAATGGGAAGATATATTTTGTTCCTCCACAGATGCAACAGATTTTTGAAACACTCTTGTCTCACCATATATCATTATAACACAAGTGCCAATTTTCATTAAAATACTTGTAAAGGGGATTAATACCTGTTTTGCTACAACCTCTTAAAACACTAGCTTCCAACAGAGCCCGTGCCAAACCTGCGGTCATTCAATAACCCGCAGGACCGCTGGCAAAGAATGGACGTTACAAAGTTGGATGTAATTGTAAATGAAGAGGAAGGCAGGGCACTGAGAAGGGAGGCTTTTGGTCACACAGCTTGTTCAGACAACTTGTTTTTTAGTAGACGCAGCTAAATGCATTTCTGAGAAGACATGATATAGTTGTACCTACATCATGGGGGACTGAGTACTGGAAAGCATTGACTGTACACAGGAAGTAGTTGGTTGTGTATGAATTCCCTGTGCAGAGCAGTAGCAAAGAGGGCTGCTGTGATAAAAGGACAATCACCAACAGAAATAGGGAGGTCGTATTACTTCTGGACAGTGAACTGATGAGATCAATATTTGAAAGCTGGATACAGTTCAGGCCAGGATGTTTTAAAAAGGTACTGAGAAATGAGAGAGAATGGAGGAAAGAGTCACAAAAATTATACTGAAGACCTGAGAAAATGTCTCATAGTGAAGGATTTATAGAAGTTACTCTGTTAAATTATTCTAAAGGAAGATCAAGAAATGACTGGACTGCATACTTTCACCAGGGTTTCACATGGCTCTTGAATCTAACAGAAAAGTGTGTAGTATCTGGAAGCTGAAGTTGGAGAAGTTCAGATTCAAAACTAAGCTCAAACATTTAATAGCAAGATAATTAAGCACTGGAACAACACATCCAGGACAAGTAATGGTTCCATTTCCTCTTAATACATTTTGGGAAGATGCCCTTATCAAATACAAGTTCTGCACAGGCACAAGCCAGAATAAAAACCTTACCCAAAAGTAGTAGCAATTGATTTTTTTCCTTTTTGGAGACTATTACAGCAAGGAAAATTTTCTTATAACTCAGAGTTTGTTCTCTCCAGGTAAAAGAACATGATACTCTGATGGTCTTAGATGTTTGAAAACAACCCCTTTTCCCTTGGGTGCCAAATGCTCTCAGTAGCCAAGGCTGCTCTGAGGAGTTGTCCTCTGCCAGTGGGATCCTTTCTTTCCTGTCTGATAAACGGCTCAGTATTCAGGATCTTCAAAATTGTCTGTCTTGGGGAGATGTTTCCCTGCATATACATCTCATGCTTTTTTTTTTTTTGGTAGCTGCTGTGTCTCTTTCCTGCTTCCTTTAACACGACATACTGATTTACTTCTTCTGCATGTGCACTTTAACTTTTTTCTCTTCTATTTTTGGCTGATTTGTCATGGCTTATGTCCATGTCCATTATTCAGGAACTGAGGACAGTGCACTTTGTTTCTACTTTTGTGCAGCTTTTGGCTATTTTTTCATTACATCTACAAAAAGTGCTTTCATGACAGTCTTCATTTACTAATTGGGAATAAAGCATGAGATGAGTGTGAGAGGCACTGAGCTGCTTTAGGCCACCACAAAGTACTTGAAGTTCTTCAAAAGACCACAGAGGACATCGGCAGTGCACTCACTTCTCAGGGTTCTTAGAACAGAAAACAAGACAAGCGTAATACAAATACTAAAAGGTGTATGTTATCCTGGGAAAAGTTTGTACTACAAACTGTTATATTGACCATGCTTAAGTGGACAGGCTGGCTTGCAGCTATATTTGGTTGCTCTGTTTGCTGGCAAAGTAATACCCCACAGCTGAAAGTGATTCGAGGCACGTTGATAATTCTACTTATTTTAAATGAGATAATGGGCATCATGGCTCTTAATAGCATGGGGGATATTTCTGAGAACATTTCTGAAAAGTGTGCTCAGTTATAATAGATGAGATGACCAACTTCTCTAATAGAAGGACAAGTGACTATATTGCTGCGATGTATAAATGATGATTTAAATGTTTGCATGTGCACCTTGGTGGAAACTGTGGTGACAGTGCTTAAAGCTATGTTGTCACATTTGAATGTGGGAACTGGCAACTGTTGTAGGCAACGCTGTCATGGTGTCTTAACCCCTATGCTGATCAGGCTACAAAAGGAAGAAATGGGAGCTACACGCATTTATGATCTGAGCATGGTACCCCTGAAACTGTTTGTAAACTCACACACGTAATTTAAAAAATTATCCAAGCAAAATGTATTGCAGTGCATGACATGGGAAACATTAGCTGTGTGAGGATGTTGGATGGAGGGGTTGTCCAACAAGATGCACTCCTCATGCAGAAGCATTAGCTTTATTGTCTGATGATTGCTTTGTGTTACACGTGGTGTTCAGTGAAAGGGGTTAAATTGTGAGCTTGGCTGGTGGCAGAATCCATTGAATGGAAGAGTTTGACTTCCTCTTTTGTGTCAAAAAGGAAAATATCTCAAAAATTCTTCATGCATCCAACATGTCTTTCGCAGAACTATCACAAGTTTAAAAGTCATGCTCCACTTTAATCCATGTAATCAAATGAAAATTAGAATTTTTTCTGGGACAAATCCACTGGAAAGCAAAACTTTGCAGCTGCACTCTGAATAACAGCACTTTTCTGAATTGCTTATTTGCTAATAGCAGTGTCGGAGAGCTGGGAACTCCAAGTGCGTAATAATGCAAGTACAATTTAGGACAGGTCAGACAGAAGCTTTATTAACTATGATCGTAGTTAATGATGTGAGGAAGTGGGGAGTTGGAAACAATCACTGTTAGCTTTTACTTGAAAGGAATGTTCTTTTAGTTAGTTAAAAGTCTTAGCCAGACCTCTCAAATCTTAAATATTAATAATTTTACTGCTATACCAGCAATGGGTGCTGTATATGACCATGCTTATAGAGCAGCAGTAGCAGTACTGCTTTGAATTTTTATGTCAAGACATCACATTAAAGACAAGTTAAAATTTGTGCTTTATTTCACCCGATCATCTTGAAAAGAAGGAAATATATATGTGTGTGTGTGCGTGTGTGTATGTATGTTAGGGACTACATGAGTGAAGGAAAGAATTCTGTACAGGAGCAGAAGCATTTCAGTTCACTTTATTAAGAGGGAGCACCACATTTAGTAGTGATATAAAACTGCCCTAGATTGGCACTGCTAGTATCCCCTCCTTACTTGACTTTGAGTTACTTACTGTCTTGGTCACCTGTCATCGTCCTACCTATTTTTCAGAGGTTATTCTCCAACTCAGACCTATTTGCCTCCTTACATTCAGACGCAGTCTATGCCCTTTAGATTATAATATTGCCTTTCTTGACCACCTGCGCGGTGATAGGTCTTGCCTAGTCTCTCATCACTGAAGCGTGATTCTATCTACCCAGAATGCTGCTTGCAGAGGTCACTTTCCTAGAGCAGTGCTTTGAACAGTTTAATCCTCTCTTAACAACCCTCCACTGACTCTTGCCTCTTCTCATTTTCTCATTTTCTCTTCCCAAACCCTTCAGAAAATGTTACTTTTAGTATTGAGAAGTGTTCATCACCTCTGATGAGCTTCTGGAACCAGCGTCTGCCACCTATTGATTACATATAGTCTCTTGTGCTCCCTTTGGCACTTGGCAGATGCCTCCCGTAAAACATCTATGCCACCACCTCATTATCCCCTTTCAAATGACTTGTTAATGCTGTTGACTGATTTATTCAAATATAAGAATTATTAGATGAAGTCTTACAGAGGTCAGACTTGTTGATCCAAAGATACCTTTTGGTCCTAAATGCTATGAATCTCAAAAATTTCTGTGTTTTATTTGATATTTGTGCCGTGAGTGCTATTTTATTCCATACCTGCCATGTAAGTAGCTGGATATACTTGTTATGTTTCACTTTGGTGTATCATGCTTCCAAAAGTGTTCTTATTTTCTATAAAACAGAGGTATTTAATGAGACTTTTATATATTTTTCACATAATTAATGTGATATCTAATGAAATAGCCTCTTCAGAATCCTCCTGCTCCTCTGACTGCTTTTACTACCTAACAGTCTTAGGCAGCGTCTTCACATTTGGCTACTACAGACCAAATTAATACACAGACAAAACTGTTATTGATGGTGCTGTACATTAGACAGCAGAGCGTGATCCAGTGACAAATAATCAAACATCATCACATGGGCTTTTAACTTTTCGATTACTTCCAGAATTCCCTTTCAAAGGCAAAGGTGCAGTAACAAGGGGAAGCTGTGTTTCCTATTGACTCATCTTATGTTCACTTCCACTCTTCTGTTAAACTAAAAGTAACAGAATAAAGTTATTAATGTACTTTTCATTGATATTCTGACCAAAACTCCTTCCGGTTTGAATCCCTAACTTAATTTCACTTTAAAAATACTATATATGAAATTTTCTTTTTTCTTGTTTGCCTATTCATAACTGGTGTTTCTTCTGTGCTGTTGTCCTTGTTCTCAACAGTCTATGGCAGGAGAGAACCATGATCAAGCGACAGTAGTTTATCAAGTTGCTGTTTGTTATCTGAGATGCACTAACTGCCCCTATCCCTGTTCTTAGACCCAGCTGAGAAGTCATGTGACTTAATTTAGCTTATATCAAAAAGAATTAAATGGCATCATTTGCATTTTTCATGGTCCCAAGACTGATTGCATGGGAAAACCCACAGACATTTGGTGACTTGTTAATGGTAACAATTTGTCAGAGAACCTAAGAGGTTAGAAACCCTGAGATCAGTCACAGAATCAAATTGGCCAGAAGGGCCGTCTGGAGGTCTCTAGGCCAAAGCCCGGCTCAAAGCAGGTCCAGTGATACAGCTGGTTACCTAGGGCCGTGTCTAGTTTGAGTATGTCCAGAGAAGGAGATTCCACTGTATGAACTGGAATTTCACTAAAGTTAAATATTGAAAAAATGTAATAAAATTCAACAAAAATTTGTAATGGGCAATATTACATTGCTTTTCAGCATGCTAAAGGAGTAAATCTTGCTAGGTTTCTTTCAGTGCTTGAAAATATTCTTTGTTCTGGTCCAAATTGTAAAAAATGTAAGACATTGCTAATAATTTTTGGGGTTTGAAAAGGAAATTATTTGGTTTTTTGTTTAGAATCATGGAATGACAGTAATACCTTTAGCACAGGCTCAAAAACGCAGTGATTAGGGATGTATTCATAATGAAGTTTGCTTAGTGAGTGTCATGTAAGTTAAAAGTAAAGACAGTAAAATTTTATCTGCCTAGTTACATATTTTTATGTGTTAAACATGATTGAAATTTTAATTTATACAAGGAAATGTTTGGCTATATTACTTGACATTCATTTTCTTTTCATGTCTCTGGGAGCAAAACAGTTACGGGCATGCTTGTTAACAGTCATATGATTTGATTTTGGTTTACATGCTAATTTCTGCCCTCCTTTTTTAGACATTAACTTTGGCTTTCCTGTGCTATCAAAACATCCACTGATGTTTGCTGAAGAACTGCATACCCATGGAATATACTGCTGGGCTCAAGTATTTCAGAATAATTGTACTGTTAGTCATACTGATAATGACTAACTTATGCTGAATTTCCATGTGATTGCAGCAATACTGAAATGTTAAGAGCTAGGTTTGTTAATGCATTTTATTTTGGGATGCCCATCTCAAATACAATTTTTAAAAAAACTTGCTAATTTACAGAGAAGTATTAATCAAATTATTGGACTTGGCATTTAAACTCTATGAGCTGCAGAGGTCTTTAGAGCAATTTCTGTTTCAGGAGCAAGAAAATGATTTTTCATATCTGTAGGGCTAACTATAGCCTATGATGAATTATAAACTAGATCACAGGCTTCTAATATTTTACTATCTGGACAGTGACCCAGAACAACCTCTTTCTGTGGCCATAAAAGTGATTAATTTTCATGGCTCATTCATCCATAGAAATAAGTTCAGCTGAGATGACCAGGCTCTGTAATGAGAGTGATTTTGAGTTACAGGTTTCTGAAGTTCACAGAGAACATATCTGTTCACAAATCAATTATTTGTAACCAGTTTCAGTTCTTACCATGGCATTTATATGCACACATGCTAATTATATACTCAGTCATATTTTTGGTTCAGTGATCATGCTAATAATTCAATTTTTTCGATACTAGCAACAGTTCTCATTTAAATTTTAAAATGCTTTAAATTGGTAATTTAAAATTATCTATATTAGGGTTGAAGTTAAGGCTTGAAAATTACATGCTTATTAGCATGTGTTGTCTAAAAATTAGTGCACGGTCCTAACTTGGGGGAGTTGTTATAATGCTGGCGTTTCCCTAAATGTCAAATGCTTTATATGTCTGACATTTAGAAACTGTGAAGGAAAGAGGAATGGTAAAATATGAAACCATAGAGCTGATAATTGAAAGCTGGCCTTAAAAAGTCAGGTCTATAAGGCTGCTACCCTGGTCATAGATGCAGAAGGTGTGTGATTAAGTATCTGAACCTGTGAAGATTTATAAGAGCAATCATTATTCACAGCAGTCATGTGAATAAAAAATAGCACTAGAAAGAAGGATTCAGAATCAGGAGGAAAAGGGTGATGAGCAGAGCTGGTGGTTCATCATGATTTCATTTACACGACTATAAATCTATAACCGCTCGATGTCACTTCTGCATATTTGGGTTCCATGTCTGACTGGTATTTGATTATCCCACAGTTCTGGTAGGGAACGCAGGGCTGATATAGTGACAGTGTAAACAGCGCAGCTGTACAGCTGCTGTACACACGTACAGCTGTACATCCTGTAGCTGAGAGCACTGGGCTGCCTTGGCTTGCCCTAATGGAACAGTGAATATATGCCCAGTAAATATAGTCAGTGTTTCTGTTACAATACAGCATAGACAGAGTTCTTGCATACAGGGTGTATTTAGAGTCCTTCAGAGATCTCTGTCCCTTGCCTTTAAGAGGAATGAATATTCAAGGAATCCCTGAGATGAAACAGTTGCGAGAATGATGCTTGATTATGATGAAGGTTCTATCCTTCAGTCTGATGGTTTGCGGTGTAATTTTATCTGCTCATTCTGTTAAAAATTGCTCACTGGGGAAATCACAACCACTAAAAGCATTTGGGGATTTCAAGCCTGGTAGAATGATTTTTCTCTCTCTGGCAGGGGAGGAAATATAGCGCTTCTTCCTGGGATTGAGAGGGTGGGGCAAAAGCCATCGGAAGTGGTTCTCCTGGGAACCTTCCCTGGGGAAAGCACCACTTCTGAATCTAGAGTAATGCTGTTCCAGTGCCTTTGTGTAAAATTAGTCCATACCGATAGCTTAACACTCTGTAACAAACTCATTCACAGCACTGAAGTGTCTAGCCTTGCTTTTTGTATCTTTGTCACTTCGTTGAGCTCTGGTTTTGACAATCTTGCTACAAAGGCTGCTATAACCCCATTTGGTTTCAGCTGATCCCAGGAGAGCTGCTATACGTGCCAATAACCATGACAGAAATGGCCTGAACAGAAGCTATAATATTCCTCTGTCCTCGTTTATGGATGCAATGACTGATACATTTCTGCTTTCCATCTTTTTCTTTCTAAACCTCTGTGGCACAGTGATGGTTTATAGCGCGTGAAACAGGACAGAAGATAGCTAAGTGGCCAGATGAAGAAGTACAATGCTGACCAACTGCAACATGAGAAGTTTCTGAATTCCTGTATGCCGGCTATTGTATGAAAAAAGTAAACATACCTTTGCTTATGTCCTTGCAACTGTAACGTTCCTGTAGCAGAAATGCTCCAAGCCATGAACTGTAGGCATTCTAGCTTAAGTATTTCTTTCTCTTAGATGCATTTGAGTAATTCTGTGGATATTCACTGTCAGCTTGAGATCAGCCTGTTTTTCCATTATTACCTTGTGTGCTAAGCAGGACAAGTTGTGAGTACAGAAGCTGAGAAACTCTGAGCTGCCAGCACGGGTTAGATTGGTATCCATCCTGAGCAGTGAATTCCATGACACGACCTTGAAGTTGTTACTGCTGCTGCTCTTAAAATTCAGATAGGCGTGTTGCAGAAGAATACATTTCTTGGGGGTTATAATCTTTGTAATGTTTTGTCTGAAGTCTTTTGGTATGGTCACATGGTCATCCCTGATAGTAGGTGGCTGATAATGAATAGGAAAATGTATGGTATGATGTAAAGAAGCAATAAATACATATACAATATGAGTTGGACTGCGCAGTTGTTGGACTCAAGCTGCTGGATGCATTTTGATTCCCAACTTGCCATGCTTTCTGAGTATTATTCTTTAAGCGATGAATCTGATCTTAAGTTTAGTCTTTGTTTCAGGATGAATTCGGATCTGTGGCTAGTAAAAGAGGAAAATTCTGCACCACTCAGTAGCTAGACAAGTGTTGGTAAGAGCCCTGCTTATGACAGAAAGAGATCTAACAACCAGTAACTGACCTAGTATATTTTCATTTATGTCTGGAATGTGTTTCCCTGATTTTTATTTTTCCAGTGTTTTCATTTGTTTGTTTTTTTGCTAAGTGCATCCTTCTGGACATGCATATGAAAGAACAGGAATGTAATATAAATCATCACTACTCTTGATATAAATGGTTAAACCATACTTGCATCCATTTTCAGGAAACAAATGTTGTCCACTAAAGAGAAACCTCCAAGGACGCACCCACTGACTCGTACTATTTATGAGATATATATTATTTATTTGACCTAAATATTCCTGTATGGCTTCCCATCTTGTAAAAACAAGCACAAGAGATTGTACAGCCAGTGTATTGACAAGCTGCCTGGAACTACTCATCTAAACCATAGGAGCACTCTGCTATTACTTTTATTTTTTCTCTGTAGCTGCCGTGATTCAGTTGTGTATCCATTCCACAGATTGGCTTCGTTGGTCTTTTTTTCAGTGCTTTGACATTTCATTGCCTGTGCAGTATATAAACTATGGTTACCAGAGTTAAGCAGTGTTTGGAATATATTTATTTTAAAGCATTTCAGTTCCTCTTTAAATTAGTAGATATATGAGCAGGCTAATTAGAAGTGAGTCAATCTGAATTTGTTTCAGAATGAATATAAATGTTGAAAACCAGCCAGGTTTGGAAAAGAAAAGAATCTTCCTCATTGATTTCTCAGCTGTACCACAGCATACAAAAACAAACCCAGCAGAAACCAGAACTTTATCTGAAATTCATGATTGATTACCTTGGATGTTGTCAAACCGTTGCAAAAATGGAATAAATAAAATCACTCACTATGTTAAACCCAAACCACTTTGGCTGCAACGTGGTTTCCAAAATGTGGAATACATTTAATACTAGTTTGGATAGACCTATGGTTTGACCACCCCATTTCTGTCTCTTCTAAACACCTGTTTTCATTTAGCTGTACAAGACGGACCAAAATTCTGCACTAGCTTCACACTCCAAACGACTCCACTGAAATCAGCGATAGCAGTTGATTTTGAACACAATCCACAGTATCACACTTCATTTCTTCTGGAAAAACAATATTATGGGAAAACTACAGTGTAACTAGCCAAACTGATGGGAATTTTATTAGATGACTGTAACACAGTTAAAACCCAACTGTGCTCTTGTGGCTTCATACTCTCCTCTCTCTTTGGATGCTAGCTCACTTTCTCCTGCCCTTGTGTTACTTGAAAGCTGCCACATTTCATGCAGAAGCTCCAGGAAATATTTGTGATGGAGGACTATTTTATGGAAATAGAAGCAAATCGAAGGAAAACAAGTAAAATTATGTTTAACAAACAAACCAGATGGTTCCTTAAATATGCAATATTAGCTGATCGGTACATTTTAGTCCAAAAATCTGTGCTGTTTTTTTACCTTACTTTTTCATTCTCTGTTCTAGTGGTTTCAAAAGAAAAACCAGCTGCATGATCCATCTATATGTTTGATGACTTGCTGTATGCATTTTTGAGAAGTTGATTGTANGACTTGCTGCATGCATTTTTGAGAAGTTGATTGTAGTATTCAACCTTGTCACTAGTTTTACCATTTTTATATGTAATAATTTTCTCATACATCATTGTACCTATCAAGCACTTTCAAACAAGCTGCTTTGGTCTGCATCTGTAATAGCTGTGTTATAGAATTAGTGATTGATTGAACTTATTTCATCAAATCCATTGAAGGAAATTTTTAGCAAATGCCTATTTCAGTGTCTTGTCCACTATTTTATGTTACTCAGTAGTTAAGATGTGGGCTTGGCTTTTGAGGAATATAAGCTCAAAATCACGTTTTGCTGCATACTTTCTTTGTAATCTAAGTCAGTCCCCATGCATGGGAACAAAGTTAGTGTCTTGTATTCTCCAGCCACCCAGTTTCCCTCAGTATCTAGTTTAGGGTTAGATAGTCCCTGAGAGTAATTTCAATTTACTTATTTTAGGAAGGACTTGTCACCCTTTGAAAGTGCTTGCTTCTCTTTCTCTTCATGATGGACGGAGCCCAGGTTACTTTTTTAGTCAAAGTGACTTAAAGTCCAATGAGGTGAGCCTCAGTCTTTCAGTGTTTCAGCTCCTCCTCTCTAAAGTAGACACAGCAGCATTACCGTGCCTTAAGTAGCTGCCACAAGGATGTTAATAGCTATGAGATATTAATGAATCATAATAGAAGTTATATGAATATAAAAATCTATCTCATGGAAAAAGGAGAGCTTCTGTCTCTCTCCAACCAAGACTTCCTCGTACTTTTGCATCTTACCAAAGATATGTTTGATGCAACCCGATATTAGGAAGATTTTTACATACAGAATACAGGAAATATCCATTTTTACATATTGATATTGGAAAGATTTTTACAGGCTTATTTAAAAAACAAAATGTAAAGGTATATATTTTACCAAGACTTCTAAAGAAAGGACAGGCCCTTAAGCTGTGTTACTGCACCTTAAAAAAATATTCAGTGATTCATCTTACAGCCATGGCTATGAAGAGTCCCAGTATGAGGGACCACAGCAAAGAGGGATTTGAGACTTGCTAAATATGGAGGTTTTGTTCATGACTGTGGACTATGAAGGGCATCTGTGTTCTGGAGTGACATTTCCAGCAGTGAATGTAGTAAAACACGGGCAGCTTGAATGGATCATGATGACCTCATGTCACCTTGCAACAAAGATAGGAAGCTGCGTCATAAAAAGTGTGTTAAGTTGGGGGGAGGTATTTCAGAAAATTTTCCTAAGTGTATCTGGTCACTTTTTTTTTTTTTTTTTTTTAAGANAAGAGACTGCATGGAAGATGACTCAATGAAATGTCTCAGTATGAATCATCACAGCCGAGGAAAATAATGCATGAAGTGGCAAAACTGATGGTAACCTCCCAAGCCTCTCTAATGGGCTGTGTTGCTGTTCCACATAACTTTCTCTTCGTGTATGTGGGAGTGGATCTGTGGCAAAGCCGGGCTGCTTGAAGCAGGTTCTTCCTCAAAGGAATAGTCCAGGCTGTGTGTATGTGTAGGGGGTAAATATTAGTTTAGTGTGCTTCACGGGTGAGTGCGCTCCTGCATATGGTATGGCATTCCCGGTGCTATGTCACTTAGCATTATGTCACTCCTTGCTCTTTTTGTCTTATTGCAGCTCAACAGCTGATAAGTTTAGCATTAATGTGCAGCAGTAACTCCCCATGGAGCAGATATTTAAGGCCAGTATTTCAGTATCAGAATCCCATAGGCACAAATTAAACCCAATCTCTCCTTGCAAGATTTACAGCTCTCTTTCTGCTTAGCAAGAGCCAGACATTGTTTCCTGGAATGTCAGTATTGCTGCAGCTCAGTAATGGATGTGGCACTAATTAAAAAAAGCAGAGGAGACAAAAGCATTCCTGTTGTAACTTTAGCAAAGCTGCAGGCAAATGTGGATTTGATGCTAGTGTTGCATATTGGATACCTGCACAGAGTAATACTTGTATCTGTGCCAGTACTTTGTAGAGCAGGTCACTTCTCTTTCTTGTGCTCTCTTTTGTGTACTCTTTTTTGTGTACACCCTTTTGTATCAGGCACCTATTGGCAATGTCAGAAGCATTTAGCTACTTTTTCCATGGAACAAGCTGTGTGACTCAGGGAAAACACATTTTATTTCATGTGCATTTTCTTACAGAGCAATCTGCTCGTTTGTCTTTACACTGAGAATGGTAGAAGTTCTGAAAAACTTAAGTATAAGTTAGTTCATAAGAAAAGTAATGGAAATCTGTGATACGAACAGGGTGGAATGAATGAGAAAGAAAGTATTAAAAGGCTGTATGTCCTCACTAATGAAAAGGAAATGGTCAGTACTGCAAGATTTCATGAAGGGGGCATTCCATTTCTTTACAGATAGCTACAAAAAAACTTTCTGAAACAACCAGGAGTTTGAGAGAGGACCCTGACCCACCTAGCTTCTCTTGTTCTGCAGCAGTGACCTGGAGCTGTCAAGATGTAAACTGCACTTCAGAAAGTGCCAATAGCTCTGCATGAAAAATGTAAACACGTATCACAACATTGCTGTAAGGGAAAATTCACCCATTCCTTGGAGTCCGGAGGCACTTTGTTTCATCCCCTCTCTTTATTCTGTTTTGAGCAGGTCCCCTGTGAAGTGCTGTCCTAGAAATCAAACCCAGCAACAAATGACTATTTTTTATTTTTAAGGTTGTTGGGATTCAGTGCCTTGGATGGGCATGTACAAGACGGGGAGATTAAACATAGCAGTCATGGTTATTTTCCTGATTATGCAGCTTTTGTAGGGTACATTCTTGAGCTGGTAAGGGAGTAAGTAATTGGGATTTACTTGGCTGTGCCAACAGCCAATGCTGAGTGAAACGCTTGGACGGACACAGGTTCTAGGAAGCTGGTGTGTTTTCCTCACTGGCCTTTTTCAACCCCTGTCTAAACAGTCAGATTGCTTTAGAATTGAGGTAAAAGTTAAGAGAAATGGTTACTTCCTCCATACATCAAAGCCTGCCAGACAGAGGGAAGGAGAAATTCCTTCCTGCAAATGTAACGTGGAAGTATAAAAGAGAGAAAATACTAATAGCTTAAGCTCCTCTTTAGATGAGAGGGTTACAAATATTCTGCTTGCTTACTTGGCACCTTGGCTATATGATGCACGCTTGACTGGGGGAGCTGGAGCAAAGGCAGGTGGTTCCCCAGTTACTTTATGCTGATGTAATTACCTGTGTGGACATACTTAAATATATATCTGTACAGACATACCATTGTGTGTGGCATACAAGGACACTCTTCTCCTTGCTAGAGAAGGAACCAAAATCTCCAGTCTTCGCACACAGTTCCCTTCCTGCCGTACTCTGCACACCCAAAGTAGGCACTGTCCCAGTGCAGCCCTGTGCAGCTGCATGGGGTCCTGCTTGCCGTGGGCAGCTGGATGTGGGTTCAATGCTCTGTTCTTGGTAGAGAGGTTACAGGGTTAAATACTTTGTTCACTTCAGCATTACTGTAGTGTTTTTCAGATTGCCTTCTGGCTGGTGTCCTTACAGGTTGTCACAGCATGGTTATTACAGCATTGCAGGGAGCTGTCACTACTACAAAGCAAAAGCAAGCCCGTCTGTTGTTACCTACCAAGAGGTCAGTGCTTTACTGATTAATGCAGGAAAGATGTATTGATGTGCAAATAAAACCATTCAGCACTGTCCGTATTTGTAGAAATGGTTAATTGTGCCATGAATAAAAATCCTGAATATATGAAAGGCTGGAGTAGCGGCCTTTGTTTCCTTTAGGTAACTGAGCTCAGCTGATTCAGGTGAAAATTGCACTGGGCTGAGGTCCTGTTATTATCACTCTACTGCTAACTTCGTTAATACCTCGGTGCTGGCAGCTGTCATTTTGTGCTAGTTGCTACACAAAGATGTAGCACAGAGCTTACCAGTGAAGACAGTGGGAGGCACAACAGATGGATGGGGAGGAAAAAAAACCCCAAACAGATGAGCCAGCAAACAGCTGGTGTGTGTGAGGAGGGATGAGATGACAGTGCAGCAGGTTTTTATAACCCTGCTCATTAGTTGGGCACATGTAGCTGTATACTAGATATGCTCAGCTAGACTACACAGTAGAGCTCAGTCTTGGGGAATTTAAGACCGTAGTGGCTTGGTGAGGGAGGACTTACGTCACATATGAAGGGCAGAATCTGAGAAAGTTCTGACAGGAGGGAGAATTAAGCTTTCAGGCAGATTTTACCCTATGAATTCTTGAGAGGTATTAGGGTAGCAAGGAGGCAGTGAAGGTAACCTCTGGTTTAGGGGGTCAGGGATGTTACCGTCACTCACTATTGGCCTCTTGCAATAGGACCCAGCTGGGTCATCAAGCTGGCATCTTTCAGTCTTCTGTTTTAACGTTTAATTAATTCCATAAATATTTCATATGAAGATTCATTACACAGCTTAACTCTAAGTTGGACTTCCTTTTTTTCAACCTTTTTTTCCCCACAGTTAGTGCTTATGTGGCTTTTCCTAGTAGTAGTGGGTTCTGGAGCAAAGTGTGTCTATCTCCTCTTAACTAAACAGCAGCCCATGAGACAGTGTTACGCAGCAAAGGTAAAAAGGAAAAAGTGAGAACAAGGGGATAATGAAGAAAACACATTAAGACCCTTTTCCTATATCCAAGCCCTAAAATGAAGAGATGTGCCTCTTTTCTTCAGCCAATCAAGTGAAAATTCCTGAGGGGTAAGAAGCAAACAATTCTCACCATAGATGAACTGTGAATTATATTTGCAAATAACATTTTTAATTATGCTTGGCATACCTGAACTTCATGCTGGTGGAAGCCCAATGCAAGAGCCTGTAAACCAGAAACCAATCGGTTCAACGTTCATTGAGTATTTATCGTCTGTTGTTTCATGTTACATTGGTTGTATGTTTAGCCATTCTCTAACAGTAAAAGAAAGAGGTGAAAATTTTGCTGATTCATACTTTTAAATGTACAGATTTTAAGGATGCAGTTCTTGACACATTGCAGAGACTGTCAGTCATGTGACCGCTGCAAAGTCTGCAGCACCAAATGTTTTAAAGCATGATTCACACATCTAAAACTCATGAAAACAGCCTGCATGATATAGGGTGGAGTTTTGTTTGATTTAGTTAGTAATAAATTGGGGTTGTCTTATTTGCCCTCTGTCTTTGAGCCATTAGGATTCACAGGAACACGCAGCCCGCGTTTGTAACATATTTGCTGGGGCTTCCCCATACAGCATTGAAGCTGGAAGTGCTGAAATTATGTCTCTGGTGAAGTCTTTAAAAATCTCTAGCTATTTACGTGTGTAACTATCGCTATTTTCCATGGTGGATACATGATTAAGAATTCTGAGCCCAAATACCATTATTTTAAAGGTGGTGAACTGAGGCAGAGAGATCAAGACCATCCTTCCTTTCCTTTTCCTTATTAGCTGTAAGCTGTATGATGCAGAAAGGACTGTCTTCATCTATATTGCACTGTGTATAATACAATATCACCGGGATATAAATAATAAACAGTGATGATACACAAATTCAGATAGCTAAGTAGCTGCCTCTGCCTTTGTTGCTTTGAGAATTTGAGATCTTCCCTTTAGCAGGGGAATAAGGCAGACATGTAAAAATTGAAGCTTTCGTTTTGAAAGGAAGCTTTGTACCTTATGTTTGAAAGATACTGTGATTATTAAGACCCCAAGAGAAATTAAATTGCGCATGGCTCAATTTGAAAAATTGCTTCTTTAGGCATCCAGAGTGCCAGTGCCAATTCCAGAAATTTTGTTGGTGTTCGGGGAAGGCGGGCAAACAAACAGAAAACTCCAGCTTATATTGTGAGAAACTCAGGAGACCAAAAAAAAAAAGGAAAACAACCTAAATCTCAGAAATACAGAAGATCCGTGAGCTGCAACAGCAACAGCCTATTTAAAGTCATCACATTTTATAAATAACCCAGCAAATTCTGCAGTGTGTGTCTTTCCCCATCTATTGTCCCCACAGGGCTTCGCTAGGTTTAATCTCTGCTGTTGTATGTAGTCAACTTGAGTAAGACAGTGCCGGTGTTTCTGTTGAAATCCGTGTGACCTGCCAGCCAGCAAGGTCCAGCATTTTTAAGAAAGCAGGACAGTTTAATTTCTGAAAGGCACGTCCAAATCACTTAAAACATTACAGTGAAAAAATCCAATGCTTTCATCCAAACAGCTAAATAATAGATGCAAAATGCTGGACCTTGAGCTGGACGTCATTCAGTGCAGATTTGTTGAACTCTTGTGCTGGTTACCAGGATAAATAAAGATGTAATACATGTTTCTGTTTATGTGTCTGGTTTTATTTGGATATCTCTAATTTTTTTCCCTGGGGGAGTTCTTCTCTGACTCAAACATTTTTATAATGCAAGAAAATATCTGCAATAGTTATTTTCTTGCTGAAAAAATTTATTTCCTTATTACTGGAAGTATTAACTAGATATATATGGTGCACAGGCTCTGAATATAAGGGAACTGTGGCTAGGTAATACTGTAAGCTTTGAAATAAGCTGATTTGAAACACTGAGTAGTTGTAGAAAGAGCAGTAAAATAATTTTCAATTTTAGTCTTGAAGTTAATTGACAGTTTGTTCTCAGAGAAGATACTTCACTGAAATTTCTTTTCAGTGTGCTTCTAAATTTCCTATTTTACTGTACCAGCCTTCAAAGAAAAGAAAAAGACGACAAGCAAGGTTTGTTTCCCTCTCCCTCCCCAATATCTTTATGCTTTTATTGGGAGTGAGCTGAGGGTCCTGTTTGACATGACAGCTTTTTCTCTTGTTTTGAGTCAGAACCCTCAGAACCACAATCACACCATCAGCTATTATCTTCCAGCCTCTGTGAACCCTCAGTGTCCCCCCTGCACTGAGAAGCACCTGCATACTTTTTCTCTGTGTACCCCCATCTTTCCCACCCCTGCCCTCCCACTAAATCACAGCCGATGTTTCCTTCCCACTCCATGGGTTCTTCCCTAGGCCCTCTGCCAAAAAGCGCCTGCCAGACCCACGCCTGCATACACACTGCCAGGCTGTCCTCCAGACAGGGGGGAATTGGGAAGTTATAGCAACAAGCTTCCAGCCATCCACAGGCTGTGTCTACACAGGGCCTGTCAAATCAACCAGCAAAATCCTACGGGCCCAGGCAGGATGAAAGTGGAAAAGAAATGACCTCCTATCGGTTGATGTGCACTAACTGTGTAGATACTCAGTCTGTGGCAAAAGCAAATCAGAGAATCACAAGTCTTTCCTTGCAGACATCTAACAACATTGGTGCAGACAGCCGTTGCAGGGCAGTTGACACACAGAAACTTGTCACCCCACGGTAACGTGTCTGTGTGTCTGAGGCTTCTCATTTTTGCCTGTGTTGCTAAGGTACATTCAAGGTTGCCAACAGCCAGGGTAGGAGAGTGATGTTCGTATCCAAAAATATGTCCAGAAAACACAGTCTCTCGGAGAACTGCAGCTAGAAACCCACCATATAAATTTGCTGTTTTGATTCCCCATTAATGAACTGCATGGGGAGCATATGTGGGGTATTTGTCCTGGTACAGGAAAGTAGGGACAAAGTAGACAAGTGGGATCTACAGGAGAGCTGGGGAAGGCTTTTTACTAGGGCATGTAGTGATAGGATGAGGGGGAATGGCTTTAAACTGGAAGAGGGTAGATTTAGATTAAATATTAGGAAGAAATTTTTCACTCTGAGGGTGGTGAGGCACTGGAACAGGTTGCCCAGGGAAGTTATGGATGCCCCATCCCTGGAGGTGTTCAAGGCCAGGCTGGATGGGGCTTTGAGCAACCTGGTCTGGTGGGAGGTGTCCCTGTCCATGGCAGGGGGGTTGGAACTAGATGATCTTCAAGGTCCCTTCCAACCTAAACCATTCTATGATTCTATGACATAAGTCATTCCAGGGCAGGCTGTGCAAGGCAGCAGCTGTGCAGGGAAAGGGGGTATGCCCGACCTCTAGCAGGGAGTGGGAATGAGGGAGCGATAAAGCACCACAGGCTCCGGGGCCATCCCTGCTCTTCAGCTCCCTTCATAGCTCGGTGCAAGAGGACTGTGGGAGCAGCACCTTCTCTAACTGAGAGGGATGGAGAATTTCTGGCAGTAAATTCTGAGTGAGATGAGTGATATGTGACTGGTGTGATACTGGTCTGCCCAGAATCACCAGTCTGCGCTGGGCACAGCACACATATAACTGTGTAACTTACTCTGTCTTTTCTACTCTATGCACCATCAGTGTGGCCATGGATTACTCTTTCCAATGTCAGGCAAAGACTTCCTTAGAAGCAACCAAATGACAAACCCTGAAAAGTTTATAGCCCTTTTTTCTGTTTAGGCCATGGATGCACAAAACAATTGCTTGGGCAGTTGGCATGCTTCAGTGCCAAAATAGAAACTTACAGCAGGAGAACAGGAAACAGATGTGGGCAGGGGAGAGTGGAGTCTCCTGTAAGTAGGGCCTACTGTTACTAGAGAAGTTTCTATTCTGTATTGCTAATCTCTTTTTTTGCTGTGTTTCTGATTTGGTATGAAAGG
>RSEF01000001.1:202725419-202760534 GCA_003993805.1 Himantopus leucocephalus | reverse complement strand
TTATTTTCCTTTTGTGTTATTGTTCTATTAAACTGTCTTTATCTCAACCCACGAGGTAGGTTTTTTTCCCTTTTCCCTCCTTTTCTTCCTCTTCTCCCTACCCTTCTGGAGGGGGGGAGGGGGAGTGAGCAAGCAGCTGCGTGGCCCTAGTTGCTGCCTGGGGTTAAACCACGACACCACCCCAGTTTTCAGAATTTTTTCACCTTAGATCATTTATGAAACTTTGAGTCTCTCTACGGAGCTTGAAAGGGATTGATTTCTCTTTCCAGTTCCGTTATATGGCGCTGAAGTCTTCTGTGACAACCTTGGCCACTCGGAACACAACAGGAGCTGGCTGTAGTAAAACATCTGAAGGCTCGATCTTTCCCTCTGGTAACAGAGTATTGAACTGGTATTAGAGATCCCAAAGAGCCCTAGTAAACCTGTTTTCAAGTCCTGCCAGAAGCATTAACTTGCCGCTCGGTTTCTGAACCCAGCAGAGCAGACTGGCGCCTGCAGGCAACATACCACTCATATGTTGGTGCAGAGTAGGAGAATGCTTTAGGAGCAATTGTCCCCTTAGCATGCTTTGATTCACATCAAAAATTAGTCTTGGAGCACACAGATGGGATTCCCTTTGAACATAACTAAACCAAAAGGTGCTTTCCAGGAGCACCCCCATGCACTGCTACTGCTAATGGGCTGTTCAGGGGGTGGTACGTAGGTGTAATGTATGTGTTTCACTCTGCAGATCCATTCCTTTTGCTCCTCATTATGCCACACGTAGGCATCACTTTATCATCTGCATAGCCAATAAGAAACCTTCCTAGAGGTTTGGAATATAATTTCTTTTCAAGTTAAAACTGTGAAACCAGAGGTTTAGGGAAATACCTTAACTGACAAAGTCTTAACTGAGAAGTCTTATCCACGATTTTTAGTGCAAGTATCCCATTCACTGCCGCCTTAGGAGAGGAGCAAAGGAAAATAGCCCTAATTTTTTGGTAGCAGCTTTGTCATTATTGCTAAAGTACTACATTTTTTTCAGGCTTAACTCTGCACTGAGAGGAAGATTAATCAGAATCTTATTGGTGCTCTTCAGAGGCTTAATTAATAGATGCAGACCTCGTGATAAATGAATATTTAGCATCAGGGATGGGGACGAACCCATGGAACAAATCAAGGAAATAAAGTATAGACTGGATAATTGCCTACCTGAAGATATCCTGAAATCAGCTTACTGTTGTATAGACTCTAAAGTTTACAGATTCACCTTGAAGCCCTATTATTCAGTCTTGCTAATTTTAGTTAGGTTCCTAGCTCATACCTAACTTGCCAATGAGGTAATTTGTTCTTTTCCCAGTGTCCCAATTAATTTTGCAGTCACCTGGACACTCGGCAGTTATTTCCAAAAGCTGGTAATAATGTTTGTTGCATTTCATCTTCCGTCTTCTTATTTGTCTATATTGATATTATTTTGACATATTCTTGTCATGTAACATACTTTTCTTTGATGTGCTTTGACATGATTTTATGTTTTCCTGAAAGTATCAGGTGCTCTCCATAGATTCCAATTAATGTTGTTTTGAGGTTGAGTTTATGACATGACACAGCTGTTGTGACAATGCTGTCATCTTCAAGGGAAGGGAAATGAAGGTGGCTTCAGCTAAGCAAACATCTACAGCTGCCGTAGTCACCATTTAAAAGTCAGTCTTTGCTCAGTATGTACCACTGACACCAACTGTTTCTTGTCCTACGCTTAAGAAATTAGCATTATTTTGTGGTTACTGATGGCAAAATTGAAGATTTTCAAGTGGGACTCTTATGTACCAAGGCTGTTTTTTTAAGCAGGTGATCACCATACTCAAAGAGAAGTTGACATCAGCTTGGTGTTACATACAGACACTGTAATGTTTCCAGACCTGCCTTGAAGCCATTTTGCTGCAGTGCAGCTATTACTGGTCTAGAGTCTTAGTTCACTGAAGCTCATCTCATGCTGCTTTATAAATGTATTCACTTAGCTTTTGCGATGGTTAAGCTATCAAAGCGCTCACACGCAAGCTCTGGTGGAAGCCCAGGAGTGGTCCCATGGAAACCTATCAGACAATTCACAAGTTTAAAGCAATTCACCCCTAAGTGCCTTTGTGGAGTGAAGCCTGAAATCACTTTGATAACATCTATCATTTATTATAAATGTAATCTGTCTTTAACCACTGTGACTTATATGCTTTTAAAATCTCCCTTTAAAAGTAATTTTAAGGGCAAAAGACTCTTTATTTCGTTCATAGTGATCCCCTCAAAAATCTCCCACTGCAATAAGTTTGGGAGAATAATTTCTTCTTTGCCAGGAATCACTGGATAAAATACTCCAGCTTATAGACGCAGTGGTTACACAAGAGGTAATGCAGGCTAGATGATGCCAGAAGGACCTTCAGGCTCTAAAATCTGTTAACCTACTGGATAATGTACAAATAGAACAACTTCTGGAGTGAGAATCTGTCTGTTGTGCACGAGGAAGGAAACGTTAAACTTGGCATCATTCATTCTGATAGACCCCCTCTTTACACAGTGCCCACGTGCTTGTTACAAGGGAGCAAGAATAAATTAGTGAAGACTGTTGAATGCTAATGTAGTATTATTCAGGCTGTCTGTGAGCAAAAGTCTTCTTTATATTTCATGTTTTTAGTAAATCCCTTCTGCAACAAATGCAGCAACGTGGAATATTCAAAAATGAAGGCAATGATAATGAAATATCACGGGTTGGGCAGGATGGGGACATTGACAAATGGGAGTAATTTGCAGCAGTGGTAAAGATTTAGGTAATTGCAGTAGCCTACAGCACTGCGGGTTGGATTCTTCATAGCAAGCCATTCTCGCAGCTGTTTTCAAGGATCTGCTTACAGCAACAGACTTTTAAATTTTTCGGAAAGGAGGGCAAGAGACATTATGAATAAGTATGAGTTCATCCCATTAGTTTTAATGAAATCTGATAAAGCTGGAGTGCTTGAATATTCACAGCTTGTCTACTGCCAGGACCCTGAGGGCACTATTGGCCCTACCTGACCTCCTCTGGGCCTCCCCCCACCCCGCCCATGGCCCAGGACCCCGTTCCAGCCCCCTGGAGCTCTTGGTCCCTGCCCTGGCAATACAGCAGCAGTGCCGGTGTGCAGCTCCCGCAGCCCTGCCTGGCTGTCCCAGGGCAGTGTCTGACCCTGGGTTCCCCCACTGGGCCTGACCCTGACCTGTGGGTTGACCTCCCAGCTTGACCCTGGACCTGCCCCATCACGACAAACTTGCCTGATGACCTGGGCGCTCGGTTGACCCCAGCTGCTGTCCCCAGGCCTGCCCTGCTTGCCTGCACGAGCAAGTGCCCAGATGAACTATTTCCACCATTGCAGAACTAGATGATTAAAAGGAAAAATGATCCCAGTGATTGCATCTGCTCAGTCTCGTGTTACCTGAGTTGCCAGTCCATTTCCCGAGCTCTGCTTCCAGGTCTGCTCCGAACACAGGTCTGCGTTAGGCAAAATTCGGCTTCGGCAGTGAGTGGGGGGAGACAGGTACCTTCAGAGAGGGCGTAGCCCAGTCCAAGACCTGACTCTGTCTTTGGAGGTCTCTTTCCTTCTCCGTGGACTGTAGGTTCCTGGCATCCTCCTTGAAGCGCCTACAGTTAGGTCTGGTGAATACAGCTCCAGTATTGGTTTCCAGGTAGTTCTAGCAGTAGTTTCCATGGACTGGTATGCTGTAATTAGCAAAGGCCTTGCTGACACTTTCTCCCTAGATATTAGATCACTTTCCTAAAAAAGGGCAGTTTCTAAATTGCATCCAAATAAACAGCATTAAATACTTCCCTAAGCATCAGTTTTGGTGGTAAAAAATTGCTGCAGTGACTACAGAGATACTTTTTGTTAGCCCAAGGAGGAAGAAGGATTCAGGCAAATATGAAATGGGAGGGAACCTGAGAAACCTCTTTATTTATATTGCCTATGCTATGAAACATGCTTGCTGCATGGATCTGAAGTGTATTATGCCAAATTTGGAGGTAAAGTGGGTGCCAGTGTAAACTATGTGTGAGTAAAGAATGACATTTGCAAGGATGGGGTTACAGAAAGGCAACTCTAAGAAGTTATCCATACATCATCCTGTAAGAATTTAATTTATTCTACTTTACCACTGCCGACTGGTTTCTCTTGCTGCCACAATCTTTCTCTTCTGCTCATCAGCATGGCAGTCTCTGGCAGTCATTTACTTGGAGTCTTGCACTTAGATTACCTCCAAAATTGTCTCAGCAGAGTGCTGATCCAAACCGCGTTCAGGTCAATGGGAGTTTTGCCACTAACTTCGTGGAAGTTCGGATCAGGCCCAGGTAGCTCCTGGCTGGCTCCACGGGCTCATCGCTGTGCTGTCCTTGGAGCTGGTGCAACGTTCCGGCTGTAGGCCAGGACTGGGGCTTTTTTCCAACCCAGCACCTTACACATAGTGAAACGTGGTGAGAAATGAGGTTCCCAGGAGGTGTTGCAATCCTTGCCTAGATTTGGACAGCCCATAAGCAGATGGTCAGCTCCTGACCTGAAGGCTTCAGTTAAAAAAGAAAGAGAAGGAAGGGTCCCGGTGCAAAGGCAAGGACAGGCAAAGCCTCGGTTGTTCTGTGGTGGAGAGCAATGAGAATGGGGATAAAGGAGGATGGAAGGGGAAGGAAGATGAGCAATATGAAAAAGATAGTTTGATCCTTTCAAAATCATCCCATGCCATAATTTTAATTACACAGAGAAAATTTTGATGACTTTAGCGCTTTAAATGCTAGACTGTTAATTCTTGTTACTCTTCTTGCTTGCTTGCCGTTACCCCTGGACTGTCACTGTATCTTCATCAGAGTAGATGGCAAGCAGCTTTGGGTGGCACCTGAGACATTGTGGGAAATGGATGATTGTGAGACTGGCCAAATGCTGGAGGCTCTCTGTCGATGTGAATGCCAAACCACAGCTCAGGGCTGTCTGTATGCGGGCCTTTATTGCACTCTAGAGAGCTTTCCAGAGTATTTTTTCTTTAGTGAAATGAATATCTTCCACTTTGACTTCCCTGGGTTGTGCTCAAAAGATTTTGGCATCATCCAAACCGAAACTGGAAGGCAGACAGTTCCTGCTTAGCATTCAGCCTAGAAATAAAGACACATGGGGAAGTCTGACATAAGGATTCAAATGGCTTTTGTTTGCTAATGCATTCACCCAGTGGCTACCACGCTACACTGCTTCCGCTCCTTCTCTGACACTATTGTAAATTAAATGATGCAGCCCTGATTGTGCTGTCAGATATTGCTGCCACAAGCTCTTGGAGACTGGTGGGTCTCTGGTGACTTCAGAAGTCTGCCAGTGCTGGATCCGCCTGGTCACGGGAGCAATGAGCAGGTCTAAAAGCCTGTCCTGCAAACTGAATTTGAATCAGCGATCCTAGCCAAAGGAGCCTTTCTGCCTGGTGACACGAGGCCTTGGGCAACGTTTGGGAGGCTGGCAGAGGAAGGTAACCACAAGGAGCCCAGATGAAGCAAATGTAACTAGGGATCAGGTAAGTGGAAGAGCTTGATGTAGCCATGGTACTGAGGAAGGTGACTCCTCTCTGGTGGGGCTGTTCCCCTGCTACATGGACCCAGCTGCTGCTTACCCAATGTCCTTGCAGTGATCTTAGTGTATCTTTGCCTGCAACAGCGGGCAGTGATATAAATTATTAGAGATACTGAGCATTGAAGTTGCTCTTGATTTCTTTATTAAGAAATGGCCCTTCCAAAAAGCCGCCTGCCTCTGAAAAGACTGCTCAGGGAAGAAATGTGATTGACATGAGAGCTGGGAGATTTGTGTGTGCTACTCTTGCTCATACCAGCAGGTACTGGGAGAGACAGGCAGAGGAGCTGGTCCCTTGGAGACGGTTCAGATAACATGAAAAGGGAGCCTCGAGAACAGATAGTTTTTGCCCTCTCTGTGACAGTCCTGGGCGAGGTGGTCTTGCCTTGTACAAGTTTGTACAGCATTTGTGTGGTTTTTTGGTCCTGTGATCCTCTTACTGGGAAGGTAATTATCCTCTGTCCCAGAGAAAGCTATTGAGGACATACCTGCTATGAGAACAAGCTATCGCTACAGGAACCCAGCCGTCCCTGTGGGCTGGTGCCAGCATAGTAACAAAGCTGCGTGTTTAAATTATACCGAGGTGGTTAATGAGTTTTCACCTTGTCAGGAGAGCAGTCCAAGGTTAAAGAATGATGTGTCCCAGAAACTCGAGTGAGAAAAGCTGAGTTTTGAAAATATACAACCTGCAGGGTGAGCTGGTATTTTAAAACAAAACTGCGATAGGATTTTCCTTTTTATGGAAGCAAACCGCAGCATTACAAAAAGCAGGAGAGGGGCACGATGATTCTGAGTGCAGTGTGACAGAACATATTTAACATGTTATTATGTTATCAGTGGAAGTGTTTAATGAGATTTAGTAGATGTTCCCTAAGCTGTCCTGTCATGTTTATATATTCAGACAGGGGCTGTATGAAGTGGTCTGTGATTTATTTGGCTGGCAAGCCAGGGCAAAGGGGGATTTCAGTGTTTCATGCTACATCTTATCAAGCAAATCTGGTTTTATTTTTGCTGAGATTATAAATGTTGCAAAAGAAGAGAATGGAGCAGGCACAGTTTCTTTAGATTTTGGGAGGTGTTTGTATTATCTGCCACTTGGCATTTTGATTGCAAGGGTAACCCTACATATTATCAAAAATGTACATGTTCAATAGATTAGTAGCCAGTTAATTGGTGAAGGCTGAAAAGAATCATATTTACCCAAAAATACGGGAGGAGGAAAGATTTGTAACTATTTATGGAGAAAAAGCTTTTGGCTTTGAATGTAAGGGGGTCCCACTCCTGCTGTGCCATGGCCTTGAAGCTGTGCTTCCCGCATCACCCATCCTTTGCACACTTGGATCTGAAGCTCCATCCTCTTGTCGCACCCCACGCCCACAGACCAGAACCCCAAAACAATGTCCCCACCATCCTCATTGCCCTCTTTCCCTATTCTTGATAGTCTCACATTGGTACTCCCTGTCTCCACAGCCTTAACTGCTTTTGACTCACTTTTCTAGTCCCTGGAGCGCAGAGGCTGTGGTGGGCGGTGGGCTGGGATTGTCGGCCTCACAGTGGCACAGACTTCTGTTTTCTGTTGATTGGCACTTGCCGTCTGTGTTAAAGCTTTTACTCCTACCCCATTCACACTCCTGCTCACCTTATTTCCATATTTATCACAGTCTGGTCCATTTCAGTTTTGTGACAGACATATTTAAGGACAGACGCTCCAACACACGTCTAGATTGCTCATTGGAAGCAAGGCATGAGTAGGGTATAAGATGTATTTTTAGAGCAATATTCCTAGAAACACCTTTAATTGTCTTGAATTTACATAAATCGAGAAGCTTGTCATAGGGAATCATTGCCAGATTAAAGTGTGTCTCACAAGAGTCTTCAAGGCTCGGCACAAGACCCAGTACTACTCAGTATTTTTAGTACTGAACTCGAAGCCAGAATAAAACTTGCAACTCACACAAAGACTGTAAAAGGCCCATAGAGATCAGGGGGCAGATCAGCAGAGCAGTCTGGGGTGCTGGATGAGTTGACCTTGTTGCACAAAGTTGTGTTTAAGTGTAATCAAAGAGATGCTATACATCAGGAAATCAATGATGCTGATAAAGGCTTAAGAATCCCAGTGAGCATGTGGTTGAGTATGAGATCCTAGTTTGGCGCTACAGCAGAAACGGCCATGAGATGTTTAAATAGAAGACTGCTGAGTTGAAAGGGAATTGAACTCTGTACTTAGCATTAGTAGGGTTGGTGCTTGAGGGCTGCACCCAGTTTATACATTCATGATTTTTAAAAAAAAAAAAAAAGAATGAAAAATAAAATTTCAGAGGTTGCAAAAAAGTCACATACTTTTTCCTGAAGAAAATGCTTTACAGTAAGAAATATGAAGGGCATCTTTAAACCTGGATGGTTACCTGATGTTGATCTGTATCACTTTATTTGTGTAAGTTTATGCTTTGCCTAGTCCAGGAGGTCCCAGAGCCAAAACTTGCAGGAGGTTGGGAGCATAATCAGGGCAGGTGCTGATGGGTGCTTGCCCTGTTGTCATGTTCTTCCCCAGACACCTGCTCTTGGCCCAGGTGGAGAGTGGAGACAGGATGAGGGACTGGATGGACCATCGCTCTGTCCATGTATGGCTGTTCTTATGCCCCTGACAGCTTATCCAGGTCCTAATATTTCCTTTAAATAAAACTAAATTTTTGGGACGGTTGCAGGGGTAATCATGGAAGAAACAGAGCCTGTGATAAACAAGGGAATGCATACTGGAGCATCCAACAGTTCTTTTTGCCCTAAAATCTCTTCCCGCTTGCAGTGATAAAGTCTTGAGGTTAATTTTTAAAAAGTAATATGAAGTACATGTATAAAGGCCTGAGTTTAGCTGCATGGTCAAGGGGCAGCTTGTTTTAACTCCTTAAAGATCTCTTCTCCTCCTAAGATACGACAATGTCTCCTTCAAATGACACACAAGCTCACATGCCTACGCCACCTCCTGCTTTGTAACCAAGTCAGCGGATCTGCGCTCTACAGCTCCCCGAAAGGCTACTCATCTACCCAGCTTACTATTATGGAGATCTCATGCTATATCTCTTCAGTGTGTATTCATCATCACCTTCAGGGAGGCCCGGAGATGCCTCTCTGCTGCCATAGAAAGAGGGCAGGATTTGCAATAGGTTGTTCTTCACTGCCTCTGTACAGCTCCCTGCTGCCTAGTGTGTATCCCAGTATGAGACGTCCAAGTTCCCAGACCTACAGAGCTCCAGATCCCACCAGGAGGACCAGGATGCTAAAAGTCAGGCATTGCAATGGCACCTAATGGCAATTTATTGTCAGTGTCCTTTTTCTAGGATCTGCGCATTGTCCTCTTTGTGCCGTAATTCCTCCTCTATATAATACTCTGTGAAATAATGGGGGTAGCATGAGGTTAAATGTGTTAAAATTGTGAAAATATGTTAATTTGTGAACCATTTGAGTAATCCCACTTGGTGATGGGGACCTTGCCAGTGCCTTGGGCGAACAACTCCCCAGATCTGTGTGGCACACAGAACTGTGAGTCAGTCTAGAGAGATCAGTAAGAAACAAATCACAGCCATTGTGCCAAACAGAGACGGAAAAGCATCCTTCTAGGATCACACTAACAGCTTTGCCTTCCCTTCAGAAAATCTTGTTATAGGTTTCATGAGTCCAGTAGAGTTACAAAGATAAAAAGGTTCATAGAAGTGCTTGGTAGTGATAAAGCATAGATGTAATGCTTCTGATGGAAGGGTGGATAGTCCCGCTGTCCCTTCTTGTTGCTTTCCCTGCGATCATAATTAGTGTACCTTGGTCACTGTCACCAAAGATTCATGGTCAGACACACGGCGGAAATTGTGTGTGTCACTACTACTTCCTTTAATTGTATCAGAAGCACATTAACTGACAGTGTCTAGACACTTGTGTCCTACAAGACAGCATTTAAATCTGAATCAGAGAGAAAGAACATAGTGGCTAAAACACAGCCCTTCCTCCCTTGATTCATCTCTGCATTCAGTTTCTGCATTTTAGAGTACATGGAATTTTCTAATCATTGTTAGTTTGCAACATCTTTAATACATAGTGTTTTATGATGGTGCCTTACGAGTCAGTGATCAGTGACTGCAGAACTGTTGCAACCATTAGTTTTGACACTACTGTAATCATTTAGTAAAGGCAATGACCTATTGCTTTTATAGTCAATTTTTACTGTTCAGATCACATTCGCACTAGTTTATTTCATTACTGTGCACTTTTTCCAGCTGGGCTTATGCAATTTGCCAGGTTATGCTCATAGATATAATAATGACGGTTTACTTTAGTGTCTGAAAGGCAAGCGACAGGCATGGTTTCTCCTTAGTTTCCATTAATATCATAAACGCTTGCACTACCCANGCGCTTGCACTACCCGATACCATGGGATATAGGTTAGAGATATGTTGGATTTGCCAGGCAGTGTTTTTTTCTAATGGGAAGGTTCAGAAACCTTTTTCCTCTGCCTTCAGAGAATAAATTAGAGAAAAGCATGTGGCAGAGCTGCATGATTTGCCAAATGTCCATAGGTGGAGAATCCCAACTGAAACATCAGAGAGATTTCTGGAGCCCACTGGCACCTGGCTACACTTGTGGCTGGAGGCAGGAGAGCACAGGTTAGATTACCACACATCAGAAAGCTGCTGGTTCTTCAAAGTGCATTCTGCAGTCAGTAAAACTTTTCCCATTTTTTAATCTTCCCGTTGAAATGCAGCAAGCACCAGGAAATCTCTTCCTACGTTTTGTGTATCTTTGTCATGTTGCTCCTGTCTTGCAGACGTTAGGATGTAACTGCCACAGAGAAAATGGCTTTCTGTGTTGTTTATTTAGGGAATGAGAAGCAACCGAAGGTGTACTAAACCTCTAAACACATTGGGGCTAAGAATAAGACATAAATATGCACAGCTGAACATTTTTACTTGAGCCTCGTGTTGTGTGCACATTAGTAGGAGTGAAACTGAGGGCTGAGTTTGTATTTTGCAGTATTTCACATTGGGTTGGAATAATAATGTTAGAGTTTTGTGTTTGGCTTGCAGATGGCTCCTCCGCAAAAGGCTTAAACGTATGGGCAGCGGTTCAGTTTCCATATCACTGGAGTCAAAAACAATTCATCATTTGGCATTTATTTCAAAAGAAAAAAGCTGGAGTCTCTCTGGTAAATAAATAGTCACAGGACTTGAGCTTGACTAGTAGGTGCAAATCAAATAACGTATCTAACACACCAAATTCCATGGTTATTTACAGGTGAAGCCGGCTGTATAATCGTCTGTTATTTCTAAAGGGTGTGCTGTGTATGGCATTCAGCATAATTTAAACAGGTAAGGAGAGATTTGGAAGTGGTCTGCTTTTAAACTTGCAGGAAGATTTCTGCTTTACTTGCTGTGAAGTTTGGATTTATGGGAAAGGGAGTGAGTTAAAAATATGTTTTATGTTTATGGATTTGTAATATTCACGCTCACAATGTGCCCAGGCTTTTCAGTGTTCCTATTTCAAATTATTCGTGTTAAGCATTGAAACTGAAGGCTTAAAGTTCAGTTGGGCTGAAAAAAACCCCTCCAACTCACGAAGAAATGTTGTTCAAAAATCTGGTTTCATTTTGTGTCAAGATGAAACTTCAAACTTTTCAAAAGACATTCACTGAGAACGATGAGATGCATAATGACAAGAGCACTCTCTTGGGATGCACCATGTACAGGTGTCACTGCTTCCCCGATTCAGGCACAAGCAGGGCTGGGACTTGGGCTTTGCGTCAGCCACGTCGATTACTGGTTATTCTGGGCCACTGCTGAGTTCTTTCTGACATGGCATCTACAGGCCATTTCAGTTTTAACACTCATGATGAACAAGCAGCGTTGAGTTTTTGCAGGTCAGATGAGGTCGTTCTCTCTCTGGCTTTTATTAAAACATCCACCCTTACTTGGACTTCTTGCAGGTTTCTTGAAATAAATACATTCTGCAAAATCCCTTGGCCGTGCCAAAGTGGAGTTTTCTCCATCAGCTCTTGATTTTGCTCCATGAATATCTGACAGCTTGGATAAACCGCTTGTAAAATCTTCCAGCAAGTAACTTCACATTTTCTCCCCTGGCTTAAGAGAGGGTGTAAGAGAAGTTATGAAGTTACCTAGGGAAGATTACTTGCTGAATGTGTGTGGAGGAGCTCCAGATAAATGGTGGCAAAGTTCCCTCGCTGCCTGCATTCAGATTCCCCAATAAAATCTTCCCTGCTGTGACATTTAAAAGAGTAGTCAGTGCTGGTTATACAGAGGGTGGGCTGCAGACGGTCCTAGCGCTGATTTGATTCTCTCTGCTGATTCCTTCTCCGTCAACTATACCTGTCCCTGGTGCCTCATGGGCACATCACAGGGCAGGGGCTCTATCACCTTTAACAGACTAGCCCGAGGACTTCTGCATGCCAATAATGACTTTCGCATGAAAATGAAATGTATTTGGGAGTCTCAGCTTAGTCACACCGCCAAGTTTGTCCGGTTGAAGGGAGGAAGGTTTCCTAGGGTAACACAGAACCACACAACTGATTTACATTAAAAATAAATTCCTTATCCCAAAATATCCTGTTGTGTGGCAGGACTGAAATCTAGATAGACACAGCCTCAAATATTTCACATAACCCCGGTCTTTATAACTGTCCATTTTAGATCCAGCCAGTAGGTTTAGGATCAGGAAGGAATTTTTCTCCAGGTCAAACCAGCAAGCACTGTCAATTTTTTTTTGTTTGTTTGTTTATGGCCTTTTTTAGGGTCATCTCAGCTGTGTTACTTAATAGACTCTGTGTTCCTGCAGAAACCTAAGAAAAATTATCCTCTTAATTTCTTTTGGTTTTTGGGTGTTTTTTATTTTTGCTTTATTGTGCATGCACATTGTCATTTTTGAGGCTTTTACTCTTTTATATGAAAGATCTTAAATTTGTTGGTGCATGTTATAGTCTTTTTTTTTTTTTTTTTTTTGTTNGCAAATTGTATTTTAGTACACTGGGAAGAGATACTACAACAGCTCTAAGTGTTTTGGGATGACAGCAAGGACAAGTGATGGAGACTGAAGAGGGAGTAAAAAATAGGACCCCCCCATCATTCTGGAGAGGACTTGATGTGATTCATATAATATCCTGAAAAGAGAAATCATGAAGATACCATTATCTTATTATCTATATGTATTTCAAATTAACCCAGTGAAAACCTGGCCGAATGTACAGATTTAAAACCTGACATTGCCTCACTGGACACCTTGCTGAAAATCTGTGAAAAAGGATGATGGATTTTGTGGGATCTCCTGCCTCCCAAATGCCAAAGGAAATGTAGGAAAACATGAGGAAAGTCAGCTAGATTAAAAAAAAGCAAACCACTGAATTTCCTGTGGTGATATTCGTAACCAGCTGTGTATAAATGCAATAAAGAGACAAAGAAGAACTGGAGGCATGTGAGTAAGGGGAATAAGATGGGGGAAAGATGAGTCCAGAACTTCGGCTCCTGCCTCTCTTCTTGGTACACCAATGTGTTTAAATAACCTGGGAAATGGGAACCAAGACCTCTGACTCCTCCCTGTGTGGGTGCCTCGACTCCTGGGCACAGGCTCATGCTCAGGCTTGATTAGTGTCTGCTCTCCTTTCAGGCACCATTGAATGTTTTGCTGCCTGTGGAGCAGGAAAAATGATGGGCACAGCAATAAGAAGAGCCCTTTTCGGAGGAGGTGAGAAAATCAGGTCGGAAATCAGAAAAGAAGGGACCTGGGGAGACCCGCTGGCAGCAGTAGGTCATATTGGTGTATAGCGAGTCCCTGATCCTCTGCTGACACAGTGACACATTGATGGCCATACCTGATCACGCCAGTGGTGTGGGACTTAGCCAGCCTAAGGAGCGAGGAGCAGAGCTGGAGGTGGGGCCGTGCCCTGCTTGCTCTCAGCCTTGTGCTGCGGGGCTGGTTTCAGGCTGGCTTGCTGCAGCTAGAGCTGAGCCAGGGATAAAAATGCTGCTGTCTGTAGCTTGTAAATAAGAATTCACACGTGGTGCTAAGCCAATTTGCTGGTGTTATTTCCTTGTTCCTGTTGTTGCTAAAACTGCACTTCTAGCAAAAAGCTAAAGGGATTGAAAGAGGCAGAAGCGTAAGAAAGAACTGCAGACACTAAAGTAGGCATTTCAAGGGCTTTCTTCTTTTGCATCGGTCATAAACCAGCTTTCATTTCTATACAAGCACTGATGGACTCAGGATTTGTTTTATGGCTGATGGAACGAGTGGGAATTTGCCTGCTCAGTGGCTGATTCTGTATCCCACATGTGCAGAGCAGTCCTATTGCCTTTGACAAGGATATTACCTGAGAAAAGTAATGGTCGTGGCCATAGCATCTCGCTGTCTGCCCAGCTACTTGCAGTGTCTTTTTCTTAACAGATTCTTGTACGCTTGAGATGCAGCTTTTCTGGGTAAATTCATCATGTCAAGAAACTAAACATCACCATTCAACCTTTGCAAAGGCATTTTCATGCTTCTGTGTTCTGGGCGTTTTTTGGTCTCTCCTTGAAGGAACCAGCTGGGATTGGAAGTAGACGATTCAAGAGTTGACAAGACAACATTAACTCTACCGGCCTTCTGCTGCTCTCAGTGAGTGCTCGGTTATCAGAGAGGCAGGGAGGAGGCAAGCAGACAGGGGTGATGCTGGGAAAGCACTGGGGAATGAACAGGGCAGTAAAGCTATGTGGGAAACATTAACAGAGCGGGTGATGTATAAGGGAAGAGTTTCCTCTAAGCAGGGATCTGTGCCGGAGTGATGACCTCACGCACATCTGAGAGGTAGCTGACAGCAACAGCGGCAGAGCAGGGAAGAAGGGACAATGGATTGGAGATAGTGGGAGGCATGAACCAGACCCTGGTGAGCAGAACTGCTTTGGTAACTGCTTTGCTGCGATTGTAAAGACATGCCTGTGCGCCTGCTGGGGGCCGGGTATCTCCCATAGAGCGGGCTGTAGGTAGATGAGGTGGGCCATGAACGAGAGCTGTTACTGCAGATCCAGTCAGGAGCAGTAAGAGTATCAGGAATATGGGATTTTGCAACCAATTTATCTTTGCAAAGATCAATCCCATCACAGTCCTCTTTGCTGACCCTGCTCCTGCCCATGATGTCACCTTTCCACAGCACTGCATGAAGAATTTGGAACTTTAAAATTGCAACGATTTCTATGCCTTTCCTTGGCAGCAATCAAGATTCCCAGTTCAATGTTCAGTAAATATGCTAAAAATGAAGTAAACAAGTCTCTAGCCTCCAGCCTGGTACAGGGATGCTCATTCCCTCAATGACTCTGTAGATCCATCCCTTTCCCTTTTCTAATTTGGCAGCAGCTTCAGGAGACCTGTGACATCTAAAGTTGCGTTGATGCTGCGGTAATTGGTGAAATGAAACAATTGACAAACTGGCAGCAACATTTTAACCTTCTTAAAATACTCATGCGCTTTCAATGTATGTAAGGTTAGTATGCCACAGAAAGTGTGCTCAGTGCTAGTTTTGGATACATAGCCAGGCTATTTCTCTGCCCAGATTTGTGCTCTGAAATGCTGCCAATATTGAGTTATGCAGGTGGATGAAGGACATTCTAATGAGACAACAGTTTATTCAGACACTTGTGCTTGCAAAGTGGCTGAAAGTTGTTTTCATAAAACTTTCAAAACCAGAAATAGGTTTAAAACATTGTGTTTTAATGAAGTAAGACATTAGATAGAAAATGCTCCAAAATCCATAAAAAATAGATTTTATACAGTAATAGAACTGAATGAACAATAGGTCCTTTTTTCTTTTCAAATCATCCACAAAATGTGGTTGCTTCAATTTCATATAATTTACTCTGAAAAGTGATATATATTTATGGGTTATTGCTGCAAACCTTTTGGGTTTAGTATGGCTATTTGTATGGACGGGCATAGCACAACTAGTTGCTTGGAAATGGATTCACCTGTTCAACCTTGTGGATGTAATTTTTTACACCTGAGCTGGTCCTCTAGACTCCACTTACAGTTAAAGCAAAGAAGGCAGCACTTTTGAGCTGTAGTTCACCTCATCTTGAGGTAGATGAAATCCATTAGATAAACTGTCCTCTGGAAGTGATGCTGCTGCTCTTGTCTTTGAAAGGCTGAAAGAGCATCCCATCAGCTTGGACTGGCTCCAAAGAGCCTCCTCCTGCACAGCTTCACCCTTGGAGGCTCTCAGCCACCAGTCAGGCCTTCATCCTTGGACCCCAGGTGATTTCAGATACCCTTGGAGTAGGTCACAGAGCGCTTTGATGATAAAAGCCTGCTTCATAAGCCCTTGCAGAGAGCAAAGTGCAGTTTGGAAGCTCCTACCTTAGCCCACAGGGGTAGTGTGAGATGCTGTTGTGTTTTCCATGAGGCTGGGGTGGCAAGCCCAGGCATGATATAATGCTGGCACCCATGCAGGAGGTGATGAAATTATGTATAGCCCAGGCCTTATTGCTGCCCGCCAGGGTGGGACACAGCCTCTTAACAATTCAGCCAGTGAAGGAGATCAGTCTGATCAAACTTTGCTAAGTACTGAAATAGCTGCCCTGGAAATCAATGCTATTCATGCTCTGCTCTGCCCTTTGAATGGTATCATTTACTCAGAATATAACGTTGCACCTAGTGCTGCATCTTGCTGTCATTGAACCATTCCTCATTGTATTTCTCAGTGCAAAGCTAATAGCTTCTATAGAAAAGGAATCTGAGACCTAAAAGTAAAAGAAGAAGAAAAAGAAAAAGGTGACAATCTTAGTAAACCTGCCAGTTCAAAGGTATATTTAGAATATATTGTAACAAAAGAACTGTCAAACTGAAAATGAGAGGCTTTGCTTCTCAAGGTTTTACGTGGCCGTGGTGCATGGAAGTCAGAATACAGTAAGACATTTTGGCTTCACCTGCACTTGAAAATTAAACAGGTTGAAGACTGTACTCTGGAACTTAGGTCAGCTTGGAAATCCTCCTGATAAATTCTTTCAGTCTCCAAAACAGGATGGCTACATGAAAACTACCTACGAGGGATTGTTCCTGGCAGGAAGAAAGTCAGTCCTTTGAAGTCTGCCCTTTACCTCTCTCTCTCTAGGTCAAGTCCCTGAGATTACCGGTCAACGATGGTAAAGGTAAAACCTTTTTGTGCCTGAATTCCAGTTATGGGCCAGTCATTGAAGAGGTTTGCTTCCTGTGTATGAATCCCAGTGCTGGGACTGAGCGCCACACATCTGTCAGGGATGTGCGGGTCTAGCACAGCTGAGCCGGGATTGCAAAGTGAGTGCAGTGGGTATCACCCAGTCTTGGCTAGACCGCACCTTTCCCATCTTCTCCAGACTATGTTGAATGGACAATAAGCAAGCCCTGTTTATCAAGTACTGATACTATCTGTGCACTCAGCAGCTACAACACTGATCTTTGGCAAACCCATGAGAAACTTATGAAAATTTGGAAGAAAACTGCTCATGCGGGGAGCAAGAACAAAGAAGAGACTGTTTAAAAACTGGTAAGCAAATCTGTTCTGCAGCCACTTTAAGAAGTGAGAAAACCTTTGGCATTACAGAAGAGGTTTATGTTAGCCAAAAGTGCTGCTGTTTTTGCATCTTAACCTTTAGATACTCAATCATTAGGTGGTGTGCTGTATATAGAAGAGCTACTGGAGTAAGCAATGATTTTAGCCAAATCTTATATGCTTTGAGATAGTAGAAGTTGCTGGCACAAGCACAGGGAGAAGCAAAGAAAGTGTAAGGTTTGAGATCTGCTATGACAACTTCAGAGTACCTCAGTTCTTCTCTGGACTTCCAGTAAGTCCTGCTGCCACTCCTGTGAGATGTGAAGGAGGTGTTGTCAGGGGTGCCACACATCACAGCTCATCAGGGAACAACAAATGAGTCAAGGAGATGGAGAGCTCTGTCACTCATATGTGTGAACACACATACCTCCCCACCCCAAATCTGTTCAAATGAAATCCCAAGGACAACTGTGCAGGACAAAGAATCAGGTTCACCTTACTGTAGTGGAGATAGTACCAAATAAGGTGTATAGACTTACACCCACCTTTTCTGAAGGGATGATGAAACAGTTTTCTAGGGACAATCTTGTCTCTGAGAGACTGTTGTGGTGGATGAACAGGTTTTTGCTACACTGCTTTCATGCTTTCAGTGACATCCCTTCATTCTGCCAATAATAATAATTACTATTATTTCTATTGGCATAACATTTCTTCTTTTTTTTCATTGACAGAGCTTTAAACTAGACTTGAAGGGGGAGGGGGATAATATCAGGCTTGCCTGTGACAAGCTGTGGGATGACACACCAAGGTTAGAGGGACGGGGTGCTAGTGAGGGCCCTCAGCCTGTTGCTCTGAGATGTGCTGGCTGCACTGCAGTACACTTGAAGTCTTACGGAGTAGAGCCAGGGCCTACCGAGGTAACAGGATAATAGAAGCCAACAGGGAAACACCACCGAAATACCTCAAAGGAGTTATGGGATGTTCCTCTAAGAAGGTGACACAGCCGACAGCCCAGCTGAAGTGCCTCTACACCAATGTGCACAGCGTGGGCAAGAAAACAGGAGGAGCTGGAAGCCACTGTGCTGTTAGAAAACTATGACCAAGTTGCCTTTACTGAAACGTGGTGGGACAAATACCATGACTGGAATGTTGCTATCGATGGCTACAGGCTGTTCAGAAGGGCCAGGTGAGGAAGGAGGGGCAGAGGTGTTGCCCTCTACATCAAACAGTGAATAGAGTGTGAAGAGCTGTCTCTGAAGAATAGCCACAACCAGGTTGAAAGCTTATGGGTAAGAATTAGAGACCAAGGCAACAAAGGGAACTTTGTGGTTGGTGTCTACTATAGGCTGCGTGATCATGGGGAGCCTGTTGATGAAGCCTTCTTACTCCAGCTACAGGAGGCATCGCACTTGCAGGCTCTTGTCCTGCTGGGGAACTTCAACCACCCCGACATCTGCTAGAAAAGTAGCATGGTGAGCTGTAGGCAATCCAAGACACTCCTGGAATACATTGAGGATAGCTTCTTAAGACAGGCAATAGACATGCCAACCAGAGGGGATGCAATACTGGACCTGATGGTCACCGATGCAAGTGAGCTTCAAAAGAAGCATAACCAGCAGGTTGAGGGAAGTGATTCTGCTGCTCTAGTCCACTCTGGTGAGACCCCGCCTGGAGTACTGCATCCACCTCTGGAGCCCTGAGCACAGGAAAAACATGGACCTGTTGGAGCGAGTCCAGAGGAAGGCCACAAAAATGATCAGAGAGCTGGAGCACCTCTCCTATGAGGACAGGCTGCAAGAGTTGGGGTTATTCAGCCTGGACAAGAGAAGGCTCCGGGGGGACCTTATTGCAGCCTTTCACTACTTAAAGGGGGCTTGTAAGAAAAATGGGAACAAACTTTTTAGCAGGGCCTGTTGTGATAAGCCAAGGGGTAATGGTTTTAAACTAAAAGAGGGTAGATTTAGACTACATATAAGGAAGAATTTTTTTACAAGGAGGGTGGTGAAACACTGGCACAGGTTGCCTGCAGAGGTGGTCGATGCCCTATCCCTGGAACCATTCAAGGTCTAGTTGGACGGGGCTCTGAGCAACCTGATCTAGTTGAAGATGTCCCTGTTCATTGCAGGGGGGGTTGGACTAGATGACCTTTAAAAGTCCATTCCAACCTAAACCATTCTATGATTCTGTGACTCTATGATTCTTCAGAAACGCATAAATGGAGGAAGGACCCTGTGACCGCCACTGTGTAAAGCAGAACCTAAGTAACAATTCATGATATGCAAATACCTTCCTGAGACTTAGTGTCATTGATTTACAGACATATTCATATAAATGTATATAAACCCAGACATTTCAGGTGACCTGGAACATTTACTCATGTTGCACACCTGCTCTTCCTTGCAATGTTCTCTACTGCTAACAATACATGTACAATGCACCTCTTCTTATCTATTTTTCAGGTCTGTCTCTGTCTGACAAGGCTTGAGAACAGACAGTAGTTTCTTTTTACAGTAAGCACTATGTCACCAAAAGTAGATTAATTGCCAAATGATAAAATTAGAAATATTGAAATGGACTATCTCAACGGATTCTAATTAATTATGGACACCAGTGCTATAATCAGAGATTGTTCATTGGGTAATGGAGATATTTGGTTTCAGCTGGATAGTCTTTCCCCTTCTGGTTTCACCTGTGCAATCTCAAAAGGCTGAACTGGGGAAACATAATTCAGAGCCAGGAACATCTTCTTCCCTCTGTTATAATCAAACTCACCTTTATGAAATCACTTTATGAAAAGGGATCATTTTATGCAAGAGCTTGTGTGATGTTGAGCACGTTCATCTATCTCCATAACTCAATTGGAAATTATCATGACCTTTAGTGAACTTAATTCTTACAAGAACTGTGCCAGACTGTGTACATGCCTCATCCCAGTGGTGAAAGGAGGTGGACATCTGCATGGTTGTGCCATGTCCCATTAGCCAGGATGGATATATCTGGGGCTTACTCGCTAGCTGGTTGAAGAAACAAGACTTAGATTCCACAAAGGAGGCACTGAAACAAAGTGCAGGCAAAACTTTTCCCCAGGAATGGAAATCAGGGTTCAAGTCCCAGAAAATTTCCTGGCCTTTGGCTGCTCTATTTTTCGTGTGCTCATTTAAAGGCAGAATTTAGCAAGTAGTGCCAAGCCGACTTTCACAGCTTGAGTGTCCAAATGGCGTAGAGAAGTCAAGTTCCACTGAAACCACCAGGACAAGCCCAGGTCACCTCCCCGTTGGCTGCCATGTATTCTGTACCACTGTCACAAAAGTTCTATGATGCAGTCGTATACTGCCTGAGCGTGTATAGCTTCCAAAATAGCAAAGTTGTATTATAATACAATTATATTTTTTTCTCAAAAGTAGCAAATAATGGAGTTAAATACATTTTGATCCAAATCAAAAACCTCTGCTCTCTTAATTCAGTTCAGCCTTCCTCTGAACATTCTGCCTTCAGCTGAGGCCATGATTGCAGAGATATCAGGCCACCTCCTTTTCTAAGAATATTTTCAGTTCAGCTAAACCCAAGGGGTAGTAAAAATCTTCTCAGAAGCCAAAACTCATGAGACTTCCAAGCCAAAAATGGTTTTGACAAGTTCAGCTCTTGAGCGTTTGGCTGTTCTCCTGCAACCGCACAAAATCAGAGGTAACAGTTTTCTGTGATTGAAAGTGAAAGTGACAGGAGATTCACTACCACATCCCCCAAAAGATTTGTAAAACACTTAAATTTGGCCTGATCTTCCAGTTCAAACTCAACTGAGTGTGTTTTTTTCTTACTCCTGCAAAAAGTCTCGGTGCCATGAGGAATGGTAGAGAATTAAAAAACAGTATATATTTTTTCTGCACATAGCTGAGCTATAAAGGTTATAATATTACTTAATAAAGAAATCTGAAGGGCACCTACAAGAAAGCTGGAGAGGGACTTTTTACAAGGGCATGTAGTGATAGGGCAACAGGTAATAGCTTCAAACTGGAAGAGGGTAGATTTAGAATAGATATTAGGAAGAAATTTTTCACTTTGAGGGTTGTGAGCCACTGGCACAGGTTGCCCAGGGAAGTTATGGATGCCTCATCCCTGGAGGTGTTCAAGGCCAGGCTGGATGGGGCTTTGAGCAACCTGGTCTGGTGGGAGGTGACCCTGTCCGTGGCAGGGGGGTTGGAACTAGATGATCTTTAAGGTCCCTTCCAACCTAAACCATGCTATGATTCTATGAAACAAACACGTATTACCTTATTTATTATAAACCCGAGAAAGAAGTCATCCCTTTGCCATGTGATGGTGATGTGTATCCTTTTGATTCCATTGAACTTGGCTTTCCCACACCTTCAGTGTGCATTTGTGAGTGACCTGATTTCCTAGCAGTATGTTATAAGGGAATTCCTAGAATACTGAATAAAGTACTGAAATGCAATTTTACTCAGAGATACAAAGAAGCATATTAAATTTATATCGATTGGAGACCTGTGGCGATCTTCCAAAGTACATATTTCTTTTTCATTTGTTATGGACAGGCAATTAACTTTACTTGCTTTAATATAAATTAGAGTTTAAAATAGCCACTTAGGTTCCCTGCCCTGGAAGGTGCAATTAATTACATCTTTGCAAAATATATTGCAGAGCCAGATATTTGAGATATTTCTGATATCAGACACAATTCTCAAGGCAGGCCATTACAAATGCTGTATATATAGTCAATCAAAGCCTTTCAGAGAAATCCCAAACACTTAACATTATGTCAGGAACTGGATTTTTAGGGGGAAATCCAGCCTTCCCAGATCAGACATCGTGTCAGCTCAGCAGAGGACTTTTACAGAGCTTGCTGGAGTGAAGCAAGATGGTTTGTGCTCCTCTGTGCTGGACCTACCTTGTACAGTTGTGGTGGAGAGAAAAAGGATTTTAGCTGGTGAGTAGATCAGCCTGGTTTGGGGGGTATTTTCTTTCCCTTTGAAGGTTTTGTGAGTTCCACAAGTTGTGATTCCTGCAGATAAATCAGAGTAAGTCAGCAGCAGATAACACAGGTAAGATGCAGCAGGGGTTAGGAGATGTTCAGGAGAGATGTGCCCCTCCACCCCTGCCTACAGGTAATGGTGTATCGGGTCTCTGACTTTTAAGCAGGGGAGGGGGAGCAATCAGGAGAGACCCTTGCTGGGGGGATGAGGGTGGATTTGGACAAGGTAGATGTCCACCAAATAAAAGTTGACATGCGATTCCAGGTTCCCAACAGAGCAGCAGAGCTTCGGAAGTGTAGCTCAGCTCATCCTGCAGCAGATGTCAGGTACTTGAAGTAAGATGGGGGTGTCCACTCTGCATTAAAAGGTCGCTGAAGGAAAGGCCTGAGCTGTGCAGTTATGAGGACTGCAATCCCCCTTTCCTGACTTGCCAGATCCCCTGATGAGCTCTGATGGCCATTCGTGATTCTGCAAGGATCTTTTTACTGCATTTTCTGGCTACCTGTACAAAAGGCAGATGCAGCTTGGCCCGTGGACATAGTTCAGGGGGACCCCTAAGGCCGTCTGTCCCTGGGGACTTCCTGTGCCCAGGTACATACTGCTTACAGCCTTCAGGCTGATGGTGCTTTGANTGAGGCTTACGGAGGCCTTGAACACGCCTGAATATCCTCACGATGGGGCAAAACTGCAGCCACTGCTTGCAGCCAGATGGCTGATGGTGCTTTGAAAGCAATGTGGAAGTAGCTTGGAGAAGCTGGGCTTTACCCTGAGGTGCCCCAAGCTTGCACAACCGGATATGTCCATAGTGGGAAGGTGATTAGTGGGTTTTGGCACTCCTAAGCTACTTGTCAGTGGCGTACTAATGAAAAGGTAGCACGCCAAATAGAGATGCGTGCCCTGTCTTCTTACCCTCCTTGCACAGCAGTGATGAAGCTGTAATGCAGGGCTAAGTGCCCAGGGATTAAAGATGTTAAACCACAGCTCGCAGAGCTCTACCTGGTGCTGTTATGGTGATGCTCACAAGTCTGTCTTCTGGTACAGTGAGGAGCACAGAAGGGAAGCAGACTGTGAGCCTCGCTCTCCGTGCACAGCCTTTCTTTTGGTGGGCAGTAAATGAAGGGAAATTCTTTCTCGTGATACCTGTAATAACCAGCCTGACATGGGGATTTTCGCAGCTATGGACCTGTCTTCACATGGAGACATTTTTAATTGCATTTCATCCTTTAGAAATGAAATTGAAATTGAGGACTGGAAAGCAAATGGCTTCTGTAAAGCCATGGGCCGTTTCAAACCAACTTTCTTCCTTTAAAAATCAGATGAGTTAAACACAATGAACTATATTCAGCTCCATTTTCTCTTTCAGGTGTCTGAAATAGACAGCTCCATGCAGATAAATTGGCCAGTTCCCCCATGAGTGATCTTTATTTGAAATCTAATAGAGCCACTGCAGCCTTCCGCACTGAGAGCTGGAGTGATTGACACGCTGTTACAGCAGATATGCCATGAACTGTGTGGGCTGTCTCGAAGGTTTGCTTCGTATTCACAGCACCATTGCGCTCAAACCCATAAATTACATCATTAAAAAAGCGAAACCATAGAGATGTAAATTAAAACTGTGTCAAATTGAGTTTTTCTGGTGTTATGCAGGCTGCAGGGAGCCGGCAGTCAGGGGAAGTCTGCATCAGACATGGATGGGAAGGTGGAGGACCTGCAAACACCAGGCTCCGGGCATTGCGCAAGCTGTACAAATGTGCTATGCACACTCAAATACACTCTCAGTCTGTCACCAATAGCACACATTTCACAGGTGACAATTAGACCAATAACTCATCTCAGGGTGTTACATTTCTCAATCAAAGCCATAGCAGGCAGTTCAATAGAAGAGTTTTTGCTTTTTCTGTGACTCAGACTTTGAGTAACAGAACAGACAGATGTGTTCTTGGGCATGGAGGATCTAGTAAACTGTGTGGAAAATATCTCAGTGCAGATCAAAAAAGAGAATTCCCCATCACACATCCCTTGGCAGCAGGGTGGTTAAAGAGGTTCCTGCACCTGGAGGAATTTCATCCTTCCCCAGAGGTTTCCTCCCTCCAGACTGGGATGGTTGGCTTCCTTTGTGTCTCTGTGCCTTGGAAAGATCCACAAAATTATCCGTTTTAAGAAAATTGATTGTATCTTTTGACAGAAAGAAATTATGTCTTTACAAATGTTTTGTTCAGCCAGGTCACTTCACACATCTGGTCTAACCAGCACACCTGAAGCTGTGGTTCAAGGACACGGTAAATATTGCTTCAATGCTCCTAGCGTGAACTGAAAGAAGCCAGAGCAACATGGTGTCAGGTGCTCCTCTGGGCATCCTGCTTCTTCAGAAGTCTTTGGAGAACCTGGAGTAGGTTAATTTGCACCCATCAGCTTTGTGCCAACCTGAAGCCAGTTCGGCCCAAACCACAACAAGCTTTGGTTTATCTGTCAGAGCACTGATAGTGTGGAACCAGATGCTAGGCTCTGCAAACCATCATTTCCAGATGTCTCCTCTCTTTTGGAACCTGCAGCTCTGAGACACGACCATGAAGATATAATTATAGAGTTCACCGGCCAAAACAAAGGTCCTTTGAGTGGTGAAGTGGATAAAAAGAAGGGGACAGACCTGCATTGACTTCTTGAGCTAGGAGTGGTGCCTTTATATGTGTTACTCCTTGAAAAAATGTCTCTTTGGCTTTGGTCTTCCTTGGAGCTGTGCAAAATCTCACCACCTGCAGTGTCCTGCAGCAAGGAGCTCCACAGCTTATCATGCATTGAATGAAGAAACCCCTCCTCAGTGTTTTGAGTCTGCCACCGGGTCAATTTGCTAGACGTTTTGTAGTTCCTCTATCAGTGAGGCAGTGAACATAATTTCCTACTGAAGTCTCCACATCTTCCATGATTTTGAGGAGCTCCCTCATCTGCTTTCTCAGCAATGTCTTCTCCAGACTGAATGATATTAGTCTGCTCAGTCGCTCTTTGCACAGAAGCCTTTGGCCATCCTTGTCCCCTCTTATTGTATCTTTCTCAGTTCCCCTTCATTTCTGAAATGAAGAGAGCAATACCATACATGATATGCTGGCAGCCAGCATGATGTCCCTTGCTGTGCCTTTCCCAATTCCATTTCTAACCTCCCATTTGACCTCTCCTGGGCACTGAGCTGATGTTTTCACAAAACTATTTCACCCCTAGATCTCTTTCCTGAACAACTAGTTTAGAGTTAATCACTCTATCTGCAACAGAAGCATTATTTTTTCCCATGTGCATTGCTTTCAGTTTACATCTTCCATGTTATTATCCTTCACCAACTGCTTTTGTATGTACTACACCAAAGATCATTGGGAAATTTCTGCCCCTTTTCTGGATAGCGTAGGAAATGATCCGTGTGATGAACCACCCCTTGCCTCCCTGTACAGTTTCTGGGAAGGCCTGAACACCAGAAACCATTGGCTTTGCCTAAGTCAGACAGCAGGGAAAATGCTGTCTTAAATGTCTTAAATCTCACCCCGCAGGGTTTGGGGGTGTAAGTACGAGAGGGCTCTCCCTCCTTCCAGGATGAAAAGCCGCAAAACTGCTGAAGTGTTAGAGTCCAGGCTTAACCAGGGGTTGAACCAGATGACCTCCACAAGCCCCATCCGGCCTAAATTATGGAAAAAAGCCAGGTGTGTGTTCGGAGGGGATGTCACTTTTTAATGTATGTGTTATCTGTCAAGTTAAACAGATTTATTACATTTATTTACTATGCCATTAAGCGATAGCCTTAGTAAAGCCTAGCTGGTGGAAAACGAGCCGAATGAATTGACAGTACTTGTGCTTTTCAATATTATCTGTCACATTACTGGAGAAAACATACTTTATAGCAAGTACCAAAAGGTACCTAAACAGATGATGCAATTAAAATCACTGATAAATATGGGCTTTTGCGTTAATGTAGTTTCTAGCACTGCTCTTTCACCTGCATGTGGTTTTCTTTGCATGTTATGAGATGTGACCCTGGAAAGCCCTTTTTTTTTTTGCATTTCTTCTACCAGTCACTGAAGAAGCCAATGGCTGTGTTCAATCAGTAGTTATCCTGCCACATTTGGCAGCAAGCTGAAGCACGGAACCCCCCAGCCCTAGTTGCTGTCACCTAAGCTGGGGGGTGTTCACCAGCCCCTGCCCTTCAGCTTCACACCAGGGATCTAATTTGGGAGTATTTATGGGGTTTTCTATGTAACAATAGTTGGGTTCCCTTCTAATGCCTTGGTGATTTCACATTTACTATGGATTTTTACCTCCTCAGGGAACAGCGCAGAGGCTGAGCTTTTCAGCTTCTTCTGCTAATATTAATCTAGCACCTGCCCTAATAATAAGCCTTTTGGGGGGTCACTATACACAGACTTCCATGTGATAAATGGTTCAGGATACCCTGGCATGGCACGTGACTGCAGTCACCTCCTCCCAGGGCTGCAGAGCCCTCTACCATCTCCATCCCTCTGCTCCCTGCCACCTCCGTCCCAAACCTGGCCCGCTCTGCAGAGGGCTCCTTGGCACATCCTCAGTCCCAGGGCCATTCCCCATCTTTCCTGGTTGTCTCTGATGCATTCACTCGGGGCAGATTAGTTTTCAATGCCAAGCTGGCTCTGTTATAGGATCACATCTCCCAGCTCCCCACTGGGGATTTCCTTGGCTCCTGCCCACCATGCTGCCTGGCCCGGCCTACAGGCAAGAGATTTCTCATGTCTGCTCCACCTTCGGGTTTTGTCTCTGCAAACCCTCATAATTACTGATACAGACTCATGGGTTTTTTTTCTGGTGGGGGAGCCTGGAATAAGGGAAAATCAGATTATTTCTGCACCCTGAGTGTTGGCCATGCACTTAACAGAACTGAAGAGAATTTTTTGCATGTGATTTTCTGCACAGCGGGTTGATGTGGTGGGTGGAAACAGCATTTTTGTGTCCCTGGTTTGGAAACTTGCAGCTTAAATTGTGTGCGAGTGGCAGGTCTGAAGCAAAGGAGACCTGGCTGGCTCAGCTGTTGCTCATGAGGCGGGCTGTATTTTTTTTTTTAATTCCAGTGCTGAGAAAGAGAAGGAAAAAGAAATTATTTCCACAGCAGAGGGTGTAGAATTTGAAAACACTTTATTTCCTTGCCACAAAAACTATACAACATATACATATACAACACTACATATACCTGTATATTTAAAGGAACCTTGGCTGGAGAGAGGGGTTGGTTGCTGATGTGTGTGCTTTTCAGGATTACTAGTTTTTCATGATATGTGAGACTGTCTGGATGCTGTCCGCATGGTTCACACTGTGCTTTCCCCTCACTGACATCCCTCGCTGCTGCACCATGGACAGGCACAACCCAGGGGGTTCGTGTGCGTGGGGTGAGCCCCTCTGGCAGAGGCACAGAGAATCATAGAATGGTTTCGGTTGGAAGGGACCTTAAAGATCATCTAGTTCCAACCCCCCCTGCCATGGGCGGGGACACCTTCCACTAGAGCGAGTTACTCAAATCCCCATCCAGGCTGGCCTTAAAACACCTCCAGGGATGGGGCATCCACAGGGCAACTTGTTCCAGTGTCTCACCACCCTCAAAGTAAAGAATTTCTTCCTAATACCAAATCTAAATCTACCCTCTTTCAGTTTAAAACTATTACCCCTCGTCCTGTTGCTACAGTCCTTGGTAAAGGGTCCCTCCTCGTCTTTCCTGTAGGTCCCCTTTAAGTACTGAAAGACTGCTATAAGGTCTCAGCAGAGCCTTCTCTTCTCCAGGCTGAACACCCCCAACTGGCTCAGCCTGTCCTCATAGGAGAGGTGCTCCAGCCCTCTGATCATTTTTGTGGCCCTCCTCTGGACTCGCTCCAACAGGTCCATGTCCTTGTTCTGTTGGGGGGGAGGGCAGAGCTGGATGTAGTACTTCAGGTGGGGTCTCACCAGAGTGGAGTAGAGGGGCAGAATCCCCTCCCTCGACCTGCTGGCCACTCTTCTTTTGACGCAGCCCAGGATACAGTTGTCTTTCTGGGCTGCGAGTGCGCATTGCCAGGTCATGTTGAGCTTCTCAACAGAGTCTCTGCAGCTGGCGACAGCTGCCTGTGGACACACTTCTTATGCTCAGAAAGCTGAGCATCTTTTTGGAGGCGTTGCAGTTTCTGGTGGGTCCCCTTGGGAAGGCAGCAACGCTGTCTCTTGCAGTACAAAGGGGAGACAGAGTCTAGGCGAGCTCAGGATTTGCATCAAGGTGAGGCACTGAACAGGCTGGATTAAAACCATCCCCACTCTCACACTTGCTTATGAAATTATGGCTACAAAGAGAAAGTTTTCTAAAATGCTTCAAGCAGCCCCGTTCTCATTGGAGGAGTAAGGGATTTTGCATGTGGATTCAATGGGAATAAGACCCGGCGCTAACACTTGGAAGGGCATGATCTCTTCCCGCACGAGGGGTCTGGTCAGAAAGACCTGCAACGGGCATCATGAAAAGCAGCTCCTGGAAAGGGAGGGGAGCGTCTGGGGCACCTCCTGCCTGAGGTGCCATGGGCAAGGAAAGGGAGAACATGGGGAAGCCCACTCGCTGAGGGATAAGGCAAGCGGCAGGAACAGGACATGGGTTAAAACACTTCCTTAAAACACTTAACACGTCTTAAAACACATTGTAGGACAAGAACAGGGGGCTCCTGCTATTTGGTCTTTTTAAAATACATAATAATAATTGGTGTTTCACATTTCATAATCCTAATTCCAATGGCTAATTGGGTAGAATTGAAAACATGCTGCAGCTGGGTCACCCAAAGGCATAGAAAAAGCATATTTAACTCCTTTGGGACACCCAGATTTCCCATTAGTCCTGTCTCTCCATCACCTCTTCCGTGTCCTGCCTTCCCATGGACCACGCAGGGGGGCTCCTCTTTAGTAGCACGTGTGCTCCCTGTGTGACCAGGAAAAGTGCCGGGATCCCCTCGCTCCCCTCCCTGTCTCCCTGTGCCGATGCTGCCGTACGGCCCACAGCCCACCCGTGGCCCAAAGGGGCAGCAGGGATGCCTGGGCCTGGGCACATCGAGGGGATTAACTTCATCTGGTGTCTCCTTGGATGCTGCTTGATGATAACACCTTCCCTACGAGGTTGCACTGCTTTTTGGTGTGGTTGTTGTTTTTTTTTTTAAAATTTTTTTCTCGGTGGGAACAGCTGTAGCACAGGGACATTGTGGCATTGGCACTTAATGGCATTCAGGCTCCAATCCCCCCTGCAGCAGCATCGGTATCCCCATCTTTTTGCAGGGCTAACAGATGGCTTTGCAGAAGACCCAGGCGCTGGGGTAAGGAACGATCTGCACAGATTGCTGCCAGAGTGAAAACAATGTTTTATACGTGCCAGGCTGGGACTCTGGACAAAGCAGACTTGATTTTTATCCTGGTATTTTAGCAGGCAGAACGGATGCCAAATTACCGTGCCTGAGAAAAATAGCAAAAAGATCTGGGGGGAGGTTTGCATGACGTTTGCTGCTCCTTAGTTAAAAATAGTATGCATAGGTTCTAGGAATGGTTTCAGAAAGGCAGGAGTTTGGAGCAAGAGGTAATATCTTTTATTAGAGAAACAGGTATCGCTGGAAAAAATGGCCAAGCTTTTCTCACAGCTACATTACTGCTGTACCATGATCCAGTTATTAATAAATATATTCTTAAAATTTGAAAAGGGTCTGTTCAAGGCCCTCTGGAAATTGATTTGAATTGTTCCACTACTTGTGATGGTGGTTGCTGCCTTATAAATATATTCAGCAGTGACATTAACCTTGCTTTTTAATTGAGGACTGACTTCTTTCAGCAGGAAGGTGTTTCATGGCTGATTATATATGTTCTTTTGCACCAAATGACACCTGCTGTCATAATAGCTTCCATTTTTATTGCAATATAATACAAATGATCTCAAAAGGCTTCATAAATTACTGAAAGATTTACAGAAGGGAACAAGATATTTTTAAAACCTTATGTATGAAGTCTGTTTTTCTTTTCTTTACTTTTAGAAAGTACTTCTTTATTATTTAATTTCTCTCCTTGGAATTATTGGGAATATCAAAGCTCTTTTTGTTTATTGCAGAGAACCACTGAATAATGAACTAACGGACATTGGGTGGCTGCTTTGCTTCCCAGCAATGGAAAGGATGCAATCCTAAACACTTGGAGAAAAGAGAGAGCCCTCCCCTTCACCATGCAAGTACAAATTCCAAAGAAGTTAAAAAAGAAATTAGTTTGGTAAAAAATACCTCCTCGCTTAGTCTGACCACCCTTCCCTTTCCTGGTCCCTTAATTTTCTTGCTTGTTCATGGAGCTTTCCAGATTGTACAAGGCTTTGATTTCCCTAGAAAAAGTGAGCAAAACCTTTTTGCCTCCCATATGACTTTAATAATAAATCTGTCATACTCTGCTCGATGCATCATAAAGGAATGACAAAAAAACCCTTACAACCTGTTCAGCGGATATTGGCAGTGCTGGCATGAATTCAATTTGCCCATGGGTGGACAACTGAGTAACATAAAAGCAGAGTTTATATATGCTCCTGACAATAGCTGAAGGCTCTCCTGGCACAGTCTGAAGGTTCATGACCCATAAATATTTCTCTCCTGGCAATTGCAATCTCAGCCTCCTGCTACAGCAGAACTTGTAAAAGCCGTAGACAGTCTATTGCTCTCCTGGGACTTACAGGCTCCCCTTGCAGATTTTATGAGTATCAATCACAGGCATTATCTCGTAAGACTTACAGGTTACCAGCAGGTCTGGTGTGTAAAAGTGCTGCTTGCAGTGCTGGAGACTGTCAATGCCACAAATTTTAACTATTTCTATTTATGGGATATGCAAGTACATTACATTTTCATCCTTTAGAACTCAAAGTTTCTGTTAACAGGGCGAGGATCTGATCTGAGTGTCACCAGACACATGTGAAAACAGATTTTAGCTACCCAACAGTTGTTTTCACAATCCTTCAGACCTCTTAGAGAGGTTTCTGGTAGAGCTGACAGTGTTTTCAGGACTCTGGGAGGTGATCAGACACGTGCTCCTGGCAAGTCATGGCTTCCCTTAGTAGTACAGGCACAAACACCCTGGTTTAATGGGAAAAGACAATGTAAAGAAAATCTGGCTTTTTTATAGATCAATTTGTTTACTTCAGATTGGTTGGTAGAGCTTTTTAAACACCCATCTGTCAGAAAGGGAACAAACTCTTCAATATGGAGATCTTGCTCTTCCACTTTTTTTGGTGTCTTTCCTTTTGGGTCTGTTCCTTGCATTTGGTCTTGGCAGATGGAGGCTGCAGAGACATCTGCGACTTCAGTGTATTTATACATAGGAAATAAAAGTCTTTGAGCTCAATTTCTCCATATGCCTTTTTCAACTTTCTATTATTAGAAGGCAAACATCTTGGATGGGTTGCCAGCTAGCTATATGCAGGGCTGCCAATTGTCCCTATTTCATATTCTAGGTTGCAGATATTTTCAGGCTTTTCTTTTGGTATCTATAGAATCTGCCTGATGAAAAAAAAAAAAAAGTCATTATTTCACTATTGGCTTATAAGAACAAGTCATTAAATTTGATAAAACACATGGAGAGCATTTCTCAGTAGGTCTCTGATTCACCTCTTGTCCTAGCCCAGGACTTTTCTCCAAGGGGAGACTAAGAACATTTTCATGCTCCTTCCTGTGTTTGCCAGGAAAATAAATGAGATGCTGGTGTGCGTGTCCCACCCTACACCCCCAAAAATAATGTTCTGCCCCTGTACGTGCAAAGAGGAAAATGAAAGTTTGGGCAGTGGAATCTGGCACCTGCAGAGACTTTCACAATTCATACCTCCTGCTCATATCCAAACCCAGCTGGCTCCTCTTGCTCCCGCTCAGAAGAGAAGGCACCGTGTAGCCACAGGACCAACACTCCCCAAAAGGAAAAGTGACAAAATACCAGTAATTTAAAATACACATGAAAATTGTCTGCAAATACAATTCATTCCAAAGACTGAACCCACACAAGAAAGCACAATGAGGAATATATCACTTGATTTTCCTCAGATCAAGTGCCATCAGACCCGTGACACAAACAGTAGTCCCTCAGCGACAGAACAAATGTACCATGTGCTGAAGATATACCAGGAGTGTCACCCAACGTGTGCCATGCACAAGTGAGGTGAGACCCATCTATTAAAATGATCCTTTTAAAACCAGGCAGCCTTTCAAAGCTCCTCTGTATTTGGCTTAGAGTCAGCTCACATGCTGAGCTCTCAGGACGCCCTGGGCTTGCTCTCCCCGTGCTGCAGGAGAGCACGGCCAGCCAGAGTACGAACCCCAGGTGTCAGGATGCTGTAGACCACTGCTCTTCTCCCCATCCCCACCCCAGAGGCATCTGGCAGGGCTTGGACGAGGGTTAAATGAGCTTCACCCCCCAGAGGAAGCATACCCTCACTGAGGTAGTAAATCACTGTCTTGCAGTGACACTAATGCACGGAAAATGCACTACTTTTGGGTTTACATGGTAAATACCAATTCTCTGATAACAGTGCTACAAGAATGCTTAAAGGGGCAATTTGAGATGATGATTGTCCCTGTGGCAGGTGCTGGTGGCATCTCACCATACCCACAGGGCTGATGGGGTAGAACGGGCAGCAAAGGGGGAACAGTATCATCCCCATTTTAACAGTAATGCTAATGCACCATCTTGCCCACGTCACCTGGGAAATTAAAGAGCATCAATGGATTAAAAAAAGGCAACAAACTGATTTTGTGATGAAAATGTTTGCTGTCTGGAGCTAGATGCCACCAAGACCTTCCAACCTTCAGTGCCGATGCGTGTTCCAGGTTTGCCTCTGTAACTCTGGATCAGAGTCTCCATCTCCTCTCTCACTTTAAAATGCTGGTTGATCCACTCCTTTTACCTCCAGTGTAAATCTGCTAGGAAATTATGCATCAAGCTCATTAGAAGCATTCTGTTTCCCCAGGATGCCTGGGGCGTGTCCCAGCAGGAGCAGAGAGTTTTCTGCGGAGACGTATGGAAAGGGGGAGTAATTGCCAGGAAAGAACACCCACAAAATAAACACAAAGCTAAACCAAGTGCTGCACTGGATGTGGCTCATCAGAGAAGGAGGTTGCAAAATGGGTGAACGTGGCTTAGACACTCTGGAGCCCCTTGCTGGGGTACCAAAAGCAGTCCCGATCCAGCACTATTACATATTCCCATGCCCCAAGGCCACTGGCAGCATGAAACGCAGAGCTATGGGGCACTGGCCCCAGGCGGCTTCTGAAACGTGAGATACTGCCTAACTGCAGATTACTGACTTCTGAAAATCTCTAAAGAAATGACTGGTTTAACAAAAAAAAAAAAAGCAAGCATCAGACTCCTGAAATCTTTGGGTTTCGAATCTGACCCTCTGTGAATATTGCCAACGGCTCCTGACTTTTGTAGAGGGTTTCTGCACTGCTTTGGGCCCAGAACAACTGCTTGGATGTGGTGGACCCGCAGCACTGTTTCCTTTCCTTTGCAGTGCTGTGTCCATAGCCTTTTGCATATCATAATGCAAATATGGATGTAGCACTGAGTTGCACAAAGCCTCGTTTCAGCTGTCTTCCTTTAGCCTCGAAATGTAAGCAGACAATTATTCTGTTAGTTAAGGCTGAGCTGATATAGTGGGAGCAGGTTTGATGCTCTTTCACAGCACGTCTGCTGAGCCCTGGACAACGAAGGGGGTGGCGGACTTTGTGGCTTGCAGAAGACCAGACGTCCCTGGGTTCCTGTGTGAGAGCTCCTGCACTGAGCAGTGAAGTGATATTAGACTTCTCCTGAATGTGCGGGTCCTTCAGGTCTAGGGTGGTGTCAGGCATAGCCTGCGTCTCTCAGTCCTTCTGCATGTGCTTTGGGCTATTAACCTTTGCATGGAAGTCCAGCATTTCAAGACTTGCCACATCTGATGCTTGAGCAGGATGCCTGTGCAGTCCAGGCAACGTGTGTGCCACACACCTTATCTGCAAGGCGTCCAGATGTTCTGCACCATGTCTGTCGCCTTCAAATTTCACTTCCCTGGAATCTTCAAGTATCACATCTGAGGAAACCTGGGTGACTTGACCTGCAATCAAACTGAGCTGTAACTAACCCACAGATTCAAAAGCTAACGTGGTGTGAGCAATGATAAGGTCCCCCCTGCTGGGCAGTGGCCAGCCAGAGCCACCCCGGCACATCCGAGCAGCCCAGAAGAAGGGAAGCAAAGGGAGGGGGGTATGGGGGAAGGTGCCAACAGTACCGTGATTTGGGGCCTGGGGCAAGAGGAGAAGCTTGCCACACCGTGGGGATGCACATTGCGGGGGACCGAGGATGTTGTGATGGTATGAACATCAGATGCCCTGAGGGAGAGACAGGTTTGTTGGACTGTAGGTGACAGAGAACAGAGACCCAAGGGAAACCCAGCTTTTTGGTTTCTGCTGTGCGGGGAAGAGCTGCGAAGTCCAATATGCCAGAAAAGCCTGCACAGATTGCAATGATAATGTAGATAAGTAATACAAGCCCTTACCTACTAATAGTGCTTAATAATGAAGACATCTTACTGTGAGTACAAATAACACCTAATAGTAGTAAATTAATAACATCTGGGGTTTTAATAGTAGACTACGGACATCTGGTTTATAATCTGAAAATAGCTCATACCCTGTTGCTGTGAAACATCTACTGTCCACACATGTCAGAGGTTGAGTGGAATATATTTCTGGTTTAGCACTTTATCCTTGCTGGAGGCGTGAGCAAACACAATGAGCCTCCTAATACAGTTAGCAACAGCCATATGGTATAACGGACCAAGGCCACATATCCTGTAAAGTAGAACAATTTAAATGAAAAAAGGGTGGAAAAATACCAGCCAAACAAGCAAACATGTCGTGGTTTGGTCTGGTGAGGAGGGATGTACTCCTGAAATGGCTTATCAGGCCTCTCTTTGAATTCAGGATCTCTGTGTTTGTCCGTCACTCAG
>RSEF01000001.1:202711781-202725409 GCA_003993805.1 Himantopus leucocephalus | reverse complement strand
TGCTGGACACCAGGACCAAGGACCAGATGCACTGTGGGAAATGCCCTCCTACTCCTAAAATGCTCTGACTGTTTCTAGAGAGAAAACCATGCACCTGGCTTGGAAAACAAAGCTCTGGCCTGCCTCTGTGCCCCCAACCTTCCTATGGAAACCGTGGTGGGTGGGTGGATTGACATATGCCAGGTTTGCTCAGGTAGGGGCCAGATTATAATGGAGGGATCACTAAGACCTGGCAGACTGGAAACATTTCTAATCTCCCAGTTTAGAAATAGCACAGCGATGTCCAGCACTCTCTCCCCTAGTTTGGGAAATAGATCTCAGTGAAAGATGCTGCTGAGCTGGTTTTGAGATGATGCAGCTCCAGCTGGAGCTGAGATGAAAGCCTGTTCTGCATCACTTCAGAAACCGGCCTGAGCCTTCTGGGAGTCTTCCCTTGGCGCAGATGTGCTCTCTGCTGCTGCTGGCCATCACCACGGAAACTTCCTAAGATGACCAGAGCTATGGTAATACTACCTGCCAGACACGATGAAAGGTCTGTTTCTCTCAGGATAGGTGTTGAATTAATCCAACCTTGCCCAATTTTCTCAGTCATGTTCAGTATAGGTCCGAAGACCTGATGTGTTGCAGGATGACCCCTAGGCTAACTCTCCTGCACTGGTATAGCCTGGAGAAGGCAGGCGGACACAGCCATCAGCAGCCCAACCCCTACTTCAAGCTGAAGCCACAGGTTCACTTTGCTTCTTACGCATTTCTGTATCTGCAGCCACTGCTTTAGGCAAATTACCAGCTGGGACAAGATGCACAATAAAATATTTCCCAGCCACAGCATGCCACTATTATACTGTCCGTACTGTTCGGTAATTGTGACTAACGCCTTGCTCACAGAAGGCAGAGTCAAGATTTGTAGCAAGAAGCAAAAGGTAACAGTCCAATAAAAGCTCTGCGGCCAAATCTGCAACGCATCTAAGGGTGTGTTCTTATATCGCATACAATTTTCCACTTTACTTGGGCAGGGGAGAGAGCTTTCTTAAGCCAGTTTTAACTTGTAATAGGCTGAAAAGCAGAGAGCTTGCTGTGCGGTATGTGGGATCAGTAGAGGAATAAATGTTGTAATGACCTTGAAAGAAAAGAGTGGCTTCTGTCTGCTAGGTCAGGCAGTACAGTAGCATACCAGAAATAATCAAGGGACTCATTCTCCAGCTAATTAAAGACTTGAAAATATAATTTCATGTTGTGATTGTTTGCAATTAGTCACAGATGCAACTGATCACTTGCTGTGCCATTATTTTTCCATGAATATACAAAGAAATGCATTTTAAAGTAAAATCAGCCAAAGGCCTAGAATTTAAGGTTAGATTTGACAAAATTCCAGCTGTCATGTATTTTATCAAGAAATATTAACTAAAGAAAATTGTCGTAACTTTCTTCAGTATAATACACATGTTACATATGGATGTGTTCTATGGTTTATACACTGCTAAATGCAGATATCCTCAGTGTAGCTTTAGGCTTCCTTCGTAGTCAGCGGGGTGAAATAGCCAACTTGCCCCATCACCTTCAGATGTCTGTCTTAGGAAAAAATTAACTGCACTAGCAAAAAAAAAAATCACAATTTCTCTTCATTTCTCTGCACATAGGGAGCCCGATAAGACTCTCTCAAAGGTGAGTGAGATGAATCTGACAAAGTGTGTGATTATCATGGTTCAAATTTGGTGGAGTTCCCAATCCTGATTTACACCACTGGAGAAATCTCCAGCAGTCATGTTTTATGGAGAGCCTAGCACCTACGGGAGCAAGCACAGCAAGGTACCGCTTCTTGCAGGGCTTGGGCATATGACAGGCATTAAGTTGCTCAGGCTGACCTGCTCCTGAGGGCCCCAAGGCAGGACAGCAAGACAGTAGCAACGCATGCTGCTAGGAACAAAAAATCACCCGGGAGGAACACACATTTACATGGGGAGTAACCTTCTCTAACTGGGAGTCTAAGTCCATTGCCTAAGTCTCAGGTAGTCACACCAACAACTTTCTGAAGCCACTGAAGAAGAACATGCACTTCTTGCAGTCAACGGCTCGATGTCCAAGTGGAAACCAGTGATGAGTGGCATTCCTCAGGGCTCAGTACTGGGATTGGTGCTGTTTGACATCTTTGTTGGCAACATGGACAGCGGGATTGACTCATCAAGTTTACTGATGACACCAAGCTGTGAGGCGCAGTCGACATGCTGGAGGGAAGGGATGCCGTCCAGAAGGATCTGGACAGGCTTGAGAGGTGGGCCGGTACGAACCTCATGCAGCTCAACCAGGCCAAGTGCAAGGTCCTGCATGTTGGTCAGGGCAATCCCAAGCACAAATACAGGCTGGGGGGAGAATGGATTGAGAGCAGCCCTGAGAAGTACTTGGGGATGTTGGTAGATGAGAAACTCAATATGACCTGGCAATGCGTGCTCACAGCCCAGAAAGCCAACTGTATCCTGGGCTGCGTCAAAGAAGTGTGGCCAGCAGGTCAAGGGAGGGGATTCTGCGCCTCTACTCCACTCTGGTGAGACCCCACCTGAAGTACTACATCCAGCTCCGGAGTTGTGAGCACAAGAAAGACATGGGCCTGTTGGAGCAGGTCCAGAGGAGGGCCACAAATATGATCAGACGGCTGGAGCACCTCTCCTATGAGGACAGGCTGAGAGAGTTAGGGTTGTTCCACCTAAAGAAGAGGGGGCTCCGGGGAGACCTTATTGCAGCCTTCCAGTACTTGAAGGAGACCTACATTAAAGATGGGGAGGGACTCTTTACCAAGGACTGTAGCGATAGGACGAGGGATAATGTTTTTAAACTGAAAGAGGGTAGATTTAGATAAGATATTAGGAAGAAATTCTTTACTTTGAGGGTGGTGAGACACTGGAACAGGTTGCCCAGAGAAGCTGTGGATGCCCCATCCCTGGAAGTGTTCAAGACCAGGCTAGATGGGGCTTTGAGCAACCTGGTCTAGTGGGAGATGTCCCTGCCTATGGCAGGGGGGTTGGAACTAAATGATCTTTAAGGTCCCTTCCAACCTAGACCATTCTATGATTCTATGTGGAGTCAGGTGAAGCAATTCAGATGTTTGCAGGTGAGTTGGCAACTTCACAGGAATTTTGAGGGTACAATTTTGAGAGTAAGATCCTAAAATAATCCCTCATCCTGAGTCTAAACCCTTCTTTTATTGAGCTAATGATGTAGCTTAACAGGAGTAAGATGGAGGAAACCAATCCCCTGGTTGAAGAGAACAGCCCAGCCTGACTGCGTAACAGCATGGCACAATTGCCGTTTCCCTTGTGTTTCCCGTCCTCTTCCATTGGCGGGCTATGGCCGGCCCTCACGCTCTGTGTGCTGCTTCCCATCGGCAACAGGACAAGGCACTGATGATAAACATGCTTTCTGTGGGGCAGTAAGCACATTTCTTTTTATTCTTAAGACAAATAAAGATGTTATGGATAAAATGTTTCACTGTATAGTTTCCTGACTGATAAAATTTCATCCCTAAGCTTAAGAGCACACGTCCCTGCAGAATTCAGTTGGCACAGAAAGTCAGTGGTGACAAATGTAATATTAGATCGTTGTTGCAGGGGATGAAACCCTCCATCTGGAGGGGAAAGACTGGATAGTCTCAGTGGGTTTTTCATAACTAACTTTTCAGATTGATTGTACAGCGTGTCTCTAGACACTGGCTTGCCATCATTACTTAACATTACAGAATGAATTGCCTCTATTTGCATTTAGGTCTTCTGGTTTAAAGGAGGAGTAAAGAGGCATGTGTAAGAATGAAGTAGGCTTCATAGCAGCTGTATACCCTACACATGATTCAAGGGCACTTTTCTGTCGTTCCGTCCCCAAAAAAATCCCCACGAATCTGGAGAGTCTGGTAGAGAGTATCTGTCTTTATTTTGTTTTTTTTTTTTAAAAGACACCTTTTTCTTTACTTTCTGCATTTTTACATTAAGGATTACTCATCTCTACTTAATTAAAAAAAAAAGTTATCTGTGTTCTGTGGGCTTCCATCAAGCTGTTAATGTGACATTCACCTGAACAAAATGTAGCTCTTCTAACATTATTGGGATGGCCGACCTTGGGGAGAAATTTCATTATCCTCTATGCACCAGCTGAGTGGACATTTTTCTCTTGGGTTGATTGTGCTGATATTTTCCAGTAGTAGTTTTCTAGATTAATGGCAGTGTCTTGGATGCAGAGGGACTGCTGGAGCAGGGTTATATTAATGAATGATATCATAGGTAGTGCTTAAAAGCCTTCAGGATACAAATTGTTGGTAGCCAGAACAAATTGGGTGTCCTGAAGAGTAACGTTCCTGTGGGCTCTAACTGTTGGTCTGATGAAATAGCTTGAGAAAACTGGGACCAAGCAAATATGTTGCTTGTGGTCATGTTTTCCTCAAGGTTGGGAATTTCAGAGCACGGTGCTAATGCAATGCTTCTGGTCCTGGCATCTCAACTATTTTGGGCAGGATCAATGCCAGTATCTTTCCACCTCACTCCTTTATGCACTATCACGTAACCACAGAGCTGTACTCACTACTGAGCAGAAACAGAGGTTTTAGATGTTTCCGGTTCTTCCGCAGCCACTGTAGCTGCTGCACTGGTCTGGGAGTTATTCCTTGTGATGCTGGCCCACAACCTTGGGGTTTTGCCCAGGCTGCCACGCGTGCAGCAGTGCAAAGCCTCGGCAGTGAGGAGGGAAATTCTGCCCGGAGGTTGCAGCACCTGGTGAGGAAGCTGTGCCATGGCCACCTGCCAGATGTGCCTGTGGCCACCCCTCATCTCGAGCAGGTCACACATCATACCAGTCCTCATAAGCTCACAGTGGAAAGGGGAAGCAATGAAGGGGAAATACTCCATGAGCGTACAATGTTCTTCTGAACCTCCAGCACAAGCACATCACCCCCTGCTAGTCCAAGAAGGTGCAAATATTTGCATGAATGCTAAGGATTATGACTTCTATGTTTGCAAAAATATTTGTTACCAAACTTGCATGATTGCCAACATTTTGAAAATCTGCTTCGCAGACTGGCTTCACTCCATCGATGCCAACCTTGCACAGCCTGTTGGTCACAGCCTGTGGGCAAAATGTGGCTCACTGGCCAGGGTGAGCGAGTCCCTGTTTGCCAGTCTAACGAGACGTACGAAGTGGTGGCTCTGATCCTGATTTGTCTGAGCTGTGAGCCGTCAGGACAGCGACCGTCCTGCTCTGGGCACGGTCTGTGGTGTGGCAGAGAAAGACTACAGTGGGGGAAGAGTGTAGGGGCAGACAGGGAGGGGAAAATACAGCAGAGTGGAACAAGACAAAGGGCACTGGGATGTATGGGGGGAATCACAGGAGGAAGAGGGGATAAAAACAAAATAGCATGGGGGGAGCCATGGAGAGGAGGCAGAAGCAGATCTGGGACATATGCAAGGGAATTAACCAAGCACAATGTCGTTAAATCTGAATCTTCAGTGTTTTCACCACTTTTGTGTGTTGTGTTGCATCACTGCTGGGCTCCGGGGATGGCACCAGTGTTGTTTTACTGTCCCAGAGCCCACTTTATTTTCTTACTTCCTCTCTTTTCCCTCACGATTTTTAATAGGCCGAGTATCACTGCTGATTAATGGGGAGAGTGGAAGGTGGAGAACCTTTATGGGCTGTTAACCTTAACGAGGGTAATAACTAAGTGATAAGTCTATGCATGTTCTTCTGCAGAAGTGAGTGCCTGAAAGCTGCTCGATATTTCACATGTGGCAGAGATGAACTCATGAGCAGCATTAACATGAAATAGCTCCAGCGCAGCTGGGTCAGGAATAAATCTGCACACAGCAACATCCAGTACAGCCTCACTAACCTGAACATACACTGACTGGTTGTAGGAGGAAAGATGAACCAGAGATGTCGACAGTCGCTTAAGTAAAAATTACCCCTGAGTGGTTAAAACCCTTTGCTTAAAATGCCAGCCATTTGCAATTCATATAAACAACCAACTCTGAGGCATATTATTAACAATATCCATATGCTGTTCCACATTACTGCAAGGTCTCCTTGCTTAATAAGGGTCAAACGGTCATAGATGTTGGCATCATTTTAGTAATGCGCAAAGCCATTTTATTTCTATTTGCTTGCATGGGTTAACAGATTTTAAAGATCTGCAATAGCATTTGTGGCAGGAATTGTGGTGTGTTATTAGGATGGAAATAAAACCCTGAAAACAATCAGGCTTTGCATTCCACGTGTGCTTCTATGAGCTCTGCTGGAGTTTTTAGACACACATAAAGGCAGTTTTTGCTCTTGTATTTACACAGTTCTTGATTTCCATCGAAGTCATGAGTTTTATATCCTAGACACGATCTAATTCACCCTGTAGGAAGGAGGAAAACACGAATATTCCCAAATTCTAGTTAGGAACTTGGCATGGGAAGAATAAGCAATAGCACAGTTAGCACTATTTCTTTTCCAGCCGCTGTTCAGTGTTTCAGTTGGCTTGTAAGCCCTGACCCATCCTCCCTGCTCTTACCCAGCTGCACGAGGGGTTCCTGGCCCCAGGCACCCCATAAGCAATGGGGTGACGCAGACACCTCCAGGGAAGGTGCGTGGTGCTGCATCACAAGGCTGCATTTCTCCCCCGGGAGTTGGGGTGCATCCTGTGCCTGCACCCCTGGCGCCACGGTGCAGGTGCCTTTCTCAAGCCGCTGAGCCCCCATTCCCTCACTCAAACTTGAAAGGTCGGTGGCTGAACGCCTGCCCTCTCCCACCTGGGTATGGGCGTCTAGTTGTCTGTCTTCTCTGAAAGGCTGTCCTTCTTGCAAGGAACTTTTGGGTTAATTTCCAGTGTTATGTGAGATGATGAGCAGTATAATCCATAGTAGATCCTGCTGTTCAATGAGCTTTCTACTACATGTAGTTAAATAAGTTTACTCTATGTAATTAAATAAGTTAAATAGTTTATAACTCCTTGTTAACTTTCTTTCCAGTTCATGCTGTGGCACTTGGAAGGCACAACATGTTATGCATGCGGAGGTCAGCTTAAAGCCAATGAGAAATCAGAGTGATGGTGAAAATGACACAAAGAAAATCAGCCCTGTTATACATTTGTGCGCCTGATCCCCTTGAGAGACCATGTAATGTTGCTGACACATCCCTAGGATTTTCTAAGCACAAGTTGTCCTGACCTCCCTCGTAAATCTTGAAGCCTCTGTTCTCTTCAAGGTGCTCCCACGAGCCGGATACGCCTCACTCCATCAGTACAAGGGCTGCTTTCCTGCACCGCGGCCATCTGTTTCCTAATGATTATGTCTAGCCTGGGTTAATCTGCTCTTTTAGGGTACGTCACAATGGGAAAACCACAGCAAGAACGCAAGCTGCTCAAAGATGGTTTCTTGGCTACTGTAGCTGATGGCCAGACCCACGGAGTCAGGGCTAGCTGCCTGCTGGGAGACCCTGAGAGCCGGGCTTGAAGCTCCTTTTACGTTCTGTGCCGCAGGGACCTACACTAATTTAATTGTGCTAGGAGAGAAGAAATTGCATTCCCCCTTCCCCTTCTTCAGGCTGCAGATCCAGATGTTTTGGTGCTCTGAAACACAACACCCGCCTTTTTCTGAGTGTAAGGGAAAAATGGTATCTAGGTGCTCAATTTGCTTTTACTCAGAAGTCCTTTTTTACTACCTGTTGATAAATCATGATGGGATGGAGATCTATGTTGCTGCTCCCCTGCTCAGGTGATTCCCTCTCCCCATGGGGTAAATAGCACGGCTAGCAGTGGTGCTTTATCCTCATGCTGTCTTCTGAGGTTGTCTTAAAAACCACCCACTTTGCAAGCAGCTGAGAAGCAGTGTGTCCCCTCACCGTAATCTGCGTAGCACCGGGCGAGCAGGGCGAGCAGGGGCTGCAGAGTCATGCCTTAAATTAAGATGATTTGCTTTCAACTAAAACCTCAAGAAACTGAAGCGCATAAACTAAAGAAAGTTCTTTTAATGTCAAAACAGAGTTTGCTTTCGGGAAAACCTCGCGCGAGAAGAAGAGGGTGAATTGGCCAAGCCCTGGGCAGGGCCAGGTCAGCACGTGCAGGCAATGATGTGGGTCCCTACACAGCCAGCGAAGACCATCTCCTCCTGTCTTTGTGTCCTGGCTCCAGGGATCCGGCGTGAGTCACACAGTTTGTAGCCACAGCTCTGGGTATTCCTGAATACTACAGCTCTGTTAACTAAAGTTTCAGCTTTTATATATTTGCTTTGATTTGAATCACTTTTCCTTTAAGGAGACAGAAAAGATAGGATTTATCCCCCAGATCCCTCCAGATTTGTGTGACGGAGTGATCTGCAGCTGAACTGCCCAGCCCAAGCTCCTTCCACAGCTCAGTGAGGAGAAACAACCACTTTTGGTGTGTGGTTTGTCAGGTCAATGTGGGTGTCTGCTCCAGGGTGGGGTGAATCCCACACCACGGGCTCTACCGCCTGTTAAAGCAGTTTTGGGTGACCAGCTCAGATGTGCATGTCCCCATGGGACTGGAGGAACCCTACCCACTGCGTACCATATCTGTCTTGTAAAGGCAACTTCTGGTTTGAATTCTCATGGAGTGAATCAGCTTAACGTTTCCTGGCAAGCTCTGTTCAATTCTCATCTTTCTTTGGTAACACTGCAAAGGTGTTTGTTTTGTTGTTTCTTTTTTTAAATTGTCTCCACTCCATCATAAACTGCTTGGTGAAATATTGGATTCAGATGTTGAAAAGCCTCACATAGCTGCTTCCTTAATTGTACTGTTAATTTATGATGCTTTATTTTTTCAGGTATCTTATTTCTGACACTGAGAATGACTAAACAATCCTCTTTATACAGAAAAAAATCTTTAATTTTTTTTTAACATTTTTTTTCCAACATATTCTTTTTCATGCAGATCATTTCTGTGGAGATTCTTAGAGCTTGGTCCTGTAAATAAATGAAACGAACCACATCACTTTATTTGCAGTATATTATATTTGATTATTGCTTCTTTTTTGCCTAAAAATACCTGCTTCTGGAGTATAGCACAGTGCACAGTTCATGAAAAAAATGAAATACATCAGTAATACACCCTGCGCTTCCCAATCGCCCTGGCATTTCAGCTACCGACCCAAGTGGGTGTTGAACTCCCCTTTGCTAACTCCCGTGTGTGAGTTTAATAAAACACTTGGGATTACTTTGGAGAAGGCTGAGCAGAATTTGGTTTGCAGAGAGTTTTCCAAGCAAGGAGCATTCAAGTATGATGATCCAAACCCATTTATGTATATTCTTTTTTTAACGGAGAGACCTTTTGTACCCTACATGATGCTGCCTTCCATCAGCGCTATTTCTTCTGGACACTTTTGCTCTCTATTTAAGGTAATTCTTGTCTTACTTGTTGAGTTTTAGTCAATCTCCCCCTCTGAAAGAGTAATACAGCAAAGTACACGAGACAACTTTTAAGAGAGCTTTTGCTACATCTAGTGGCAGAACCTTCGAAGTACCTGAAAAAGGAGGCAGTTTAGCAAGAAGCCAAGCTCCCTTTAAAACCCGTGGTGTAATGAAACCTGATGTGCTTTCATATCGGTGTGTGTTTACTTTCGTCTTTCACTGCAAAGCTCTAATATTATTGCCTGGTATAGCTTTTCTCGGTTCTGGCTGCCATCTGAGACAGTAGTGGTCTGGACTAGCTAAGAATTTAATTCAGACTGAATTATTACCGAATGCAGAGAAAAGGTAGATGATGGGGTGGGGGTAGTGGGGGAACAATCCCAGACCCCCCTCCAGCTGTCATCCTTCCCAGTGCCGCGCCTGTACCATCCAGGAGTAGTGAGAATTCACCCAAATTGCGGGAGGTTTTGCACCAGCCCTGCCCAGCACTTGGGCAACTGCCTGCAGACCACTGCGGGTGGTGGTGTGTCCCTCAAGGGGGAAATGGGGAAGAACATAAGCATGGCTCCATGCTTACAGCGAGGATGTTTGTTCAGGAGGTGGATGCCTGGATTCCCATGTTTCCATGCTTTTTGTTAGGCGAAGTGAGGAGCACGCATAGCAGGGACTGAAAGCCACCTGGGACTTGCTGGGGGAGTGAAGATGTAGCGTCAAATCCCATGAGGCTGGGATGTGGATTAGTCTTAGCCAAATGCTCGCAGGTGAGAAGCTGCAGTAACACCAGCTACTCTGTACCAGCATCAGAGCAGTCTGTTTTCTGTGGGACCATCTAACTTGCTCACAGCCAGTAAAAAAGCTTTGCTTAATTCCAGTGGGAACTGGATGCAGAACAACACATCCCCCTGATCCCCATCTGGACGGGACCAAGCCTGGTTGCTACTGCCCACGTAGCAATAATATCTGTGAACAAGGAGACCGGGATGGCTAGGACTGTATTGACAGAACGATGCAAACAAGAGCTGATCACAGAACTACTAAAAAAAATCAGCACCGATGTTTGAAGACTTGCGGATCCGGATTTTAAAATCTGGATAAAAATCACACGATTTTTGAAGTGGAGTGGTTGTATAAAAAAGCGATATCAGCCCGTATTAACATGCTTTTTTCTGGAGAAGGAATAGAGCCTTACACTGGTCACTGGGTCTTTATGGTGGGAAGGCAAGGAGGAGGACCTTCTTACACAGCTTTACTCCAGAGTTGTGGCAACCAGCTCCTTTTTGCTGCTTGCTTAGGACTGTCTGAGGGGAGGAAAGGAGAAATTTCACATCTTTCACTTGCTTTGCTCCCAGCACACAAGGCAGCTGACCAGCCACAGCAGGAGGGGGTGGGCTGGCAGCCTGGCTGCATGTTCTCTGGCAGGCTTCTCCTGCCTGGGTCTTAATGTAGGTGGCCTGGTTGAGGTTCCCTTACAGCATCATCCTTGGGCTGTGCGGGCTGGAGGACCTCACCCTCATCAGGGAAAATCCAGGGAAGACCGAAAGAAAGGAGGGAGGGATACTTGTGAAAATGGAGGATAAGGCAGCACCAAACGTGGAGCTGGGGTGTGCAGACAGGTTTGGGTGTCTTGGTGGTAGGCGCTCCCCATGTGTGGCAGAGCAGTGATTGATTGCTCTTTGCTGGAAGGAGTAGTTATAGAAATAAACAGGCACTTCTAGAGCACAGCATCCTGCAGAAGGGAAAAAAATATGTCGCTGCCCCTGAAGGGAGCCCAGCGTGACAACTCAGCCACCATCCTCGGTTGAAGACCAGCGAGAGGACTTCCACCCCTTCTGCATTACAGTAATGGAAGCTCCTGTTGTGTGAGCAGTGTCCAGCCGCACAAGCAAAATTACCAGAGGTTCAAAAACATGATGGTGAACCTGGTAGCGGATATTGCAATACCAGTTTGAAAGGCGTACACAGAATGAGGAAGGAAAAATCTAAGACCCTGGAAAACAGTTTAGCCTGAAGTATCAGAAATAAGCTAAGACACAAAAACATACTGGGTGTACACCATTCACACCTTTGGACTTTTACCATAGTGTGTGCAAGAACATTAGAAAGTGCTCTAGGAGGATGAATTGTGCATTATCTGGGAGATGGTACAGATGAGGAGGCATTTCCATCTCAAGGTGTTACTTGCTCTTGTGAAATAGCAGAAGAATAACAAACAATTTCACCTTCAACAGTTGGTACTTGAACTATTGGTTGAGTTCAAAAAAATCCTTGATGGAAGGAATATCCATCCCTGTTATTTACCACTGGTGTCAAACCACAGGAGCAGAAGAAGATCTGTAACTTTCTTGAGCTACAGATTATGATTGGAGAAGGTAAGGTTTCTAGTATTAGGAATTATTTGTACGTGACAAGCTTGATCTGTTCCCATAATACATGGTGGGCATCACTCCGTCGCTTTCAGAGCTGTTCGATCAGCCCCTTGCTGGGCAGCCTCTCTGATGCCTCGAGTTCACTCTAGGGGACAGAGATTGTCCAGAGATTACACACTGTCAAAGTACTCTGAGGAACATTACAATTTTTTTTAGAAGCAAACATAAAAGAGCTCAATAGCTCTCACAAACAAACAAAAAAATGTTTTGAAAGGAAAGCAAAACCAATGGGGAGTTAAAAATCATGATTTTTTTTTCCTCGTTTATTTTGAGCCTGCCTGATGATGGTTTGTGCTTCATTTCTATGCATGAAACAGAAGGAGCAAACTTGTCTCTTTTCAAAATGGGACCTATTTTTGCTTCTCAAATGTCATTCACCCTTTAAAAAAAAGTCACTCTATTTCATGTCTGTCTGCCCTGTGCTGTGGCTGATGGCCACATGTGGAAAAAAATAACTAGTTTCTCAAGTCTCCTGATTAGCACAGAAGGTTAAACATGTCTGGCTTATAAAGGCTTCCCAGCACGAGTGGCTTCCTGACCTCCTTGCAATTACTGCTCTCTGTGCATCGCTGCTGGCCAGGCAGGAGCTCCAGCCTGGAGCAGCAGGCAGCACTTCTCACCGCCGCATGCTCCAAAATTTCAAAGCAAGCCTGGACAACCTGGAGGTAAAACCACAGCTGGCTGAGCAGGAAGAAAGGAGAAACTTCAGGGCAAGGATAAACCATTTCGTCACTTGTTCCTGCACTCACAAGTTGCAAATTCTTGGCCGGATGGATGCTGGGACTCTTCTGTGCTAGCCAAGGGATTTACCAGGTATTCAGGGGATGATTAGGAAAACTCTTGGTTTTACTCAAAAGTTTGTTCATGTGCTTCAGTGGCAATTTGAATGTAAATGGCCTTTATCAGAAAGGCATAGGCATAAGAAAAATTGAAATAATAGCAGTTTGTGGGGTGGCATGAGGTGGAGTTATTCAGATTTCCTTTCTAAATGATGGGAAACTAAAAGTAGAAAATAAGACACTATAGAGGTTATGTGCTTTTCAGTTACATTAAGTCCTGTAAAAAATAAAACAGATGCAGAACAGGGATAGTATCCATTCATTGCATCTCTGCCTTCAGTGCGTTTTGCTGAATATAAGTTCCTCTATTATTTAAGACTTAATATAGAATATGAAAATGATGTATTTTTAAATTAAAATACACACTTAAGTAATTTTTAAATTCCCTTTGGCCTTTAAGCTGCCTTCAGCCTCTGATATCTAACAGGACCATCTCAGACCCAGTCCCCCAAATCCAGAAGATCACTTCTGGTCCGGCTGTACCCTCCTAGGGACAGACTGACACCTGTTCAGACAGTGTGAATTCTGGCATTTCCTAACTTCTGAGCATTTGATGTATGAACCCGAGCCATCTTTCTAGCATAAACTTTCTTACGTGTAACATGAGATAATTTTTATGAATGTGACTCTCCCCCAAAGACATATATAAGACTAACCACTATGCAGGTGCGCACAAGACCACAGGGACTGATTCAGCACAAGTCCAGGAGGAGGTGGGCTCAGATCCAGGCTGAGGAAAGGCATTTCCCAAGTTACATGTGTTCTTCACGCCCACAAGGCAGACCATCACCTCCTGTCTCAGCCAGCTGGCATTTTCACCTACTGGTTCTGCATGTAGCAACGGAGCTGCATGGCCCCATCTGGCTGTCTTCTGGGCAGTGTCATCATCTGGGGGCACTGTCCTGGATGCAGTGAAGATGATCGCTGTAAGGAAATCAGAAGGAACTGGTATCTCTAGGGAACAGATTAAGAGAGAAATCTG
>RSEF01000001.1:202684146-202711681 GCA_003993805.1 Himantopus leucocephalus | reverse complement strand
GGTCCAAACTCTGGGTTCCCTTGTCAGTGAAGGGGAAGAAAGAGGCAATTCTAGATTCCCACCCCATGTCCCGCTTCCTTGTCCATGTCCCAGAACCACTTGATCCAGTGACCATCTTTCAGACGGCTGCAATTCGGTGAAGCGACTCCTAGATGAAATGCATGAAATTCCACCGAGCTCTTCCTCCCTGTAATTTGACTTTTTCCCCAGCCTCATTGCATGCATGGGAACAGAGAGGAATTTGTCAGCATGAAGAAATGTGTTACAGAGTTAGTGCTTGGAACATAAAAATGCCAATTGGTGGAATAAAGGTCTGCCATACCAGTTTGTTACTAATTATTTCTCAAGGTATCAGTTCAAATCAACATCAAAAGTTTTCAGACGGCATTTCACATCTTTTGAATCCATCTGTTCCCCATGCTCCAGGATTTTTTTCTGTGGTTTGAGTCTCCATTTTTTTCCCACGACAGATTTTCTTCCTTCTGGTGTGGGGCCTCTCCCTTCCAAGCTGTCTTGCTGACAGGGAAACAAATATCAGAAGGAATGCTGATGTTTTGTCTTCAATGTCCAGACCACTGAAAATGAGCCAAACACTCTCAACCCACTTCCTTTCATTTCCCAGTTCTTTTAATTTTTACCCCTTCTCCTTACTTGGCCTATACCTGTCTTGCTGGCTCCAAAGAGTCATTGAGAACCGAAGCTGTGTGGCAGCCCTGAAGCACTTTGACCAGACTGTGAAGTGGTTTCAGGACTGAAATAGCAGCAGCTGCTTCAGATCAGGAGCTATATTGGCTGAGGAAGAGGAGGGATTATTTTGTGCCTCCACAGCAGCTCTGGCAAGTTTGACTTTCTGGTGTAAAACTGTTCAGAGCTGATACAACAACTAAACCCCACCTCTGCAGCGGCTTTATCCATCAGCACAATGTCCAGACTGTGACCCTATAGAAACACTTTTTAGCCTTGTAGAAATATTGTCAGGGAAAATTTATGTCAAAGAGATGTATTTGGTATCAGTGAACTGAACTTGACTGTGCTGATATATAGCAGCTAAGCACTTGCGCAGAAAGGTGATAGCAGCTTTATTTGTTGGCTAGATAGGAAAAACAAAGACATAATATTTTGTATGCCTGGTTAAGTATGAGCAGTGGGGATGTTGAATGGAATTATTACTTTTTAAATGAAAAGTGGAAGGTTAAATCATTATTTTTTAAATAACAAAGCAGAAGGCTCATATATGATACAATGTATCTTCGATAAAATGATAGCAAGTGCTAGAAAAAAATTGTAGCTTAATATATCAACAAGAGTAGTATAAGGAATGCTTAGAAATGAGTATGCAAGGAGCAGCGAACAGGATCTAAAAAGTGTGATGGAGTCTAAAAATAATTTGTCGAACCTCCTCCCTGGGTGGTGTTTCTGGGTGCTCTGCCAGCTGCCTCCTGCCGGGTACCTTCAGGCAGACCGGACGGCCCTGCATTGAGCACCAAGAAGGGTTTGACCCTCCGTCCTCGCATAGCTGCCCCTGCGTGGGAATTGGCACGGGGGGAGATGCAGTCATCTGCATGGGCATGTTGGCACCATCCCTTTGCCTCCAAGGGTTCCCAAGGCATTTGTTTGGGACTGGCAGATGTGGGACCGGACCTACAGAGACCCACGCTCTTGGGGAGGGGTGGCTGGAGGGCTGGCGGGCCTCCATGTGTCAGCTGAGCCCCTGGAGACCCCCTGGTCTATCATAGGAGCTCAGAGGACAGGTCAGCTGGAGATATTTGCCTACACGCTGAACCTCCCAGCTGACTCCCTGTACTGGGCCTGGCTGGGAAGCAGTTAATTTTCTCCATAGCAGCGCATACAGTGCTGAGTTTTGGATTTGTGACTAAAACAGCACTGATAACACAACAGTGTTTTGGCTGTTGCTGAGCAGCGCTTGCACAACGTTGAGTTTTTCTCTTTTTCCCACTCTGCCTCACCAGGGAGTAGGCTGGAGGTTGGCAAGAAGCTGGGAGGGGGCACAGCTGAGACAGCTGAGCCAGGCTGACCAAAGGGTTATTTCATGCCATATGACGTTGTGTGCTGCAGTAAAAGCTCAAGGAAAGGAGGAGGAAGGGGAGATATTCATGGTTATGGCATGTGCCTCACCAAGTAACCTTTACATGTGCTGAGGCCCTGCTTTCCAGGAGATGGCAAAACATCTGCTGCCAAAGGGATAAAGTGAACAAATTCATCTTTAGGCTTTGCTTGAGCGTGCAGTTTTTTCTTTACCTACTAAGCTGCCTTTATCTCAATCCATGAGTCTTCTCGCCTTCCACTTAGTTTCTCCCTGTCATGCAGGAGAGAGGAGAGTGATCAGATGTGTGTGTGCTTGGCTGCTGGCTGGGGTCAACCCACCACAACATCAATCCCTGTCCTTGGAAACAATTTCAGCGAAGATGGTCAGGAGTTGAGTCTCATAAAAGTAATGTGTGTTCACGGGCTTCAGCTGAATCCCTGGTTAACAGTATGGTATTAGAGACCACATATGGGCAATAGGTCATTTCTGCTTCATTTCACCTGAACTAGCAACGTTTTCTTGGCAACTCTCCTCAAGGGGGGCACAACAGAAGACACTGAAGTTGAACTGCTATGTGGTTTTGTTGTTCCTTTTTCTTCTTTCCTTTATAGCCACATTTTCGGAATAAAAGATTTGTTATTGATCACCGGAGCACTTCTCCTCATCTAAGCTGATCATTCCCAGCTGCTCCAGTGCTGCAGGACACAGGGCACTGCGGAAGGCACCTGAAGTCCACATGCCACAACATGGTCTGGTGACAATATTTCCACCCACCACACCACAACATGCCATTGCCCAGTCATGGGACCAGCCATGCACAAACCTGTATGGTACAAGAACTATCTGGATAATGTGTTCATGTATAATGTCCGCAGCTCAAGAAAGATGCTGAATAATCTGTGTATTCAGAGAAAATGCCACAACAAGTAAGTGATCACAGCAAGAAAACCTAAAGTTACTGCCTAAGGCTCTGTGGAATACGTGAGGTAGAAAACAGATCATCTAACACCCAAACAGACATCTAAAATCTGTCCCAAAGTGCCTATCTCTCGCCTTTGGTTATAAAGGGTGTCAGACAAGTACCTTGGAGACAGATGCCATATTGAGATCACCTAAATTCAGATGAAATGTCTGACCAGTGATATGAAGAGCATCAATCAAAGGGGGCCAGGCACGTTATCAGCATCTAAGGTGCCCTGGAAGACTTTCCCTATAACCTATGTTCACCCTGCGTTTGGTCAAGTTTTAGTGAGTAGCTAGATGTTCTCTGGAGCTCCAGTGATGTGGCAGAAGATAGCTTGCTCTGGCCATTTTAACCCATTCAATTCATTGCAAACTTGGTTGTTAGAGAAAATACAGACACCCAGAAAAAGGCAGAAGGAAAAGAGCTCATCTAAAGCCACAGGAAAGAGAAGATGCAAAGGAGAAGCCAAAGGGAAAGAAAGTGGAAAAGATATAGCCTAAAATCAAACCGAGGAAAAAACCTGGCTAAAAAATGTAATTAATTCTGGCTAGAAAGAGAAAATGAAATGAAAAATAAAACAAAGATAAAAACTAACATGAAAGAGGGGCAGAGAAGAAACATGCTGAAAAGAAAGATGCTGGGGAGAAAGAAGCCCAGTAAATTAACTGACGTGCAGCAATATATGCTGCAGAGAAATACTTTCAGCAGGCTCAGAGAATCTGTCTCCATTGAAGTTTCATAGTGAAGGCTCAGTGGGATTTTCAATATTTTAAAAGTGTTTCTGAAGGTAGCCAAGGGGAGATGCACTGGTAACTCTTGAAAGGCTAATGCATTAAATTTGATTATGTCTTCAAATAGCATGGGACAGTGTCTAACTCTCGGTTGCTTTAAGAGAGCACTCATGTCTTGCTGTGCTCCCTCCTCTCATTAAAATGTCCCTGTCTGGGGTGTCTTACATCCTCTGCTTTTCTCTGTAGCGATCACTGGTGAAGATAAGACAGGTGCAGAAGCTGGGAATCATGGGGCTGCTGGTCCACCACTCCACTGCACTGGGGTAAGACCCTCACACCCCACAGAGAGGCAGAAGTGGAAACACAAGGTCAAGGCAAAGGGTTTCACCATGTGGTCCCTTAGGCAGAGAAGAAGAAACAACGGTTTTATTTGTGCAGACAGAAATGACAGGTGCCATCGTGGTGACCAGTAGGTGGTAGCTTCAACTGCCTTGGCATGGGACGCGAAGTCCCCAGGCAGGGAGAGTTTGTCCTTTCTTGAAGTTCTGTCTAACGAGGGGGAGTGAAAGCCCAAAGGGAAAACAACACACAAATGCAAAAACTCTTACAGTCAGGGCCATCCCACTTTTGCATATGCGTGGGTCTGAGAAAGAAGGAGCACATGTCTGCTTTGAACATGAGAAGAGGAGCAGCAGCATGGCAGAGGGACAAGTCTCGGCATGGAGGTACATCCCTGCTCCAGAAACCAAGTCCAGCTCCTCTCCCCTGCTTGATAGCACCTGTTGAGCTCTCTCCTTCCTGCACTCAAGGGTACCAGGCCAGCAAAATAACTACCCGAAAGGTACAAAATAACATGGTTTAGTCTCATGGCGCACTCTTTCTTCTAATCCACAACTTTTAGGGGCTCTCGAGGTGCTGTACGCACTCCCCATCCAGCCCCTTGGGCACGTTTCAGGTCAGCGCACGCTTTTAGGGCTTATAACACTATAAAAAAAAAAAATAAAAAAAATCGCAGCGAGAAAGGTGGCAGTGTGTTTCCCTGGCAGGGGAACGTTTCCCGGTGCCAGGCTGGATGTCCCCCGCCGGGTGGCAGCATCGCCCCGCCGGCCGCCGGTGGCGAGCGGTGGCGGCTGGCGTTAGCGGTCCCTTCGTTGCCATGGCTTTCGTTTTATGACACTTGGATTTCTTTTGTGCCATCCTGAACGTCAGTAACTTTAAACAACTTTCTAGAAATAACATCGTGTGTCTCACGGCCCGCGTCTAAACAGTATAAATCTCTCTCGCTGCCTCACATCACAGAGTCTGCTGCGTTGCAAAGCATTCCGTAGAAGGATCCGACTCCAAAAGCTTTTACATTGGCTAGCACTTACATGAGTTGTCCCCTTTTTACAATAAAAGCATTTGGCCCAAGATTAAGACGTCTACATTTAGGCACCCTACATTTAGGCACAATAAGAGTGTAACACACCTATCACCAACACAGATCTTGTCAATGCAGCCCACTGAGCTCGGCTAGTGATTCGGAGGACTAGCCTGGTAGCCTTGGGCTTGGCAGCACTGCTCCCCTGACCCCCTGTGAGGGGAGCTTAGAGGCTGGGCTTGCATGTACTAACCTATAGGCAGGCTCTTAAATTTAGGGGGGTTCACTGAAAATTGAACTGCTCCTCCTATGTAGCTGCTTCAGGACAGAGTTTTCTCATCCTTTCACATCCAAGCAGTTGTAACGCAGCACGGTCCCACTGGGCTGGCATCGAACCAAAGGTGGGCACCACACAGCCAGTTTCTCAACAAATTTAGAAAATGAATGGCTATTCGGATTCAGCCCCAAACTCCATCTACCTCCTGCCTCTAGCCGATGTTGTTAGTGGCAGGTGCCGAAGGGAGACTAAGGATGGACGAGTGTCTGCAATACCTCCCTCGCCCAGCCCCTTGTTATATTTTCAGTTCAAAGGCTTTCCCTTGGCTTGTCTGCTTGGTACCTCTCAGCAGACTCCTCTTCCAAGTATCTGCCCATGTAACGAAGACACAGGTCGGGCCGTGTGATGGGAAGGAAGATGTGGCACTGGGCGCTTTCTCAGCATGACTTGTCGGGTCCGAATGTGAAAGAAACCAAGTCTCTCCCCTTGACTACACAAGGAATATAAGGTGTTAGCTCAGATGCAGAGGTCTCCATTCAACACATATATAAAACCAGGCAGGATGAATCCCATCCTCACTGAGTCGTGGGCTCAAGAAAGGCACCTCCACCTGGTGGCCACTGTGTTTCATGGTTCTCTGTAACTGCTGCTCATTGACATTTTTTAGTAATAAATATTTTTCAGTGAGAAAGTATGCAAAATANAGTGAGAAAATATGCAAAATGTTTCTAATATCTGATCACAGGGAACCATGAACGTCAAGAAAATAATAAAAGCAGTAAGTAATTGTTCTTAGAAATTGTGATCCAGTGCTTGCTTGATAATTTAATTATCACGATGATTGAAATTCAAACAAGATATCGGACAAAACTTGAACTGTGGCAGCAAAGAACACTGAATGTGTTTCAGGCCCTTTTCATCATAAGCCCCTGTTGAGTCACAGTGACCAAACGTGAAACCTGTTCTTTTCATTACTTTCTTTGATGTGCAATTCTTTCTTTTTAGTATCTGTGAAAGCAGTTTTGGGATATTTTAGATCCTTTTCCCTACCAAAGAAGCAATCAGAGGCATCCTTCCAAACCAAGTGGCACTTAACGAGGGTCTACTGCAAGAAGGCTTTATTTGTCTCCCAGCCAGCTGCCCTGCTCCAGGTTTCCTAATCCAATGCCAGGGATACAGAGACAGGATGAAATGGCCCAAGAAACTGGTCATCATGAGGGAAGGACAGACTGCCATGCTCTCCTCCAGCTCCCTTTCTCCTTTGGGGCTCACCTCACCCTGTGCTGTCCCCATGGGGCGGTGGCATATTTGGCTCGCGGGCGACAGAAGCAAAGGGGCATCTGGGCTCTCTCTTGCTACAGAGCTCAGCACAGACATGATGAAACCTCGGCCAAAGTCTGACAGCTTCAGTTCCCAAATGACTAATGCTCCTTAAAAGCAGAGGCCAAGATAGGATAACATAAAATTGTTTGTTGTCTGCCCCAGCAGTGGGGCAGGGCTATCTTTTCTCTCTGATAAACTGAATGGGTTTGACCCAGATTAAAACCGCTGGTTTGAATTTAGAGATAAGTATTGTAATATCAGCCTCATGCCAAGGCTCAGGAGTGACTTGTGGCAGCAGCGATGCGGTGTTTCACAAGGCTGGATGGGCCAGATGAGGCTGCAGGATCTGGGCAGTGTGGTCAGACAGATGCTCACATCCACTCCACATCTGGAGGCACCCCAGGACAGGGGACAGTATAAACTCTAATGAAGCCACATTGCCAGTGGCAGGAATAGAGCTAATTCTGGGTACTTGAGAGTTTACAGCCACAACGGTGGATTTAATTATCACTTTACTGGGCTTTAAGTGAGCTGTAAGACTAATCTAAATTTAACTCGCATTACAGGGTCGGCAGTCTCTTTACAAGCTTCCTCAACAGACAAGTGTCAAATTAGGGCTATATCAATAGATAAAGTGAAAAAAATAAAGCCATTGATGGCCATAGATTTCCCAGCTGATATCTTTATACTCTGCTATAAAAGCCTATCACCCTTCATTTAAAGAAAGTGAAAATTGTTGACATCTCTTTCAAATGCTAATCATTAGGAAGCAACTTGGACTAAACATAATTAGAATCAAATAATGTGCACCTTTTACTGAGGAGTAACAACACTCAGTATCTTCTGCTATTTAAGCTTCCAGATAACCTGAGTCATTAGTTTGGGACCAGATGCTGGAGCCCCTCCAGCGGCTGTAAGACTGCACCATCGCTGGTGCTACCAGGACCCAGCACTGTGGCTGGGCGCTTGGTTTATTTTGAAAAATGCAATGCTTTGCTTGGGCACAAACGCTTTCCAGGGCAAAGAGGGCTCTGCTCTTGCTGCCTGCCCGGTGCCAGGGCATCCCATGGCTGCCGGGGCCTCACCCCTGGGCGCAGTGGAGCCACCTGGCCGTGGCAGGAGACCTTTGTGCGCCATAAAGGGGTGGACTTTGGCAAAACCCTACCCTTGGGCTTTTAAGCACCTGCACTTGCTGACCTGGCTAAGAGGATTTTTGAGATTGTGGCACCTGTGAAATGAGCCAGGCATGGGGCTCTGCTGGAGGGTCCTCCCAGGCTTTGGGGGACAGCTCTGAATGGTGACACCCCTGTGAGGACACCCAGCCCCTGGCTTGGAAAAGCCCATCTCATGTCCTGCTGACCTGCCTTGCATGATGTCTCTTCCCAGCCTTCCCCAGGCAGTGGGAGCCTGTGTGACAGAAATCCCTGGCAGGCAGCAGAAGGCAGGCAGGCAGCTGCCCACACCACGCCTGGGATTCCTGCACAGCCATCCTTGTGTTTTGCTCATGCAGGTTTCTCTTTGGTCATTTCTCCTGATCATTTCTTTACTGGACAGGACCCACACTATGTCATGCACCTAGTCCAAGCCAGATGTCCACCTGCATAGTCAACGGACAGAGTTAGGTACCTCCAGGGGGTTATTAAACATGGCCTCTGATGAGCTGTCCTCAGGGGATGCCTGTCTATCTCCCTCGCTTTCTCAGAGAGCTCAGATGACCAGCTTAAGGCTAAACACCTACATTTTGGAAGACCGACATTAGCCATCTAGTGAGATGAATCCTCCACAACGGTGGAGAACACTCCCTGACAGGCATCAACTACACAGCTCCTAGAAATAAACTGTTTAGCTCTCTTTATACGTGCTCTTATCTAAGAACATATCTAAGCCTAGCACAAAGCATACCCAAACTAAACCATGCCTTTCTTCCCACCACCCCTTCATCCCAGACCATTGCTACCTGTTGTACTCTCACCATCAATTCCTTCCCTTTGCAGAGCTTAGGGTCCACCTCTGAACTGCCCTGGCTGCTTATCTACAGGGTTGGCACAGAAGAGAGATGCTGCTGCCGCCTTGGATCTTTGCAGAGGGGCAAACCTTGCCCACCCTGAGGATCTGAAAGAGCTGAGGTTGGAAGGAGCTCCCTGTTTTCTTCCTCCCAGTTACCTGGGAGCTGGAAAGGTAAGCACAGCCCTGGCTGGAGGGATGGCCTCCGGGTGAACCCTGTGCTCTGCATCTATTTGCATTGCTGAGAAGTGCTTCTTATCTTTTGGACTTTCAAACCACGGGGTTTAAAGAAATACTGGAGTGAAATTATAGCTGCTGATGATTAAAGCGCTATATTTAGGCTTCACTGTAACTTAAACACTAGATTATGAACTGCAAAATATTTTTTACATAAACTCTCCCCCCATAAACAGTGAGCTAAAATACCCAATTTGTTCCATCTACTTCAGCCAAGTACAGCACAATTCTGGTTATACATTAGACCTAGGGGACAGCCTCAAACCTTGAATTAATCAGGAAAATACAGAGAGCCAGAGAAAATGGCCAGTGAGAATATCCAAGCTGCAAAGTTCGTAGTTTGCCTGCTGATATCCCTTGTTAGGAGGAGCCACTTGGCTTCAATCAGCATTCAGACTGTGGGGTTTGTTGGTTTTTATTTCAGAAAATCTCCACAAAATTTGAGTCATGTGAGACCCACCACCCAAGGTGAAGTGCCTGAGTGGAAATCTAGCTTTGAAGGGATTTAGTCCTGGGTTGTGGGTAAATATCTTAGGTAAAACAATGTGGCTAAAGCCCTGCTGAGCCAGCTGACCTTGGGGAAGGCAGACAGGGTGCTTATCTGAACTTCACTTATCTGAAGTCTCCTGTTGTTTGAGGTGGGATTATGTCATCCACCTCACACTGGGAGAGGGGATTCTGTGTGCCCCAACCAACCTAACGTGCATGACCCAGAGTCCACAGTTACATCTTGGGAAGGCAAGTGACCCTCCTCTGGAGAGCAAAGTGGTTTAGAAATTAAAAGCCCATATGATTCAGGCTGCAATCATATGGAATCATGAAGGGGAGAAGCATACAGAGGAAAGATAGATGGAAAAATCTGAGGGAGACGCTGATCTGAGATACAGTGGTGAGGCAGTGTGACATCCCCCAGGCAGTCATGAGGATTGCATGCTTCCAGCATTTTCCAAAAGCCTCTAGTGACTGCTGTGAAACACCATGACAGGTATTTTGGTCACTTCTATGATGACTTTTTATCAGTCATCTTTTAAAAGCCTGCCTGAGTCTGTATAGCCAAACTCCCTGTCGCATCCGTGCTGCCCACTGGGAACTGCAGAAGTGCAAAGCCTTCTGCATGCTGAGAGGCTCCAGTTACCACATCAGGATCTCTTATGCAGTGTTGTTGGGCAATGAGTTCCTCATACAGACTGTTCACCTCCTCCCCATACCCAGCTCAGTCCCAGTCCTCACTTGGAAAACAGAAGTGGAAAAATGTCAGCCATCCCCGTCTAATTCTCCCCAGTCAGGAAGAATAAAAAATACGTCACTGATGACTTAAACTGGAGTTCCAGAACTTCCAAAACAGCAGTGTACCTCCACTCATAGGCTTGATGGTCTCTTGTGATGTACTGGTGACACAAAGTGTTAAATAAAAAAAACCAAACCAAATCACTGAAGAACACTGAAGAATTATTCCTAATCCACTTTTGCCTCACAAAAAAAAAAGCAAAAAACCAAACTAATAAAACCTTTTCAGACAAGCAGCAGTGAAAGAAACAGTATGGTATATTTATAATTAAATTTCAGCTTTCAAAATCACCTTGTGAATGAAATGTGTTTCTGAGTTGTATGAGACACAAGAAGGGAGAAAAGATAACGCCAGTGAGGGGAGAGCTGATTTATATAGTGTCTGCTGGTTGCCTTTCATTTTCTGAACAGCAGGAGGAGATTAATGATATTGTCACAACAACATTAATGATGCTGTAAAATCATAAGGACAAAGAGAGCCAGGATTTGATAAAAGTGAGATTTACAGCTGCATCAGTCAATTTAATTATCTTTTACTAGGCTTAAACTAAGCAGTAAGACTAATCTCCATTTAACATGTTTTACAGGGTCTGCAGGCGCTTTACAATCCTCCTCCATTCAGAAGTGTCAAATTATGGCAATATTGATAAAAGAGTGGTGTAAATGGTTGTCTAGTCAATCCCCGAACCAGTTAATATCTTTCTTTACTGCATTGTAAAAGCCTATTACTCTCAAGTTTTGGAGTGAAATTTGTGGACAGTAATCTGAGTTGATAATGTTTAGAAAACAAGTGCGGAGAAGATAAAGATCCGCGTCCACCTGCCTGTGCTCGCTATAAAAGGCGGCGCTGGCTGCCTCTACGCCAGCTCTGCTGCCTGCCCTCCCTCCCTGCCAGACCTGCCCCAGACCCCCGTCTGCTTGCCCCGCTGCCTCTCCTATGGGAATGAGCTTTTACTCTGAGTGGAGGAGAAGCAACAGACCCAAGCAACGTCAGGGCTTGGCATGTATTTTAGCACGGGGCACTCTGCAGTCCAGGACGATGGTGTCCCACGACCCATGGGGAGCAGTGGTTCTCCCCAGCATCGCTTTTCGACCGATCTCTGGGGCAGAGTGGGACCAGGCACAGGGGCTGGTGGTGGCCCCATCAGTTCTGCTCCACTTGTGCCGCTGCTCCCACAGGGACACTGCACTGCCAAACCCCATGCAGAGTCTTACCTCTACTTCCCATAGCAGCAAACAAACGTGGGGATTAAGTAACTGGAAGCCAAATGATTGCCTAATTGTATAACAGGATATTTGTTATTACCTCCTGCAAAACCATGATTGATTATATATGCTAATTTTCCATGTGCTGTTTTTAAAAAACAAGTAACTCGGGTACTTCAGGACACCAGGCTTGATTTTTCATTCTCCATCACTCTGTGGAGTTACGTATACTTCCACAAAGAGGACGTGAAGCCCAACCATCTCCACTTGATGGGCGATTTTATTGCCACCAAGCCCTACCTTCCCACAGTGGTATCTTTCTTTGAGTTGTAGAAGAGTAAGCTTCTAGCATTTGGGACAGAGAAAAAGTGCTGAAATTTGCACTTTTTTAAATCTTTGATTTTCAGTGAGACTGAAGAAAATGTAACTCAAACCAGATGGCAGCTCCCAGCAAACTGTACACTTCAAACCTGGGGAATCACTTGTTTGCTCAACTGTTCTTTGACACTTTGCAGCTCGAAAAAATCTAAATCTTTCCTAATGAGATCAGATCCTCCTTCCCTGCTCTACAGAGGAACATCAGTCTCCCTCTGGCCAGGTACGGCTGGCAGTGAAGAAACTGATTTTCTCTGATTTACTGTGAGTTCTGGCTCTGAGAACTCGGTGATGGAAATTTAGATCCCACCTTACATCTCTTTATTTCATACTGTTACCTGTACTTAAGTGCTGTGGGCCAGCCTGTTGCTTTGAGCCATCCTTTCTGCTGGTCAAGTGGCTCTGAAGGCAATTTCTGAGATACTTTGGTCTTGCTAACCCATGTTATTGGACATTTTTTGAGTGAGGAGTCAGGCTTCCTGGGAAACAAACTTCAGGGTGCAGGCATGCCCTGTGTCGTTGAAGGGCAGTTGTTCTGCTCATGCATTGCTTAAAAAAGTCAACAAACACAGAATGACTGAGCCCAGTGTTTCTGCAGTATCTTATTTTTAGCTGTCTCACAGATTTTTTTCTGCTAATAATGAAATAATCCTCTGACAAGAAACTAAAAATATTTCTCTTCCCAGGGAAGGAAAAGAGGCATGCATTTTTCTCACAATTACCCAGAAAGTTTATAGCAAAAAATAGTAACAGAAGTCAACTCTTCTGACTTCTAGTCATGTTTGAAACATATTGCAGCCCTGTCTTATCATCTGCTTTCTTTAGCTTGCTAACACATCTAATGTCCTAAATCATGGCAGGTATAATGTGTTCTGACAGCGCTCAGTGGCCCCTCATGTTGCAGCCTTTAGGTCCTAGGACATCAGTGCTCTGGGTGCAGGAGGTGCCCAGGACAGATGTCTCCTTGTGTAGGACAAGTACAACCTCAAGCCTTGGCTCAGACCAACCCCAGGACCTTCCTGGGGGCTGGACTGTTAGAAAATCAGATGCTTTAAAATCAGACGCATTGTGCGTGACAGGCTTGGCCGGCCTCTGTAACACGGCCCATGTTCCCAGCTGCTGCCTCTACTGGGCTCAGCCAGTGGGACACCACCGGTCAGCAGATCCCAGCCAGGAGGACCAGATACAGGAGCAAGCCTGAGCTCTGCAACACCTGGAGGGAGGCCTTGTGCACCAGTGCTTTAACAAACTGGGAAGTTGGCAATGCATGGTGGTTCCCATCAACCTGACCCCACCAAGACCAACGATCCCCTCAGTGCTCCTCTGTCCAGGGACTCTCTGAAGAAGGGTTTTCAGTCAAAGCCCTAAATTGACAACGGTCTCTTTACTGCCCATTTCAAGGAATCTCCCCTAAGCCAAGGGGAATGGGTGTAGAAATTGATAGGAGTTTTGTCAAACAAAGTCTTCAGGATTGAGCCTCTGTCAATAAGTCCTGCAACGTGCTTGTCTCTGCAGGAAATGGGGAAAAAGTCAGTTCGGGATCCTTATCCATCCAATCTTATCAGGGTGGTAAATCTGGTCTTTGATCTTTTGTCAACAATGCACAAAGTTGGAGGCGGCTGCCACCACCCTGCTCAACCATGCAGTCATCAGGGTCTCATAAAACATTTATGAAACCTGTCATAAACTGGCCTGATAAGAAGCAGGACATCGGGTTTCAGGAGTCAGCAGCTTCTTGGGGAAGACCTTCCCTCTAACTCCAAGGCTCCTTTGTTTAAATAACAAACACAAGCCACCGATTGCACCCTGCCATAAAAGCTGGGAGCAGGGAATTTTCACCAGCCCTCGTGCCTGCTGAGTTTGTGTGGCAGGTACTGGCCTTCACCATTTGCCTTTCCCACTCGCCAGTCCTAGGGGAGGAGGGAGAAGAAGGGAGGAGGGCAGGAACTAAATAAAATTATAACTGAAGAAGGAAAGAGAAAGTAAGTTATCTATAAACGTATGGCAGGTCTGTTTCCAGAATAAGGAAGAAATGGAAGTTTGAGCTGAAGTATTTTTGGTCCTTTTATTCTTAGTCTTGATGAATTTTGTGAGATTCTCTGGGTTTGGTCCCATGTCTGACTGTGGGGTTGGAAATAATGAAACCCACCTTCTGTTCCCACCTTCCCCAGTTACTGCAACTATGGACAAGCTACAGTCCCTGCCTCTTCCTTACTTTCTTTATAAGGAAATCAAATTGACCTGCCTTGTATGTTCCCTGTGCATACGCTTTCTTTCACATTTTTTTCCAAAAGTCTAAATCTCTAATAGAAAATGAGATGCCTCCAGCATCCACCCTGAAGCACCTACACCTCAAGAATATGATCATGCTACAGTGCTGTGCAGTGATTTCTGCATACTTCATCAGCATGGAGCACCCCTCAGAAACACGATGTCCACATTAGCACCATGATCTTCCTGAGCTGAAAGTTAAATAGCTGTACCATGCAGAGGGCTATATGTCGATCGCTTGTTGGGATATTTCTTGTTCTTTGGAACAATTTTGGAGATGCAGTTGGAAAAGGAAACTTCTACTCTGCTGCTAGGATCAGGTTTGTATGTGTTGCAGTCTTGTTATTTACACAAAGAATTCAAAATCTTGATTTTCTGAATGCACAGGGAGGGCAATGGCAAAACATAGCCTATGTTCACAACTTAAAGCCCTGCTTCTGGTTAGCACCAAGACCAAATCCTTTGCTGCTATAAGGCCACATTTTTCATGCATATTCCAGCTGTCCTCGGGGGTTTTTTCAGCAAAGACACAGAACAACACATGAAATACTAATTGGAACTCAGAAACACAAAATAATATCTAGTCAGTCACCCGGCTTATTGTCTTCTTTTATTTGCTTGTGTTTTCTGTGATGATGTATTCATAAAGTTGGGGTGCAGACCACTGTTGTTTCTGATATCAGACTTCATAAAGAAGCTTAACTGTTTCTTATAAGTAATATAAATCATTCGGACTATACTCTACCATAATAAGACATATTTACAGCTACATATTTATTTTATCGTGTAATGTCTATGAGATAAGCAGCTGTGATCTTCTAGTTGGTATTATTGTATTATTTACCAATCAAACTACTTAGAAGTTTGGTGGTGCAATCACATTTTCTCTACCTGTTAATTCAGTCTCGCTCCAGGGCATTGAAGTCACTAATAGTAACAATTGTTCAGCACTAGCAAGAAATTGGTGTTGGAACAATTCCAAACCAGAGAGACAGATACAAAGATACCTTAATTATGTATTTGTTACGAGTTGCTTATAGTAATAAAGCACTAATTCAACCCTTGTGTATAACCACAAAACAACTGTAATAAATTTCAGATTTGGTAATAAAACACTGCTATATACCTTGATTAGGTGATAAAATAACAGTTACTTTTCAGAAATATATCAAAAATACAAAATGCTTCTAATCCTAAATATCTGTTTGCATGCAACATCTTGGATAAAGATTGTAGGGGTACTAGAGAGCCGTCTGTATTTTCCCATCAGTGAAGGCGACCAAGTGAAGGGGCTGATTGTGTTGGCTATCCAGTGCCTCGTGCCGTTTAGGTCACCCAGTTCTCTTCCTCGCTTCACTGCAAGCAAACTCAGGACAGAAGAATCTCTACTTGCCGCAGTCAGATGCAATTAGTCAGTTGATTGATCAACCACTGTCACTTTGTAGCACGTCTTAATTGTGTGAACTTGCTCTGTCTCTTTATCGTTTATGTTATTCTACAGAAAAAAAAAAGGTCTTTTAAATGTTCACACATCTAACGTCACGCAGAGGGATACAGGCAATGCACTTACTCTGTTGTATGGCTGTTTACAGAAAATGTGATAATTGTGGTGTTTTGTGCACACTCATGCAAAGTCAGTGTCCAGCATCCTGCGTGGGTGGCCTTCTAGTCAGCCTCAGTGCACTGAAGGTGACCACAGGTCATGAAATTGCTGTTCCAGGGCTTGCCTTTGGTTTTGAAAGGAGGGTTTGAATCAACTAAACTACCAAGGAGGATGGGAACCTCCTGCTCCAAACAGCATGACTGCAACCAGGGACTTCCACTGGGGAGCTGTAGGATGTGGGACCATGACATCATGTTAAATTATCTGCGTGAAAAATCCTGTGTACCTTAGTGATGAGACGTGCACAAAGAGCTGTGTGCAGATGTCTGGAAAACTTAGTTTAAATGGGTACAAATTCTAGACAACACATGCTGAGGCTGTGGTGCAGGTTCTGCGGAGGCGCCCACCGGAGCTCTGCAACCTGCACCAGGAACAAGAGGCATTCTGCACGAGATTGTGCAGCCATGGCATGAGTGCTTTCTGCACCATGACCGGGCAGTTTTGGAAAGTGAAAGTGCTGTGTGACTAAGCATTTATATGGGTCCTATAAACCAGAGCACCGGAGACTCTGCTATCTGTTCTTCATTTCTCTGTTCTTTTCAGCTCTTCTCCCCCCTCCCTGTTCCAAGGAAACTGATACCAAAGTTAACCCTTATGCTTTCCTCTGTTTCTTTCACTCTTCCAGACTTTTGCTCTTCTATACTTCTCATTCTTGCTCTTCTGCTTCTCTTCACAACCCTGCATTATCCTGGCAGGCTTCTGTCTCTGGTATCAATTCTCCCACTTTCTGCCCTTACACCCTTCATACTCTTACGTGCCTCTCTCCCATCTTTCTATACCATGGACTGCATTTAGGCTGTGTGCTCAAAGTGCCTCATTTAAGTGTTGCCATGGACGGAGGAAGGAGGTAATGTCTGGCAGCCCTGGAGAGCAGTCTGGATTGCTCATCACCTTCTTGACCTTAGCCACCATGGTGGTCGCAATAACTGAGCTGGGTACATACAGGAGAAATGTGAGTGCATCTCTTCACGTCGTGTGCTCCCTTCTTGGGGGCAGAGAAAAGCATATACAGCATCCTATACTATCCCCTCCACTAATAAAATGTACCAGTGGCATTATTGCATCCATACAGATCCATATTCAGCAAAGAGCAAACCTGCTTTCCCCACACCCTCAGAAGTTCAGTGCAGTGTACATCATCTTCAGCTTTGCTACATGCCAAAAGGGATGCTGTGCCACATCCTAGTAAAGGCTAAAGACAAATGGTTAAGGTACCTGGAATCAGAGTGATGTGCTGTCCCACCGAGCATTAGCCCAGGTGAGTCAGGGTTTGCAAATCTTCCAGGACTGGTTCATTTAAAAGCAGAATTTGAAGATATTCGCCGAGGATGCGGAGTTCTCTGTTGAGACCAACTTGACGAGGACACTCTAGCCATTCTGTTCTGCTGTTGCACAGGATGAAGTTTAGGAGATCAGCTGTTACTGGAAAAAACAACCCTCTCCTCCAAATAGGGGAACTGTCCCCACAGAGATTTTTTGCACAAAGACTTCACCTCTCTGTCCCATGGGGGTGAACTGGACATTTTCCCTCCAAGAGGAGGGTTTCTGGCCTTCAGGAGACCCCCAAAAGACAACCCACAAAGTATTGCATAGTCATTGACCAGCCTGAATGCACATTAACGCCTTCTCTGCAGTCATCAAGAAGCTCCATCTTCAAGATCTAAAGAGGGTTCCAATGACAGCTGGGGGAAGGTTTTATACCCCTTGTGTCCCCACTGGGCATATGCTGCCTTTTCTTAGGCACCAGAGAAGCCACAGAGCAGAGAGATGCTGGAAGTGAGCTTTGTTCTTGCATTCATGAAACATCTCTTAATTTTCCTAAATTGTTCTTTCCTGGGCACACGGTGCCTTCATATCTTATTGACTGCAGTAAAATAAGCCTTTAGTGAACATGTATATTTTATACCTTAAGGATGACTGCCTGTGATGTAGTTGGTAAAATGGAGCGGAACCACAAGTGAATTATGTTCATTATCCCTAATGAGTAAAATTTGCTTACTGCAAACTCCTGAGTAATGCTGAAGATTATGGTTAAATGCAACCAAAGTGATTCAGCCCGCAGAATTTCAAAGGTTTTCGGAGTATGCACCCAGACAGCTGGCTGTAACCGATGAAAAAGCTTTTGTCAATATTGCGCAGCCTTCTTTGTACCAGTTAGTTCCAAGTGATTTCATCCTGCACAGAATTGTCATTTCTGCAAAGCGTTGGGATTTGAACTGGTGAGACAGCAGGGGAGGCTCAAAATTGTACTGCTGTTTTGCGCACGCAAAAAAATCAATAGAGCCCTTTCCTGGTCTCATGAAAAAGTCATGTCTTTCCGTGTTTTGAAGAAAGAAGGATTACAGTGGACAGCATCCTGATTGCAGCACACACTTTTCTGCAAGGGCTTAGCCTCCTGGAACCAGACAAACCCCTTTGATCACCTCCGGCCCCACCAAAGTGTGAAGCTCAGCAGCCAGGATCAGGTGCTACGCAACCCCCTGAGCTCTCTAGAAGCTTCTACAAGGGTTTGATTAACTCAAGCAGAAAGCAAGTCCGCCTCGTCTAGCTGACAGGCCTGGCTGGTGTTGATACTGGGTTTTCTGTCTGTTACTACATGCTCATGCTTACCCGTAACTCTGTGCCTTATGTAGGTGGCACGTAAGGCAGTGGACCATAAAATCTGGATGTATGGAGTTATTCCAAAACCGGCTGAAACTTTACTGGGCTGCTGGTGGATATAAACATCCTTCCATTTCCTAATGCCTTCTTGATAAACATAAAAGGATAAATCTCTCAGCCTGAACAGCTTTGTTGCTAGTCAGAGTAGGGTGAACGTGCTCTTCAGAAGGGCAGACGGACTGTTGTGTTGGAGGTAGCTATCTCTGCTCCCTCCTTTTGATCCCATGGAGATACCTTCTGTGTGGCATGGCTGGTGCCCTTTCTTATAATTGGTACAGGTGATTTTCGTGAGTTTCTGTTGCTGAGAAGAAGGAACCATATTCTTTATTTATATACTCTTGGGAACGCGTTCCAAAGAGGAGCTTTCCTGAGTGACTGCATGGTCATGCACCTGTTGTAGACTCACAGACCCATAGGACAGTTTGGGTTGGAAGGGACCTTTAAGGACTGTCTCGTTAGTGACAGGCCCCTTACCCAGCAGGTCTACTGGGTTTGAACTCCTAATTCCACTTCTTTATGGATTTTTTACTGTCTCACTTTCATGGGATTTGAAGCAGATGTCGACCCCAAGAGTCACCAGCCAGAAAGGATATTCAGGAGCCAGCAAGATACTGGCTAATCAAAATGATTGACAAAATGGTTCTGATTCCTCTTTGTTTGAAATTATTTACAATTTAGGAGAGCAGGAATAGGACAGTACTTAAATTCTTGAAATAATTCAAGATTGAATGAACTTCTTGCTGAAGTTCAAGGCTTCAGCAAATCACCAAAGGATTCAGGAAAAGCTTTCAGAGTCCTGAAAAAAAAAAGAAAGCAAATAAATGGACTTAAACAAAGACCTCTAGGGGAACTCTTTTCTGCATGTGTGAATCTCGTAAGATTTGAGGCTGAGATTTCATGTGTTCGGAGCAGTCCACTGAAGACAGAGGCTTGCACTATCCCGTTTCACCTGACTGCTCTTCAGTCCTGAATCCATGTTCTTGCAACCACAACATCCACGTGACCTGATTATCACCCAAGGGAAATTCAGCCAGCTGCTTCCTCCTCGCCCCACGTCCCTCGGGCTGCCCACTCCCTCTTGGCCGACGGAAGCAGGAGTTGCTCCATGTTCCCAAAAGGCCAAGAAGTGCAAACGGGCAGTCCTGCAACGCTCCGTATCGCTGAGCTCTGAACCACGGCCAGCTGGCTGGCTGTCAGCACGCAATCCAAACACTGTCCAAGGCTGCGCTGGCTGCAATAAACCCTTCAGGGCTGCAAAACAGGTCAGAGATCTCAAAGGATACAGCTCTGCTTCGATAATGATTAACAGGATGGTGGCAAAAGTCCCTGAGGCTTTGGCCGGCTCTGTGTGTGTGCATGTACGCATGTGCATACGCCAATGGGAAAGTTTATCTGTCCCAAGCCCCGAAAACACTTTGCAGGGGCAAAGCGTCTCTCCTGGTGGGCTATTCACTCAATCCCTACTATGGGCCCAGCATTCCTAATTTCCCCTGCATCGGCAGAGAGTTCCCGCTGTTACATTTAAAACCAAGAGCAGAAACAAGCATGAGGGATCAGGCTGGGTTAGCATTTCTCTAACTTCTGTAATGGACAAGTATGCAAGACCAGATTCCAGCCTCTGGTTCATAGATGTAAATCTGAACTTGGAGACAGCTGGAGTTTTCTTAACTTTTGGACCCCCTGACTGAGAGTAGGATCTGCAAATCTGACCTGAACTGGTGCCGTATAATCTTTTGAGTGTTATGTGCCAGTGCATATCCTAAACCCATGCGGTTATCTGTTAAACTGTTAATTTCCAAAGCAAAAGAACTTTCCAGTTACTTGTGGATCCCATGCAATTTTTTATCCTTGGTCTTAATTTCTACTTGTTGTTTTAGAATCATAAAATCTAGGAATTTTCCCCATGTTTTACAAAGCACACTATCATAACTTTTTGGAAAACAGAAAACACGTGTTTAAAAAAAATTCAACTCGAAGCCTGTTATTCTTGGTATAGAACTGTGTGCGTGTTTGCGTGTATATATACTGAGATAATGGATCCATAATAGTATGCAAATGTGTTCTGTTGTTAGATGGACAGTTAGAAAGAAAGAATAACACTCATAATGAGATCAGAATCATTAGAAGTACCTATTGTCACTCTCTCTATGCTCCATTATATTAAAAAATGTTCCAAAAGGTGAAACACTGGGGGCGGAGGATGGGAGCATGGTGGAGACAGAATCCCCTTCTGACCCCTCCTGGTTTTCTTTGGTCGAGTGGTCAGCAAACAGACACGCAGGGACACTGCTGCAGTTCAAACCCAGTTCTCTTTCGAACGATCAGAACCACTTCAGCTGGTTCTTGCAGTTGAAATTGCCCCAGCATGGTGATAACAGATGGTCTGCAAGCTACACCAGACACCGACTGCCAGCCCTGGACAAGCATGAGGCTCCGCTCTGCGCTCCCGAGGCACCTAAAGCAGCCAGCAAAGGGGCAGCAAGCTCCGCGGTGGGGCAGGGAGCTCCATCAGGAATGCCAGATCAAGTTCCTTGTAATCAATGACCGTTTCCTTCCTTTGTCAGGATCTTGACTGGCAATCTGATCTTTGCATGCGTTTCCTCTATCCCAAGCCAGTGTCAATAGAAAAGCAAATGGATAAGATGTAAATGGAGACCACAAAACTCCTAAGTAAAAGCGGATAACATTCCTTGACCTTCCCACTCATAAAGCTGCATTACTTCCTCCTCTGCAATGAAGATTAGTTGTTATATAGTATTTACATTAGTTTATATGGCTACATCCTCAAAGCCTTTATTCAGCTAAGTAAGGCTCTGCCAAAGCCCAGGTGTGGGTTTGCAGAGGCGGGGAGAGCTGTGGCCTCCCGTTAACACGGCCAGCTCCGGCTCCCGCTTTCGCTCATGTGCTCATGAGAGAGACTGGAAGATGGCAACGAAATAAATGCCCAGCTCTTAGACAACGATCGCCCGGCTGGATGAATTCAGCCCTGTGAATCAACACTTCATTTAGCTTTGGCAAAGCGGGTGGGGGGGAACAGAAAGGCAGCTGAAACCCATTTCAGCATCAGAATATTTTTGCGTGTATTGTTAAGTCTTCCTTTGTATGCATATGAAAAAGGAAGACAATAGCCGAAGGAGCAATCGCTGGAATTAGGATTCCGACTCTCCAAGTTGAAAAAAGCTGTTGAAAACAGCAACGCTTCCGAAAACAATGGGCTGATGTTGGTGTAACACTGGAGGGAAAAACACAGCTTCCAAATGGATGCAATGCAGCCCTTCCATTTGTTCTGCACTCGTCTATAGCAGAAATACCAAGAAATTTCTTTATTCTGGAGAAATAAATTAAGAACTGTAACAGTTTCCCCTTTTAAATAAGCATTCTATTAGGGAGCTGATTTTTTTTTTTAAACTCTGCTTACTGTTTTATCTCCGGGAAGATAAATAGTTTAATTTGCTTTATGATATAACTTAGATTAATTAGCTGGTGTTTGCATGGCACACTAAGTATGTGGAGCACTATAAATGCTCATACCTTTTGTAGAAGTCATTGCAGGCAGCCTGGAGCACATTTGGAGTATTTGTTATGAAAGGTTAAAATGTTCTGGACTCCATTCTTTCCTCTGCTGGGGCTCAAACAGATGTTTCAAACACTCTTCACTGACCACTTAAGCATTATCCAAGAAAAACATGGGAAAAAAATGTAACGCTGCCTCAGACGGACTCCTTCCCCTGTTCCTCCATCCCACATCTCTCCCCTGGCCTTCCAGGAAGATCCCTGAGAAGACGGTGAAGACATTATTGATTTGTTTCTTTCACTTACTTGCTGATTTCTACTTTGCAACTAAAATATTTTCTGATGATAGCGTGATAGCACCTGGCTGTTAGGCCCTCAAATAAAAGTGGCTTTGGGATCTTCCTGAAAGCAAGGTTTTAAACCCTGCAGTATCTGGTTACAGGGAGCTATGAGCACAGCTTCTTACTTCCTTCCGTAGCTGTGCCTGTGTTTTCCCTTGCTGCCTGTATTTTGCATTCTTCAGCCTCTTTATTTGCTTCTTAGCAACACATTTTCAAGGCAACAGTGCCTACACTTTTGTCATTAAGCCTCAACATTCATCACATAAAGACACAACCACACAGTTTTCGGTTTAGCTGAGCTCTGAGTCATGGTAAGGGCAGCAGCCAAGGACGTAACGACAGCACACCGAGGTATCAGAAGGGAGCGAAGCTCGTGGCCAAGGACCAGAAACGTTGTCCCTGCCCTGTCTGATTCCGACCAAGCATCTTTGATAGTGACCTTTTCCTCTGCCTTCCGTAAAGTCAGTCCACTGGGGCTGTGGAGAAGGGCTCGCCCAGGCAGATGAGGGTCCACCTCTGAGCCAGGGGCCTTGGGGCTCCTCCTGCACCACACAAGGAGAAGCAGTCCCACCTGGCGTACAACTGGGCTCTGTCTGGAGCAAAGACATCTGCAAAGGAGCAGAAAAATTGCTCTGTAAGAAAGCCCTTTCGCTCTTCAAAAGCTCAGATGACCTAAAATTGGTTTTTTGCACTCTTTCTTTTTTACGTACACCGACTAGCTGCACAGCAGGCAATACAGACCTCTCCTGGCAAGGTGGAGACATGGATTGAAATGTGTACAGACAGAGACTGGACTTGCACCTCCACCATCCTCGAGGTGTGCACTAACCGCAGAGCTGGGCAGGCAAAATCAGGGACAGCATTAGAGGAAGGTACTGTGATGGCTTGGTTTGTGGTTCATTGATGATGGTGTCACCAGAACACAGGGTCTACAAAGCCACCCTGAACAGCAGATGTCTCTTCTAGCTCTAGGAGGGAAAAAAGGGCTATGATTTGTGTATAAAAGAGTGTCAGTTTTTATAGTTATATGTTTCAATGACAGCTAATAAAGGAGAAAGTCACTCCTCCAAGGACTTATACTAAGAATCTAGGAGGACCCCATGTCACCATACTAGGAATCTAGGAGGACCCCCTGTTAGCATCCAGGCTGCCACATCATATGAACAGTGAGACCAGACTCCACTCCACGCACCTGAAGACTTTCCCTTGTATAACCCAAGCCCTTCTGAGAGTTCAAGACAGGCACTTAAATATTGCTCTCACCTGTGACTGCCAGCACAGGATCTTTGCATTTCGTTGCACGCACCTGGAGATTGCAGAGCTGCTTAGCCCTTTCCCTCAGGTTGACCTCCAGTGCCTGATTCAGGGGAGTCCAAGAAATGTGGTTTGTCACTCGAAGGATATGTCTAACCCCTCCTGTGTTTAAAAGTGTCCCTACAGGGATACAGCGGGCATTTTCCAGTGTTCAATACAGATAATTTCACATTCCCTATCAGCTATTTCAGGCTATGGCAGGATGCTGTGTCCCTGTAGGGAAGAGAATTTGCTCACTCTCTGGTGCTGCAGATATTCCTTCCTTCCACACTCTGGTCTCCGCTATAGCCTGTCTGCTCTGAATCCGCTCTCCCATGCACAGGGACATGCTCTGTGTGCACCTCAGCGTTGTGGGGTTCATACGCCTCCAAAGGCTTCCCTTGGGCTTAATGAATGGTACGCATTGGCCTGACTTAGCATTTACACAGCATTAGAGACAGGTGACAGGGGATATTGCTTTATGGCTAGAAAGATACGGAGAAAGCTGACAAAGGTGATCAAAGGTACAGAAAAGCTTCTGTGCATGGAAAAAAACAGGTAGAGAGAACTCTTTAGCCAAAAACCGGACAGGAGGATATGCTAGCGGGTTATAAATTACAAATGACATGGAGAAGATGAAGAAGGAACCACCTGTCAGTCTTTTTTAATACAAGAGCTAAGGCAACTCACACAAAACCAGCAGGCTGTAATTTCAAGAGAAAGAAAATGAGATGTATCTTTATACAGTGTGGAATTTATATGGTTGCACACTGTTTAAATTTGAAGCTCTCTGTGACGTTATGGATGTAAGGTAAATGTGCATGGGTTCACATATGCTTTGGACATCCTCAGGGAGGAGAAATCCACTGAGGTGTCTTAGGTGTAAAGGCCCCAGAGGCCCCTGAGCCATAGACTGCTGCTTGATGGAACAGATATTTTGGAAACATCTCAATAAACTTGTTTGATCCTTCTGCTTTTCCTTGAGGCACTTCCATTGGTTTTGTCCACTGGAGAGGGACATAAACACAACCTTAACCAGACTAAAGAGCCTCCTCCTCTCTTCAGCCATCTGCTGGGGACAGGCTGCTGGGCTGGCTGGAGCTGGCTTAGTATAGCCACTCCTACGTTCTCGCCATCATCCTTGTGCCATTCTGGTTTAGGGACAAGCAGTGCTCTTCTAAGTATTTCGGGAACTGCTCAGGAACTGGGTCAGGTAAGTCCCATCATACTCCAGCTGCTGGATTTACAAAGAGCTAATTGCAAATAATCATACAGTTGAACATGGGACCAAGTTGCACTCTCGCAGCGGCTCCCCTTTGGAGGCAGTGCTCCTTGCACCCGGGGATGCTGAGGATGGGGAGAAGGAATGCAACCGCCACAACCTCTCCTCCTACCTCCTCATCCCAGGAAAAGGAAGGGTCAGTTCCCGACTATGCAATTTCACCTTTGCCTCTCAGTCACCTGTTTTTGTCATCCACACTGTGTTTGAAAACAGCTATGCACAGCAACAGAGATGGCAGAGGTGGCACCCAGAGGCAGGCAGATTTTAGGAGCAGATGATCAGTGATTGGTATCAGACAAGATAAAACTACTCTGATTCTGCCCAATTAACTCAGCAGCGCAGAGCGGAGTGCTGTTTTCTTTCTTTCTCATTTCCCCTGAAAGCCAATACTCTTCACAACACCAGTAAAATGTCAGCAACCCCATTATTATTTTACCCTGGCAACAACCTCTGAGCACAAAACTCCCAATCATTAAAGACACTTGAGTTTGGCCTCTGGTGCTGGCTCTGCAATCCCACTGTTTAATGCAAACGATCAGATGTGAGTGCTGTGGTGCCCAAGCAGTCCCAGCACAGCTCTCCCCGCGGCTGCCAAGCGCACCGTGGCAAAACAGTCCAACAAAAGCAAGGATGGATGCTCCCCCTAAAAAGGGGGTTTGTGTGACAGCAGACACTGTGGAGAGTACAGCTGGGACCACAGACTTTTGGCTTGTAAAACATCATACAAAGGAAAATTACTACACCGTGGAGAACAGGGCAGGAGGCATGAGAGACATGAGAAGAAGGAGGTGAGACCTGCTGCATGCCAGGTGGCCAAGAGGGATGAGGCTGGGGCACAGATCACCATGGCAATGCAGTTTGGGGAGGCCTCAGCTGCAGCTGGTCCTGCTGGTGTGACACAGTGCCTCAGCATGAATGCTGAACGTGTTGGCTGGACTGGGGTGGGCAAGGACATGCTGAGCCGGACAGAGCCCAGACCTTGTGTCTGAAGGGGTATAACAGCGCCGTTAGCCTTCCTCAGAGGCACGGGATACAGCCTGGGCTGCAAAGCACTTCTTATTCACTTGGCATCACATGGACACCTCAGGAGTTGAGAGACACAGTTATGGAGCTGAGTTTGCTTCATTTAGGACTTTAGGACTTGGCTCTTGTTAGCAATACTGGCCACCCAGCAGCCTACGTGCACTGGCCAACAGAGCCATGAGCAGTACTGCCTGACTGCAGGGTGAAACTCTTAGAATCATAGAATGTTTAGAGTTGGAAGGGACCTTAAAGATCATCTAGTTCCAACCCCCCTGGCCATGGGCAAGGACGTCTTCCACTAGACCAGGTTGCCCAAAGCCCCATCCAGCCTGGCCTTGAACACTTCCAGGGATGGGGCATCCACAGCTTCCCTGGGCAACCACCCTCACTGCTTTCCAGTCCTTTTGAAAAATGTGCTGCTTTTGACTCTGCCCAAGCCAGGGCTCTCCCCAGCGAAGGAGGTGAAGTGGTGGTAAGGCAGATTTGGAGTTGTTTCAGGAGCTGCAGTCAGCCGTGGGCTTCCCAAAACCTGCCTGCCTACACATCTGCCTTGTGACTGACTGCAGCATCAAAGGCGATAATGCCTGACTCCAGCTCTGCTTTCAGCTGGAGGGTTCATAAGAACTCTCACTTATGCTGGTTCCTTGGTGTCTGACAAGCCGAGAGCTCAGCTACAGCTGTTTGCTCAGCGAAGTTACTGAAAAGGGTCCTTGTCTCCATCTGGCTATCCACTTTCATGATATTTATACAGACACAAATTTCTTTGAAAGCTCTGTCCCACTGCCAGGTCAGACTGAACTCAGCCAACATTTTACACTCCATGCGGAGGGGATACTGCCAGCTCAACTGCTCTGCGTGCTCAAACCAAACAAGGCTAAGAAGTCACCAACAATCAACTTCCCAACTTGGAGGACATGTGAAGAGAAGCCTAACATGGGTCCACTCATATCAGGTATCATTCAATGAGGTCATTGATAGAACAAGGGGTAAAGGTTTTAAACTAAAAGAGGGTAGATTTAGACTAGATATGTGGAAGAAATTCTTTATGATGAGGGTGGTGAAACACTGGCACATGTTGCCCGGAGAAGTAGTGGATGCCCTATCTCTGGGACCGTTCAAGGTCAGGATGGACAGGGCCTTGAGCAACGTGATCTAGTGGACGACGACCCTGCCCGTGGCAGGGCAGTTGGACCAGATGATATCTGAAGGTCCCTTCCAACCCAAAGCATGCTGTGATTCTCTGTTTCCATGATTATGGGGATGACAGAGTAAAGGGTGCCCTTATAAAACTGGCCCATGCCAGCAAACCAGGAGAAGTGTTTGGGGAGACTGGATGGATTAGGATGTGTTATGAGCTGGACTGACTGCAGAAATGACCTGAAATTAGAAAGATGAAATTCTCAGCTGCAGTTTGTGATGGGATCTGAGTGCGCATCCCCTTCGTTCCTCAAGATCCTGGTTTTGGAAGGACTGCCAGGTGCAAGATAGAGGGATGGAGCTGTGACATACTCCAACAGCTCCTGTGGAGAAGACACTGGCCTCACTGCTCACATCCAGCCTCGTGCACAGCGAGGCTTTGCTGCAGAGAGGTTTTCTTTTGAAACTAAGACATTTTTTCCTAGGGTACTGACGACTCAAAGGAAACTGTAGAATCCATATGTAGACAACAGAAGGCCA
>RSEF01000001.1:202671409-202683146 GCA_003993805.1 Himantopus leucocephalus | reverse complement strand
CCACCTCTAGTTTCCCAGCCTTCAAAGCTCTGGGAAATGTACTCCTGCCCCAGGACATGGCTGGCAGCAGAAGGAATGAGGGGAGGGGTGGTCCTGGGCCCCTGACAGCACAGCAGGGAGCCCCGGGCCAGGATGTCTGACAGCCACAGCCCCCTTAGACCTCCCGGTTAATCCAACCTGTTACCAAGAACAGTAATGCCAATCATCAGGGTTTCCGTGGATTTTTGACCCATGGGGGATCAAGGATGAAACCTTTCCCTTTTTTTTCACGGTGAGGTGTCCCCCAGGCTGGAAGACTCGATTCGCCAGGGCGGGCTGTCGCCTGGCCCTGGGGACAAGGCCCCTGGGGAGCTGCTGGCAGCAGCCAAGGACCAGGAGCCTCCTGAGCATCCCTGGTGCCTTGCAGACAGACCTCACTTGCTGAATGGCTTCAGTTCCACCCAGCATCTCTCTCTGTGTTTGGTGTGTGCGCTTTCCCTTTGGAAACATGGAAGATGAGAGTGTGATCTTGAAAAGAGAAGATTTTCTAAACAGAAGCAGCCACTTTCCCTTCTCCCAAGATTTCAGCAACACTGTCTGAAATGGACTGTCTGCACCCTTTGCATCACGGCTTGTCAAAACCACTATAAAGTGAAAACATGAATCTCCAAATAACGTCCACTTCACAGGAAAATTTAAAATCTAAAAATTGGCATGTTGAGGCTTTCTCACCCAGAGGAAGTTTCCAACATTTGTGTATTTGTTCTTAGCTGGGATAGAGAGGAAATAAAATCCAAATATTAAAATCTCCCACAAGCTGGTACCATCCGTTTTGCCCAGCACAACCACCAAAGCAAACCAAAAGGCTGTTAGAGGTAGGACCAACGTCCAACGTCTTCATCCTACCTACAAATCAGAAAGTGCGGTGTGCTTGTCTCGGCTTGAATTAATACCAGGTAATTAGCACTTCCCTACAGTAATGCTGCACAGGCACCAGCTGGAGGGATAAATTACAGCTCGGGAGCTGATTTCCCAAACAAGCCATGGCAGGCACGCAGCACAGGCTGAGGCTGGAGCCCGGCCAAGCGAGGAAGCGGCGCTACTGCCATCGGCTGTGGGGAAATAACAAGTGCAATTTTCAGTAACTGTTTATAAAAAAGATAGCAATATTTTTTCATGTTTCAGTGTAATTGGAATGAGTCCTCTTGACTTTGCCAGAGACTGTTCTTAGATGTGTAACAGCTTAAAGTGAATGGGTTTTGCCATAACTTTAGGTGATTATAACCGAATGTCAGTTTATTTATTCATCAGGGGGATTTGTCAGGGGAGGAATATCACATTTTGAATTATCACTGGAGAGAGAGGTGCTGACAACTGTGCTCAGGTTTTTAGTACCTAATTAGCGGCATGCTGGAACTGCACCTCCTCTCATTACTCCTGATTACAGCCTCACGCTGTTTTGTAAAGAATTAGCGCAATGTTTATAAAACCCTTCCTCGAGAGTTTGTTTCTGAGCTTTTTTGCCTTGCTGCCAAGCTCCCTGGGGGAGACAAGAGCTGATATTTTGACAAGGAACAGGGAGGTGGCGGGGTCCAGGGAGATGAGCCCCCAAGGTGGTGGTTAGCCATCCCAGAGGAACCGCTTTAGTGGGGGGCTGGAGAGGCAGCTGCTGCCTAAAGCAGGAGCAGCAACATCCCGTGAGCAAGCGCCTGGGAAAATTCCATCCCTCTTCATTGAGAACCAGTGTGTCAAACTGGAGTGTTGTTTGGATGGACGCTAACAACTCACTCCCCATCCTGAGCGCAAAGGCACAACTTTCAGGGGTCCATCCCACATCCCCTCATTACTCATTGACACGAAACCAGAAATTCTCAGCACCGGTTGCATGCCCTTCGTTAGGCAGAAAGCGGTCCTCCAGCAAGCTCAGTTTGTTATTGCAGAAGATGTGGGACAGGCCTGCTGTGAAACGCAGTGGCGGTACATCAGCTGCGTACAGACAAGATGTAACACTGAGTCTGTTTCAGCACAGCTTTTCCTCCTTGCCTTACCCGGCATCTGCTGTATTATATCACTCGGGTGATGCTGTTTGGGCAAGCCACCCTGCCCTGAAGCCGGGGGTCACGGCAGGGCAGCCAGAGCCCTGCACCCTGTGGCCACCTCCCTGGGACCCCCCGGCAATGCCCCCGGCCTCCACCGCCATGGCTTAATTACAGCAGCAGGAAACCCCAATGTGCCCTCTATGCAGGACAGAACATTAAAATGGCAATGCATTACATGGAGCCAGGAGCGAGGAATCCCACGGCAGATGGAAATCATCACCACCACCACCAAAGGAGGAAAAAAAAATAATAGAGTTAGAAATAATACTGAACTAATTTCATCACAAAATAAAAAAATGCAGTTTCCATCACTATCATGAGGAATACAAGTATAAATCTGAGCTCAACAGTAATGAATGTCTCCCATTTGAGTGTCTAATATCCTCCATAGATAGTGATTGCTATGATTGCCCTCCCACAGCATATAGGTCCTTAGCCCCACTGGACTAATGCTGTATAAACAGGGGGTAATAACCTGTTCCCCTCTACAGTTTCAGGATAACACAGTAACTCACGGGGAGATATAAATGGATATGAGCAGCGCAAATTTAAAATTAGAAAATCAGAAAAATTATGATATTATTAGCAGCAGACACAGTACATCAGATGATTTTACAGGTGAGTTTCAAGGATAATTTTGCTTAGGAAGGAGATAATGAAGTGAAGTCATCTTGTCAATGCTTTATTTTAGAGATGACTAAATTTTAAGCAGAGCACTCATATTACGCATAAATGGAGATGGAGGAAAAGGTATTGTGACTTTGTTAGGAAAATTAAACTGACATGGTTGGTCAAGAGGGAGGAACGGAGAGCAGAACCACGTGGGTGCAGACATCTGCCCTGAGATGCAGGTAGAGTTTGGAGGTGGGGAGCTGGTCATACAGAAAATGAGACTCGCACACACAGAGAAATTGGGACCAGAGTCAGGGAGAGTGAGGTGAAGGCAAATGTGGGGAAGGAGAGACTAGTCAGATGGGAGGGGAGGACACTGCTGGTTCAGACTGACTATATACAAGGTAACATGAGAAGCGTGAAGGCAGCAGGAGAGAAGGCTACCGAGTTCCAATAAGTAGCCTAGTTAGAAACACCATCAAGAGGCACCTTAAATGAAGAGTTGTGTACCACTTAGAGGTATCCCACAGGAGCAGCTGGATGAAATTTATATCTCTGTGACACACAAGAGGTCATAGTTTTTTGGTTTTAAAACATGGAAAACAGAAGCCTGGCTATCCACTGTGGTACGTGGTGGAAGGATGAGAGATAATCGTCATAAATTGAAGTGAGAGAAGTTCAGAGTCACAAGGAGAAACGTCCACAGCAAGGACAGTCAAGCAGTGGCACACATTGCTCAGAGAAGCTGTCATGTCTCTGCCTTGAGCGTTTTCAAGACCCAAATGGAGAAAGCCCTGAGCAATCTGGTCTGACCACAGATGCTGTCTGAACACAGCTTTGGGAAGCAAACGGTTCCTGCTCTTTCACTAACCAACTGTTTAATTCCCCAGAGTTAAAAGCAAACAAGAGGATGGCATAGGAAAGCAAATCAGAAAACTTGCCATGGGCAGGCACAAGACAACAAAGGGTTAAGTGCAAAACAGTCACCTCCAGCCTGTCAAGTCAGAAGCTTGTTCCAAGGTCACTTGGAGCCTCTCTGTGAAGCCCACTTGCAATCTCATATGACTCATTTCTTTTCATATCAAACTGTTCAGAAGACAGCCATCCTAGCTCTTGCTCTGTTAGCTCAAATGCCAGTTTTTTTAGACGGATCCAAAGTTTCCATCCCTCCTAGGGACTGATAAATTACCAGCACAAGAAAACACCTCTGCTTCTCCCTATTGGCTTTCATTAAAATCCAGAAAGCTATCAGCAAACCCCAGTGAATATTACCAAGTTTGTAAAGTCAAGTATGCAAAGAGTAGAATTAATTCAGCCTCCTGGTGAATATGCAATAACACCCAAATGCTCAGACTGAAGCCACTGCAGCATGTGAAGACCTTAAACAATCACAGCAGCCTCAGATATTTGTGTCATCTTAAACCCTTATGACTACGCCATAGCCTGGTGGGCTAAGTGCTCCACTGGGTGGGATCTCCTATCACTTAAGAGTTCAAATAGCAAAGTTACCCTCAAGTCCTAAAATCTGGGCTCCCCATAAACTTCTCCGATGAGCTGGCAGGCAAGCAAACCGAGTGCTCTCTTTGCTCTGCAGCTGTTTCACCACAAATTGGTGAATGACATTCCCACAAAACATTTCCGTTTTCCAAACTCACTGGTTTGCAACGAAATTATCTTTGCTGGAAAATTCCTACCCAGTTGTAGCTCTGAAGACACAAACGCACAAATACAATAGGAGTTCTCCCTCTTCGGAAAGCGCCGTACCCTACTAGCGGTTTTAACCCTGTCCCTTGATCATTTTGTGATCTCCGTTCTGTCGACTCTAATCAGAGAGAGAAGGATGGGATTTGAGAAGGTTGAGGCACATTCCATTAGCGCTCTGAAGACCGGGAGTAGCACGATGGATCTGAGCCAGTGTCTTACTGGAAGCTCGCACGGGGCTCAGGGTGTGGGGGTGTTGGGTTTACTGTGACAAGTGCCGCCTGGTAGGTGGCCCACTGCATGCTCAACGAGCTGGAACTCCTTCAAAGCTCTCTCCCGCAATCCCATTGTTTGCCCAAGAAAATTGCTGGATTTCATTTTTGACACTGAAAGAGAAACATGTTTCAACAGAACCAGATTCCCTCTTCTCACAAAGCTGCTCGTGCTGCCCGGCTTTTAAAAGCATGTATCACTGACATGAGTGCAACCGCTTTTCCTCACAAAGACACTCTAAACCAAAAAGACCATTAGTCATCAGTGAAATTCCTGATGACAATGACTTAGCACGTACCGTATGTGGCATTGCCTTGGGAGGACTGGTTTAACGAGAGTGTTTGAATTCTGTGGCAGAGCGTAACGTTTGTCCTCCCACAAGACAGCCAGAGCCGTACCTGGAGCCCAGGTAACAGGGTGTCCCCGCAGGATCACCTGCTCTCTCCAGTTGGCATTGCCTGGGAGTCACTGAAGGATAGTCCTAGGGTAAACCTGCAATTGCCTTTTCATGAAGTCATCAATGAGGAGAAATCTGTTCCATAAGCATAGTGTTTCAGTTTGCCTTGCTCTTGAGTAATAAGGAGCAACACTAATCACAGTTTGTATGAAATTGAGTACACATAATATGTACAGTGCCAGCATCCCTCTTTGCTTGCCAGTTCTAATCCAGCAACAGGAACACCAGATTCAGTTTTTATTCCCAGGGGTCTTTGAAAAGAGAAGACAGGCATTAGGGAAAGGCCAATATTTACATCCAGCAGCCAAAGCATGATTTACAAAACAAAACCCCCCAAACCCTCCAGGTAGCCGGCCATTCTGTACCTCAGAATTGCACTTTATTAAATCAGGATCATCGTAAATGTTTATTTCTGTATTTTATGAATGACATACACAGTTTCACAGAATTACATGTATATATTTATATAAATTTGTAACAGTTTATTACATTTCATAGAAGTGGGCTTTTCTTCTTAAATAGCAGGTATGCTAAACCAAAAAACCTAAGTTCCACAGTGTGAGAAAACAGAATAAGCTCAGTTCTCCAAGTATTATTCTGTTCTGAAGATTTAAAATTCTGTATGTAGTAAGAGAGCTATTAGCGAACTGTGAGTGAACTAATAACTATGTTTAACTGAATTCATCAACTCAGTTTTAGTTTGAAACTCATTCATTTGAGTTCATAAAGGAATCCAAATTTATTGTGAATTTTTTCTGCAAGCCCCAAATGGTATCTGAAGAAGACTAGATTAAATTCTGGTGAAAGATCTGTGCAATTAACTGAGCACAGTAATGAGCAAAGACTGTTTTCAAAAGACTACAGACGACAGAGCTTCTCTCCCACACCTAGCTGTGAAAGCTCTTGCTGTTGATGTTAGTATTTTTGTATGAAAACATTAATCATCCATAAACACAAATCTGTGCTCCCACAGATGCTATTATGCCACACTTAGATCATTCCTAATGCTCTGACCATTGCTATTACTAGCTCCAGTGATTTTAAAAAAACTAGGATTTAATAATGCAAAAAATTCTTTTCAGTTGTATGGAACTGTAGATTTTCACCACAATCCTTGAGATGGATTCTTTACCTTATGTGAAGCTACTTAAAACTTCTATTAATAAAGCAGGCCAAAATTGTCAACTCTATGTAAAAAGTTAAGGCTTCCAACTCTGTGTTAGGCATTTACATCAACATGACCTTTCCAAAGACACTGAGATTCTGTAGCTCCTTGTCATGTTAGGGAATTCTATTGTTAACGCCAAAAAAACATTCAGAAGACAAGTAGAATTTTAAATCATATTGAGACGATTAGCTTCAGGCACTTGCATTTCCGAAGTTTTTGTTTTTAAGCACATAGCCTGTTTTCCAGTATAAAACAGCAGTTTGAAAACATCCACATTTAGCTATTGCAGAGTTTAAGCATTTGCATGTCTACATTCAGCTTACATTTGCACGAGTATGTCAAAATGTTTTTTAATTCCTTCTCACGCTTTAGGAGAAACATTCAAGAACTGACAGATTTGTGGAAAAAAACCCTCAAGTTGGCCATTAGCAGGAGTCAGTGATTTACATATAATTATCTAGACATCCACAACAGACCAATCTGCCAAATAAATGGAATGCTAATGTGACAGCTGCCTTCTAATCTCCACGTCTTCCTTACTATAATTAAAAAAAAAAACCCAGCAACAATGGGAAACAAGCATTGATATAAGGAGACTTGGAGACTTAGAACTTTAATTCACCTAACTTAATCATCTATGAGAAGTGTTTCAGTAAATTATTAATCACAAAACATCAAACTCATTTTCAATGAAGAACATCTCCAGCCTCAATATTCATGTAGATCTTGCTTACAGAATGGAAAAAATGCTTCATTACTTTTAATTTCACCAGAAACGCTAAGTCATTTGCATTGAATTGGCATCTCCAAGGTGATGCTCAGGGAGAGCTATTGCTTCTTGAGGGTCCAGATGCTCTTACAGAGCACCTGGAAGGTTTGTTCTCTCAGATATTGAAGACCACAAACTTTCAGCACCTCTTGCTTCCGCAGAAATTACTACAGATTTTGCACTATACTATCTTTGGTCCTTATTGACAATGGTATTTAAAATACCAAACTCCTATTAAATCTAATGATTAATATGTTTTTTGTAATCTCTCTGCATGCTGACCCCTACAATCTTATCCAGCCCTTGAGGGAACTAAACGGAAAATGCATTGTTGCTCTTAGAACTTACGGAAATAGCCACGCAACGTCAGGAAGTGCTTTCTTCCCATGCCCTGCCAGCAATGGAAATTGGAGTCAGATCATGGTTTAATGAGATAATCTTCATGAGCAGATGCTAAATGCCCCTCAGTTAGAAACCACCAAACAGAGCAAGTTAGAACAAGGATGACTTGAATAGAAAAAACAACAAGAATACGCGTAAGTCCAAGAAGCTGCTGTACCTGTTGCACACAAGTGGAAGAGCAGACAATCACCTTATGTAGCCTTCTACCCGGTCTTACCACTAATTTTGCAAGTAATGTTTTATAAGCTAACATTTTTATGCATAGTTCATGTAGGGGACACAGTGCCAAATTCAACAGTGGCTGCAATGCTAGACTACAGCGGAGTAAGTGGCAGGCAGGCTGGGGTCCTCCAGGGAAGATTTGTGGCAGCTCTTGGAAAAACACACATTTTCTTGAAGGGAAAACACTGAAGTGGGACTGGATTATTCAGGACTCTGGAGAATGACACTCAGCATCCCCATAAACCCAAGATTTCTCATTTTGGGGGGGACACATGGCAGCTGTGTTTTCACATTATTCTTTCTCAGAGAATTTCAAAAATTGAAGTTGATATTTGTGCAGTTAAAGATAAATATTCATGTGCTGTAACTATTATCACAGGTACGTTCGTTACGGAAGTCTTCCGTTGAATGAAAGTCTTCCGATGTATGTAGATGTCTCTGACATACAGCATAAACACCAGGCGATGCCATTTTTTGGATAGGCAGGGTCATAGTGCAGGCCAATAATCTGTATAATACAGACATATATCAGCCTGCACAAACAGCTTTTTCCTTCTTTTTTTTTTCCTTCCAGTCTGGTAGGATGATCATTGTTTTTAGAAGATTTCAAGGCTCTTGGGCTTTTTTTTCATCTTGCTCTAATCCTTATTAATAAGCTTTCAGTATGCTAGTTAGTTTTATTTTCAAAAGTTACCAAATTTGGCTCAAAGCAGTGTTTCGGCTTTATATTCTTTAACAATTACTATTACTCACTGAAGCAGAAAATTATCACGCGTTGTATTTTTTTTAAATGCCCAAGTTCCTTTTTAACATTCTTCTCCCCCCCCACCCCTCCCCGCCCCCAAATATATATTATCTTGCACACAATCCCATAATGAAGACAGACAATAGACAGCTTAGGAACTATAGTCACTTTTGTCTCATTTCTCCTCTGGTGAATTATGAATTTTTCTAAACGTAATACGTCGGGAAAAAAAAAAGAGGCTAATTGGTGTTGCGATATATGTAGTCCCTCCTCCCAATACTCTGCAATTCAGAAAAAGTTACCAGAATTTTATCACCAAAAAAAGTGAGTGAATACACAGCCTACACATATCAAAATTCTATCTTCAAAATGGTCTCCCTTTCATTCAAAATAAAGGAATGAAAAGGAGCAGTGGCCAATCTTGGAGCCTTGCATATGCTTAGGAAGTACAGTCCTGCTGAATACAGTTTTTCTCTAAGTAGTCACTGAAGGTTCTTGGTGGCTGCTCTGCAAATATCACGGATGAAGATACTAGCAAAATTTGGGTCCTGCTGGAATACACTGGGATTAGTAAACACAGTGGTACCTCCTTGATACCCAGCTCCTAATGGGTCTTAACGTAACCTGCTATTCGTTCTGATAGATCTCTGTGTAACATCACCANTGTGTAACATCACTGCACCTCCGCACTGAACTCTAAGTAAACTCAAAAATAATCTGAAGGCTATCCGCTATAAAACAAACATTTCCTTTTTCAAATATGTTCCTGGTTCTGTAACAATCTTGGGGAGAAACACTGAAAGCCTTTCAGAGTCTCCTTCAAGAGAGGAAGAAAGGGGTACATCAAGGTTCCATTTGTTCAATTCTCATGACTGCAAAAAAAGTGGGTTTGATATTGAAGAGTACTTTCACCAGAAAGGCATGAGGATTAGAAGACAAGAAGCTCCAGATATTTTCAGTGCAAAAATCTTAAACATTGATCTCATCTCTGAAATACAACTCAGTAACTTAGCAAACGTTTCCTGTAGCTGCGTATCAGCAGCCTTCCTTGACATGAAAAACGCAGAGAGAAGACTGACGTGACATAACATTAGGATAATCAGCTTCTAGAAACACAAATAAGTGTGCACGCATGGAAGTATGCATCTCAAGCTGAATGTCATTAGCACATCTCATGAGAGCTGATTAAAGCAGCCATTACAATAAAGCAACATCGAGTGAAATAGAGTTGAAATAACGTAATGATCACAGCTCAAGTACCAACTTGCATTACGATGTGATGACATTCAAATTCTTGACAGCAGTAAGATTTTTAGGCATCTATGGATATTGAATCACTGAATAATATAGCATGCTAATAAAATATTTGGAGATCTTCGACTTTTTTTCTAACTTAAAATCAGTAACAGAAAATATAAAAATGAATCCTAGTGAACTGCTGAAAATGCTTTGTAGAGCAGACCATTAAAAATTATATTCCATTTGACTGACATATATGCATAAAACGTTTCTGGAGGAGCGCTCATTAATACAATCATATCAACCTAACAAATTTGCGTACAGATGCAAATTTCAAATACAGGCTTAACTAGCAAATAAACACACACACAAAGGCATGACTCCTGAATAAGCAACAAAATCCTAGAATGGCAGGATGTTTTGAGCACTCCCTAAATTCTCCCAACACCAGAAATCTGCATTAAATGTAACATTTTATCTTTTAGGAAATGGTGCTTTTATATCTAGTATGTTAGTAAAAAATTGTAAAGCTGCTTCTCCATATTCTCTGACAGATCCTGCTGTGCGTTTTCTCTCCTGGATTACATAATCTGCGGAATGCAGATCAAGGACACGACTGATGATCCTTCTGTAATTAAAGCTCCCTAATGCTGTCAATACAAGGTCTATACAAAGAGCTATGTAAAAAGTACCTTGCCCTTTTCTGAGTCCTTACAATTTCTTATGCAGGCAGCAATCACAAGCCATTAGAGGGAGAGAGAGAATATCATTTATTTGTACTTTGGGGAAGAAACTGGAAGATACTACTCAGTTAATTTCAAAACTGGTGATGTCTGCAAACAATCCTCCTTATATATCCAACACATTCTTACATAGTTCCCCCAAAGGGATTCATCAACCATTAGAGCAGATTCTTAGGTTTAGCCTAAAAATTAAGTTACTTCAAAAAAAAAAAAAAAAAAAAAAGAAAGAANAAAAAAAAAAAAAAAAAAAAAAAAAAAAAAGATGAGGCAGATGATTTTGTAGACACTTTTGAATATAGACCAAAGAAAAATTATTTCTGCCTCACCATGCTTTATTTTTAAAACTGGAAACAATAGATTCCAGAGATCTCTGTATTTAAAAGATGAAGCCTGTGTCTGTTTGCGTGGTAGTCGACCTGCATAGTTAATTTATAACAATCAATCAGTAGCAAAGCTGCTGCAAAATGAACAACCCTTGAATACAGACTATGTAGAATATTAATTTCAGTAATAATTGGGTACTTGGAGGCTTGCATGTAATGCAAAGACTAATGTATTATACATCTCACATTATGCTGTGAGAGGCTGGAGGACTCCGAAGCCTCGTAAGACAGACACCATAAATGTGCATATTGCATTATCAAGGGGGGAAACAAAGACTGAATTTCTAAGACACACAAACTTAAGATCAACCCAGCCAAAAGGGGGGTGGGGATGGACAGCTTCCACTGTAAAGCCACTCTTAGAAAGCAAACAAACCGTATCTGGACTATTTCAACTTTTAGAAAAAAAAGTCACAAAAGTATCCGCAATGTTACAGTGCAACCCACAGATTATTAACATGTACTGAAATTAAGTTTTCTCCTCTTACAGGTAACATGTACTGCTAGTTTAATCTATGAATACATCTAAGGGGATGACACACTAGTTTCAAGTAACTGCTCTCAGGCAACTTAAAAAAAAAAGGCAAACCCCAAAATATAAACAAAACAAAACAATCAACCAAACAAAACAAACCCAAACAAACCACCACCCAGNAACCCAAACAAACCACCACCCAACCCTTTTTGGCATCCTCAGTTGTTGATGCACTTTCTAAAAGTTTCCACTCTCAGCCTTTCAGCCCAAGCCGAATTCTGTCATTGAACAAAGTCAGCAGCTGAACAGAAAAAGATGTCACCTCTTCATGTGTATAAGTAGACAAAGCTTTGTGTATAAGAGAACTCATCTCTGTTCTTCTACAATCCATATTGTGGAAGTATACTATACTAAGGGACAACTACTAATTTTGAATGAACAGTTATGAGGAAGGTTATGAGGATCTAGGC
>RSEF01000001.1:202644973-202657095 GCA_003993805.1 Himantopus leucocephalus | reverse complement strand
TGTGGATAGCCTGATGCATCAGGAACACACAGGGCATGCCAATAACGGGTTTGCTGCAAGCAGAACCATGCTGTGAAGGCCAATACTATGGTGGACCTGAAGTCCATGTGAGCTGGATGGTCCTGCTGGCACAAGGAGGTCAATNACAGGGCATGCCAATAACGGGTTTGCTGCAAGCAGAACCATGCTGTGAAGGCCAATACTATGGTGGACCTGAAGTCCATGTGAGCTGGATGGTCCTGCTGGCACAAGGAGGTCAATGACAGGCACAGGATGTCTGCAGAGGTCTGTGCATCCTCTTGGGCTCCCAGCCAGCACATTGCAAGGCACCGGCATGGGGGTGTCCTGAAGCAGCATGAAGGAACAGAGAGTGAGGGGTTGATGGAGATGATAAAGTGATTTAGATGATGCTGGAGGAAAGAAGACAGGTGGCACAAGACAAGCCTGTAAGACTTAGCAAGAGTGCTGGGGAGAGTAAGGGGATGCTTGAGAAGAAGGGTCTGCAAATACCTGCGTACTGGACAGGGGAACATGGACACAGACACACACATGCAGGCTAGCTGATTTGACAGTGAAGGTGAAGAAAAGCAAATGCCGAATTTTGCGGAAAGGGAGAAGGGTGAGGAAGACAGAAAAGAGAAAGAAGGAAAATGTGACCCAAAGGGGAAGGCAGAAAATGTTTCCCAAAAAGCAAGGGTTGGTGCCAAGTCTAGGTGGGCACGGGAAAACTGCAGGGAGGGCGAGAGCTGGGATTTTTGAAGTGAGGCTTCCTAGGGCATGGGGAGGAGGCGAGTGGCTGCTGTTGGTTGATCTGACCCCCAAAAACTACTTTATGCTCAGTGATGCTTCTTTGGCAAAAGACAGGGCAATTTGATCTGAAAGGAGGTGTCAGGAGGCCGGTATGTACGTAAGGGCTGGCATACTCTTCTGTTACCCTGGACATAGGTCCCCATGCTCCTGTCTGGGCTGCACTGGCACAAAATTGGACCAACACAACTGCAACTGCGAGTACTCGAAAAAAACCAGTTTTCATTCTCAGGACCTGGGAGTCTTTTCTTGAGAATTGTAAAAACTTGTTGAAGAGAAGGCCTGGAGATGTTACAGTTGGTCTTTCTGCCAATGCTGAATTATTCTTAGAGCACATTCTTATAGCTTTATTTAGTTACACTTTAAACAGCCAATAAAACAAATTCACTGTCTAATCTGTCTTCCAGAAAGCTCTGCTGATATAAGTTTCAGTTTTGCAGATCCCACAACCATTTCTTGTCCTCTTTGAGGTGCTTTGGGCTTAAGTTTAAACAAAACAAGAACAAAAGACCAGAAAAGGTCCTGGGGGACCTGGGGTATTGGTAGACAGCAGGCTGAAAATGAGCCAGCAGTGTGCCCAGGTGGCCAAGAAGGCCAATAGCCTCCTGGCCTGTATCATGAATAATGACACCAGCAGGACAAGGGAAGTGATTGTTTCCCTGTACTTGGCACTGGTGAGGCCCCACCTCGAGTACTGTGTTCAGTTTTGGGCCCCTTATTACAGGAAAGACATTGAGGTGCTGGAGCATGTCCGGAGAACGGCAACAAAACTGGTGAGGGGTCTGGAGAACAAGTCTTATGAGGAGCAGCTGAGGGAACTAGGGTTGTTTAGCCTGGCGAAAAGGAGGCTGAGGGGAGACCTTATGGCTCTCTACAACTGCCTGGAGGACCTTGCAGTGAGGTGGGGGGTCAGTCTCTTCTCCCAAGTAACGAGCGATAGGACAAGAGGAAATAGCGCCAAGTTGCACCAGGTTTAGGATGGATATTAGGAAAATTTTCTTCACTGAAAGGGTTATCAAACATTGGAACAGGCTTCCCAGGGAAGTGGTTGAATCACCATCCCTGGAGGTATTTAAAAGACATGTAGATGTAGTGCTGAGGGACACGGTTTAGTTGTGGTTTTGGCAGTGTTAGGTTGATGGTTGGACTCGATGATCTTAAAGATCCCTTCCAACCTAAACGTTTCTATGATTCTGTGATTCTATGAAAATTACTAGACTCATAGCTGAGTTCTCAGTCAGTTTGGACTTTCAATATTGGCAACGCGCTGCTGTTGTTTAAGTTCAGTCTGGTGCAATAACTCTAGCTAACATAGAGTAATATCTCTCAAAATAGTCAGCGTTGCAAATACAAGCAATAGGAGAACAAGTAATAAAAAAAAATCAATCATACTCTGACTCTCAGGTTGGTGCTTCTTTGGGGAATCACCTATTAGCATAGAGATTGCCCTTCGCATAGTACATGATGTATCCCAGACTTTGAAAAGCCTGAATAAAAAACTTGAATAAGTTGAGGCTGGCAATCAGAATTTGAAGAGCGCTCTGAAAAGTGAAAGCCTGGGACAGAGTATTCCTGGATGAGCAGGAAGACCAGATCCAAGTTGTCTCCCTTGGTGGCTTCAATGGCTTATGGAAAGGATGAGGACTTTGTCAGCTGTGAGAGCAGGGGATGTGCTGTGGGCTCCTGGATGTGCTGTGCTCCTGGAGACACTCAGGTTTGGTGACTAAGGCATGGGGTTACTCAAATGAGGAATAAAATGAGAAAGGATTGTTCCTACTCTCTGAGGAATGGAAAGGAGGTCACACGGGTGGTGGCATTTCCCAGGTGCTGTCAGTGTTATCAGCAATGTCTTCTCTGTCACTGCAGAGAGTTTGTAGAACAGCAGTGTGAACAGTCCTCTCCTTCCTCTCTTTCTTCCTTCCCTCTCCAGAGCACGTATCAGCAGTAATTCCCCTCTGCTGAACCTCAGGGGCCTCACACGAGCTTTCAGCGGGGATGTGGCAGCTGACTGCACGGCTGGGTGGCCAACAAGATGCTGCAGAACCCACGACGGATGTCCGTGTGCCAGTGCTTGTGCATCCTGACTGCTAACGCCACGCCATCTCCACCAGCTGATGGTGGAGATGTTGCTGGTTGCAGAGGAATGTGAAGACTTGCCAGTGCTGGGTCCTGTTCCAGGTTTCAAGAAAGGAGTGTGCTGTACTGGTTACAGGCTGTTCTTGAACTGCTTATCCCCTCCAAGCTAGCTTGACCCCTTCTGCCCCTTCTGTCTCCAGCCTGTCTGTCTCCAAGGGCCCTCCTCCTCCTCCCCCCATACCTTTTATCCTTGGATGAACTTATTTCAGTCTGGCATTCAAACAACGACACTTCCTTTCCCTCCTTGCTTCTCTGTGCCAACTGGAGAAGTATCAAAAGCAGAGGGTTGAGAGGTTTTCTGGCCTCTGGTCCATGGCACCCAGCAGCTGAAATAAACTATTGCTGAGGAAGTCCTGCTCTAACATTGACCTGTGGATGAAGCATCGGTCAGCATCCCTTAGAGGTGGCCTGTGTGCAGGACGGGCAGCGCACCAGGGACGTGCCGGGGCAGAGCAGGCTCAGTGCTGCCATAAAGCATCTATAGAGATGCTGAATTCGGAAAAGTCTCTGGGGAACATGTGAGATCTGAGAAAGCAGAGGCTGATAAATTTCAAAAGCGTTGACAATTTGTGGTGGTATTTTGAGGCCAGATCTTCTGCTGTGAGGTCCTGTGATGTACAGAACAGTCATCTGCAAAACGGTTCTGCCTAATTTAGTTCTCGAAAACAGCTGAAACACCACAATCCTGTTACTAATGACAAGCTCAAGGCATACCACCATCATGGGAAAACTCAGTTCAAATTGCGCCTACTTGGCAAAATCGTAAAGCCACCAAAATCACAGGGATGGTGTAAATGAGAGCCTAAGCTACAGGTGGCACCGCATGGGGCATATTTTGAAGTGATAGCTACAAGGCTGCTAGATAAGCTAGTGCCATCATGCTCCCTTCGTCCTTGACATCCACTAGCAATGAGTCAGTAATAGCAATTATTTAAATAAATAAACAACTACACAACCTTCATCAAAAAAAGCACATTTTTCCCGAGCTGAGTCACCCCAGCATGACTGTCCCTCTGACTAATGAGGTTCTTATGCCACGGTCCCTGCCGCAGCATCCCTGCTCTGCTGATCTTTCTGCTGCCTTGCTCATTACTGTTGCATCCTTTGCCGGCTTTCACGTGTAACGATGACCAATCGAGGCCCATGGAATGGTTTGCCTGCATTTAACACCAAACATGGTGTGGATTGTGGCGGCTTTTATCAGTCGGGTGAGGTACATTTTCTGGACAGGACTGAGAAAGAAATAATAGAAAGAAAATAAACCTAGCACAAGCTTATGTCTGGATACTTTTCCGGATGAAATGCAGCACAGCTAGTGACTTCCCCAAGGAGACAGGGTGGAGTGGCATTGCTCGGTCTGCATCACTGCAGTTTACTTATCTTCCTCATGCTCATTTGAGGAGAGACGCTCGCCAGACCAGAGGACTCAGGACAGTCCTTTTAGATAAAGGCTGAGCCTTTCCCCACTGTACAGACACTTCCTCCAATTAAGGTTTTATTTGTGTCTAAATTTATCAGCTTTAACTCTGTGCTGACTTTTCCAGGATAGGTATTAGATTCAGGTGGACTTGGAACAGATTGAGCTGAAGTTGCTCCACTCCATTTGCAAGCGTGAAATATGGGGAACTACCAGAGTTTTCAGCGCTAGCAACTTCAGAGGACCTGCTTCTGGAGAAACATTTCCATCCCCGAGGCTGCTGGCCCATGTGACTGGCACGCCAGGAGTACTCATGCTGCTTTTGAACCCCGAGCAGTTTTGGCCAGCTTCTAAACCTCAGTCAGCACTTGTTTGGCAGAGAGGTCTCAGTAGCCCCCATCTCCTTCCTCCCTGAGCCTGGTATGTTCAGCCACATCCTTCTGCACAGCTTCATCCCCCCACATCCACTCACATCTCCAGTAGCTTCTCCCTGGCCACCCATGACTCGCCCAACTGCTGCTGCCGCAGGAGTGAATTGTCCCAGCACTAAGCAGGGCTGCAGGCAAGGATTAGAGGACAGCCCTGGGGACTGGGCAGGAGGATGGGTGAAGTGGCTGTGAGAGGCAGGTGGTGCCAGAGAGCTGGGGAAAACAGGGCCGGTGGGGTGAGATGGGCAGAGACACTGCGTACAGCGGTGTGTGATGGCTGTGGGATACTGAGAAGGAATGAAGGGCACTGGGAGGAACGGGGGCTGCCAGGAGCTGTTGGCATAGACAGCCCTCGGGGTGATGGCTGGTGGCTTCTCGGGAACCCAGATGTCCTTTCACCTGAGTGGGTTTGGTACATGTTGTTTTTGCATAACAAATTTTCCCAAATGATCTCTTAGGGTATTTCCTGTAAGGCCTGTGTGGTGGCCTAAGTGCCCTTTAATAGGACCGGCTTTTGAAGGGATAAGATGTACTTTCAACTAATTGCCTGTGTGCTCAGGTTCACTCCTCATTTCTCAACTCCTCCAGCAGTGGCCTTATCAGGAGGGCAGAAGTACTTGTTAGAGCTTTCAAGGAAATGATACAGGGAACAGACTGACATTGTTACCGTCCATAGAGAGCGATCTATTTAAGATAACATCGTTAAAGGCCCCAGTTACTAATTACGCTTTATTAGTTGGTGGATATGAGTTTTCTGAAGCAGCAGCATATGTAGAGCTATTGACAATACCAAATGCAGAACATGAAGTGTCACTATGAATATTAACGTTAGCATTTGAAATATATGACTGAAGGTGGTCAGCAGCTGCTGAAAGTATGGTCTTTTTTGAAGACAGTCAAATGTCCTTGTTCTTTTTCTCCATCTTTTCCCCCATGCAGTTAAACCGTTGGTAACAATGAAGGATATGGGCACTGGGGGATGCCTGAAGTGGTGGTAAAATCTTGACTGGTGCAAGAGATGGCTGGTTACTGAGTGTGCTAAATAAGCCCAGCATATCATAAATAAACCTCTATCCTTGTCTGAATTAATACTAACCTCTATACAAGCAAGAAGTGTGCACCTTCCCATAGCCTGCTGTGCAATCCCAGCCGCTCCAATTTGTTTGCTTAGTGTCCTAGAGCTGCTGAAGGGCTGCATCTCGCACCCTTCACAGGAGCTGCGTGTTTATCCACGGGAGGTCTCCTGCGTGGCTCTGTGGAGGGGGGTCTACGTTCCCCTACTGCTTGTGCATCCCCTACCTTCTCCCCGTGGGCTGATTTGGTGGGGTGAGGGGAGGCAGCTGTGTGGGCAGAAGGGTGGCTCTGGCCCCCGAGACCTGGGGGGGACTAATGTGGGGTCTTCCTTTCCCCAAGGCAATGAGGGAGGAGGTGGTGTGGGGCAGAGAGAAATGCGTCCTACCAACAGCCCCTGGAAAGCCCAGTCCCTGCCCACTGAAGGCTATTGCCCATCCCCAACCCCCTCAAACATCACTGCCCATGCCGCACACTCATCCCTCTGCCTGTTCCCTACTGCCTGCCTACTGCCCGCAACAGAAGGGAATTTGCCTGCGCAGCTTTGAGCCCGCTCTGGCATTTCCGAAGCTGCTGAAAAACCGTTTCTTACTGACTAGATGTGGTTATGAAAGCAAATGTATTACCTGCATCCCCGAGAGCAGGGAGACACAGGCACAGGTGAAAGTCCACTGGTTTGTGAGTGATGTACTTCGCATGTCCAAAGAATGTGACTCTGGGCTTATTTCTGAACACAGAAAGCTCAAAGGAATATTTTCTACAGCATCATATTCTTGAAACAGCTACACGCCCCCCCACCTCAGTCTTTGCTAATTCTCTTTCATTCTGCTGGTGAAAATCATTACTTAAAATACAGTTTAAAAAAGTCTAAACAGACGAATAGAAGAAAAAACTACCCATGACATCAGCAAAACAGATACTAATAGACAGATATCAAAGCGATGTTGCCTTCAGCTACACACTTGAAATACTGCTGACGTCAATCTGGGGCACATTTTAGCCTCCTATGCTTTGCATTTAGGAAGCTGAAGTACATTACACATAATTGGTTCCACCTACATACAATTTGTTGAGAAGAAAAGCAACAAGATGCAGGTTCTCACCACGACTGTAGGCACAAGACATATTCCTGACACCCCAGCAGCTTTCCTGCAGACCGGCCTCGGATGAGCACCCACAGGGGAGTGCTGGTAGGAGCTGCCACAACTGCGAGCCACCACCTCCTGGTCCTTTCCCACCTGGAGCCACCTGAACTGCACACAGGGACTGACCTCAGTATGTGCACAGGAGTGACCACGGTCCCATACCCACGTATCACATACAGCAGATGATGAGGGGGCCACAACTTTTCACCAGGGTAAAGTGACAGCACAAGGGGCAATGGTTTTAAACTGAAAGAGATTTCAGTATAGATTGGACATAAGGAAGAAATTTTTTACAGTTAGGGTGGTGAGACACTGGGGCAGGTTGCCCAGAGAAGTTGTGGATGCCCCATGCCTGGAAGTGTTCAAAGTTGGGTTGGACGGGGCTTTGAGCAACCTGGTGTAGTGAAAGATGTCCCTTCCTATGGCCTGTCATGAACTAGATGATCTTCAAAAGTCTTTTCCAACCCAAACCGTTCTATGATCCTATGAACTTTCACTTGCAGTTTTAGCCCAGGAGCTGAGCGGGTGATCTCCTGGACATTACAGGTGGCACAAGAAAATATTGATATTGCTGAATTGGGTTTTTCTTCACAGGTCTCCTGGTGCTCATGGCACTGACATACTGACTCAGCTGGATGCCAGAAAGCACCTGTTGTGGACACAGGACCAAGGAGGCACCAAGCCCAGGACACTTCAGCGCTTGGATCCCAGGTTCCTCATCTGACAGCATTAGCGATGGAAAAAATATATTGAAGGCCCTTTCTATGGAAGGTGTGACTGCTGGCTTGATCACTCTCACCAGAAAACAGGTTAATTGAAATAAATAATATTGCTACAGTATTTATAGCTGCACTAATGCCATCCCAGTGGACAGGTCAGGATCCCACATGAGCTAATAGGAGGAAAGGGAAGGAGGCAGGAGCACGCTGCTTTTCTGGTGGAGAGGAGCAGGGACTGCTCTTGGTAGCATGAGCCTTGCAGCAAGAGCCTTCATGCTGGCAGGGAGCTGGCAAAAGCTCTGGCTTGCCAGTGCTCCTACCCTCCTAGAAGGTCAGGACATAATTGTTTTCACACCCCTCCAGCACACTGCAAAGTCTCCCCCCTGGTCCTCCAGCAAATTTGTGTAGCAAGAGTTATCGGCCCACTCTTGCTGTGCTGTCTTGTACTCCCCAGGTGGAGATGGTAATGCCAGAGGGTTTCGTAAAAACCTTCATGCTTGTCTGCACATTTTGAGAAGCAAACGCCCAGTTGTCTGAGGCAATCCCACCAAAGTTATTCCCCTAGAGAGGCAGGAGATGCTGAAGCAGGCTGCAGAGAGGTAGCATGAAGACTTTCTGTCTTCCCACTACTGTTCTGCTCCTCTGGTTGTGATGTAGTAGGATATTCCACTTGTGCTGCCTCATTTTAAGGTGCTTCTCTTTCCAGTGGCTCTTTTTCCCAAGCAGATGAGCCCCCGGGCCCTCTCCAACTTCCAAACAGCAAGAGCCTTTCTTGAAGGAGACCCAAGTGGGGTGACTCAGGGAACCCCCAGAGAGTACCTGGACTGAGCTGACAGGCCCTAGTGTTTGTGTGTTGTTTCTCCAAGTTACTCTGTGATCCCCACCAAAAATAACTGCAGAGGGCCCATGACTGCCTTCAGCCATCCGCTCTCATGGCATCCACGCCAGCAGAGCCAGCTTCTCCTTCCCTTCACGCTTCCCTTCCAAACAGCCGCATACGGGTGAGCACTCCGACATCCTTCACACACTTTAGTGTGGCACAACCAGCAGAGTAGGAGAACAAAGCATGACCCTGAAGCAGTCACTGAATCAGATGAACCCTTTGCTCCATAGGGATCTCACGCAACAACTGATGTGGACCTACAGAGAAAAGGCTGTGTGTAAAGGCGATGTACCAGGCTCTGATTCTTCGCACACACTGGGAACCCCTGGCCTTTGATGAAGGCAGTGGGTGGTACAGGTAGGTTGGACCTTTGGAAATCAGATCTTTTACTGTTCGACTGCATCTCAAGGGAAGTTGGCCTTTATCTGAGGACAGCAGGCAGAAGAGGGAGGAATGAAGTTACGTTTGTGTTCAATCTGACCTACTAAACCAAACAGCCCAATGTGAGCGTTGCAATGTAATACTTTCACCTCCTACAGACTTGGATTTAAAAAAACAGTTTTGAAAACCTTCCTGTAGGTCTTGCTGAATCTTTTACTTGCTTGTGCCTTAAAAGAAACGTGCTGCTTTAGCTAACCCAAGCTGGGTCTGGTTGTCTCTTTGGGGAAATTCTGGCTGACCCTCTGGAAGGCTGTGTTACTTCTGCCCTGTCTGCTGGGGGACATGAACACCCTCGTCCAGATGAGAGCACTCCTCCTGCTGCATGGGGACACGGTACAACAAATACCCCAGCACACAGAGGGAAACCCAGAATGGGGAAATCCTCTCATAGCCAACCAGCGTTGTCCTCTCCGCCAGAGGGATGGTTCCTGGTCTCTTTATATAGTTTATACATAATAGACCTGGGTAGAAACAAACCTAGAAGGGAAGCATCGGCTGTCTGTAACACCCCTCCCTGCAAAAAACCCTGGTTAAGCCCTGGGACATGGGGTAGGAGCACTTTGAGGTGGAGGCCCTCTTCACCTCCACCCCCAAGGACTTCTCATTTCATTCCAGATCGAACATCTCTCTGCTCAAGATTCATTATCACTGTGAGGACTGCCGGCAAGCAGTTTTTAGCATTTTCAGTACAACCTGTGTCTCACAGAGGTCCTAAGGGGAAAACATGTCTGGCAGCTGCCATGTGTTCGGTGCTGCCCATGCCACCCATACACGCACCGCTCATCGCAGCTGCCCGTACACCCACTGCTCATAGCAGCCCAGAGGCCTTTTCTTGCTTTCTTTCTAGTATTTCTAGCTTGAATAACAGAATCATCTATCTTTACATTCTAGCAATTTGTAAAACATCAGTCAATTAATTAAGAGATGGGATAATCGCACAGACCAGAGCCATCACGGTGCTGGCATACCCGCCTACTAGGGAGACCGCTGTACTGCTGCCTGGAGAACTCCTCGTCCTCTCCCCGGTACTTCCCTGCAGTCATTGATTTTCTAGAAGTATTTGCCAGAAGAACGGGTTGTATTTTTCAGAGTTAAAGAAGAGGGGGACAGTCCGTTTTGCTAACAGCAGCATGCAATCCTCAGCTGCCTGGGGACAGATGAAGAGCCCCAGTCCCCAGCCTCTGCCACGCCGAGTCCCCCTCCTCCCTGCCAATAGCAGCGAGACGACACACCGCTTGTCTTTCCCTTGTCTCAGTGAGACATACTTGAGGGGCTGCCGCAAGCCCGTCACCAAGCCGGCCGGTGTAAACCATGCCAGGAGGGATCCTCAGACATGGCAAGCGAGGATTTATGACTGGAAGTCCGAGTCACTGCTTACTCCAAACAAGTAAACTGTGGCAGAGTGGGTGAATAATTCATGTTAAGTGGAAAGATATTCATGGATGCAACCACAAAATCCTTTCCATGGGTTTATCATCAGCTCTAAAAATAAATGCCTGCCTGCGCGTTTCTGTCTGCCTTTGATGACAGCAGAAATATTTGTAGGACTTTTATACATACGTCTAGCCTCAAAGCAGGAAGTGCGATTTAATGGGTTAGAGGAGCACCCAAAGAAATGCAAACGCTGTCCACACTCAGCCACTTGGATCGCAGCCGGGTGGGAAATGGGAAGCGGAGCCGGCTCTCAGCTTTGTGCAGAGCTGCAGCACGGTCCCCAAGGCAGGTGGGCTGGTCTCAGCAGCGGTATCACACCTGGTTATGGATGTTGACCTTAATTCCAACGACGTTGTCCACAGCAAAGGGCTCGGAGGTCAGACCAGCTGCAAGCCCCTGGGATATTCGCTTATATCAAGAGTGCGCCCTAGTTTAAGGATGTTTCTAAGAGAGCTACACCCCAGCAGAGCACTGCAAGGCAGATTGACCCCAACTAAGCCCCTAGCGCTGGTACCAGCGTTGGTATTTTCATGTCATACCTGGAATCAAAACATCCTGCCATTATTTAACCCTGCCCCACCTCTGACCATCCTCCCCGTGCTGAGGTTTAAGGGCCCCTAATGGAAGCTTCTCAGAAAAGACCCAGCATAAGCGTAATGAAGTACTATAAATAATCAGCAAAAATGAGCGCTGACGTGTGTTTTAATAGAGCTATTGGAGGAAGGACCTTTTTTTTAAATGGAAAATACAAACTAGGATGGAAATAAAATGAGATTCAGCCTAAAAAGACGCATAGTCCCCTCTGTACAGGGGAAGTGCTGTAAAAAAACCCGAACTATTTGAAGAGCTTGGGAGGGCAGTGATGTTAAAGAGACATCCCTGGGATTTGGGGCAAAGTCACTGACACTTGGCAGAGAGCGGGTTTTTCCATCTTCAGCTCTGAGAGATGGTTTTCACTCCCCAATACCTCAAGAAAAAAGAAAATGAAGAAAACTTTAAAATAAACAAGTATTGAAAAAGTTAGTTTGTGTCTTCTTTACCCATCCACCAGCACATACGAAGTGTGGAGAAACTTGATGAGCTTTGAGACTCTGCACTTCGCTCAGGTTTGATTCTAAAGCTGCTGCAGAAACAGCACCGAAGGAAGGCTGCAGGTGAGGCACAAAATTCGGGGAAAGCTTTTCCAAGGTACGGTCTCTCAGGTGAGAAAAGCTGTCCTGCAGCAAGGAGGAGCCGCTGGGCGCAGAGGGCGAGGAGAGGATCCCATGGAACCCCCCAGCATGGCAGCCGGCACCCCAGCACTTCAACGGGGACCGAGAGCCCAAACCCCACTCCTCTCTGAAGCAAAAGCAACCCGTCTGCTCAGCTCGTCAACCTCCTGGGCAGCTCCTGCTGACCTGTCTGCCATCGCCGATCTGCATTTAGTTCTTGCTCCTATGATAAATGTCAGAGGAAGAGGAAAACACCTCCACCTCTAGTTTCCCAGCCTTCAAAGCTCTGGGAAATGTACTTCTGCCCCAGGACATGGCTGGCAGCATCAGGAATGAGGGGAGGGGTGGTCCTGGGCCCCCGACAGCACAGCAGGGAGCCCCGGGCCGGGATGTCTGACAGCCACAGCCCCCTTAGACCTCCCGGTTAATC
>RSEF01000001.1:202614688-202644873 GCA_003993805.1 Himantopus leucocephalus | reverse complement strand
TTTTTCTGACAAGGGCAATTGGAAATTTCTGTAGAAAAAGGTAAGAAGAAACAAAGCTAAGTAAGTTCCGGTAAATGAAGACTGTAGTTTTCACATATCAAAACTTCTTTTAGTTACAAGGATGACCTTCATAGTAAGTCTATACATGATCATCTTAAACCTACAGCTGAGAGACCAGACTAAGTAGCACAATATAAAGTTCCTTTAATTTTAATAAGGGAATTATGAAGGTAACTAGGGGCCTCAGATACTTCAGGTTTTAAACTTTACAAACATCACCACAAAAAAGCAACCAAGCAATACAGACTTTCATCTGTATATGATCCAAATACATATGCAACAGTGCTTGTGGAAACACTGAGAGAGACATGGGAAACAAGCTGAGATGTCCTGTCTGGCTTCAAGCTGCTCCTCCAGAAGGATGCAGATCTTCTCTGTGGCTTGTGTTATACCTGCCAGTCCTATGAAGATGTCGAAGGGTATGGCAGAAGATCTGAAGTGGCATCAAATCCCTATGTGCTAACATCTGAATGCCACCTAAAGATATGCAATATGATTTATGACAAACTTTGGAGAACACAATTCAATTTAAACATTCACACATGTACCCGAACACCTAAAAATCACTATTTTCCTGCAGTTAAAGGCTACGGATGGGGGTATCACAACTACAAATAAGGCAGGGTAAAAACTGTTTGTAAAACTGGAAGTACATACATTCATTACAAACAGTAGTGTATACTCCAAGTGAAGAATGACTTGATACCAAATCATACATGGATATTGTAAACAGCTGCATCTTTGTCTGCTGATGCTGGACTCTTGTTCTTTGGTCAGCCTCTCTCTTATGTTAGTGCTGTAAACAATCCTATTTTTCTTTCCTTCTGTTTTCCCTCCCACAAGGTGGCGATCCAAGAAAACCCTTAGGTAACTCAGATGCGTATTTTATAGCAAGGTAGAGATTTGTTTGAGGAAATGGAAGTCAAGAAAAAACAGTATTTCAAAACACTCCCTTCTCCTCTACTTCAGAAACCAACAACTTACTTAAAAACTAACTCCAGAGAAGTACACCAGCAAAAACATGGCTGCCACCAAACTATTTTCATAACAACAATCTAGAAAGATTTATAATGCAGTGTATTTAAACACACTTGTCCCTCCACGGCTCAGGGTAGTTCGCTTAATACAGGAAATTCCAGATACTTTTTAGGTTTGAAAACACTGAGAAGCACAAAAGGCAGCTGGACTGACCATTCAGGCTCCACAAAGGATACAGTACTTACCTTTAGAGAACATACTTTATTTAATAGAATTTTTTTGCTCCAATATACAAAATAGGGGACTGTAGTCCCAATTAACATTTACATAGTTACACAGCAAATAATTTCCACCATTTACAACAACTGACAACTTTCCCACACTCCCCACTGTATTACAGCCAAGAAAAAATCCTATAATGTTTTACATACCAATCCATTATATTTTGTACTTCCCTGCCTCTTTTTTTTTTTTAAGTTGCAGTTTCTGATATCAGTTTAATTAAGAACTTACAATTATTTCAGCTGCACTAAAAGAAAAATGAAATATATAATTTGGAATACTATCTCAAGAACCCTATACAAAATAATAGTCAGTATCTTATAAAAATACATTGCAGGAGTAAAACCAGTGAAACAACAAAATGTTTTAATTTTTGTTAGGGTATAAAATACTCAACAACTAGCCTCAGCTTTTAACTACACAAAAAAAAAANGAATTAGCAAAAAGTAATGTGACAGTTCTTTTACAATACTGTACCTTTAGTATGCAAAGGACTTCATCATTCTAACATGCACCATTATCCAAATGACTCACCCCTTAACCCTTTTCCCCCTGAAAGCTGAAAAAAGGTTTTAAAATTATTTGAATCCTTTAAGAAAAATCCAATCATGTTTTCTGCATCTTCCACAATATTTAAGCTTTACTTTACAATGCTGGTAGTTTAATCATGATACATAATTTTATATAAAAGAATTCTAGCCAAATCAAGGCTTTAGAAACTTTGCATTTTACAAAAGCAATTTGTTACAGCATGACAGTTGCTAAATAGCCCAATTTATTTAGTGACCCTGTTAATGATTTGTTCAACTGAGTGAATAGGTGAAGTCATTTCCTGAGCTAAAAGATACAAGTAAGTAAATAGTCAGTTATAGCAGCAGACAGGAGACATTCTTTTTAAAAGTTGTAACAGTATCAATAAAATAACCTTAGAAAATTACAATAATGTAAAAATCAGTAACTGAAGAAGAGGGAGTGAGAAGGACATCCAAGACCTGATTGCCATGATCTGGAATGCACATCCCATGACCTTCCAGAAACTACATTCAGCTACTGTCAGACAACATACTGGTAAGTGGAAGAATGTCAAATCACAATAGTTCACCTTTCTTACAGATCAGGTGTTCTGTCAAGATTTAATTCTTAATGCTATTGTTTCACAGACCTAATGCAAGATAAACTGCTTAGTTTCAGAAATCTTCACTCTACAGGACTTAAGTGTTATTACTTTTAAAGGAATGTGGTATCTTCAGTCTCATGAGATTCCAAGCCTATTTCTTCTTATTATTCAGATGTAATTTATACTTGAGACCCTGAGTGGTTTTTGAGATAGTCACCCATGCCATTGGGAACAGAAGTGGATCCATTTTTAGGAGAGGGAATAATATTCTTAAAATGTTTTACTTTGATCCAAATCATTCTAGTTTGCTTAGAGTATGAACCATTAACAAATTATTAAAGAACTATAAAGACCAGTATACCACCACTGCACCATCATTTTCTTACGATATGCATTCTTAAAGACTTCTATATGACAGTTTGATCACTTTTTTCCACCCATTAATGGAAAGAGGATATTCTAATTTAATTAAATAAAGTACCTCACTTAGATACCAGTTCCTCTAGAAGGAAATCTCTCTTCTGTGTTATTAATTTTTTAGAGATATTGTAAGCATTGTTTTTAGAATTTATATTGGCTCTTCATAAACATTTAAACATAATTAGTTTTAATTGAAATTAATATATAAAATTTCCAATACTTGCTAGAATAAAGGACAATACACAAGATCCTAAGTTACAATAATTTATAAATAAAAATAAACTATTACAAACCAAATCTTTCCCCATACGGAGATTAAAAGCCATAATCTTGACTGATTGTTCCCGATCATACATTATAAATAACGTAAGCTTCTTCAGAGAAGCAAAACATACTTGCCTCCCTGACACCAGTTTATATCTTCAGTTAAACTACTACCATCAAGAAGGCAATTGAGTTGGGTCCAGATATATCTTCTTCCTTAGATGTTAACCCTCCCAACCTCATTCTTTTAAACTTAAGCACAGGAACCTAAGTTCACAGAGTCCTTTACCTTTTATACACAAAGTCTGTATAAAATACAGATTTCTAATGCTCCTATTGCACCAATCTGGCAGTGCAGTCAGAACCTGATTCAAATTCCACTGAAGTCCATGAAAGGCTCTCCAGTGACCTTAATGGGCTTTGAATTAGGACCACAGAGATAGTATTACCTAACAGAAAGCTCCTGCAAGAGTGGCTGGTATCTCTCTTTTTGCTTATGGGATGCAGTTGAGATATGTAGTCAGCATGATACCTGAGCAAATAAAATGAACATGATACAAAGGTTTTAAGAATCCCAAACGCTTTGCTTAGTTGTGTGCAAACTGTGCTACAGCCCCTGGAGCTCCCTGCTTTCCTTATTTTCAGTGCTTGCTCCATTCCAAGATAGAGAAGATGTGAGGCATAAAAATCTCTCTTCACTACAGCTCCCCCTCAATCCCGAGACTGATAGAAGAGGATGTAACCAGACTCAGAGTTCTTTGAGATGTCTGATGTCAACCCGTAGAATTCTTCAATAGCTTGTGCATCAATTTTCTGTATGTAAAAACCCAAAAATTTAAAGTAAGAATATCTTGCATATACATGACATTAAGTTCCATTCTAAAAACTGCTGTCAAACAAAAATAACTTCTGCATAATTACATAAAGTAACAAAACCCAAATAATTCTTAAACTTACTATGTTTTGGTTTCCCCTCTGCCATAAACTGCAGAGTGGAGCGGCTATACGTATTTTACATATAAGTTTTTAAGTATTAAGTGAACCTCCTGCAAATGCAGTCTTATGTGCATTGCTTGCACAAACTTAACACAGGAAAGTTTTAAAGACAACAATATCCCATTGAGACATTATATCAATATGAAGAACGTAAGTACAAGTGAGCTATCATTTCTAAATCTAAGCAGTGTAGGCCAATCAAGTGCAGAGGAGAATAAGGAGAAGGCAGAGAATGAAAGCTAACTTTTTCTATGTTTTTCACACAGAACGTTTGCTTGTGATCCTGTTTAGCTTAGAGAGCCTCCTATAACCAAGATTTTGGGGGAAAGATGCAAAACTTCTGTTGAGAAGGTGAAAAGAGTATTTCTGGTTTTCATTGTCATCATTTTCGGCTAAAAAAGAAACTGAAACTGAAAGAAAGCTCTCTTGCCACATTTTAAAATCAAAGCCAGTTAGGCTACAAACAACAAAAAGGTGGAAAGATAAATTTTCCTTCACTTAAGCAGATTTTATTTAATCTCATTCCCATTATTTGGAGTAAAACCTCTCTCAGGAAGGAGTGAGCCTTCCCACTTGATGAACCATGGGCCTAAAAGTCAATGACATGTTTTATATTTAAGAACAAAAAGTTTCTTTCCTCCTCTTTAGAAGGGCTAAGAGAAAAAAAAAATACATTACTGGCAGGTGTTACTTCTTTGGAACTGGAGAGATTGCCCCTGATGTTTGTGAAATTATGTGAGACCTACTACAGAGCTCTCTGTTTTCCCTGCAGGAAAGTGAACTTTTGACCCTGTCGAGACATTTCAATTTACTGTGTATCTTGATAAGACACAGAAGCAATCCTTTTACTTTCCTAACAGCTCTGTATATTTCCATGTTTGTCATTTCCTGTGTGAAAAAACGTCCATAACATAGCTTGGAGATAAGAACTCTTCAATACCCTTGACTGGTCCTGCCAATTAACAATGAAAGTCCAATACCTGTCTCACTCATTTTTCTTCTTTTCAATTATGCAGTTCTTGTGTATTGTAATGTAAATGTAAACTACTCATTTTATAGATTTAATTAATTCAAATAAAGTCAGGAAAAGGACTTGGACAGCACAATCATACTTCTGTTCATGCATAAGCATAGACAAGAGGGGAAAAAAGGAAGACAACAGAACACGCAAAAAAAAAAAAGAGACTATATATTATAGAGACACCAGTGGTTTCTGCTCTTTCTCTCAATAAAGAATAAAAGATAACTGCTAAAACAGGAAGATGACGAAGTCAAAACTGGTGAAGGGAATTCTGCTGTTCCAAGAAATTATTTAGAATTTTTTTTTTTTTCAATAAAAATTCCTGGAAGCATGGCAAATATTAGCAAGAGTACCACCAGAGGCAAAAGGCTCCTGTTTCTGGGATTAACTTTTAAATTCTAGGGTGAAATCTCAAAAATCTGAAGTCGCTTCCTATTTTGATACACCTTGTCTGAAACAATCCAGAATACTCAGTAAAACAGACTACCAGACTGATGCATTCCATTAACTCATAAGCTCCTAGAAAATATGAAACAAATGGCTTGCTCCAAGAAATTGCTCTCAGAAAAGAATTGCAGTAAAACCAATTTATCTATATCTTTGTTTGCCATGTCTTCTGGCCACAGGAATAGCTTATTAAACAAAGGTGAAAGACAGTGGCCATAAACAAAGAAGCTTCTTTCAAGAAGTATAAAAACCAAAATGCAATTCAAAGTATTGCACAGTGAAATTGTAAGGCATAGCTCTGCACTCACAGTTATTGCTCATTTAGACTGGGGTTGAACCCTCTTTTCATTAGCATACCAGTCCTTTTACTTTAAGTTACCATATACACAAGAGGGATGCACTCTGGTTGGTATGAGAAAAAGTCCAGGGTTACACAAATCTTACCTCAACAATATCATCATCAAAAAGCAACCAAAAATCATGACTCTTCACTATTGCAATATAATGTCCTCTGTTAGGGCCACTGTAAAATAAAATTAGAAAAGAACACAGGCAATAACACACATGTACGTACAAATGTATTTCATTAAATTCTTCTTTTCTTGTAGAAAAGCAATACTTAAAAGTAATTAAAATGGCTACCAGTACAATTTCTTTTGTGTGTTTCTTTTCTTTTTTTCCCTCCATTTATATTGTCTTCACGATGAGGTCTTACTTATCTCTACATTTAATATTGCGCTAAAAAAAGGATTATAATTTCGAATGAGGAATAAGCAGCACAGGCATTGAAAATACAAATGAAATTTAAAAGAAAAAAAAAAGAGACAGAGAAGTGAGATCAAGAAAAAAACCTGATATTTCATAGGGATAGAACAGATCCCAAACTATTTCTGATCTTCAGAAAGAGAAACCTGTAGAGCTGCTGTTCATTTACAGTCTCACTCAGGAATCTCCTTATCTGGTCCACTGTAAACAAAAACTGAATCAAACTGACAGTTTAGAAGTCTACAGAATCCTTGAGATTCTTGAAGAAGCAATAAAAAGGGCTCCCAATTAAATTAAAACTGTTATAATGCACAGCTCTTTAGTTTCTGGAACACAAGAAATCTCTCCATGACTATGACAGAACAAATAAAAAAACCCGAACTTTGAAAGTGTCGTATTTCTAATCAGGTTTCAAGTAAAGAAATAATACACTTTCCAAAATAGCTGAACCTTACAACTGAAATTGAACAACTAGTTAAAGCAGTTCTGGAACTGCCTTAACCGGCTAACAGCACTCATACAGAGTGAAGGTTGCCATCTGTGAGGGACATGTCTGTGTGCCAAATCACATAACCCAATGAAAACAGGGTTCATTTCCTGCCATGGCTCTGAGAAAGGGTAAGTTTCCAAGACTGCAGCTTGAATGAGGGAGCCAGAAATGGTCAGAATTGGACAGAATGGTCAGATATGGACAGGTACTATTGTCCCTAAAATCCAGAACAAGAGCGTTCCAGAAGACTATGGCACAAAGACAAACCATCCTGGCCAACTTGAGATCTGCTCATCCTATCTCTACTCTTATCCTATGTCTGTCTAAGGAGGAATAGGGGTGGGGGTGGAACAAAGGGCAAGAACTGGCAACCAGAGGGCAGGTCTGCCATTTTGAAGGACTTCAAAAAATTGGAAGAATGGGCTGATAAGAATCTCATGAAGTTTAACAAGTAAGAATGCAAAGTCTTGTGCCAGAATAACTCCATACAACAGCACCAGGTACAAACCAAATGGCTAGGTGAGCCCAGGAGTTCAACAAGTCGAGCTGTTAGCTAGCAGTGCATCATTTTGGTAACAGGGCTGAGCGTATGTGGAGCTATACTGTAAGAGTAGAGTCAGCAGTGAAGTGATAATTACCACCACTCTGCATTCTGGGACCCAGAACTGGACATGGGATTCTAAACACAACCTTTCCAGTATAAGGGAGAGACTGATAATCTGGAGGAAGTCCACTGGCAGGCCGCTACATTTGTCAGAGGGCTACAGCACCAGATGGATTAAGAGAGGCTGAGGGAGCTGGTTTTATTCAACCTGGAGAAGACTCAATGAGGAATCCAATTGCTGTCTTCCATACCCCAAACAGAAGAGTTAGAAAGAAATCAGAGCCAGGCTCTTCTCAGAAATGCAAGGTGAAAGGACAAGAGAGAGTGGTCACAAACTTCAGCAAGGGAAATTCTGCCCAGACTTGTGTGTGTGTGTGTGTAAATCACTGTGAGAACACTGATGGACTGGAACAAATTGCCCAAAGAGGCAGTGAAATCAGCATTCCTAGTCACAAAACCAAGCCCAGTGCAGCTTAATCTAAGGTTAAAGCTAGCCCTGCTTCAAGCTTTCAGTAGTTGACCTCACATTGTAAATTATTCTACGATTCTAGATGTTAAATCATCATTTTCAACTTTGGGGCTTTTATCTACTCAGTAAGCAGTTTGCAGAGCAGCCCTGATTTTACGACTTGAAGCCACAAGAACATTTATTGAACATAAAAAAATCAAATACAAATTGAAGCAAAGTAATCTACAAAACTCATATGGATGTATTTCTGTTGCTCAAGCCTTAAAAAAAAACCCAAACAGCATCCTAAAGGAAATACTTTATAAAGGAATCTGTTCTATAATGCTTTCCTTCCTAAGAATTTTTTTTTAAATGATCTTTACATTTTATTAGAGTTATATGATATTGCGTGTTTTGTGGGGTTTTTAAAAACATAGTTCAGTTCATACAAAGATCTGTCATGTGAGATACACTGTTATCACTTTTCACAATGAACTATCGTGGGAATAAAGCCACATGTTCTATCAGGATTGGTAACATGTCCCCACAATACTTACTTTCCCAAGAAACTTTTCTGTTAAGAGGTCTTTAAATGCTATTAAGAGTTATGTGATATTAGGTGTTTTGTTTTTTCAACATAGTTAACCTTATACAAAAATCCCTTGTGTAAAACAGAGTTATTACCTTCCACAATGAACTACCACAGCAACAAGGTCATACATTCTGTCAGGATTGGTGGCATCTCCTGAGGTGTTAAATAAACGAAGCTCTAAAGGAAAAACTACTCTATAAGAGAGTTTTGTGTATCGATGCAGTTGATCCATGTATTTAAATCTCTTCAAATGGAGAGCTAGAATCATAGGCAGCTTTTTCACCTTCATCCTGAAAAAAAACGAACAATCAACACTATTTCCAATATCCAACCAAAACATTCAGTTGGTATAAACAAACAGGAAACCCGTCTTACTGAAGTCTTTAAAAATTTTTGCAAGCATTAAAAGAGGCTCAAATAATCAGCTGTTTAACAAATATTGAACATGTCCTGTGTTGCTAAAGACAGACTTTAACAACTGAGAGACTTGCAAATGTATTTAGTAAGAATAGCCATGATGAACCCACATAATAATTTAGACATAATGACTGCATAGCACAGAATTAAATTTTTAAATATATCTCCCCAGAGCTTTCCTGAGTTCCCAAAACCCAAGCCTAGATCCCACTTGGTAGACAGTGGAGGTATTGCAACAAAGCTGTTCCAGAGATCCTGTTCCAGCTGAATTTCTCAGCAAACCAGCCAAGCCAAACAAGCTTTTTAAAATAGGCTTTGTTAGACCACTTTGTTACATATGTATTACTCCAAGTTTTCATATCAAGGCATTAATTCAACATAGCCAAGGGGTACAAATAGCCCACTGTTATTCACCTTACCTCACGCTACCCAAACAAAATAATGCTGTGCTCCAGCACAATAATTTTGTACAAATGTTGCAGCATTATTTCATGGCAGTCAAAGCCAGAAAGTGATAATCTAGTTTTACTGAGGGCTCACTGGCCCCTTTCCCTAGTTTGAGGTATTGAGATCTCACATCAGTGCCTGCAAATCCTCAACCACAGCTGGCCTGGCAGCAAACACAGACTTCCACTCTCTGGGCAATAAATTTGCCCATCCTAACAGTTCAACCAAGCTAGAGTGCTCTGCTTCTTGACACAGCTAATTGCCTTAGATCAGCACTGTACTGAATTTTTCAAACTGTTTTCAGCCCTGAAAGGCAGCTCAAAAGTCTCAACAACACAGCCCGAGTTTCAGACATGTCTACTAAGACCATATTTTCAGAATTTCAGGAAATATGTTCGCACAAGACAATCCTTTTTCAAAAGATAGGGGGCTAGGGACAAAATCCTTGAAAACTTATCTTCCTTCCCTTTTTCTCATTAAACCTAGACTGATAGTAACCTGTAGGAAATCCTGATAGACTCAAATTTTCTCCACAGCCCACAAGGGAACTAGGAAGTGAAAAAAGCTGCAGAAGAGCAGAACGATGGCAGAATCAACTATTTTTAGGGAGAGTTACATTTTTATTATATTACTGAGATATGGATATGATTTCTGCTCTATTTCTTTTTTCAAAATGAAAGTGCTCTTCTCATAATGCAACTGTGTTTGATAATAGGAGCTCTTTCACTGGGGAAGAAATTCAGTATACCACCTTTGTTAGTTGAGTAGACACTATCACAGATAAGCTCCATGTTATAAAGATGGAAGAAAATTATGACTGCAGTGAAACTGAACTTCAGCCCCACATGAAACGCAAAATATAAACACTGAAAGCTGTGTTTTGCCGATATGGCAGTGCCTACAGTACAGATTTATGTCAACACAGCTTGTATTGGTCAGGGATCACATTACCTCCCACACAGAAATAAGAGCTAAAGCAACAGAAAACAACAGGAGAGACCTGGCTTCACAACCCTCTAATACACACCAATTAGTAAGCTTAGGCAACCTGTAAAGGCAGACTTGGCAGATGAGATATGCCAAAAACCACGTGCTGAATCTACGGTAAACCGAATAACCAGAATCAGTGGTATAACCAGTAGAGCATGTCAGTGTTCCCATCCCTTCAACTCAGCAGCCTAATTCTCTCTCAGATAACAAATACCACACAGCACACAAAATCAGAGGTTTTTCAAAGGTGTAAACAAGACTAGAAGAATTATTAGGCAGACGAGAATTGTTTTTAAATATAATGAATTTCAGGCTTCCACAGAGCTTCTGATGTTTTTCAGGAACACTGTTAAGCAGAAGTTTAGCACAACTAACTGCACACTTTTAAGAAACCAGAAACTCAGTTAACAGAAAAAGTTACAAGCCTCATTCTGCCTGAATCAGATATAAGTGCTATCAAACTGATTCTTAAAGCAACTGAAAAAAATATTTTATTATCAAGACAAAACCAAGTTTAAAAATACCACATGAAATCAGTGGCTTCTCATCATTACCCACAATCTTTGTTTAGTCACTGGCAGTTTGTTTTAACTTGTCTTTTCAACTAACTTTTGGTGTTAAGACCATTCTTTTTCTCATTTGTAAAATAAATAATGATCAAAGGAGTCCCCAAATGCTTTTCATAGATTCTCATTACTCATTGAGTAAACTCATTGAATTCAAGCAAGAGGAATGCAAAGCTACTCTTAAGTGGAAGGAGAGTGAGAAAAATTAAGGCAAAAAGAATGTTCTCATGCACACACACAAGGAAATACAAGAGTATTTTCATGAAATGCATGGGTTATTTTTTTCCCTCCCTGAGTCTGATGTACCTTTTATGTGCTTCTTGCTTACTGCGACATTCTTCACAGTAATATTTGTATTCACTGCACAGAGTTTCGGTATTGCTGAAACCCCTGGATTAAAAAAAAAACAAAAAAAGAAATGCTATAGATACTAGTTTCTTATGTGAACTATATATATAAACAAGTACAATATAAACATAATTTTATAATCTTAAGTCTACATAAGCTAAAATTTGCTAAGCTTGTGAGCTTTTAGTTTTACTTCCTGCTTTCTAGGTAACCAACAATAGACAAATTACGAAAATTCAGATTTTTTCATCTACCTTAAACAATGAGTGATTGAAGTATTCTGCTCCACATCAACTGAAAGGTCTAAGAAGTCTTCATCTTTGCTGCTTATCTGCAGGAAAAAAGAACCAATAGATTATAGGTAAAACTAGTTACACTAATTTACCTCTGGTTTCAGTACCATTTTCTATTGACAGAATGCATCTTTTACCTTGTAACAGCCTTTTAGAAATTGTTACAAGTGGCCTTTCTATTTCAGAGATTTGCTAGATCTGTTTCTGATTTTGTTCAGGTATAGGGAAGTGTATATGTGTCTATGGGGGTATATAATACCAGTTGTCATTGTGGTGTGATTTCAGCTCAACAACATTAATGCCAAGTTCCTTCTACACCTCACTCTTTTCAAAAGAATTCAATCACTGGGACTCTTCTATTTAGTGCTCTCACCTCTGTTCTTCACCTATGATTCCCTCCAACCGAAAGCTGTGCACTTGTATATCATAGTGTCCCTAAGAAAGAGCACAAATATTTTGAAGCCTCTTCCTGCCTAGATTCATACTCTTAAATGAGCAGCAGATAGCAAATTTGTTGGTAAATGAGAGCTTGGAACTTGGTCTGATAGAGGCAGAATAGTACATAGCCATTTCTTACAAAAATGCAAGAATAACAATTAAAGTAAAAAATAAATTCCTAGAAGCAGAGAATAAATTCCATCACAAATCCTGAAAAATGGTGATGGATGAAATCCACAGCTACCCTGAAAATCAACTATGTTATTACAATGTTTAGGAAACGGCAACCTTAACTTTTGTCTGCTAGTGTTTCCCCTCTGTATCTACAGATACTCAATGCCACTGACGAAAATTTCCTCTCCCTTTTGACTCCCAGGTACAAAAGTTAATGCTTTTAGAACAGATGCCTGGCTGGAGTTTCTTGATTGAAAGCAGGGAAAGTTAAACAGCTACAGGAGAACTAAGGTAAGCTGATCTTTAAAACACATGAGATTTATGTTCCCTTTTCAACTCAGAATAAAAATATATTTGGAAAGTTTTCTCTGATTATCAAGAGATGAGAAACACACGGTTGCTAAGGGCAGCATACCTGAGGAATAAAAAGAAAAATACAAGTGGTCAAGACAACTATTTTTGAGAATTAATATCCCATTCAAACCACTTCTGGAATTATCAAGCTTGAGTTTATAACACTAAGAACTCTGGTGGAAAACAGCTTAGCCTAGAGATTAAGAACGGCACAGAAAAAAAAAGTCAGTTCTAGAAAATACTCTGCTGCAGTCTTCAGCTAGGACAGCTGGAATTAAGGAGTCATGTGATCAGCGCTATTCAGACATGCAATTAGATACTTCTTCCTCTCTTGGTCTAATCAGAGAAAATTCCATGAAACAATAAAAGATTTCACAGGCAGCTTTATCCCACGCCAAAGCTCTAAGGGCAGGGAAGAGATGGAGAAGAGGAAAGGGATGTGTTGTACTTGGTTAAGAGATTGGTACTGAAACCAGAAGTTCGCAAAAGCAATTCTTCCATTCTTAGTGGTAATACCAATAACACTGCTTTAAAGAACCTCTCTCACCTTAGCCAGTCCATTGTGCACTTAGGATCATGAGGAACCATTAAAGGCTTTATTGAAAGAATAGCAAAATAGATTTTTTCCATCTATGTTGATAATTTAGAAATTGCTATTCTTAATTTTTAAGATGTTTTGAACATTAGTATTTGAACAGTACTTCTTTTTAACACTAACTCATACAGTTTCAATTAAAAAAAAAGAAAAATTATAAAAAAGTCACCCTGCACTCTAACCAGCCCCTCCTTTGTGTAGAGGTTCTGTGTCAAATAAACATCACTAAGGTCCTTAAAGTTGCTAATGCATTTAAATCATCTATAGAATGAAAAAAAGCTGGACATGGTCAGAAAATCTCCTCACTTGTGGAATCAAACCCTGATGTGTTCAGAAAGCAATCTGAGTGCTCCTAATATGAGCATCTGAATAACAGTGAAGAATTCGGGTGTTCCAACATTCTGGCTAAAGGTGATGGTGTGTTGTTCTCACATCAAGTATGTAACCTGCACTCAAACAGCTCAGCTGTGCTCTGATGACCAATGCCACACAGAACAGAAAACTCAGAAGGCTAACACTCATGGAATCTGTATTTCTTTCAGTTTGGAATTTCACTAGCAATGTGAAGCAGCTCACTGCTCCCATGTGTGCTAAGACAGAAACTATTTTTAAATGAAGCTGAAACAAATGGTATGATTTATCTTGGTTTCAAAAAAAAAAAAAAAAAAAAGATTAAAAAAAAGTAGGGCATAATTAAGTCTTCTATAGTGCTCCTGTAAGAGAAACCACTGAGATTTTTATGCCTTGTAGATTTTTATGCCAAAGATTTTTATGCCTTGTAGAGTCATTTGAATTCAAGAGCAAGACTATCAGCTGGAGAAAAACATTATCGGTATGTTTGGTGCTTTTGACCCAAGACAATTTCCTATTTTTCTCTGTAGAAGTACTGCCCAGTTTCAGTCATTTCAAATTCAATCTTAATGAAGTCAATTACATTATTTTATGGTATGCTTATTCTTTCATTAAATTGTGAGAGAAATCTGTAGAACCAATGGACTTCTAGATCATTTTTATCAATTAGCCACAAAACTTTGTAATATTTACATCATCATACTGCCTCTGTCAAGGAAGGGGGAAAGTATGATATCAACAAATCACATTAAAAGCATGTAAAGACAACTTACAATCCGTTTTGTAACTTAATTCTTTTATACTGTGGCTTGACCCATGACAAAATTCTTTGTTAAAGAATCATATATATGTCCCTTATATCCCACTGTCCATACTTAAACTGAGGATAAATCTTCAGTCAGTTTATTTTTTATCTTAAAGATGGGCTAATAGCACAGTGTGTCCTGGAAAGAAGTTCTTTTCTATAATCAGGACAATTGAAATCAGAATAAAATCTTGCTATGCTGACTTTAGGAACATTGAGTAGGTTTGGCCAATTAGAAGATCATCATTCTCACTTAGAGCAAAAATATATTACACTTTGTATTTAAGTATGCATTAAATTCTAAATTTAAATAAGAAATATACTAAGGTTATTGTCTTATCATTAAGAAGCACTAATTCATCCACTATTGCTGTGTAATCTACATGAGCTACATCCAAGTACTCCTGACATTAAGTTGTATTTCTAAACACAGAAAGACTCTAAACACCAACAGCTTCCAATAAACATTAAAAAAACATATATGCTCACTATATTTGAAAACAAAACACTATTCACAGTAATACTGCCTGTTTAATGTGTCTAAATGTATATTTAAGTGCCCATTTTTAGGTCACTGTTTTAATTAGACACAAGCTGATGTATTGAATAGACAGAAGCTGATAGGGCTTGGAAAACAGGCACTAATACACTACAAGAAGTGTATTAGAACAACGAATTTAAAATTCAACTGGCCAAGGAGGCACAGTGGTAGACAGACACAGCATATCCTCTTCAGCAACAGCTAACAGAAAAATAGAACTGAGCATTAATAGTAAAACTCTCAAAGTTGTGATAGGCCTGATAACTAATAATGCTGGCAAAGAGCATATCAGAATTTTAAAATTGTGTTAAGGACTGTACCTAGACAGTGGTCATTCACTATGCCATAGTGAGGAAAGGTAATGATGTCAGTCATGTTAAGAGACTAAGCTGAACTCATGTTTCAAGAAGAAAAAAAAGCAGTTCAAGAACTAAAAGAGAAGCAATTGACAGTTGCCATGAAATAGTTATTAGGGAATGGAAATCTACCAGAAAAAAGATATGGTAGCTAGAAATCAGCATCTAAATTACTCAAAATACCAAGATCTACTGAGGTCTGTAGTTACATTACATACGGCATTAGGAAACTATTTTCTTTGAAAAGGGGTATTTCTAGAAGACAGAGAAAATTACATGTGAAATATATAGATTTAATCTGATTAATTCCTCCTTTCCAACGTCATGCTGAAATGTGTGCATTACCTGATTAAGTTAAGGAAAATAGGTATGAAGAGTCATACAAAAAATACAGTCATTTAGCTTTTTACAATATCTAAGGCATAGATCACGACAGAATTACTGTAATTTTCAAATTGTGCTGCTTTTTCTCTTTCGCAAGCAGGTAAAATTCAATTATGAGTTTTTCTGAAACATATGCTTTCTGTTATTGGGGAACTATTCTCAAAGAAAATTTTAGTACAGCTTACTCAAAGAAGGAGTTTATTTCTCAGGGTCTAGTATTAGAAGAAATCCTGTGGACAGACATTTAGGAAAGGATTACTTTTCCTGCACATTAAGTTATGTTCTTTGAGAATCTCAGTCTATTGTCTCAGTGCCAAAAGCCAACCACAGTATCTTGATTACAACGGCTTTAAATTTAAAAACTAGAAATAAGTGGAAACTGATTCAGAATACTTATTTATGGAATGTATCACTAGGCATGACATTAAGTTATTAAGACATAAATTTGAGAACTCCTCCACATCCCCAAGTAGCAGGCTTCATTGCTCTTAGGAATACACCAATTTAGAATTTTCTAATCTAAATTTTGAAGTTGATTGTGATCACACTGACAAAAAAAATCAATTGGGCATTTTCCTAATACTGACTAAAAGTCTCTTCCTACAATTCATGCATCAGCTGCTGAAATTTTCTCACTAACAAAGAAAAAATGCAAATGTTCAGACAAACATAAGATTTCAAAAGAAATAAACTAATCTAGTATGTTAGTCTGTTGAGATAAATGAATCATAAAACATGGAGTTCTGAAACATGGAAGAATTCATTTTACGAAGTGTACATAGACTTACAGTTTCACACGTAAGACATCTGGTTTCATTAGTTAATGTTCCCTGAAAGATTTCATGAACCCAGGTCGGGTCTGGCGGGCTGTTGTTTTCATTGTCAATGTTGCCATTAGGTAAGCGACCATTTTGTTTCTCTTGTTTTCTTTCCTCTTGCAAGATATCCGCAATTGTATTTAATAGATAGTTTAAGAACTCATGTGCATCCTGCTGCATGTAGTTATCAAAAAGCTCTGCAAGATAAAACAACAGAAGATTTTTTTAATTAATCAGTTAATGCTATACTACAAAACAGTTTTTAAAAGAAGTCGAATTTCAAAACCAGTCTTTATTTCATGTCTCGGATCATTCGTGACAATATAACACCAACCCAAATTGCATACTTCATAAACTAGGCCAAAAATTTAGGTGATGGGAAGAGGGGAGGGCAAGTCAGCTTACATTCACAGAAATCTCTCAGCTGATCAGAATTAACAGAAGAGTGAACCATTCTGCAAGAAAACAAGGGCATGATTCAACTACCTAAACACAGGTGTACGCATAGCACCACCTGAAATATTATATCTTATCCTGTCCAGTCTCCAGATGCCAGGCCATGATGATTTGGATCTCCTACAGGGGCTGTGCTATCTCTGCCAAGCTTAGGTCAACACCTTGGATAACACAGGGCACCTCAAATGGTATTAGATGTTGGTATTTTCCAGAAATTAACTGAGAACTTATGACAGGAAATGTTCCGTCATCTATATGTTCTATCACAGGAAGAACATGAACAATAAATGCTCAAAACATTGCTTTATTTATTTTCACTTTTAGGGTTTAAAATCCATTGCTGCTCTGTCAATAAGCACAGTGTCATCAATACTAGCAATGAAAATGATCAAGATTAAGACCAAAAACTTAAAGATGCTGATATTTTAAAACAACTATTTTCTTTCTCAAAGCTCTTTAAGTAAAGTAGAAGTTGTAGAAGGCAAGTCAAATTAGGCTAAAGTTCTAGCCACAGCAAGAGCAAACAGATTTCAAATTAGGACTTCAAGTAATAAATAGATTTGTCTTTCAAGATCTGAAATACCGCTTCTGGTGATTGGTATATGTGGCACCTTTATTACTGATGGACTTGTTGGATAGATAATAATGGATTCACCATGCTTTCTGTTTCATGTTCTCAGTTTGACAACGTTTCTAAGCATAATAGTTTTAGGATTAATTCAGTGGAAGGAGAACAGTTTCACTGGCACATACTTGTGATGTATAGCAATGATACAGATTAAAACATAAAGTTGAACTCTCCTTCTTACAAGTCTACTCTCTTGTTTATGTTCAAATTGGTACTACCCTGAAAACATCGTTTACTGTATTCCCCTGGGATATCGACCTGAGAAATACTCTGCTGTTATAAATCCTTACATTAGGAATGGGACTAAGAAAACCTCAAAAGCATTGAATCAGACTTAGTAATAGTTACCTCTTCTCTCTCTGACCAGGAATTGCTATAAGGACATTTACTTGCCAATTTAAAAAGCATTCTATATCACTGGCTAATATCACACAAGTCTTAATGTGCAATTACTTCAATTAATTCTAACTTGCAATTTGCTTGTAGTCCAAGAATATACTAAGAGACTGGCCTTCAGTGGAGGGATAGTTCCCAGGACTGGAAAGATGAATGAAAAAGATACTCAGTGAAGTTTAAGTTTTGAATTGCATACAGGGATTATATGGAAGCTTTACTATCACTCACTTGATGGCATCCAGGAGGGAGTAAACTCCAAATAGAAAAAAAATAAAAATACTGAGTTATTAGCAAAGTAGGGAGAATTTGATACTAATCTAGACCATTCGGAGAGGTTAAGTAGTGCAATAGGTCAGCCAAGAGTATGAACCAAGTAGTTTATTTAATGAACTACTACACTATTTTTGAAAAGTAAGAGTAAGTTCAATCTAGCCAACTATAAGGTCTTTATTTTATCAAGTAAGTCAAGAACAAGAGCTACAAGTCTCTTGAGGTAAAACACTTCAGAGATTCTTCACAGTGTTACATCATGGACCTCTCAGAGCTATATGGCCAGTCAGTAAATTAGCATTAAGTACAACAGAACGAAAGCTACACATTGTTCATTTTATGATTAGAAGAAATTTAAGCAAACATAACAGTATACCTTCATCTGACTTCAAGCCAGCAGCTGCTTCCCAGCCAGTTAAACTTTAAGGTCATTAATATACGTATGTTGCATTCTGATTTTGAAAATAAAGATGGAATAGCAGCACTGTAGTCTGGAATACATTAAGATTATGTCCTCAGTCATCACCCTGGCATAGCTGGATACTGACTGGAACAGAATCTAGATTGGTGTTGCTTACCTACCTGATTCTTTAGCTAACTCTTCTTTAAAGCTCAAAACTATATACCTTTATAATAGCACTTAATAGCATATATGATGTCCTGACAGTTTAGCTGCCTGACAACTTAGCCATTTATTTGTAGAAAAGATGAGTGTAATCATTAAATGAGACCCCAAAAGCCAACAAGAGCTGAACTTTCACATCTGATTTCTCTAATGAAGATTTTCCAATTGCCTTCTCCTGCTCAGAATTTTAACGTCATGACATAATTAAGCATTAAAAAGAACACTTCCTAAAAGGAACTTAATGGCTCCTGTGGTTTACTTTCTGCTTTCCACCTGAACCATTCTTCACGTTTGTCATAGTTAGTCAACATTCATTGACATAATGAACTATTTCTGTAAATGCATCAACATACAAGCATACCAACTCAAGTATACTTACCGAAGAACTGAATGACAGTTTTCTATTCTGCATAGGTAAGAGGCTGTACATTACCTGAGAGCTTTTTTTTAACAATTAATGTTATTACAACTCGCATTTACTGGAGGGGTCACTTCAAATTAGGAATGTCATTATACTACTTTAGTTCTTGCTTTTACTACAGAGATGGTCATCATAACATTTAAACACTCTTTCAGTCTGCATATATAGTCTTGGAGAGATTATAACAGTGGGAACATGTCTATTGCAGCAGTGTTAAATATGGTACCTCATACAGATTATTATTATTAAAAGTTTTCATTTCTATTTTAACATTGAATTATTTTCTAAAGCATTTCCACCAATTAGCCCTGCAGATAAGAAACAAGAAATGTTAAAAATCTCGGTAAATCTCTTGGAATTTAGGATACCAATTACAGTAAAAAAAATAGCCAAAATTAGTTAGTGATTTTAAAATTCATTGATCCTTTTAAAAGTAGGTCAAGTTAAGTATTGCATAAATTCTAAGGAATTTAAAAATTTGTGGGTTTTTAAGCTTCCCTTGCAGGGAAGTCTTAATGTCCTTTCCACACACTCAGTTCGGGAGACTGACTCCTGCATTCAGAGAGTAATGTTTTTTTTAAACACAGAACAAAAGTTTTAGAGTGAATTTTGATTATAAAAATACAATTCATAGAGAGGCAAAATTAGCAAGCAATTTCATTAGCAGCCACTGACAATACACTCAGTTCTACATGAAGACAGACAGACAAGGATTCTCTCTCAAAACGGCTCCAGGGTTACACCCCTATTCTAGGGTCACCTCTTCTTTATACTTCAGGACCAAGAACACTTTCCATGCATAACAAATATGTAGGTATTCCACTATGTCATCTTCGGAATTATATCATAATTCCTAAGATTATTACACAAGAAAAAGAAAAAAAGTTACCATTTTCTTTTCGTAATCTTGTTATAAATTTCTTGGGAGGTATTACTCCGACTTTTTTCTTCTGGGTGGCTATACTGTGGAAGAGATCAGCTAAGCATGTAAGGAGATTCTCTTTTTTTCTTGGTTGACTCTTGTATGCCAAGACTTTGTCTCGAAATGGTCGACAAAAATAAAGTGCCTGAAGAACTGAATTGCAGTAGCATGTATTCCCAAACTATAAAATAAAAGAGAGATTTATTAGCGTCCATTGTATTACTGTAGAAAGGTAAAATTAAATCTAAAGTATAAGAGAATGCATTATCAGGAGCAAATTTTCTGCAAGTCGTTTCTTCTTGACTTTAAGATAGTAAACCATACTTCTGTTTTACAAGGACTAAGAAGTACACTGTAAGTAAACGCAAGAAAAACCTAAGTAAATTTGAACAATACTATATGATTTTGTCTCACTTGTAAATTTAATTTCTTAGTAATATTTTGCATTTACTTGGGTCAATGTTCAACAAATACCACCAATTTCACAGCTCACAAAATATGCCTAGGTAAAAATATCTATCCATATACCACAAGTCAGCCACAACAGTGAAGAACAGGCACAGCATGACCTTGTACTGTGAAGAAATTCAGCTGTAAATTGAGTGCTCCTCAGACACTTCAGAAATTGGATTTTCCAAATCTTATTAGTTGCAATCAAAGTCAGAAATAACTGCTTTAACTTGTTCCTACATTTTCAGTTCTCATTTTAGGGTGACAGGATTGGCATTCAGGAGTTTTCTTAAAACAATACAACATGGCTTATTTAGCTATGGCAGAGTTGGTAGTTTCAAATCGAGACTGAAAGGAAAAGAATGCACAATTCGGACATGAGCATTTTGAAGGAGGCAAGCCACTAAATTGAAAGGGGACAGCTAGAAAAGCATTTGTAACCTCCTTTGTACCAGGACACTCCAGATGTCCCTCTTGCCCAGACTCCTTCCAGCTCTTTGGCACTTGAGTCTTTTGATCACTGACACTGTCTCCAGCTCACCCCAACACTGCAAACCTCCCCATCACCTCTGCGAAGGCATCATGAGCTGTCAGTGCACAGAGCCACTCTCATTTTATGTTGCCCTCCTCCAGCGAAACCTATTATCTAACACTGAAAGTGTGAGAAAAATCTTTATAAGGCCCTCAGCAAGTAATCCAACCTTTCAGCTGCAGTCACTCAACCTGCAAATTGAAGCACATACCTACTACACACATCCTGTAAAATGTGAAAATAATGTTTACATTTTATAAATATAGTACTTTTTATTATATATTTTTATATTATATTTATATTTTACATTTTATATAAAGACAGCAGCATACATGAGTAGCAAATTCTAAAACTATATTGTGATGGGGAGACTTACATAGCAAAAAGAGTGTATTTAGAGATATTTTAAGAGCAGGTTCTTTCAATAGAGACAAAGAACTAAAAGCTTTTACATCTTGGGAATAACAGGGAAGTAACTGGTTTTTGCTGTCTCCTAATTAAGACAATGACAAACAAGAGCACCATGCAATTTAATCACAAAACTGGAAAGTAAATTGTTTTCCTTTATTTTAAATTAATGAAATATGAAGAACAACTTTTAAATACCCAAGACACACTCAAAGAATGAGTAAGAGGTGTATTTTTTAAAAGATATTAATTACTCTTAAGAGTAAATGTTAAAAAGTGAGGAAATTAATGCCCGTTATTTTTAATTCCTTAAGCTAGGGTAAATGCTTATATTGGCTTCTTTGTGGTCCAAATCTGCACTCAAGTAGGTCAACTAACTTAAGAGGAAAACCAGCGCTTTTTTCCTTAAAGGAAGCACATGAAATCCCACAGTAGTTTATGTCAAAACATTTAATATTGTAAGCTAAGTATTTATGAGTTTATAATTAGAAATAGCCATAGAAGAGAACTACATTAAAATGTTAAAAGAGTTCTTAAAATTAAATCAAATGGGAAGAGTGCTAAAATGTCTACAGCAAGCGTCAAAAGATGAAAAGGCAGCAAATTAGAAATTTCATAACATTCCATTTTTAAAAAGGAACAGTCTGATGATAAATTTATTAGAATGGCAAACATGCAGTGAGAGATGACCAAAATATAAAGCAACAGAGAACTCAGAACACCAAAAAAAATTCAGACTAATTTAATATGAATGTATGTTAACCTACATACCTGTGGGTAGGAAATAAAAGCAAGCTGATTAAGTTCATAAAAGGTTTTCTTCAACCAAATTCAGAAAGACAGTAGGCAATAGAAGATTGTTTGAAAACAAACTCCAGAAGCAAATTTAATTAGTTCATATTTGTTTTATATCTAAAGCATCAGACTTCATCACTTCAAAACCTAAAATATTTTCAAAATAAAAGCTTCCAATCATCGAAAAATTATAATGGTACCTGTACTAAACAACGAGGGGGAAAAAGTGGAGACGTTTCCAGACTAAGTAAATAGGGCATCTGTAACATGAAAAAATGCTCGTCGTGCCACCATTATTACTTTACTTCCCATCTTCGACTCCAATACAAAAGCACACCCCTCATTTAGAAAACACCCAAGNAAAGTAAATAGGGCATCTGTAACATGAAAAAATGCTCGTCTTACCACCATTATTACTTTACTTCCCATCTTTGACTCCAATACAAAAGCACACCCCTCATTTAGAAAACACCCAAGACCTTACTCCAGTCTCCCCATTCTCCCACCACCTGCTGAGCACCTATCCTTTGCTTTCTAATTCTGCTTCTTCAATACTCAGCTCTCCTGCTAACCTGGCCAACAGACGCCTTCCTTCTCCCCTCACTTTACAGTTAGCACTGCCTCAGAAGCACACTTGTAAGAAGATGTGCAAGGGCTGGCTGTATAATGGAACACCTGTGAAGTCTACCTCAGAATAATAGTAGAAAACTGTCATAAAGACCATCGTTGTAATTTTGTATCTTAAACTGTCAGCCTGTACAGGATAGTGAAACTCCTCTATCTAATTCAGGGGAATGTAATAGCGACTACATACAGTGGAGTTCTTTTAACGCATGTTTTCAACTGGTTTATTGCTTGCCTCTTTGTTTCTGTGAGGACCACCTTAAGATGTGCATATCTAAGAAAAGTAAAAAATCAAATTTTCTCTTTTTTGAGTTCATATTTTTTTTCTGTTCTAAATCCTGAGCAATCGGATTATTTCCTTTCACAAAAATACTGCACACACACCTCTCTTTTTTTTTTATTTCCAAACAACACCCAAACCTGGGGGGGGGGAGAAGACAATCGGGAAAGCTGCAACAAAACCACCACACCACCACACACTCACTAAGGCTTATAGCCTTATAGTTTACTCTGGCCATGCAACATACAACTGGGAAGAAACTTCATTGTTGAACCCCATAGATCCACAAAACCGAACAAGAGGTCTACAAGAATTTAGATCTGCTTAGAACACTGTTTTTGTGCAGCACTAGGGTTCCTCCAGCTCTGATGCACTGGCAGCTCTGACAACTTTTATTTGTTTCATTGTCCCACGCCAGTAAATAGGATTTCTGCAAAACACATATCCATTGCAAGAGACCGAATAATCAAACTTTCTGCTCTAGAAGTCTTGTAAACTGCTGAAGAGCTACCAGAGTAGCTCTTATGAGATTAAAAGTGTTAATTATTTCATACTTATTGGATAAAATCATTGATTTGATTTGTGAAGCACATTGATTTGAACAGTTTGCATTACTGCACTGTACAGGGAAGAAAGAATGATAGGCAGACTTGGATGTTCCTGATTGTCCATGTGCATGGGACATCATACTAGTAACATTTTCATCTTACTACGTATCTTAAATATTTCCTGCTGATTTAGTGAATGGTATTGTCCTTTAAAGTGTAAGCTGAATTGTCCATTTAGAGCTTTCACTGACAGAATCAAACATCCCATCAACCATCTAGTCTTCCATATGCTTCCCATAATTGCCCTTTCTTAATTCTTGTTTTACTTCTCAAATTGTTCTTTCAGCACATCCTCTGAAAAATCCCTAGATTCCACCACAAAGCTGGACAGGAGATGAGATAGTGTTTCTGCCTTCTCTTCTTTTACACTACCTCTGGATAAACATTACATTTACAATTGACAGATCTCTCTTCCAGAATTGTCATCTTTCTCTAAAATCCTGTCCTGCATTCCAGACATCTCAAATGGTTAGCTATCACACAGCTAGAAGAGAGCTATTGATTTCCACATTATCTCCATTTTTTCCATTACTTGGACAAAGTTTGGACAAACAAAATCAATAAACAATTTAGAAAAATTTAGCAGTAAATGTTAATGAACCCCTAAGAGTTTCACTTTTTGTAATTGCTATAAAACAATTAAGAGAAATCAATAAAGTCATAAATTGTGATTTCTATCACTTCTCAAGCTAACCTAAAAGTCTTAGTCTAATCTAATGTCTTAGTTTATTATCTAATTATCTAATATTTCTTTTAATTACCAATAGCTCTGTCATTCTTTCTGAACGGCCACTGGCCATAGTTTGCTAATGAAGAGGCCACTACCTTTCCTTTTCCTGATAGATTTAAATTCTGCAAGCTTAGTACACGTTTATGGCATACCCATAGTGTTAGTAAACACAATCTGTATTACATCTGAAAACCATCCAAGCAACAACGTGACTGAATTTCCTTAGCCAGCCCTGTACCTGAAAAACACAGCACCAGTGTTCCATAAATGTAACAGAATCCCATTTCGCTATTTGTTACAATTCAAAGAAGTTTGGTCCATAAAACTTTATTGTTTGAAGCTAAAATAAGCAACATTCCTGTGCTACACAGAAAGTTAAGAGATATCTTAGCTGCCTGCCTCTCATGTGTATGGTTGAGGACAATGACTTAAAGACAGATCTCCCTTCAAATTTCCTACTCCCTCAGGACTACAGAAAGCCAGAATTTGTTATTATTCACTATACATTAGGAAGATTGTCCTTTACTGAAACTTTTTTTAAGGGTACAACATACGTAAAACGTCAAGATTGTACAATACAATTTTACTGTTAAGTCTTAATGTAATACATCATGTATACAACTACAGTTATAACAGATACTGTATAGACTAAAAGACTGGTCTTTTCTATTGGATAGACATAAAGTACATAGAATAGAAGAGATTTGTAAAAACTGTAAATACAGGTTTTGATGACCTGAGCTCATTTATGTGCTTATAATATAAACATTCAGTCCTATTAGATGTCAACCAAGAAAAACATTAGTGGAAAATAGTAACCCACTCCTGGACAAGTTTAATTATTGACAAGAACAGATTTTATGTTCAACATTTCTTCCTCCAAATACACATCAAGTAGGAGAGGGGAGCCAGAGTACTATTCTGGATATTCCAAAAGCTTGGGCCACTTCATACTGGAATTTTATTTTTTTTTAAATTTCTTTTCCCTGTGTTTTGGACTAATCTGAGGAAGAAGCCTCATATTTGAGGACCTTAAAAAGCCAAAGTGCAAATATATTAGTACCATATATTTATCCCCAGTTTAACATTTGAAATGAATTGTTAATTTAGAGAATTGGAATTTCTCTCTAATATGTGATCTGCAGGTTGATCTGCATTAGTTTGTTTATTGTACGAATATTTGGGTCATTTTAACAAAAGTTTGTATATATACATTACCAAGGAGGAAGACAAAGACTTAAGGTAAGCTACTGTTTAAAAAATGCTAAAGCATCATTAAAAGACAAGGCCAAGACAACATAAGCCTTTTGCACATTGGAATAGTCCATAGTACAAGCTTTTAGACATGCAGTCTCTTGAGAGGAAAGGCGGGTGGACTCGTTAGACACTTCGATATCTGAATGTTTAAGATTACTGTGAAGATGTTGCAAGTTTTCAAGTATTACTTCTGTATTTCTCTTCCTCTCTCTAGAAGCATTTCAATGCCAAAAATGGGGGATAGATTCAAATCTAAAAAGGGACAGTGAGGCAGCAATTATATCAACCAGTATGTTAGGTACGAGTTAACCTTAAAAGATTTTGTACATAGAAAACAAACACTGCAATAATATTCATTCTATTTTGAGATATGCGCAGAGAGACATATCCTTTCTGGACTTGGACAAGAAATGAGGAAGACAGGTTATCTGTCAACAGAAAAACAGATTTGAGAAAATAGAAGAACAGCTTTGATGGAAAGCCTAAGCTCTGCTATGGAACTAACAACAAGTATTAACAGTTAAACTACTGTATTTCCTCTTTTCAGAGAAATGACACGTGATTTTGAAGATATTTCAACTTTCATGAGAAAGTAAAAAATTACTAATAGCATTTGAGATGCATGTAAGTCAGCTTATCAGTAAGAGTGTTTTCTGACTGCATAGTGCATACTGGGATTGCAGAGTTCTGAACCACGTCAGTACTATGAACCCAGAGGTAGAGACATATGTTATAGTAGCAGGACAGCATTAGAAGTAATTAGTTTCATTAAGAAAAGCAAGACAATACCTCTTGTTAAATCAACTTGGTTTAAATATGTACTTTCTGAAGCCCCAATAAAGAAAATTGTTTAATATTTCATTTCAGACAGAATAATGCAATTTCTAAAAAGATATACTTTTCATGGGTAATACCAGAAATTAAATTTAAATTATTCCTTAAAACTAATGATTGAATCGAACAATTCAGTATGTTTTTTCCACCACTGCTTTCCCCTTTGGGCTCAGTATTTTTTGAAAAATCTTAATACAAATCAGATGTGAACATTTCATATCATCAACAGTCTTTCAGATTTTTTTCTTTTACTGTATTTATTCACTTCTCATGAACTACAAGCTACATATTTTAAATAACTTTTTTTAAAGACACACACATTCATAGCAAGAAAGCAATTTAAAAATACCCTACAATTCATAAAATGAAATAAAGTATTAAAAACACAGTCCAATTTCAACAACTATTTCAGTAGCATATTTCAACAAATACACTGAATATTGAAACACATTTCAATAAGTATGTATATTCAATGACTGTATCTTTCAGCATTTTAATTATGCACTCAGTTGCAGTCTTGTAATTTAACAAATCCACTCATGGCATTTCAAAGCAATGAAGTTATGGGCTGAAACTTACATTAACCAAGCCAAAATAGTGCTCATTGACTGGAAATTGTTCCGGACCAATCTCTTTCTCCAAAGCTGAGGCATTGGCGCCCTAGAAAAATCAAAAGCAGTAAAGTATTAGTGTTGCAACTACGTACACAGTGAATTTAACTAGTTGAGAAAAAGAAATAAAGTTTTTTGCCGAGATAAATGACTTGTCAATGAAAATTCTAAACTGAGTAACTACAGCCATGGGTGTCAGCTCACACACATCACAGGCATCTAAAACACAGTCACAACTATAAGTCTGGGCACAGCAGACATCAGGTGCAAAGAGCTGTTGTTCAAGAGCCAGCTATGTTTTGCATCATTTGTATGAGATACAGTAATGCTGACTCTTACATTTGCATACTGTCCAGTTAGCTCAGTCAAATATTTTTACCCCCAAACAGACACTTGTTGATTTATTTTGATTTACCTACAAGAAAAAAAAACCACAAACAAACAAAAAAACACCTGCAAACCAAAACTAACCAGCAAAACCCTGGTCACAACTATGCTAACACCAAATCAGTATCTTCAGATCTCAGACCATAAGACTTCAGGTTTAGTACACTTACTTACACTAAAGCTCTTTCTAGTCAGGAGGGAGGAAAACAAAAATAAATGAGTCTAAATATCAAAAACAGATGAAACACCTTCCTGTCTTTACCCTGGAAGGGGGGGAGAAAGTGGAGTTTGTAAGCCAGCTCAACAATCTGACATGGCAAATTAACCAAACTTGTTCAGTCAGTCTATTGCTTAATGCAAAGACAAGCTTGTAGGCAGGACAATATTAGCCATGAATGCAGAAAAATGAGTCCTTTGAGTTCTTTGTTGAGTTGCGCTCTCAGGATGTTTAGATTGTCCACAAAATCATTTCACACAAGTCTCGGAGCAGACAGCACATCTTCTGTGCCATAACTTAATACTTATAATAAAGAACCTAACACTCTCCTACCACCAGAAAATTATTCCAACATAATCCAAAATACCTTAGAGATATGTGTTTCCAAATATGTTCTGTTCAAAAGCATCTCAAAGTAAGTTATATCATATTAATGTATTCTCATGCAATTACACTGTTTTGATGTACTGTATTTATTATTTTCAGAGCGGATCTTCTTTAATAACAATTGCATTAATGCAGTATTGCAAAGCAGGCCAAATGGTCAGCTCCTCTTAACAAGTGTAATTCTCATACTGTATAGCACATTTCAGAAAAACTTAAGAAATGCAGATTGTTCATAGGAAGCAAAGAGACTGGTCTGTCTTTCTTACACCGAAAATATAAAATGTTCAAAGTGCTTTGTTAAATACCTTGAAGTTTGTAATATCAAAAGACAGCACAGTACAGCTAGAGTTGGTGTGCATTACAAATGCTGCAGCCTTTGCCCAACAAATCTGTTGGGTCTGACCTCAAAAAGAAGTCAGAGAACGTAACTTTGGTCACTGTCTGGTTCCAGCCCATGATTGTTGACTGAACTGGTGCATTGGGTTTCAAAGGCAAGAGTGGTTCTTTATTTAGAGACAGAAAAACCTCTACTTTGGAAAATTCAGAGAACAAAACCCCCTAGCTTTCTATGAGCTCTTACACAGATTGCTTTTAGAGAAAAGCAAACATACCCAACCTTAAATCCCTTTTGTTGCATACAACATCGCTGATACACGTATATCCTCTATCAAACTAACACATATATCCTCTATCAAACTAACACACGAGCATAAATATTCCAGTCTAAAGTCAGGCTTAACTGAAGCTAAAATAGCACATAGTATACAGCAAAGAATCTTAAAAACAGATGTGACTCCTTCCCAAGAAGTTCTTTCTTTACACCAAAGATGTAGCAAATAGCCCTGGACATTACAACAATAAAATTAAATGAAAATCACAAACTGCATTAAAAACAGCACACAGGATTTCACAGATTAATTACAGATAGGGGGAAGAGGGATAGAATTAAAATTACAACTGTTATCAAAACTGATAAAATTAAAATGAAACTCTATTATGTGGTATCTGCCATGACACGATTGCGGTACTGCAGAACTTAAACATAATAACACAATCTAGCTTAGTAGTTCTGAAACTGGAAACACATGGTCAAAGGCCCATTAGGAGGTAACAACTTTAACTAGACTAGAGCAAAAGATACCATCACTCCACACTTGAGACAGTACAGCTCTGCTCCATTCATAACGTGGCTCCACTTGCTTTTTCATCAGTCATATCTCCTGCAATTATCCAGTACAATAAAGCCTCTCCTTTACTGGGGATTTGGCTGCAGGGCTTACTACTTTAGAAACTATTCTCAAATGGTGATGTTGGTGGTAAAGAAAAGGGGTATAAAGCTTCATTTAAGATTAAAGCACTCCACAACTTCTGAATATTTAGTTTTGCAGCCTTATTGAAAAACACCCATGAGCGCTGGCAAGGTGGATATTATTTACAAATATACTGCAAAAAAAAAAGGAACTGTGGAAGCCTTTTTATCCTATTGTTAAAATCTCTACTTCTTTAAAAATAAATAAATTCAAGAGCAGGCTTTTAGGAAATTTCTTCTCTTTTCGAAGCTAGGGTGGAGTAGCTGCTTTATTCTGTCTTTGGAAGAAAGAATATCATGGTACAAACTTTGATGTTTCTGTTTTGTACAGATTTGAACACTGTATTTAGTTTTCTAGCACAATAAAGGTCCTGACTTGGCAATAAGACAGACATGCTAAGATACTCCAATATTGTCACAGTTTTCTGATTATTCAAAGCTTAGACTTTCACATGATTTCAAAGCAGGGCATTACCCAGGTTTGAATGCCGTTGTTTATGAATGTTTTATTACTACAAACCAGCATGGATGTTCTACACCCATATAAAAAACCTCAAGCTACTTAGACTTCCCTCTACAGCTCTCTCTTTGTCTGTCATAAAGGATGTTATTCCTCCCCCCAAAGTAATCATTTATACTGTGCACAGTGTGTTGGTTGCAGAGAGCAAAAGCACAGT